>CM071595.1:124166579-124796079 GCA_036435485.1 Saposhnikovia divaricata
AAAATGAAAAGTTTAATGTTCCGAATATTTTATTTGATTTCGATTTATAAGTCGTTTAAAAGTGTTAAAAAGGGGCCAGTATGAAGTGTAAAAGTAATATAATTGTATTGGGCCAAGCCCAATAACACACAAAAACAAACACAACAGTAGAGAGGATTCTATAATCGGGGGAGGGGGAGAAAAACACAGCAGGGGGGAAGAAATTGGAAGAGAGAAAAGAGAATTGGAGACTTGAATTCATACATACATACATATATATATATATATATACATACATACGCATGTGTGTGTGTGTGTAAGTGTGTGTGTGTGTGTGTGTGTAAGAGTGCATGTAGTGGTGCGTGTATAGGAGGCGTGCAGTGTGTGTTGCAGGGGAGAGGGAGGTAGCGCGCGGGAGAGGGGCGGCAGAGGAGGGAGAGATCGCCGGTGATGGCGTGGTGATGGCGTGAGGAAGGTGAACTGGTGGAGGTAGTGGCGAGGCGCAGCAGCAGTGAGCAAGAGAGAGAGAGAGGGAGAGAGAGAGAGAGAGAGAAAGAGAGAGAGGGGGCGAGAGAGAGAGAGAGAGAGAGAGAGAGGGAGATTTTGCAGGGAATCGATGAATTCGGAAGGTATAATCTCGCATTTTATCTATTTAATTTTCATATTTAATTAGTTGTAAATTCGAGATAATTGTTTTAATTTTTGTAGTTTGAATTCAGAAAGTATATAAATTATTGTGATTGTAGTAATTTAATTGTGATTTAATTATGTAGTTGTAATTTAATTAGTTTAAATTGCAATATCATTGTTGTAACTCCGTGATTAATTCGGAGAATATAGTTATTTAGTATCGTGGTGGTTAAGTATAATTGTGGGATTTATTTCGAGTTGAACAATATGTTTTGATTATTATTAATTGTTAATTGTTAGTCATTAATTGTTGAGGCTAATTGTGGACCCGATTATGTGTTCGGACCAGCAGTGGTTAATTATTAATTGTTGAATGATATATTGAGATATATGGTTTTATCGAGTCACAAATGTTTATGTACTAAATGTATAAAGTCAAGTTATAGTATTTGTCGGATATTATGCTTGTCGAGTACTTGGTGGTAAATTATATGTGGTGGTGAGCTATTTGTATGGTTTTAAAATGTGAATTATATCAAAGATTAATTGTTAGATTTATTTTATTATGTGCTTATCTGCGAGGAGTTGCAATGAGGTCACAAGTCTTAAATGTCAATATTTAAAGACTTGTGTAATTCTCTTCAACTAGTTCCTCGGGCTTACGAATATCCATGATTAACTATCACGAGTATAATTAATATACTTGAGTGATGTGTTCATTGATATAGCGTAAGTAATAGTTAGTGCTAGGGGTTGTTTCCTAGGGCTTACGAACATCAATTATTGATTGTCACGTGTATCATTAAAATGCTTGAGAAATACGATCATTGGTGTAGCGTAAGTAGTAGTGTAATGTAAATTATTATGTGCTATGTGCCGCATGTCAGGGCGGATACTTTCTTATGTGTTTACTTTAGGTTGCTGCCATAGAAGCAGCTTGATATTTCCTTGGGATTGTTGAATTGAAAAACGGGGAAAAAGTCCTATTTACGAATACTTCATGCCGAAATTTTCTAAAAATCCCCTGCAAATTTATTTTAAAGTCTATTTAAGTTATTTGATTTCAATGCTTGAAAGTATGTTATGATTTCTAAGGGTTTAAGTATATGTGTCGATGGATTATTTCGAGAATATATTATGGTTTTGAAAATTAGATGGTAAGTGTTTATATGAAGTGCATATTTGACCTAGTGGTTTACTAAAGCTAGTTTATGAAATGATTGTATATGTCTATGGGTGATGTATGTGTAAGCGTTATAGGACGCGCATGGGTAGAGTGACGCAAACAATAAGGTTTTGCTTGGTTTGATATTGAAATAGTATTTTACCTTGTAAAGGTACGAGTAGGAGATCTGGCCAAGAATAGGGCGCGGGTGAACAGAAATATGAGCCAAAGGACCATTATCCAAGTGGACAAATATATTGACGTGAAGATTGGCGATAAATGAAGTAAACATGGAGATAGGGCCGAATGAGAGGCTAGCAAGTAAAAGAATTGAGTCGAGGATCCATACTAGGATCGAGAACTTCGTATAACAAGGCAAGTGTCATTGCTTGTCACTTATTGTTCAAGTGATGCAATTTAGTTTATTTATTGTATTGAAATGAGTTGGTCAAGTATAGTTGAAAAATGATATATATACCTCTTTAAATTACCATGATGTTGTTTATTTTCCCCACCCATAATTCACATGTCGGTTTTACAAAGAATCTTGTAAATAACCCTTTTTACATTCTGTCAATGGAATGCCATTTCTTCTATTTTTGTCCGATATTCTTAAGGAATTTTCTAAACAAGGACATCCAAGTTTTCTTGACGTTTATGAAGGCCTGTTGACACAGTGCCTGATCTAGTATATTTTCACCAATGGATTTCTAATTGGACAATGTTTCCCTAAGCTGATCTAAACCTTTCCCTATTGAAACTGTTTTACAACTACTGTTCTAGTCTATTTCTCCGCTTATGGAAGCTCAAATTCTTCAGTGTGTATAAGTTTTATTAAATGTCGGTACGTGACCATATCGTTGCTTTAGTCTATAATTTTATTTGTTGAAATCTTATTGCACATTATATCCTTGTTCTTGTTCAAATGAACGTTCTCTTTGCATAATCTGATGTGGTTATAATTCGAAGTATTCGTATCGATCTTGCTGATACCTATTCGAATTGACATTCTTTATAGTTCCCCTTGTGGTATCGAACTTGTCTATACCAGATGATGATGTCGTTTCTTATTAATTCCTAATCCTAAGTCGTCATTCTGGACGTGAGTTCCAGTTGTTGGAAATCAAGGGTGGTCGATTGTCCCGACACCTGACCTGAGTATTAAAGATAGAAATGGAAGTTTTTATTAAATGAAAATGTTTTCAAGACTGTGGACGCCAGTCAGAGTATGAGTATTATGTTTTAGGCCAAAATGGGCCTTGGATCCAGTTAAGTATTTGGATATACCAAGAGAGTATTTCTGGAGTTTTAGTTTGACTGATCATCCACTTTAACTCGCTGCGTCAAAATGAAAATCCAATTCTAATCTATGAATTGATTATCCAGTTGACAAAGATTGTTATCATTTGACATTGAGTTTTCGAGTATCATTATTGAATTGTTAAAGCCTGATTCCCTTGAAGTCTGTAATGCTTATTTTGGTTGAACAAAACTTTTATCTGTTCTAGTTCCTGTTGCACCTCATTAATGCTGAAGTATTGGCCCTCGTGGCAACTTAAAAGTTAATATCAAAGATTCTTTCATAGAATGAGTTGAAATTCTTTTGTTATCAGAATTGTTTCGATATTAAAATTGTTATCACTTTATGCACTTGCTGAGCATTGTTGGCTCACTCTTGCTTTTGTTTGTTTTCTCCAGTTAATAGAGAAGTTTAGTAGACCTAGTAAGGGGACAGTTGGTATTAATCTCCGGGCAGCGAGAGGAGACAGTCGAGTTATGGATTTCGCCAGATAGTGAATTGAGAATTGTCAAGGTTGGAGATATAGTTAGACAATGGTTTGTATATTCACAAAATTTATAATATTTTTATTATTCTGAGATTGAGTTGTAATAAAGTAATTCGATAGTTTGTATCATACCATAACCTGTATGCGATCTTGGTTAAGGGGTTTTAATATTTTATAAGTTTATTTAATGTTTATATCCAAGTTAGTATTATGTTGATTGTGGTTGGTGGCCCCAAATCCGTACCCCGGATTTTGGGACTGTTACACTTTGCACCCGTTTGATAAACTTCTGTTAAATTAAACAGTGAACGTTAAGTGGCAGGGGTAGCAGAAGCTCTGGAACGGTCAAAATTTGATTTCTACCCTTATATATACCATCACCTATACATAATAATTTGTATCTTCATTTTATACGTCTAAATCTTGTATATTGATGGCTTATCCTTGCAGATGGAAGAAGTATTGTCTAGTCCAGACTGCGTGAACCTCTATAAACGCAGGTAGGCGATTTGTGGCATGCCCTGATCGAGTCTGCAACATTTTTGTGTGGTTGGAACCACCACTTTGTGATTGAGCTCGAGTAATAATATCAGGTTTGATAAGGAGAATAAATATGCTTGAAGTTCAACAAGGTATTGAACGTGATGGATCACAACAGCGACAACAGATGTGCATTTTACTATTGGAAGAGTACTTGAGAAGTAGTATTGTAGCAAAGCTTTGTTTTTCTTAGCTTTGAAATGGATGTTGTGAGTTACCATCTTTCTATTAATTATCACATTAATAGTGACAAATACAAATACCATCTTTTCTCTTTAGGTTTTGGTATTTGTCACTATTAATGTGATAATTAATAGAAAGATGGTAACTCACAGCATCCATGTCAAAACTAAGAAGACCAAAGTTTTGCTACAATACTTCTTCTTAAGTACTCTTCCAATAGTAAATGCACATCTGTTGTTGCTGTTTTGACACAAAGCCTGGTATTATTACTCGAGCTATATCACAAAGTGGTTGTTCCAACCACAAAAAAAAATTGCAGACTCGATCAGGGCATGCCAAAAATCGCCTACCTGCGTTTATAGAGGTTCACGCAGTCTGGACTAGACAATACTTCCTGCATCTGCAAACATAAGCCATGAGTTGACAAAATTTAGATGTATTAAATGAAGATACAAATTAGTATGTATAGGTGAGGGTATATTTAATGGTAGGAATAAATTTTTGACCGTTCCATAGCTCCTCCTCCCCCTGCCACTTAACGTTCACTGCTTGATTTAATTAACAGAAGTCTGTCAAAAGGGTGCAAAGTGTTAGGATAATTAAAGGTTTAAGTGTAAAGTGTAACGAATTAAAGTATGAGATCTAAACGAAAAAACACCAGAAGACAAGTGGTGCAAAATGCTGTGTAACTGTACGTAAAAAGACTAATTTACCCTCGTTATTTAACGTTAACAGCTTGACTTGACGGAAGGCAGTCAAAAGGATGCAAAGTGTGAGGATAATTAAAGTTTTAAGCGTAATATAACGAATTAAAGTATGAGATCAAAACGAAAAAACACCCTATGGTAAGGGGTATAAAATGCTAAAACCTCTGAAATTAAATTAGAAAACCACATTGTATTGATTGTTAGAATAAATCATGTATATAAATACAACATAATATATATACATGAATCTCCTGATCAAAACTATGAGTATAGATAAATAGCGGAAGCGTACCTGAATCGAAAGAGGCCATTAATGATCTTGAGAGAGTCCGAAGAGCGCAAGTACTTGAGGGCTTTGATCTTCACTATTCTCCTCTATACGTAAGGATGGGGTGTGTGTATTTTCTGAATAGTATGAGACGCGTTACTTTTGTTCTCGCATAAGATTCATTATATAAAGGGAATAATGGGACCAACCCTAATGGGCTAAACCCATAACCGTCCATCAAAGTTATGGGCTTGGGTACATAAGCCATTATAAATAAATATATCTAAATAGATATATATTAGATGTAATAATTAAATATATAAATAAGTGCTATTAATATATTTAATTATTCATTAAGCTCAAGTCTTTATTTAAAAGATTAACAATAATACCCGATGGGCCATAAATAAATGGATTGGATCCCGTCGAATCCAACATTCTCCCACTTGGCCAAGGGTTATTATATCTTCAACATACATATAACAAGACTTTTATTATTGAGCATTACATCCCATAAGAAAGGCTAAGTTTTACATCATACTAAAATAGAATTAAAGGTAGTATCATACTCGTATAGAGATATGAAACCATCCTCCAGTTACAATCCAAGTATAATTGCAAAACTTAACAAAAGATATAGCTTAAAGTCATGAACAACATAATATATCATAAGCAATAGCAAATCAATATGTCCATGAGGTCCTTACATAAATGTTTGTTCCATAAACTTCGAATGTGCACAATAATAGAAGTAACAAACTAAATACTTTGTCCAAAAACTATAACATAAGGTGATCACAATACTAGTGTCTTACAATAAAATCCATGAATCAATAAGAAAGATTATCAACCAAACCCATGCTAGCAACATGTTCTCGAAAAAGATTGGGCGGTAAACCTTTTGTCAATGGATCCGCCAACATAGCAACTGTACTAATTTGCTCAATAGACACTTGTTGTTTTTGAACTCTTTCTCATACTACAAGATACTTTATATCTATGTGTTTTGTCGCATCACTTATCTTGTAGTCTTTAGAGAAAGATACAGCAGCTTTATTATCGCAATAAATTTTCAGTGGTCTAGAAATAGTGTCAACTATTTTGAGATACGTGACGAAATTCCTCAACCATAGAGCTTGCTTCGTTGCTTTATAGCAAGCCACAAATTCAGCTTCCATTGTAGAAGAGGTATGCAACGACTGCTTAGAACTTTTCCATGATATAGCTCCTCCAGAAAGCATTAAAATGTAACCTGAAGTGGATTTCAACTCATCTTTACACCCAGCATAATCAGAATCCGAATAACCAATAACTTCAAGGTTATCCGTCTTTCGATATGTGAGCATAAAATCTTTTGTACCTTGCAAATACCGCATGACCTTTTTAATAGCTTTCCAATGATCCGGAACTGGATTTATTTGGTATCGCCCTAGCATTCCAACAATATATGCTATGTCTGGACGAGTACAAACCTGAGCATACATAAGACTCCCAACTGCCGAAGCATAAGGAATATTCTCCATTTGATCCAATTCCAGCTGATTTTGAGGACATTGTTTCAAGCTAAATTTGTCACCCTTGACAACAGGAGCAACGCTTGGAGAACAATTTTTCATGTTAAAACGTTTGAGAACTTTATCAATATAAGCTCTTTGTGATAAACCCAAAATTCCATGAGATCTATTTCTATGAATTTCAATGCCCAAGACATAAGATGCTTCCCCCAGATCCTTCATATCAAAATTCTTATGAAGGAATCTCTTTGTCTCATGCATTAAATTCATATCACTACTAGCGAGTAGAATATCATCCACATATAGTACTAAAATAATGTACTTGCTCCCACTCACTTTTAGATATATGCATTGGTCAACAAAATTTTCTTTAAACCCAAATTTTCCAATCACATCATCGAATTTAATATACCACTCTCTAGAAGCTTGCCTTAATCCATATATGGACTTCTTTAACCGACATTTCATGTGTTCCTTGCCTTTGACTACAAAACCTTCCGGTTGTGACATATAGACATCCTCATGCAAGTCACCATTAAGAAAAGCAGTTTTAACATCCATTTGGTGTAACTCTAAATCATAATGAGCTACTAAAGCCATGATGATACGAAATGAGTCCTTACTCGAAACAGGGGAAAATGTATCATTATAATCAATTCCTTTTCTTTGTGTGAAGCCCTTTGCAACCAATCTAGCTTTATATCTTTCGATGTTCCCACTAGAATCAAGCTTAGTTTTGTAGACCCATTTGCAGTCTACAGCTTTGACCCCTTGTGGTAACTCAACTAGATCCCATACATCATTATCCTTCATGGATTTCAACTCATCCTCCATGGCTGCAAGCCATTGAGTTGAATGGTTACTAGCAATAGCTTCTTTATAAGAAATAGGATCAGGTCCCATGCCAAGATTAGACTCAATTTCATCTAAATACACAATATAATCATCCGAGATTGCTGATCGTCTTACTCTTTCTGACCTCCTAAGAGGTTCAGTAGTATTATTGTCATCTTGAGGTGGTTCTTGATGTACATTCTCATTTGCACCAATATTTTTATCATCATTTTCTGGTGCACTAATATCTGGAATGATAGGAATAGAGACATTCTCCTGAATCTCTTCCAAATTTATCTTTCGAGATGTACTCCCACTGACCTCAGCATCCTCAAAAAATACTGCATTTCTAGTCTCAACTATTCGAGTGGTGTGTGATGGACAATAAAACCTAAAACCTTTAGATCTTTCAGGGTAACCAATAAAATGACAAGTAATAGTCTTAGGGTCCAATTTCTTGATGTGTGGGTTATATATTTTCGCTTCAGCTAAACAACCCCATACATGCATATATCCAAAACTAAGTTCCCTTTCAGTCCATATTTCATAAGGTGTTTTCGGCACAGACTTACTTGGGACCCGATTAAGGATATGCATAGCTGTTTTAAGGGCTTCAACCCACAAAAATTCTGGCAACGTACTGTGACATATCATGCTTCGAACCATATCCATAAGAGTTCGATTTCGTCTCTCAGCAACACCATTCTGTTGGGGTGTACCCGGCATTGTGTACTGAGGAACGATGCCACATTCTCGCAAAAATAAGGCAAAAGGTCCTGGATTCTGTCCAGATTCAGAGAATTTTCCATAATACTCTCCTCCTCTATCAGATCTAACAACTTTAATATCTAATTTAAGTTGTTTTTCAACTTCTGCTTTATAAATTTTAAACATATCGAGTGCTTCAGATTTATCATGCAAAAGATAAATGTAGCCATAACGTGAGTAGTCATCAATAAAAGTAATAAAATACTTATGACCACCTATGCCTGGAGTGTATGGTCCACTAATGTCAGTGTGGATTATCTCCAAGCACTTAGTGCTACGAGTTGCACCCTTTTTGTTTGTTTTTACAAATTTTCCTTTAACACATTTAATACATGTGTCAAAATCTGAAAAATCTAATGGATGAAGAAGTCCTTCTTTAACAAGTCTTTCCATTCGACTTTTGGATATGTGACCAAGTCGTTCATGCCACAATTTTGAGGAATTCTCATCATTTCTTTTTCTCTTTTTAGAACCAGTTGCAACTTCATCTTGCACATTCATTGAAATTAAGGATTCACTAAAAGAAGCATTCAAACATAATCTGTAAAGGTTTCCCTCTAACAGCCCAGAGTCAATATACTCAGAATAAAGAAATAGAGAAAAACCTTTATTTTCAAATTTAAACGAATATCCATAAGCGTCTAACTTTGAAACAGAAATAAGGTTTCTAGTAATACTGGGAACATAAACAGTATCCATTAAATCCAAATTAAAACCACTTTCTAACATAAGTCGGAAAGTTCCTACAGCTTCAATTTGTACTTTCTCTCCATTTCCAACGAGTAAATATCGATCTCCTTTATTTAGCTTCTTCACGGAAAGGAATCCCTGCAATGAATTAGTTATATGCACAGTTGCACCAGTGTCTATCCACCATGTATTTAAAGGAGCTTCAGATGTAAAAGCTTCATAACAAACATAAATAGATGCATTACCTTTCTTATCTAACCACTCGCGAAATTTGGAACACTCTTTCCTTATGTGTCCTTTAGCTCTGCAGAAGTTACATTTAGGACCTCCAAAGTTCTTTGTGCCAGAAGTCTGTCCCTTGTCTTTCGTGACAGCTGCATCAATTCCCTTTTTCTTTTGACTATTGCCATATTTCTTTCCTTTTCCTTTAGCGGGTGTCGTGGTCACAACATGAGCACTTTCAACCTTCTCAGACCTAAGGCGTTCTTCTTCTTGAACGCACATAGAAATCAGCTCGCTCATCTTCCACTTTTCTTTCTGCGTATTGTAGTTGATCTTAAAAGGACCAAATTGTGCAGGAAGAGAAGTCATTATGAAGTGAACGAGAAAACCTTCAGAGATTTCCATGTTCATATCCTTTAACTGAGAAGCCATATCATTCATTCTCATAATGTGATCACGAACACCGCTTGAACCATTATACTTGAGAGTGACCATTTTCGAGATCAGTGTAGTGGCTTGAGCCTTAGTGGAAGCCTTGAATTGTTCCTCAATGTTCGCTAGGTACTCCTTTGCATTATCAGATTCGGGAATTGCTCCACGAATTGCACTAGTAATGGAGCCCTTCAGAATCATTAAGGAAACACGGTTGCTATGCTCCCATTTTGCATAATCAGCCTTTAGCTCAGCAGAGCTTTCGGCCGTAATGGCAGCAGGTTTTGCAACCCTTATGGCATAATCAAGGGCAGTAACTCCCAACGTAAGATCAATTTGCTCTTTCCACTTCTTAAAATTAGAGCCACTCAATGGTTCAATGTGTGAAAAGTAGTTGGTAAGTGAAACAGGACCAAATGCTGAATCAAGGTTAATCACAATCATGCACATAAGTACAACAAGTACAATAAATATAATCCACATGATGAAAAACAGTTAGTTCACCAAATAACACATAAGTTAAATAAACTGAGGGATAAGCAGTTTATCTAAATAGGAAAAATAAAATACACAAAAATTTTCCTACAATTAAATTAAATTTAATATTAATATCTTCCGTTGGGCCGATTATCAATACTAAATTAATTTTATCATTAAGCATGAGATTACAAAAAGTAAAATATTAAATTATATCACCGTTGGGCAGAAAATAATTTAAATTCTACAATTTGAACTTTAAAAATTCCGTTTACAAAATTAATATACAAATCTTCCGTTGGGCCGATTCGTACATCAACTTGTACACGTACATTAGGTGATTTATCATTCTCTTAAATAATTAAAATAAAAGATTTTCGTTGGTCCATCTAATATTTTAATAATTAAGAAATCACTATATTAGTCCATAAATAAATTAATAATAATTTTACATGAGGGACTAATATTTATTATCATAAGTATCCCTTTTTTTAAAAAAAAAATAATAAAATAAATACAACAATAACATGAGTTTTAATTTAAATATGCTTTAAGATTATTAGCATATTAAACCCCATAATCGGCAAGCAGAACTAGCCTTGTCTCTACACAGATTAAGACATGAAAATTGCTTTCATAATAACCTTGCATTAATTAACACATAATTATTCAACCAAGTATGAACAAGTCAAACGTGAGGTCTGAATTATTAATGCAATCATGTCATTACAGTAATAAAAATATAATAAAACCTAAGGCATGGCATATTAAATTATAAGTTACGACATAATGATGATACAGGAGGTGTAATTGATGAATTAACAAAAAAACATCAAAACAATCATCACGGACAAAAGGACATGCGAGTACTTTATATTTGAATTAGCAGGCAATAACAATTCTTTCACACTTATAATGACATATATCGATTTAGATTTATACATGTCAAATAAATCCAATTCAATTCTAATTAATTGAACTCAAAGAATCAATCAAGGAGTTTGCTCGGATACCAATTGTTAGAATAAATCATGTATATAAATACAACATAATATATATACATGAATTTCCTGATCAAAACTATGAGTATAGATAAATAGCGGAAGCGTACCTGAATCGAAAGAGGCCATTAATGATCTTGAGAAAGTCCGAAGAGTGCAAGTACTTGAGGGCTTTGATCTTCACTATTCTCCTCTATACGTAAGGATGGGGTGTGTGTATTTTCTGAATAGTATGAGACGCGTTACTTTTGTTCTCGCATAAGATTCATTATATAAAGGGAATAATGGGACCAACCCTAATGGGCTAAACCCATAACCGCCCATCAAAGTTATGGGCTTAGGTACATAAGCCATTATAAATAAATATATCTAAATAGATATATATTAGATGTAATAATTAAATATATAAATAAGTGCTATTAATATATTTAATTATTCATTAAGCTCAAGTCTTTATTTAAAAGATTAACAATAATACCTGATGGGCCATAAATAAATGGATTGGATCCGTCGAATCCAACATTGATGGGGTAGGTTTATCTGAATTCATGACAAACAAACCAGTCTCTTTCCCAAGCTTAAATAATGGAGGAGAATGTTTGAGACAAGATTTAGATATCATGTGTGCGTGCCCACTTTGATACGGCCATGCTAAATGTATGGATTAGCCTTGCAATTGCCCAACTTTCTTATTCATATATTTGATTTAAATTCAATCATTTCTAGCAATCTATACTATTATATAAAAATCGAAACATTAAAAGTTTTGGTACATGTTTTTTGGTACGTAGTGAATTTTCATATTTACCCTTCATTATAAAAAATATATATATAATATCCATACTATTAAAACTCCTAAAATAAATAATAAAATAATATAATTAATGGTAAGTAGTCGATTGCCTTTTTTCACATTTAATTTTAATTAAAAATAGCAACATTGAAAGTTTTGGTACCTATTTTTTGGTACATAGTGAATTTACTTATATACCCTTCATTATAAAAAAAATATATATGATATCCATACTATTAAAACTCCTAAAATAAATAATAAAATAATATAATTAATGGTAAGTAGTCGATTGCCTTTTTCACATTTAATTTTAATTAAAGATATTACCTTTTATAAACACATAAAAACATCAATCATATCATATCTTCCAATCATTAATATTTCCTTTCGAATTAAAACACGTTACCTTTTTAATTTAAAACAAATTTTACAATCATTAATATATACCCGAAAATATCACATCATATTTTTCAAACATTGAAAGTTTTGATACATGTTTTTCTGGTACGTAGTGAATTTACTTATTTACTCTTCATTATAAAAAAATATATTTGATATCTATACTATTAAAACTCCTAAAATAAATAATAACATAATATAATTAATGGTAAGTAGTCGATTGTCTTTTTTCACATTTATTTTTAATTGAAGATATTACATTTAATAAACACCTAAAAACATCAATCATATCATATCTTCCAATCATTAATATTTCCTTTCGAATTAAAACACGTTACCTTTTTAATTTAAAACAAATCTTACAATCATTAATATATACCCGAAAATATCACATCATATTTTTCAATTATTAATAAAATAAATTAAAAATTTGTATACGTTGTTTATAATAAGGAAACATTAGTATAATCCGTAAACACGAGTATATTAAATTATATTAAATTAAAATTAATTAATTATATAATAGCCGAAACATTAAAAATTTTGGTACCTATTTTTTGGTATATGTTTTTTAGTATTTCGTGAATTTACTTATTTAACCTTTATTATAAAGAAAAATATATACGATATCTATACTATTAGAATACCTAAAATAAATAATAACATAATATAATTAATGGTAATTAGTCGATTGTCTTTTTCACATTTACTTTTAATTGAAGATATTACCTTTTATGAACACCTTAAAACATCAATCATATCATATCTTCCAATCATATCATATCTAGCAATAATTAATCTATAACAAAAAATATCCATCATTTTTTTCTAATCACTAACAAAATATAATAGAAATCCGTTACTACGAATAATGACCATTAGATTTTTAATAAAAAATTAGAATCGTTAGATCTAATGATTAAATATATCATATAATTAAATTAATTTACTAAAATTTCAAGGTTCGAATTCTATCAACGACATATTTATTTTAAAATTTTATAATATAAGTTTTAAACCATCCATATCTTTAATTAAATTTAAATTAATTATTAAAATTAAAATTAAAATGACATATTGTTAATGATGATTATATAAAAATATAATTGTAACATAAAATAAAATTTGTTACATTTCAAAAAAAATCCGTGCATTGCACGGGTTATAAGCTAGTATAATTAAATTAGGCATTCACAGAAGATAAACACTAAACTTTAAAAAACAAATCTTTATGCTAGATTTAGCAATACAGGAGGACCTGTCTATAAAAATATTGTATACAAGACTAATCTGTTTATAATAATAAAAAATTATGATTATATAAATAATTTAAAATTCACTTCAAAATTATGATTATAACTTTCTATAATAAAAAAAATTCTAATCCCATAAATATTATCGTAGAAAGGTTTTATTATAGATTTTAAAAATATCTATTTATTATACATAAAATAGCTCAACAAAATGTTATAATTCATGAGATATTTTATTCCTCTTAAATTATGAGACATTTTATTCCATTCAAAATGATTAATTTATTCTTCTATTCACTATTTTCATTTTTGAAAAAAGTAAAATAAATTGATGTTGAAAAAAAAAGTAAAATAAATTGATGTTGAAAGGAAATAAACCACAATATTGTACAAAGATTCTTAACACCACACCGCTAACTCATATTTATTTATGTATCATACACATTTTATGTGTGTACTTCCTGTGAGTGAAAAAATGTAGTACTTTAATCATTGCAACATATTAATAAATTTTAGGTACTTTAATTATTGTAATATATTAACAAATTTTAGTCATCAATTTATCTTTACATTTATAGATTCGGATCATGATATATTATATTACATTATATCAAAAAATAAATTAATAATATAAAATTTTTGATTTGGTTATACATTTTTCAATTATTTAAAGTAGTATAATAATAATAATAGTAGTAATAATAATAATAATAATAATAATAATAATAATAATAATAATAATAATAATAATAAATTAATATAAATTGATAATTTTCGTAAACAATCAAATCTTTAAACACTAGCCTATCAACAAAATTTTTATAGAAAAAATGTATAACACTTGGGCATCTATTATAAAAAATATTTTGTTGAGTTCAACATGGGTCTAGCAATTGAGTTATAAACCATTATAACACTAGGCCACTCATTACAACTCGTTTTAATTTATACACATATATGTACCTATCGTGTGAATGAAAATATATCTGATATTTCGAATATTAAGATTTATTAATAATTTTTACATCATGTTTTCCATTTTTTATTTCACGATTTAGATTATAAATATATTAGAATTTAAGTTAATTTTTTAATCGTGTTTTTTTAAATTTACTAACTTAGATATTTTTTTTTAATAAAACTAGCGTTTTACCCGTGCTACGCACCGAACGATAAAATTAATGAATATAAACATATTATTTTAATCATTATTTAGGAAAAAAGTTAATTTCATGAGAATGTAATTAATTTAAGTATATAATTACTTATTCGTCATTTTATACCAATTGTAATAAAAATAATATTATCAAACAATTATCATAATATTCACATTCCCCGTTGAAACGCTCTAAACCCCTCTTTATTGTTTTTCTTAATTTTATTTTTCATTTGATTTTTCTCATTTTTCGGAATCTTTCTACCAAGTTCATAAGTTTTTTACCCATATTTTAAGTTTTGTTCTTTTGCAAATTTGGTGTATTTAAATTTAAAGTACCATGTGTTTCTAGAATTTTTATCATATTAATTTAATCAAAAAATTTATATGGGTTGCGATCAATTTTTTAAATACATATTGAAAATTCATAAACACTTATTTCTCACTACCATAATAAATCATAAGATTGTAAGTTCCAATAAACGAATGTACAGTAATTATGATAAAGGAGACTTTCTTATAATCTAGTTTCATATGTGTTTGTTCAATATCATTTTTACAAATTGTATGAACTTTTATTAGTAAATTGATTTACTATAGAAAAATAAATATTATCAATCAACCAACATATCCAACATATACCGTTCTTAGAGTATGATATGACTATTAAAGTATATGGTGATTACCCTCAACTTGTTTTTAATGACAACTTAAAATGTGTATATTCACTTTGGGGTTTGAAGGTTGATTTTTTTTTTTATTTTGTTTCTATTAGAACATGGTATATTAAATATTAGTTTTCTCTTACCCATTAATAGGGGTAGCAAATTATTCGATCTAAAAATACCTGATCCAAAGCCCGAAATTTTGGATGTACCGAACCCGAATTTTCGAATTCAAGTTTGGAATTAAATTTTAAACCCGAAATAGTTTCGATTTGGATTTCAGTTGTACCGAACCGATATCCGATCCAAAACTCGATCCAATATCGAAACCCGATACATTTGTTTTATTTAGACAAAACAAAACTAATAAATATCTTTGTTTGTTTAGAATCTATCTACCAAGTTGTTAAGTTTTTTTTACCTATATTTAAAGTTCTGTTGATATTAAAAATAATGTTATCAACCAACCAAGCGAATTTGATATATCTGTTCTTAGATTATGATGTGGAAATTGAATACTATTAATTTAATTCAAGAATACAAAATCAAAAAAGGAACCTTTTATTAGAACAATATATAATTTTATGTGTTGACCTATCTAGTTAGCAATAATAATGATTTTTATAACGATGGCTATAGTCGTTCCTCTCTCTGCTCCTCTCCCAAAAAATACTGAACTAAAGTTTAGGGGCCGACATCAATTTTGGTTGATGATAAGCCCACCTTTTATTGTTTTCCTTGATTTAGCTCTATTTTTTTTAATAAAAGTCTCTCTTTATTGAGATTCTAGTAACCCGTTGGTAGGTTTTATCTACTGATAAATTGGATTTTGTATTTTGTCCTTGTGAATGATAACTTCCGTTTTTTTCCTTGAGTTTACTTTATTTTTCAATAAATATATCTCTTTATCGAGAGTCTAGTACCCCGTTAGTGATTTTTGTCTACCATATATTGGGTTTTGTTCTTTCTTTTTGTGAGGGTAGGTTCTTTTATTTTGGCATTCGAAATCTTAGATCTACAGGATTTTGTTATATTGGTTCATTGATTTGGATAGTATAGATCGTAGCTATGGTCGGTTGTTCGAATTAATTTGGATTTTGTTATATTGGTTCTTATAGAAATTTATAAGAAAATTTAAAATTTTTGATTAGTTTTGTAGGTGTCGTATTTCCTTTTATTGATAAATTAATTATATATAAAGAATAGTGATTTATAAGAATTATTGCGCTGAGTTGACAAATTTGCTATAAAAATATTCAATAACAATAGTATTTTCATTGACTCTGTAATGTGATAATTTATGCACTAAATAATGTCTAATACTATTTGAGAGTATATTTAGTATTTTGAATAATTCAAATATTTTGTCAGGTCAATTTGTTTGTCCCATTAATTATTGCATAGCTAAAAAAATCGATAAGTAAAATGTTAAAGATAATTAGTTTAAAATTCATTTAAATATTTTAACTGGTTGTTAGGTTTTTTTTAATAATTGATTAATTTAAAATTTGAACGTGTATTTAGAATAGTGTGGTAAATATTTTTCAATTTTAAAATTTTTTTTATTCAATAATAGTATATTTATTCAAATTTGATTGCAACTTATGATTGTAGATCAAGAGTTTGAGATATTAAAATACTATATTATATAAAATAGATGAAATAGACTCATGTATTAAAATAATATTTAGATTAAAATTAAATAATAAATACACGATTTTGGAAAATGGCTCTATACATAGAGACATGTGCAAAAAATAGATGTGTCTGTATATAATGATATAATTGTAATTGATTTAAATCAAAAATTGTGATTAATTAGTTATTAAGTATTTATGAAAATTAATCTGTAATATATAACTATATATTATATTATAGTATGATTGTAGTTGATATTTATGAAAATTAACTTGTAATATATAATAGTATAAATTTGATTGACTTTAAATTAAAAGATTGATAAGTTAGTAAATATTTATCACTTTAAAAAATATTTAATTTATGCATGTACTAAATAAAATAAATTTTGTATTTCAAAAAAATTGTTAAGTAACCAAGATAAGTAATTTAGGATGAGAATGATATGATTAATTTAATTCCTGTGGTAAATTATAAATGGCACTTATATATATTTATAAAAATAATCCGTACTGTATAATAATGTAATTATAATCAATTGTAAATCAAAAAAGTGGAAAATAAAAATTTTAAAAATCGTTTTATATTATATTTATGTATAATTCTGATTGATTTTAATTTTATACTAATTTATTATAATTGTTTTTTTGTATTAAAAAATATATAATATATAGATATGTTAAATCAAGTAACTATTATATTTAATTTAGAATTGTTAACTAATCATGGTTAATATAATAGGATAAGAATGATAAATAAAGAAAACTTTTAATATAATTTGATTGGTCTAAAATTAGGAATGACCTCTGATTGGTCATAAAACAATTCAAAATTTTCTGGTTGGCTTACTACATCTAACTGTAATCCTGATTGATTTTAATTTTATACTAATTTATTATATTTGTTTTTTAACATTAAAAAATATGTAATATATTGATATGTAAAATCAAGTAACTACTATATTTAAATTAAAATTGTTAAATAATCATGGTTAATATAATAAGATAAGAGTGATAACTAATGAAAACTTTTAATATAATAAATATTTTTTAATTAATTTTATTAACAAATTATGAATAAATATAGTTTCGAGCCTTCAAAAAAATAGAGTTTTTGAAAATATGAATTTTATCCAAGTTATTTAAAATATGATTCAAATCCGATTTTTTAGTGTTGGTTTATATTTATTAAATAATTAATTATTAACAAATTTTGAATAAATATATTTTTAAGCTTTTGAAACAATCGAGTCTTTGAAGGTATGGACTTTATCCAAGTTATTTCAAATATGATTTCAAATCCGATTTTTCAGATTTCTAGTTAAGTTAGATTATAATTATTTAAAAAAATTTAATTGTACAACATGTATTATGAAAATCTATTAATAGTGTATGATAGTCTTTGAAGGTATGGATTTTATCCAAGTTATTTCAAATCTGATTTCAAATCCGATTTTCAGATTTATAATTGAGTTAGATTATAATTATTTAAAAAAATTAATTGTAGAACATGTATTATGAAAATCTATTTATAGTGTATGATAATATGATTGTGATTGATTTTATGTTAAAAGAGTGGTTGATTAATGAATGACTAATTATGAAATTTAATTTAAAATATATAATAGTATATCGTGATTTATTTCAAATTAAAAATTGTGATTTTTTAGTAAATATTTTTTGATTTAAAAATATGTATCCATGGATATGTTAAATAAAATGATTATTGTATTTAAATTATAGAAGTGTTAACTAACCATAGTTAATGAAGTAGGGTGGGAATGTAAATAAGGAAAACTCTTAATATAACATGATTGGTCTAAAATTTAGGAATGTGTTGTGATTGGTTCTAAAATAATTCATAATTTTCTGATTGGTTAACTGATATGTGGTAGACTCAGGTATTATAATAAAGGATGTATATTAGTGCAAAATATGTGCTTTCGAGATTAAGGTTGCTTCGTACAATATAAATCAAAAATACGAGTAACATATTGTCAACTATATCTGTGGGTGCTCCCGACTTCAACCGGTGATTCTAGCAACGCCTCAAGCGGTATCATGAACAAATTAATATATTTTCAAATGAAATACATAATTTTTTTGATATTAATATGATATTTTGTTTAAGTATTATTGACAAAAAAATCAGTTAACCTAATTAGAATCATATAAAATTTATCTAGAATAAGGAAAAAAATGATTTATTTTTTTAATAACATCAATAATATTACATATTTGAGATATGAAAGTTCCATTTTAAAAAAAAAGGTTAAAAAAGTTGCAATATATATATATTTCAAAAAAGAGGTCGATAATGACAATTGAAAAATGGAATTTGCAATCAGAAACTCAGTAGCATGTGGTTGCATTTTCAAAAAAAGAGATAAAAAATGACAACTGAAAACTGGAAGTTGCAACTTTCATTTTTCAGTTGCATGTGGTTGCATTCAGTTGAATATGGTCCCTGGCGGGACCTTGTAACCCAAATCCACCAAAATCACCCCACCTTAAAAAAAAGTAAAAAAAGTTGCAGATGCAACCACATATGCAACTGAATACAAAAGATAGTATTTTTGTAAATAAGAAAGTTTTTTTGCAAGTAAGATAGTATTTTTGCAAATAGCTATTCTTAACAAAAGTAAATGTGCAAAAATTTACTTTAATCAATTTATTTTTCAAAAAAGCCCTAAATTATATAACCATTTCAAATTGTAAAATTTTAAATTAAATCAAGAATGATGTTTATAAAGATTGAGGAATAAATGAGTTTTATAACAAAATTGATAATAATACATATATGAGATATGAATGTTATGTTTATTAATGTATAGTTCTTAACAAGATACGATACCATTAAAATAGGATTCAAGATTGTATATAATTGCGAAGTATGTAATGATCATTTGATCAAATTACGAGATTATAAAAATAAGTAGATTAAGAATCATAAATTATGAAATTAGGTCAGGGATCAGATGTTAAATTTAATTTGATTTTTATTTTAAAAAGTAGGTATATTTTAAAATATGATTATATCTAACATAATTATATGATTATTGGACTACTTAAAAAGTTAAATTTACAAAACTGAATTTAAAATGTAAAATTGTATATAGTACATGAATGTATCACTATTTTATTTATTAATCATTGTTTAGTTTAAGAATGTGCTCAGCCTCTAAATACAAAAAATTTAGACAAATTATCATATTTTATCCAAAAAAATGTTTTTAAAATAGGCTCACAACTAATAAATATGTACCCTAAATATTTTGATAGGTTAATTGGATTACAAATATCTAATATCCCAATTCCACATCGAGAATAATGAGATATATAATGAGTCTAAAGTCTAAGTATAGCAAAAAATTATAACTTTATCGAATTTTTACTTTTAAACCAATGTATTTCGATATATTTCGGATTCAAATTCGAAACTTGATTTTATATTTGAAAAATACTCAAAAGTTCATCATTTTTTCACATATGATATATGCCCTATCCAGCCGAAAGTGCATAGTTATATACATGATTTAGTATAAGTTTATTTGTACTATCGACGAGTACATGATCCGAATTATAAGATGAAGTTTGTAACATTTCATATCGACAAGAATTAGGGTGTTTGATGCCTTTGTAAGATCAAGTTAATTACTAATGCATATGAAAATTGTTAGCTTAACATCTAGTGAGTTTCCATGCCAAGAACTGACCTGACTTTTAAAAAAATTCAAATTGGCCCAGGTTATTGCAGTTACACTTAACCAACTTATTTATTACATTTCACTTTTTCAATTATTTTATTTGAAATAATATCATAATTTAAAAGCATAACTTGTCTCAATTTTAATAATAGCGAATTTTTAGAGAAGTCGGTTTTAAGTTTTGATTTAATATTTTATGCGAATTTAGAAGAAAAAAATTTAAAATACGTGTTAATAACTAAAAAAATATTTCATAGATCAATGCAATTTGAAAAATGCATAAAAATTTAATTATTTTATCACCTTCATCAAAAATACATGTAGATTATAGATTGCATATAACATTATCGAATCAATGTATAAACTCAACCACAACCAAAATAATGCTCGAATGACCTTAGTACATATATACGCATGACGCAAAAAAATTGCCCGTGCGAGGCATGAATTATATTACATAAAAAGTTTTATTTGAAAAAAAAAAAGGAGTGTAAGAATCTCCAATTCCTCGCAGGGATCCTTATTTTCAATTCTTAATGATATTAGGGAGCATAATAATCCCGGTTTGGAATTGTGAAAGGTTCAAATTTGGAGATCTTGGATGGGATGACAATTTTCAATCTTGAAATGACCCGGTGCTCATCCCTAACTATATAATTTATGCTCATTCAATAAATACATATTACATATCACAAATAAAAAAAATGGTCATTCACTCGATGAGATAAATTTGCAATGTTGCGTACATCAGTAACATCTTATATACAAATCCCAAATCATACATGTCGATAATTAATCAATTTATATTTCTTATATCTAAAATATTGCATATTTATATCAATAAATAAATAATCAAAAAACTATAATTACATTTTAGCATAAAAAATATTACTTATATTGACATTAAAATAAGTTTCAATAAAAATCTTACCGGTAAGAATCAGGAATCATGTATGGCAAACTTTCACCTAAAATTCAGGTTAGTTAAAAAAATCTGAGACGTCTCTGTGTTGGATTAACGTGTTTAATTAAATTCTTTTATTTCATTACTTTTTTTCACTATAATTAATATTACCAAAATCTACTTAACTTATTATCATAGGTTTCATTATTTCATATATAAAAATAAAATTTAAAGAAGTACAATAAGTTTTGCAAAATCATCAATATATATATATAAAGGAGGATAGCGGGAGTTTAGGTGGCGCTCTAATATCGTCTCAATCTATTTTTCTAATTTTCTAGAATTTTAGAATTTTAAACACTAATAAATACAAAAATATCAATTAACATATTAGAAGTAGAATAGGTGTTCGAATTTATAAAGGAGAAGAGTTCGAATTTATAGGGAAGACATATGATTAGAAGTTCTATTGTAAGTATAATAAGTATTTATAAGGCATACGATTAAAAGTTCTATTGGAAGTAGAATAGGAGTTCTAATTTATAAAGAATAAGAGTTCGAATTTATCGAAAAAATATATAAATAAACGTTCTACTAGAAGTAGAATAGGTGTTTGAATATATAGAGCAGAAATATAATTAAATATTTTATAGAAAGTACGATCTTCTTAAATTATATATTTTTTATATAAGTTAATTATACTTATATTAGGAAAATTTATTCATAAATCCAATACTATTGTCATAAAAAAGTCACCGTATTTTAAAAAAAAATTGATGTGTTAACATAATTCACCGTATTTAAAAAGAAAAGAATTGATGTGTTAACATAATAAAAGAACAATCTCATGCAAGAATCCTAAATAAATACTTGAGTATCTATAATATAAATAGAAAATAAGATGTGTTTTCATTTTCTAAAACTCCAAAAATTTTAGAAAGTCTAGAGAAAGTATAAATTGGAATTCACTCTATTTTTTAGGTTTTGATTTTAAGGAAAAAAATAGTTGTGTAAGATAAGTATCATCAATAATATGAAATGAAGTTGGAATTTCGATCCCAAACGAGAGCGGCTCGAAACATGTTTAACGGGAAGACGACTCACTATAAAAGATTGTACTAGCTATTAAAATACCATATTGATGTTATAAATTTTATTTTATTTTTAGGATTTGATTTTTATGGATAAACATTATCATACAAGTAATATATGTAAAAGTTAGGTTTTTGGTCTTAACGAGAGAGCGGATCAATAGTAATAACCGTGTTTAACAAGAAAGCGGTTCATTAAATAAGACCGTATAAAAAGTGTTTAAATATATAATACATAAAATAAAATGTTTTATTGGAAGTAGAATACGAGGACGGTGGAGACGTTATATAAGATTTTTTTAAAACTATACATCTTTTTTCCTAAAAATCCTTTATTTTAACTTTTTTATACAAGTTTATCTATAATATACAGAAAATATAAGATGTATTTTCATCTTTTAAAACTCTATAAATATTAGAAAGTTTAAAGAATATAAAAATTGGAATTTACTCTCTTTATATAGTGAAGTTAGAATTTCGGTTTCAAATAAGAGCGGCTCGAAACGTATTTAACGGGAAGAGGGCTCGCTAGAAAAGATTGTATTAGCTATTAGAATTTGATACTGTAGTCATAATTTTTTTTATTTTTACGGTTCGATTTTATGGATAAAAAAATATTATATAAGTCTTTATAATATATGTTAAAAAGTTGGGATTTCGGTTTTAACGAGAGAGCGGCTCAATCGACAGAATCGTATTTAACAAGAAATTGATTCATTAGAAAAGATTATTTAATTATTAAAATTTAATATTAATATTAATATTATAATATAACGTAAATGTATTGAATTTTTTAAAAAATAAAAATTGTAATGCCGCCGCGAAGCGCGGCTTTATCAACTAGTTATATAGTGAATAACATTTTTCTATCGAACTATATTGTTAGAGTTTAGAAAGGAAAGTATTATTTTTAGAGTAATAATTTTATTTTCAGAACAATTTTTATTAGAGTTGTATGCTTCACAATCACATGAGATCAAAAGATAGTGTTTCTGAAAGAAAAACTTTTACCGGAAATAATATTTATTATAGGATTCAGATTCTTAAAATTATCTTCAGATCTGGTAAAATAGATGTGAATCTGAAGAACCAAACCGAAATTCATGAAATTAAATTAGATTTTATATTCTGAATTTAAAAATTCGATAATGATTCGAAATTTAATTTCATCCGATCCGATTTGAAGAATATTCGAACCGAAATTTTAACAGAAGTCAGAAGATAATCGGAAATACTAGATCCGATAATGACCTTGAACCGATCAAAACCGAATAATAAATTATTTGAACCGATATGACTCGAAATGTTGAATTTGATTTAGATCAGAATTAGAAAAATGATCGAAATAAGTAGTTGTTATAATTTTAACATGGTTACAATGAATAACCTATATACATTAAGGCACATTTTATTCAATATTTACCAATTCATAAGAAAATATATACGTAAAACAATTTTATGTCAAATATATCATGCTTATTTAATCATCATTTTCTTTTTGAAAAAAGTACATTATTTTATACTAGAAATATTGTATTCAATAATAAGGTACTTTTTCAAATATCATAAATTAAAATAACAAATGAGTAATGATAAGAATCCGAACCAATTCGAATCCAAACCGAATTTCATTCAATCTTAATCCGAACTGGACCCAAACCGAATCAGCTCTGATATTCAAATATATCATAAGTGAAAATTGATCTAATATGAAACTAATCCAATTATCCGAACTGCCAAATCTAATTATATGTAATTATAATAAAATTATATATATAAATACGAGAATGTTGTTGTATTTACAAATCTTGTAAATATTTACAAAATTGTCATCGATGAGGAAACACTCCGCAGCCTCTTTTTCCTCAATTGTTATTATGATGATGAAAACTTAAATAAAAACTTAAAAGATACATGTCAGAGGGAGTAGACATGCTTGCTCTGTGTACGAGCCTTAACATAAGATTCTTGTCACAATGACTAAAAATATGGTTCACACAAGGGGTGATTAATGAGAGAACGGCAGTTAATAAATTATGACCCGCCAAATGAGGATTCAATAATCTCCAACTTCTCCGCTCAAACATCTCTTCTCCACCAACAATCCGAGACAAAAAATGTATGTTTTACACTCACTTGAAATATGAACACACATTATTTAACTTAAAAACCAAAACAACAAAATACACAAAAATATACAAAAAAGAAAACAAACAATAGGATTCAAGAAAATGGCACAAGCATACCCTACAGAAAAAATGAAAGAAAACCCAGATCAAATTGAGAATAATCATGGTAAAATGAAGGAGATTACATGTAGTTATAGTAGTAGTAGCAGTAATACAAATGCTCCTTTTAAATTCAATGTCCAGGCTCCAGAATTTGTGCCAAGTTCATATAATAATGCTACTACTACTGCACAGATGCCTGTTTCTGGATATTTTTATCCATGTTTTCATTATATTGCTGGAAATGATGCTGGGGCTGATTGGCTTTATGTTGGTAATCAAGATTCTCTTCAATTGGTTTCGTCACCGTCTTCGGTTATTGCAAACTATTCTAAAGATGTCCTCACAGCTGAACTCAAACAAAAAATCATCAAACAGGTATCCTGTTTGTTTTTTTTTTTTTACTTGTTGATTTGTATGGCTATTGTTATCATGGTTGTTCGGATAAAGCATGATAATGAAAATGCTGTCATTAAACAGGATCCTATTTATATGGTGTGATTTTCCGGTCATGTACTTAAATGTGGTTGCCTACATTGCACATTCCCTTTGATTCAGTGTGCGTGCTTTGCTTAGTTTTTTCCAATATTTTGTTTGAGATTGCTATGTTAAACATCAACGGAAAATCTTTTGTAAATTTTCTAATCCGTTGAGGTAATCGTGTTCATTCTTCGTTTGTAAACACAAATCTCAGATTTCTTATCCTCAGTTTGAAACTTTATTCCATGTGTTTTCACTTTCTATTATTTGCACAAATTTACCTGTTCCTACTTATTCATCTTATCAAGCCAACTCTATCTTCTTTCTTTCGTTTCATTTTGCTCTGCATTTTATTTCATCACCTCTTTTACTCTGGAATTATGATAAATGATGGTTCACTTTGTTTCAGTTCACTCACCTAAATTGTCAGCATCTTCAAGCAAAGTATATCAGCATGACTTACATGTCCATACTGTTAACCATGCTACTCTTCTGTTGACATGATATTCACTAATTCCTAGATTATAGACATTTTGCATTTAGGCGTTATATATAGGTTTCATTGGATATCCGTCTTTTTAACAGGCCGAATACCAATTCAGTGCCATGAGCTTGCTAGCAAATGAGTCCTTGATGAAACAAATCAATAAGGACCCTGAAGGCTATGGTACGATACTTTGTAAATTATGAGATAAGGTCAATGTATTTTGTGTTAATTTCCCAATTTATGTTATGTCATTCATGGATATGGCACTGTAACAGTTCCAATATCTTTTATTGCATCTACGAAGAAGATCAAGTCCCTCGTCAATAATAGCCAGTTAGTTGCACAAGCATTACGATCCTCTTCAAAGCTTGTAAGTTCTAATACATAATATCGTTTCTCTTCAAGTAAGGAATGATTAGCCTATCTCCAAAAATGTAATTTTGTTATTTTCTTCTAAAGGTTGTAAGCAGTGATGGAAAAAAGGTCAAGCGAAAACACCCTTTTACTGAAAAAGATAAAGAGGACTTGCAGGTTACAATAATATTGTTGTTTTCTTTTTCATTATCATGATCATTCACAAGTTCTTAAAAATTTGAAAGTAATAAAGAATATCATATTCTGTCTGGCAGTCCCGTACCATTGTTGTAGAGAATTTGCCTGATGATCACTCGCATCAGAATCTCGAGAAGATTTTCAATGTGGTTGGAAGGTTGGACTTGTATTTGCGATGCAAAAAAATCTGTGTTTGGATTCATATATGTCAATATGTCATCAGTATCTTCGAGTAAATACTAATAAACCGTCATGCAGTGTGAAAACCATTCGAATCTGCCATCCTCCAGATGCCAATTCTCCCCGTCCGAAAGGAAATATTATAATCAGTAACAAGGTATGAGGAGTTCAGATTTGTAATCAGTTTATTCCTAAACCTTATACTTGTTTTTGACCTTTTTTTCTTCTGTCATTCTGATCCTCCTAATGTATGTGCCTGCATTCTTTTTTAAAGCTTCATGCGCTGGTGGAATACGAGACCCCTGAATTAGCAGAGAGAGCAGTATGTAACCATTTAAAATTCTGAAATTTATTATCCCTCACCTACAGATTACTTCGAAATTAACAGTTGAACTGTAATAGGTTGACAAGTTAAATGATGAAAGGAACTGGAGAAAGGGACTCAGAGTAACATTGCTACTCAGACGCTCAGTATGTTAAATTGGATTCTTATTTATGGTTCATATTATTTGTTTTTCTACGTCTCTTCTACCTGACAAAAATGATGGAAGTTTTCATAATAAAAATCTCCAGCCAAAATCTGTGTTGAAGAACAGAAAGTCAGAATTTGATGGGTATTTTGACGATGATTGTGATGATGATGACACACCAGGGCAAGGATTTTCAGAAAATTCTTCTCAGCCTATTAACTCAGAATCTGCTGTTGACAATCTTGTTAGTATCTTTACTTTCCCGTATTTCTTATTGACATAAAAAACTATTCTTACTTAAGTTTTTTAATCTTTGATCATCAATGTTATGATGATATACCACGTATGTGGTTCCTCAGATTTATGTATATGTGATCTATGGCTTATTTTGACGTTTAATTGATAAATGCACAAGAAGTATTAAATAACACAATGAGGCAGAACTCACTCACTTAAATGATGGTGAAATGTTTTCTTGTTCTATAGGTTAATTGTTTTATAGTTTAGGTTTCATTGTTTTATAGGCTGAAGAGAGTTCTTCAGCAGCAAAGAAAGGATGGGCTCGCGGGCGTGGTAAATTGCGGTTAAGGACTCAAAATCACACTGGACGTGGCTCACTTCTGCCATCTCCAATATCGTCCAACTCCCAACAGTCCGAAGCATCATCAACCAAACAAGTCACAAAAGGTCCAAGAATGCCAGATGGAACTAGGGGATTCACCATGGGACGAGGGAAGCCAATCTGTACTTCAGGTCCAGCAATTTTGAAAGAGTAGTAGAGGGTGATCAATTTTGTTTCCAGCACCAGTCAATAGAGAGTAGTAATATATTTATATACCATACATGTTATGTAAGTAAATTTTTTTGTTTATGGAGCTAATAATCTGAAACTCGCAACTTAAACATTTCTAGGCTAATATAGTGAATATAAGCTTAATTTGTACACAAATTTATGTCAGAGACCAGAACATAAAGGGTCCTGGCAAACTATTTGATATAATGATTTCAGTACATTCTTCAACGTTTCCTTTATACTGAAAATCAGTCCTATTACAATGAATTCACCTGAACTTTTTTGTATGATAACTTTCTTTGTTATGTTGTGCAATTAAATCTGCTAAACAGGAAATAACTATAATTTTTTATGCTTTGAAAGTAAACTTCTGAACTCAGATACTTCATATCTATATTATGCATTTGAAATAATGCTGATTCAAGGCAAAAAAAGCCAGTCTGCATGGTTTTTTTTTTATGGGCTTTGTCAGAATTCTACCAGTGCATACAACAAAACTCTTGGATATTTGAAAATTACAAAATGACAAACTAACAGTTAGGCATGTACTGATTGAATTTAAACAACTTTCTAAGATGCCTTAAGCGTGGATGTCCTCTGACCACTTTGTCGCCAGTGAGAGTCGGCTTAAATATTTGTCTAATTTGTGGTTAACTGCTGGCCTTACTTTGATAAATGATCTGCCAAATTTCTGTCTTTGCTGAACAAATGATCCAACTGTATTCATCAAGTCAACGGTATGCATCAAGTTCCAAGGAACTCAATTGGAATATAAGCCAGCTCGTCAAGTTGCATATTCTTCACCACAAGGGCCTGACACAAGGTCTCCTTGGATCTTAAAGCCTGATGTACTGGAGCCAGGAGTCGATATCTTGGCTGGATGGGCACCAAATAGAGGATCCGCAGACCGCAGCAATTGAAGATGATGAATAATTGCTCACAGATTATGCTTATTGCTCAAAGATCTGTTTTTTCATATCAAAATTCAACTCTTGACCCTCAACTATCCTTCGTTCCTAGTCGCCCTCAACAACACTAATACTACTAGTAGCACCTTTAAGAGAATGTTAACTAATATGGTTGATTAAAGTGCTTCTTATCCCGCTGTTGTTAACTAATATTGTACAATCTCATTCTTAGGAAAGTACAGTACTTCAGAGTTTAACATTACAATCACCATTGACCTCAATTTATGTCCTGAAAATGATTACCTTGGCAACAATGGATATTTGAGCTGGAATGAGACTAACGAAAAGCATGTTGTAAGAAATTCTATTGCTTCAGCAATAGCATTAGCATGAACATATATAATTAAGCAAGCAATTGCTTAAAGACTAGAATGATTTGATAACATATAAAGCAGATGGTTTGCAATTACAGAGTAGAGATTTTAAGAACAAAACATTATTTTTTTGATCAAACTTTACTTGATCAAATAAAGCCTCATACAAAATCTATGTCTAACAGATATGGATTAAGTTTATATTGGCATAAATTATAAGCTAACCCTTTTGTAAAACTAAACATAGAAGATAAATTTGAATGCTGGTTGAAATCAAAGATTAATTATATACATTCTCAAAAGAAAATTAATTGTATGCACCATAGATGTATACAGGTTCGTCGAATGAAGAGAAGAAAAAACCTAACACGAATAAGATCTGACAGAGAGCCAAATATAAACTCATAATTAATCTAAAAAATTACAACTTGTATTATAAACACATATTCCAAACAAATTAGATTCCAGACACTACAATTACACAAAACAAGTTTATTATAATAAAAGTTATAACTTTCTAACAAAAAAGCATATGATCGCAAACTAATCTCAATCAATAGAATTTGTTGAATAGAATTACACAGACAAGTTGAGTAAATTTTTCATGAACCCTGAATCAAACTAATCAACAGAATTTGTTGTTAATTATAGCCCAAAGTGCAGCCCTTTATCGATCACTTGGTTGTTCCACGCCATATTCGTCCATCGGCCAACGCCTCGTCGACCAATTGGTTAACGGAATCTCGATCAAGAAGAAACGTCTGAATCCTAGTCAAATCAACACGCAAACCCTTGAGAATCTTCCTCTTTACCTTCTTGCCACCCCTGTACTTGGACTCGCCCATTGACATAATCTGGCTAGTGATTCTATCATGTAAATCCGCCTTGACTTGCAAAGATTCAAGAAGTTGAGAGATAGCGATGTAGTGGTTGAGCTGCTGGTGGTGTTTGAAAAAGTGACGATTATCGACACACATATTCCGTACTCCAGTTGTATCTTCTTCAACTCGGACAAGAGTCGACGATGAAGAATCCAAATATTGGTTTCGAGTGCGAGTGAAGAAGGTGATGCGAAGGGCATTGGGTGACTTCCAACTCGGATCGCATGGACCGCGAACCTCACGAGGAACGGTTTTTCGGACTCGAACTTCCAGTTGATATCCACGCCGTTTGACAATCTTGGCCATAGCTTCTAAAATTTCTTAAATCAGCTGGGTAAGAGAAAGAGAGAGAGCTTAATTCTGAGAATAAAATTTCTTAAATCAGGGTAATGAGAGAGAGAGAGAGCGCTTCTGAGAATGAGAATGTGGGGATATGTGGGTAATATATATAGATAGTGTGATTATGAGACTGGTTGTACGTGTCCGAGAGAGGTCAGTAAAGGGTGAGTACGTGGGCACCAAGTTTGAGTTTTGAAAGCCTGTCAAACGCGGTGGTACGCAGACATCGGTTTTTACTCTTACGTTAATCTTATTTTCTTAAAACAGTTGTCAAATCTGTTATGAAAATTTAAAAGTTTATTCGTTTCATATTTAACTTATACGCCTTAAAATCTGTGTTTTTAATTTTTTATGATTATTTTCTTGAATTTAAATAAAAAAATTTATAAAATGAATTGTGTAGACTTTAAATTTTAAATGATATGATTTGATAGTATTAATATATATGCTCGTGATATTTTAAGAAATTGAGGGATATTAGTTTAAAAATATAAAAAAAAATGATACGTTTTAGTTGAAAGGTTAGTTATTAGACATTATATTATCATTATTACTATAAATTTATTTTAAATAAAATTTCTTATGATATTAGTGCAAAAAATGGATTTCAGTTAGAAAAGATAAAATAGGTAACGTATTTTAGTTGGAAAGGATTATTGATTAGTTATTATTAGTAATTATAAAATTAATAATATTTTATTCAAAAAGATTTTCTGTAAAGTTTCTGTAAAAGGAGAAATTTTAGTTAGGCTAAATATAAGACATCACGTAGTTTACGAGAAAAATGAAATTGATTAGTTTTTGAAAAATAGCAAGGGTACCATATTTTACCTAATTGATTAGTTATTACTAGTTATAATATTATTATTTTATTTTATTACCAAAAAAGAAGTTACAATAAATAGGGAACTAAGTGCAAGTGTCAAAATTTAAGTACCGTATCGACCAACTAATGCGTAGATTTTACTAATATTATAGGAATTTTTTTTCTTTAATTTAAATTAAAATTTTCAAAACAAGAATTTTCCTAATATCCTTACAAGTAATGGATTAATGATCGAAATAACGATAAAACACAACCTCCCTGCTCGAAATAACCATGTGCACGGAAGATGCCCTTTCTAACCAAGCAACCTCGCATATCTCATATGCGTAGGTCCTTTGTCTCTTTTTTTTGTATGTGGCACTGTTCATCACTTCTTCAGCAGCTCCATTTTCGTCGCCGTCAACTATCCATCATCGTCCGTCAACTTCTCCCCTCTCGGGGAACATCAAAATGATGGACACACCTCACTCTCCATTTTCCCCTGTCGTTTTATTAATTTCTGGCCCCGCAAGGGCGTGCACAAGTAAGTCGGAAAACGAGATCGGAAAGTTAGGTTAAATTTGGGGTTCAAAAATTCAACATTAGAATCGAAAAAAGAATGATATAGGGTTGTAGAGCAGGAGAAGACGATTTGATTGATATATAATATGTGACGGGAAAAATAAGGGAGGGGGAGAACGAGCTTCGTCGGAAAATTCGAAGAAAAACGCTGGTGGCGTCGCCTCTCTCTCGCTTCTGAGAGAAGATGAACAGTGACTACGCACCTTTAGGATGCACCTTTAGGATGCGTATCCCAGCTTGTATTCTTTTTTCTTTTTTTTTAAATTCAACCCACGCATCTTCCAAATGCGTATATTGACAAAAAAAAAAAATTAATCCTAGGCAGCCCACGCATCGCGCATATGCGCAGCCAGTGTTCGCATTTTCCAAATGCGTAGACGTTTGGTTATTTTGGACGGTTTTTTCGACATTAGTTATTTTGGGCAATAAATTTTATAATTGGGTTATTTAGGGCTTTCATCCACAAGTAATCATGTGTCGGTCATCATTTTGTCCGTTAATTTTCTATATGTTTTCTCTCCCTCCTCCCTCCTCTCTTCTAAGAGCAAGTCCAACAATGTCCTAAATATTGTCCTAAATTAATATTTAGGACATTTTTTTTGTTTTGAAGAACAAAGATGTTAATTCAAAAATAAAATGTCATACGGCATCTACACCAATGATCGAGTCGAACAAACAGTAAATTGTAATCGCCTGTTCTCATGAAGAGACAGTTTAACGATATTTTGAAGATAATGTATATACAAATACAAGTACACACTTCATGCATCCTCGTTGGATTACTGGTACCCTCTTCATCATGCCCCGATGGAGCTATTGTTTGAGCTATCGACCAGAACTACAATCCCATACAAAATTTCATCACTAAATCAAGACCCCCGTTCATAATGCAGAGGCGAAAATCTTGACGATCTATAACCTCGGCCATGGAAAACACCAAAACACAATCAAAACAAAAAAACCCAACTCTCACAAGAAGAGACTAACACAACCCAAATAAATTGGGAATTTATTGAAACCCAAATAAATTGGGAAATTTATTGAAGAAAACGAGATATGAAAGCAGAAAAACGAAAAGGAATTGGGGCTTTCCACCGATGAAAATCGATGGAAGCCCCCTCAAAACTCTTTAATGGAGGCTAGGGTTAGAAGGGAGGGAGAGAGAGAGGGTGCGGCTCCGAAAAAGATAATAATAGTTAATTAATATTTAGGACATTTAGTCACTTTTTATGTTCCAACAATGTCTTAGTGGTGCCTTAAAATACTAGGACATCTATCTCATGCCCTACTTTTAAGGCACATATATACTTGTCCTAAATCATTTTTAACAATAAAAAATTAACTTCCCACATTTTCTGCACTTCTCTCTCCTCTCTTTTTTCCCTTCCCTCTAATTCTAATTCAAATATATTATTATTTTAATTTATAAGGCACAAGTATAAGACATATTGTTGGAATTGATACACAAAAATCAAGACTTAAATCACTGGGACACTATATTTTATTATATTTATAGGGCACCTACTAGGACATTGTTGGACTTGCTCTAATAATTGATTTTTTTATTTTATCTCTCTAAGCTTAGATAGGGTGACATGCACATGACAAAAGTACAAGCTTGCACCATGACTAATCGTATCTTTGACTCATATCTATATATATTATGGATAAAGAGAATCTATCTGATACGGTAGAAATTTTTTTTACCTATGTGGCTTCAAATTCATATTTTCATTAGTTTTTACGAAATTCAATCGTACAAATTAAAAGATTACGCAAAAATTAGTGGGTGCACAAAATTATATAGAAATTGATTTTGTATATGATGCAATTTTTAATCAAAAAATGATATAAAATCTGAGCCATTACTTTCATATTATAAACCATATATAAAATACCATGTTAAATTAAATGTATTCTTAAAGAATAAAATTTTTAAAATTTTGCACACTTACTTATTTTTGCATAAAATTTTTATCGGTACGGTTAGATTTACAAAAAAAATTGATAAATACGTGATTTTAAGCCGCATAGGTAAAAAAAATTTCTACCATGTCAGGTAGATTATCTTTACCCATATATTATAGAGATTAGGGAGCCTGAAATATATCTCAAGTAAATTTCCTGAGATACCTATCTTTTATATGTAAAAATAGGGTTGGCGTTTTAATAAATTCAGAATTTTTTAAGTAACCCTGCAGGCCCAGTAAAATTTAAAGTTATTTTGTATATATCTCAGAAAAAGTTTTCTGAGATGTATCTTAGGGTCATTTTTCTCTATATTATAATACCTGAATATGGGAAAGTTATCCGAAGCGTTTAAAATATTATTCTTGAATTTTTGTTTTTTTGATATTTTTATTAAAATTATTTTCTTGCATTAAATAGCTCTTAATGACATATTAATTAGTCATTAATTATACCTAATAAGTAAATATTAAATTTATTTAATTTATTTTATTGAAAAATTACAAAACTTATTTGAGCATTATAATTATTATTTAAATATTAAATATAAATTACATATATAATTAAGTTTATTTTTAAATAAAATAATGACTAAAAATTGTTTACATTGAGTCATTTTTTATTCCCTATCGAACACCACTACAATTTCTTTTCGGTCAATTGCAGTACATACGACCCTTAACTTCTCAAGCAATTTTTTTTGGTAATTAATATAGAAATAGTAATAAATTATGGAAGTATATAAATCTTCACTTAACATTTGTAATAAAAATAATACAAATAGTTTTCATTTTGAAAATGAATAAATTACACATGATTATGAACAAACCGATAAAATTGAAAAAACCCAATTTTATCGATAGATTAAATCGATAAAAAAGTTATACACATGTATTGTGTCGAAATAAATAAATATTCTAAATAAATAAATTCTGACACTACTATTGAACATGTACGTTATGAAAGGGGCATCGGCTTTAAAAAATGTTATTATATATAATATTTATAACTTTTGAACGTAAACAATATGTTTGTATTATAATTGTTGTTTTTTATGTTTATGATATTTTTGAGATTATCAAAAGTTAAATATATAATGAGAGTATATTCAAATTCATAATTCATGTAAATTGTTTTGAATCAATTTTTTTAGAAAACTAGTTGTTGTGGAATAAAAAGTAAGGTTATCAAAGTGCGGCTAGGGTTCGTGAGCTTCGTGCTTTAATGGCTGCGCTTGCGTTATCGTGACCTAATTCGGGTCCTCACAAGATGCCTACGTATCTCAGAGTTGAGAATCAAGCCAAGACGTAGTTGTAGGTGATGGTGCCCTCGAGGCTATGGCGGCGAGAGCTCACCTAGGACGCAGTGGCTTGTATGTCCTTATTCGAGGATTAATCCAAAACGTGGTGGGTAACGTATGGAGCTGTGTCCAAAACGTGGTGCTGAGATGAGGGGTCTGGCCCTTTATATAGGCTGTAGGAGCCTTAGAATCGTAATAGGGTTTGGAGACTTGGTGGACAAGTCACCGTTATTGAGGAAGGTTCTGACTCCTTCCTTATAGGAATTATTTTCCATGTTGAATTAGGTGCCTTGGAGGCTACACAATATCCCTGGGATATTTTAGAACGTTCCTGGTTTCTAGAACGTTCCCGATTTGTGGATCAGGCCCATGTTAGAAACAAGCTTATACCGGGCGTCCCCGGTTTGGGCTGTTCTTTTGGGTTTAGTCATTAACTACGAATTTAATGCCCAGCTAGGGTTTCAGGCCTTATTTACGAGCCAATAAATACTATATTAATTATGTCTTTAGGGATTATTTTTCACCCATATCGTTTGCCCCCTACTTCTAGGAAAACTTCTAAAATAAAAATCAATCCTAGGCAGCCCACGCATCGCGCATATGCGCAGCCAGTGTTCGCATTTTCCAAATGCGTAGACGTTTGGTTATTTTGGACGACTTTTCCGACATTCGTTATTTTGGGCAATAAATTTTATAATTTGGTTATTTAGGGCTTTCACCCACAAGTAATCATGTGTCGGTCATCATTTTGTCCGTTAATTTTCTCTATGTTTTCTCTCCCTCCTCCCTCCTCTCTTCTAAGAGCAAGTCCAACAATGTCCTAAATATTGTCCTAAATTAATATTTAGTACATTTTTTTTTGAAGAACAAAGATGTTAATTCAAAAATAAAAAATCATACGGCATCTACACCAATGATCGAGTCGAACAAACAGTAAATTGTAATCGCCTGTTCTCATGAAGAAACGGTTTAACGATATTTTGAAGATAATGTATATACAAATACAAGTACCCACTTCATGCATCCTCGTTGGATTACTGGTACCCTCTTCATCATGCCCCGATGGAGCTATTGTTTGAGCTATCGACCAGAACTGCAATCCCATACAAAATTTCATCACTAAATCAAGACCCCCGTTCATAATGCAGAGGCGAAAATCTTGACGATCTATAACCTCGGCCATGGAAAACACCAAAACACAATCAAAACAAAAAACCCAACTCTCACAAGAAGAGACTAACACAACCCAAATAAATTGGGAATTTATTGAAACCCAAATAAATTGGGAAATTTATTGAAGAAAACAAGATATGAAAGCAGAAAAACGAAGAGGAATTGGGGCTTTCCACCGATGAAAATCGATGGAAGCCCCCTCAAAACTCTTTAATGGAGGCTAGGGTTAGAAGGGAGGGAGAGAGAGAGGGTGCGGCTCCGAAAAAGATAATAATAGTTAATTAATATTTAGGACATTTAGTCACTTTTTATGTTCCAACAATGTCTTAGTGTTGCCTTAAAATACTAGGACATCTATCTCATGCCCTACTTTTAAGGCATATCTATACTTGTCCTAAATCATTTTTAACAATAAAAAATTAACTTCCCACATTTTCTACACTTCTCTCTCCTCTCTTTTTTCCCTTCCTTCTAATTCTAATTCAAATATATTATTATTTTAATTTATAAGGCACAAGTATAAGGCATATTGTTGGAATTGATACACAAAAATCATGACTTAAAACACTAGGACACTATATTTTATTATATTTATAGGGCAGACATTGTTGGACTTGCTCTAAGTACCGACTTAAACCTGTAGACGAAGGTTGTGTTCACTTGAATTGAATGGAATGTGGGAGAATGTAATGTAATTTATACTCTTATTCGGGGGAGATTAGAAAAACTGTTTAAATTTTCATTTCTTACTTCATTACCTTTCACACAATTTAAACTAATGTTCTAAGAACAAGTCCAACAATATCCTAAATATTGTCCTAAATCAATATTTAGGACATTTAGTCACTTTTTGTATTCCAACAATGTCTTAGTGGTGCCTTAAAATGCTAGGACATCCATCCCATGCCCTTTTTTTAAGGCATCTCTATACTTGTCCTAAATCATTTTTAAAAATAAAAAATTAACTTCCCTCATTTTCTACATTTCTCTCTCCTCTCTTTTTTCCCTTCCCTCCAATTCTAATTCAAATATAAGGCATGTTGTTGGAATTGATACACAAAAATCATGATTTAAATCACTAGGACATTATATTTTATTATATTTATAGGGCATCCAACCCAAAGGATCCTTACCTATATTTGTCTTAGGTGTACATAATTTAAGGGTTCAGCCTTAAAAATGATGCTCCAATGGGACTCCCTATCCCCTATAAATTTTAGGGGAGAGAAAATCAAACCCCATATTTAGGAGAGAGAAATTCAAACCCCTATAATGACACATCATCATTTTTTCCTTATAATATAATATATATCTATGCCAACACACTCATCTCTTCTCTATATTACCTAAAATATTGATTAAATATTATTTTTTAAGTTATAGGTAATGAATATAGGTAACACCATTGGAGCAAAACAACTTTTTAGTTACCTATATTTTGAGTAATCATTATTTTACTATATTTTAGGGGATGAAAATAGGGGTTGCCCTTGGAGATGCTCTAACTAGGAGTTGCTCTAACCCATAAATATGTTCTATTCAATGAATTTGCCGGCTCCCAAAATGTGGCGGCCTACAAAATATTAGACTAAAATTCCCTCACTCAATCGATTTAAATAGTATAATTTAGGCCATTGGTCAAGTTCTGCATAGATTTTGTGTATATAAATAGCAAAGCTAATACGCATTAAACATTTCAATATCCTTCACTATACATAACACAAATCTCTTATTTATCAGTTTATCACGTACAAAAGTGTTCCCTAACTAGCTACAACTTTCTCATTTGTTCGATATGGCGTCAACCGGGGTTAAATTTTTCATCAACTGTTTTCTTATCGTTTGGCTTCTTTCGTTCCCAATATCTTCAATCCGGCCTTTGGATGGGTCGTTGTCGGCGAAGGCATTTCCCCCGCCGATCAATTTGGACTTCGTTGCGATTGAGAAATCGGGACCAAGTCCTAGAGGTATAGGACACAAAAAGTACAAAGCGTATCCAACAGTCAGACATATTGATCATTCGGGTCCAAATCCTGGTGTTGGACATTAGTGCGAAAAATAGCAAATATCGGTACACTGCTGATCTCGAGCCGAATGTACATATAGCTTAGCTTTATTACTACAGTATAAGTTAAGAAAAATGTGACGAGCTAGTAAATACGGGTTTGATAATAGCGTAAATGATGTACAAATAGTTTAAGTCATTTTGTTTTGTCACAAGCTAAAAGAATCAACAAGTTTATTGTTATGTCAATATATATACTACTACTTAAAAAGGTTTTCTACTTTACAAATAAATTTATTTATTTTAATAAGTAAACTTATATGCCTTATAATAAATATTTGTTATGAAACGATGAGAGATAAATTGTAATCATTTTGATTTATTTAATCGCGCTTTACAGATAAATATATTTAATATGCTTTCTTTAAAAGTGTGCGAGGCTTCTGAAAACAATAAATCTTAAAACCAGTACAATATCGTTTTCTTAAATAATTAATAATTTTACTGCTCGATTTGTAATCCACCTTTCATCCACTTATTTTTAGGTAACTAGTAGTGTATCAGAACATAATGAGCAATTGCCAATGCCACAAACTATCTCTCCTCTATTTTCACTTGTTATTTATTTATAACGACCATCACAAGTTTTCACGCACCAAATGGTCGGAGTTTAAAATATTTTCGAAAGGCCTTACCAGAATCATATAGTAATATATTCGAACAGTCATCAATATCATTGGAGAGACATTGCTGGTAAGAGATCTAAGAAAAGGTGAAAGGATGCAGAAGGGGGCGAGGGAGAAGAGAGATCGAGAAGAAAATTTAACAAAAATTAATATATAGACCAAGTTCTCTTTAAAGAAAATTCGAAAGAACATGGAAGTGAAAGGGAAAAAGTACTTCAAAATTAAATGTACTTTCTTAAAGTTCACAGTCAGTGAGTTTTGAGTTTTATTTATTAAAAAAGGGTGTCCAAAATATTGGAAACAAGTAGCATAAATAGAAACGTGGCTAAATGGTTAATAAGTAAGCTAGTAATACAAGCAAGAGAGATTAGTCCGTCGAATTAAAATTTAAAGAAAGGAAGTTAGTGAGTTAATTACTTGTATTAGTGTGAGACGTAAGTACTGCTGAAGAAACTTAAATATGTAGCCAACACTACAAAGCAAACAGTAAAGGTTAGGTGGTAATCTCAATGAAAAGTTATAATCTCTTGGTCTTAATTTCATGATTGAAATTTCACATTCTATTCATTAGATTACATGGATTTAGAATATGTATAATTTTTCTGAAAAAGATTAAAAAAAGTGTCACAAAATATTTACTATCTTAGCTGATGTTAATAAAACTTCTAGAACACAAGAATCCCAAACCTAACCATTACAACTTAAGTGTAAAATTTACGTAAAAAAAAAAATATTTCGACGAGACGACATATCACTTAAGTGAGAACAAATGGTGAAAATTGAGAGTGCAAAAGTTTTGGTAGTGTATTAACCAAATTTCACTCGCAACATTTTGGCATTTTGGCGTTAGAAGGAAGGCGGTTCATCATCTTTAGGGAAGAAAGATGTCGGATAGTTCCGGAAGTGAGCGAACACCTTCAAATGGTGGAGCGAAATGAGCCCGTGCATAAAGTTACTAACCAGGATATTCTTGAGCATATCCAACTGTTGGGGAAAAGGCTTGATACACTCTAAAAAATATCTGAAAAGTCCAAATCAAGTATGCTGCTTGAATTTGTAAAAATAGTGATCGATCGACACATTCCAAACCTTCTTAAAAAAAAGGACTCCGGATAATTAAGTAGGGGAATATCGGAGAAATAATCACGATAAAGTCTTTCACTTCATGACCTTCAGCTCTCTTGCATTATTGATCCACGATTGTACATTTCGTCAAATTGACTTCTGCATTGAAGATGGTCTTCCTTAGCAGCCACAGGCTGCTATATTATGACCATCGACCAAAATTCAAAAGTTTATTCGTTTCATATTTAACCTATACACCTTAAAATCTGTGTTTTTAATTTTGTATGATTATTTTCTTGAATTTAAATAAAAAAATTTAAAAAATGAATTGTGTAGACTTTAAATTTTAGATGATATGATTTGATAGTATTAATATATATACTCGTGATATTTTAAGAAATTGAGGGATATTAGTTTAAAAATATATAAAAAAAATGATATGCTTGAAAGGTTAGTTATTACACATTATATTACTATTATTACTATATCTTTATTTTAAATAAAATTTCTTATGATATTATTGCAAAAAATGGATTTCAGTTAGAAAAGATGAAATATGTAACGTATATTAGCTGGAAAGGATTATTGATTAGTTATTATTAGTAATTATAAAATTAATATTTTTTTATTTAAAAATATTTTCTGTAAAGTTACTGTAAAAGGAGAAATTTTAGTTAGGCTAAATATAACACATGACGGTTTTTCGGACTCGAACTTCCGGTTGATATCCACGGCTTAAATCAACTAGGTGAGAGAGAGAGAGAGAGAGAGCTTAATTCTGAGAATGAATGAGAATGTGGGGATATGTGCGTATCGAATGGGATATATATAGATAGTGTGATTATGAGACCGACTGGTTGTCCGTGTCTGAGTCCGGGAGAGGTTAGGAAAGGGAGAGCCGTTATAAACTTGGCCACCAAGTTAGCCTTGATATTAAACGCGTTGGTGGTACGCAGTCAAGAGTTAATTAAGACCTCGGTTTTTATTCTTATGTTAATCTTAAAACAGTTGTTTTCTTGGTAATTTCTTAAAACAGTTGTCAAAATATGTTAAGAAAATTCAAAAGTTTATTCGTTTCATATTTAACTTGTATAGTATTTTTAATTTTATATGATTATTTTCTTGAATTTAAATAAAAATTTTAAAAAATGAATTGTGTAGACTTTAAATTTTAAATGATATAGTTTGATAATATTAATATAAATGTTCGTGATATTTTAAGAAATTGAGGGATATTAGTTTGAAGATATAAAAAAAATGATACATTTTAGTTAAAATGTTAGTTATTAGGTACTATATTATCATTATTATTATTACTTTATTTAAATAACATTTCTCATGATATTATTGCAAAAAAATGAATTTCAGTTAGAAAAAATAAATTTAGTAACGTGTTTTAGCTGGAAAGGATTATTGATTAGTTATTATTAGTAATAATAAAATTAATAATATTTTATTCAAAAAGATCTTCTAGTAAAGTTTCTGTAAAAGGAGAAATTTTAGTTAGACTAAATATAAGACATGACTGTAGTTTACTTGAAAAATGAAATTGATTAGTTGTTGAAAAATAGCAAGGGTACCATATTTTACCTAAAAAGAGAAATTGATTAGTTATTACTAGTTATAATATTATTATTTTATTTTATTACCAAAAAAGAAGTTACAATAAATAGGGAACTAAGTGCAAGTGTCAAAATTTAAGTACCGTATCGACCAACTGATATGTAGATTTTACTAATATTATAGGATTTTTTTCTTTAATTTAAATTAAATTTTTTAAAACAAGAATTTTCCTAATATCCTTACAAGTAATGGATTAATGACCGAAATAACGATAAAACACAACCTCCCTGCCCGAAATAACCATGTGCGCGGAAGGTGCCCTTTCTAACCAAGCAACCTCGCATATCTCATATGCGTAGGTCCTTTATCTCTTTTTTTTGTATGTGGCACTGTTCATCACTTCTTCAACAGCTCCATTTTCGTCGCCGTCAACTATCCATCACCGCCCGTCAACTTCTCCCCTCTCGGGGCACATCAAAATGATGGACACACCTCACTCTCCATTATGAATAAATTACACATGATTATGACCAAACCGATAAAATTGAAAAAACCCAATTTTATGGAGAGATTAAATCGGTAAAAAATTTATGCACATGTATTGTGTCGAATAAATAAATATTCTAATTAAATAAATTCTGACACTACTATTGAACATGTACGTTATGAAAGGGGCATCAGCTTTAAAAAGTGTTATTATATATAATATTTATAACTTTTGATCGTAAACACTACGTTTGTATTATAATTGCTGCTTTTTATGTTTATGATATTTTTGAGATTATCAAAAGTTTAGATATATAATTAGAGTATATTCAAATTCATAATTCATGTAAATTGTTTTGAATCAATGTTGTTTAGAAAACTAGCAATAACATTCAAGATGTCTTTCTTAAATTTTTGTTTTTTTGATTTTTTTTTTTAATAAATTTCTTTTTGTGCATTAAGTAGCATATTAATGACATCTTAATTAGTCATTAATTACACTTTTTAAATATATATTAAATTTATTTATTTTATATATTTTTTATTTATGTAAAAGATTAGCAAATTCATTTAAGCATTATAATTATTATTTTAATATAAGATATTAATTATATATAAAATTAAGATTATTTTTAGGTAAACTATAATTATAATTTTAATATAAGTTATTTATTATATAAAATTAAGATTAGTTTTAGGTAAATTGACAACTTAAAATTGTTTAAATTACGTCATTTTCTATTACATATTCAAAATCGTTACAATTTCTTGTCATTGTAGGATATACGACCATAACTTCTCAAACAATCTTTTTCAATGATTTTGGAAATCATTATAAGTTATTGAAGTATATATAGATCTTTGGATTAAAATTTAAAATTTATATACAATCAATACAGATAGGTTTTTACTTTTACCCGAAATGAACCCAACCGATTAAATCGATAAAGAAGTTATACACAAATTGTTTTAAATTAATTATTACTATTACTGAGCATGTATGTTATGATATCTTAATTCGTCATTAATTATACTTATTAAATACATATTAAATTTACTTTATTTTATATATATATATTTATTCATGTAAAAGATTAGCAAACTTAATTTGAGCATAATAATTATTATTTTAATATAAGATATTAATTTTATACAAAATTAAGATTATTTTTAGGGTACTTTACTATTGCTGGTTCATATATTGACTTTATAAAGCTCAAACTGGTACTACTACTACTAACTGATTCTTGACATGTTGTTGACTCCGCTCGACTTTAATGAATATAAAATGCAATTCCACTTGCGAAACATATGACTTGAAACATTTGTAGAAATGAAAACTTGTCTCATTTGTCCATGTAATAAAAATGAAATAACAATGTAATAATGTAAACCCACAAAAAGGCTGGCTGTCTTAAATAATTACGAGTCAGAAAAACGTAAACCTCAAGGCGATAAACTATGAAATGCAAATATAAACTAAGTGCATCTCGCCTGGAATTCCTTCCCAACATCAATTAATTGAATTCTGGAAACAACAGGGCAATGTTTGTACCACCTAAATGTCGATCCAGTTAAATGATTTTAAAAAACTATGGCCTGGTACTGTCAATTTTTTTTAGCCATAAACTGCAACCAGAAACTTTTTCTTGCTTACGGGTTCCACATGTAACCCCACGATATTCCTCAGTTTGTCAAACAACTCCTCTATTTCATTTACACCAAATCGTTGACAGTCCAGCGGTTTCTTGTACCTTTGCTTATACATTGCCTCAAAGCAATCAAGGAATATACCACAATTGTAGCTAACTAAAATCTCTTGAAGCTCGTATTTGAACTGTTCAAGATTTTGATCAGCAATTCCAGATTGGTTAGTGATAAGCGGATCATTCTTATCTCTGTCCCTTCGGCCATTATCATCTGAGAATTCATCAGAAAATCCTGTGCCAACAATAACATCATTGTTTACTTCCCAATTCCCCTTCCCCGTTCTATCATTCTTTGCCAAATCAAATTGAGGACCTCTTAAGCCATGGAGGTATACGAACCTCTGCTTACCTTTTCCTTCGACAGATATCTTGTCAGCCATCTTTTTGAAAAGGTTCACAAGTTTGCCTGATCCGTAATCTGAAACATATAGAGTTCTTCCAAAAATTTTATAGTACTCAACAGGAACACGAGTAAGAAGCATAGTTCCGCCAAACAATTCAAGCATCTTGACTAACTGATCTTTCAAACCATTTATATCTCCAGGTTGTACCCTCATCAAATTATTTTGCTCATAAGTACCAACAGGTCTTGCTGACACTTCACTCAAACAAGATGGAAGACTGTGTGATCTTACTGTAGAAATATAAGGGCTAGATACTGCTGTCGAATTGTATCCAGATAAAGACTGTGGCGCAGCTGAGAAATCTATTGAATTATAAAAGCTCTGGGAGATTCCTCTATAACCAGCTTCTTCATTTCGACCACCTGGATTTTCATTGATCTGGCATCCCATAAAATACCTTGAAACATCAGTTGTACCTCCAGGCAAAGGAACTACCGAGTTAGATGGGGGAACAAAGCCTTCCCCACGAACCACACTGGGCCAGTCCCAAACGAACCTACCTGCATTACTTAGTGCAGATGATACACCCACACCAGCGGGAATGACCAGAATAACAGTATATCCACGTTGACCAAGAATGTGCAGCGATGGAGCAAAGTCAACATCACCTGATATAAGCATAATAGTAGAAGGTGGACGATTGTCTAGGGCAAAAAGGAACATGTCAACCAATATAGCCTTATCAGCAGCATCCTTTCTGCCGTTAGGTACATCCACTAGTTTGACACCAGTCCTCTGGCATCCTTCTCTTAATCGTCTGGGGAAGGCGTTGAAATCCCCATATGCAGAAAACATAGTAACAACTCCCTTGATAATGGGATGGACCTGCAATGCCATTCTGATGTTACCGGCAACATCTTCTGGACGTATGTCACATGGAACAGGGCAGTTTTCGATGTCCCAAAGAATTGCAATGGGACCATCCAATGTGTTGTGCAGTTGATGAGGTTGAGTTGAGTTCATGTTTGCAACTGTCATATGTGCTTGACTTGAAGATTCTGAAGACAATATTAGAGTTGATGTATTTGAATTAGCCATCCCACTATCTCAATAATATAGAAAGAACCCTGTCAAAGAGTCAAAAGAATGAATGACGAAAAATAATGCAAAAATGTGCCACAACGCACAAGAATAATTTCAACATAAACACAATACTGAGAGTAGCTAACAGAACACACATAAACGAATGAGAGTAGCGAGGTTAATCTGAGTTTCTAAAACCCTTCAGAGTTTAGGGCCTTCAGGCAAGGGTGGCATCCACACGAGTAGATATACGCATGTGTGGTCCACCTCAAGTCACCGCCAATCAACTTAGACCGCATAGATTTTTTTCATAGTTCAAAATCATGACATTGATTTTTACGACTGAAAATTTTAAATTTAAGTATTCACCTAAATAAGCCCTATGTTACATCTTTTATGGTAAATTTGAGCTTAGAATATAACAAGAAAATAATTCTATATAAGAATCTAGTTTCTATCCCAAGAAAAAAGGTGGAGAGTGATTCCAAATGGCTTATATTCCATAATCAAATTAACACACAAAATGTACTACTATTTAGGATGCTAGTTTTATTTATGGACAGATATCTAAGACTTGAATCTTTTATGCTGCATTCCGTATCCTACTATTCCAGAATCAGGAAAGTTGCAGTCCGTCATCTACACTCTACTTGCATTTAATTTCTTTACCTAAGCCTACATAACATCGAGGTCAATACAACATCATTAGAAAGTAATTGGTCTGTATTGGCTTCTACTTCTAAATCTACTATTAACCTGACATACGAATTACAAGTGATCGTCAACTAATAATTTGTCCTGCTATAATTACTTCAGGGGTTCACCTAATGGCTTGATTAACATATGAGAACAAACAATTCTGTGAGAACTTTATAACATAGTATAATCTATAGGTACCTATGTGGCACCCTCAGCTCTTAGGACATGCAATAGATTAAGAAAACCTTATACCAAAGGTAGGTTAACATTGAATACGTATAAACTAACACAAAAGGATTGAACTTCCATCCGAAACAACAATTGTACGCAACATATAGAACCCTAAAATCCTAACTTCCTAATACACTAATTAATTTTCCTAAAAGAAGGGTGTACATGAACGAGAAGAGACAATTGGCAAACAAGTAAAAAGGCTATAAAAAAAATGTTAAATTCTTGATGCCAAATAGTGAGCAAAGTCCCAAATTATACATACTTGTCACTGATAATCTATGAAGCTGATAATCTATGAAGCACGGGTGCGGGGGTGCGGGTGCGTAGTACGGGGATACGGGAATTCGGCAAATTCAAAAGATGCATATAATTCAAAAGATGCATTTCAATTAAATTATGTAATACCTAGAAATTGCAGAGCACTTAATCAGCAGAAAATACAAACAGCAGAAAATACAAACTCAAGTATATTGTATATCTGTATGTATTTGTTTCTGTTCTTGAATTATGTATATATGCTCTAATAGTCAGCTGTGAAAAAGGCTCCTGTCAGTTAGGCTTTGAGTTTTGACCAAGTTGGACTGCCCTTAAAAAAAAGTTTTTCAAAAAAAAAAAAAGTTGTTAAAAATTACATTTACTGCCATTCCCGCACCCCCATATGTGTATCCCCGCGTATCCCCATCACTGAATTCACTGATACGCATATCCCGTACGTATCCCGGCGTATCCCCGCACTGGAACGCACAGGATACGCAGTTCTTCCACCTGATGGAGTATCCCTGCTTTCTAGATGATAATTATTTTACTTTTTAGCTTAACAAATTACAACAATGGAAAAAAAATTATTTTTTGAAGACCCTCAAGTCCAATTAACATGATTAAAAAATAAATTTTACGCACCTACTATGACTTCTAACGGATATATTAGCACCACGTGAGTAATTGTCAGAATCAAACTTATTTATATAGAAGTTTCAGTCCTCGAAAGGAGATTCTCTTTTGGGACGACCCGAAACACAATTTGAGGATAAACAGTGGTAAGATACATATTTTTCAAGACTGAAGACACGTAAGAGCTTCATATGGAAGCACACGGAAAAAGGGAAACCAGAAAAAGAATATGGTGACAGAATGCCAATGGAGTTAGTAAGGATCAGACAGATTACCAAATCGTAACAAAAGACTCTAACTTCAGTCAATTCAACCATAATCAAATTTCCGAAAACTGTACATAAATCTCCATATAATGTACTAAATACTATATATTGCTAGGTATCTCCCAAGGAAAATCCAAATCTTTAAAACAATCTTAACACAGTACACACACAACTATAAAATCGAAACCCTAAAAAGACAAGATAACAAGAACATATTAACAACATAACAATACTTAACTATAAGATGTCTTACAAAGCTACAAAATTAACATGAACTATTTATCTTACAACTCTAAGATATTTATATATTACATTCACACATAAAGAGCTACGGATACATACAATTTACACTTGTTCGGCAATTACATACACAAAAACGTAACGTTAAGCTTTGAGAAACCCAAAAATTTCAGCGATACCTAACACAAAAACTCAACAGCAAAGATCGTTGATTTAGAATTAAAGACCATGACATAAACGAGAGAGAGAACAGAGAACCTGTCGGAATTGGAGAGGTTTATTCTGTAAAAGTAGAGCCCAATGTATGTTGAACTAAAAATTGCTACATGTATTTATCATGAGTCATGACCAAAAGAGGTAACCACAATTGCTGATTACAACTTTACCAAAAAAATAATATTAATAATAAAATAAGTAAGTATTATATTAGATTAAAATTCTAAATGTTATATTTAAAAATAATTGTCTGCTTGCAAATATTTAATCACTTAGAATCATTAAATGTGGATGGTCATTTCACCCGTTCCGCTCGATTCGGATCCAATCCTCGTCTCGTTTAGATTGGGGATTTGGAGAATTCTTCGAGTTCGGACTGGGGAGCGGGAAATATCTTGTAAAATTTCGGGATCGGGACGGGGTAGGAATTAGAGTATCCCCACCGGATCCCCCATCCCCAATTTTAATTTCATTTAAAAGTATATTTATATATGTATAATTGTATACAAGTAAATTATTATAAATAAATATATTTATACATTTTATTAAAGTTTAAAATTTTTAAATCATTTCATAGATTCAAAGATTTAATATTTAAATTTAATTATATTCTTAATTATATTTTTAATATAAATAAATATTAATTCGAAATGTTTTTTAGAATGTGTAATTGAATTTAAAATATATATTACAAATTAAGATTTAGCAAATTAATTTATTAACAAATTTATTAAAGAATGTATAAAATTTATTTTTTAAAAAAATATTTAAAATTCCCTATTATCCGTGTGGATCCCGTCCCCCGTTCGGAACGGGGATCGGAGAGCAAAATATTCCCCGTTCGGGAATCGGGACGGGTTCAGGGAGCGGGTTTGGGTTCGGGGATTGAGGATGGGAATTGCACTCCCCGACCCCGAAGTGACTCGACGCTCATCCCTAATGTGTAACATTTTTTTTAAAAAATAATCAAGTTTATATCCCTTGCTATTATTGGGGTGAGCAAAACCAAATATCCGATTTGTTAATAAAATTTGGATCGAATATTCGATTTTTCGTCTTATGAAATATTTATTGTAATTCTAATCTGGGTTTGATTTAATCAGATATACAAAATAGATATATTCTTTTAAATCGGATCGGGAAATTGAAAAATTCAGATTCGAATCAAATATGTAAAAGTTATTTTAAATTGTAAAATCACATTAAATTTAATGTTATTTTGATCAGTTATTGCTAACTTTAGAAAGAGAAAATGCTCAAACTACACCATTTTTGTAAGGAAGCTGCCCGAAATGCCCATTTATGGGAGAAGTCGCCCTTTTTGCCCACGGAATACGCATGCTTGGCATGCGTACGTAGAGATACGCATTATGACAATGCGCATCTGGGATTACGCATTTCCCATATGTGTAATGACGTCAGCACACGTCATTTCTTCTTCAACAACTCCGGAGCTCAGGTGACCAAAATGTTTCCTCCAAATCGCCTCTCCTCGTCCATTAAATTCAGGCCACCTCCACAAAACTAAGCACATCAAAATGATGCCCAGGCATGACTCTACATATTTCCATGTTCAGTTGATGTGTTCTGGCCCCGCAGGGGCGTGTACCAACGATCTGAAAACCAAATCGGAAAAAAAACTCGATTTGGGGCTTTCGATCCGGCGAATCAAAATGGAAAATTGATGGTATAGGCGTGTAGAGTACAAAGAGACGATCATTTTGATATATTCCATGATATTCAAATATGTCTGGAAAACACTGAACGAAGCGATCGAATATTTGACCGGAAAACGCCTCCGGCGTCGCTCGAGAGAGACACTGAACAGTGTCTAATGCGCATGTTCAAAATGCGTATCAGTCCCCACGCATAATGAACATGCGTATTGCGAGCACTGTTCACATGTTCGTAACAGCTCAATTAACAAAGACCACGCACTAAAAACATGTGTGTTAGCCCTCCACGCATTTCTGACATGCGTATTCCCTTTATGCCAGCTCAGAATGTGATAAGTGGATTTTATATCCACTGGGAATGCCTCCGTTCGGCTTAAATTGATTGTTTTGGACTCAAGTTGTTGTAGTTTTGATGTGTTTTGCTTAGTTGTGCAGATTTACGAGAATGTTGATTAAGGTTGATGCTTCTATCGTTCTTAGAGAATTAATTAATTAAAATTCGGATTTTTGAGAAGGGCGCACCTTATACTGTTTGGGCCATATCTGGAGTTCTAGAAGTCCGTTTTCAGCCCATTTACAGTCCACGCGAAGCTTGAGAGATTTTCTACAATATGGGATAGGTTTTACACGACCAGGCCGCGTGTGGTGGGCCCAGGAAGCACGACCAGCAGATAGATGGAAGCAGAAAAATTACTGTTTTGCCCTTTTCTAGTTCTAATTGTATTTTGGGCAATTTTTAGTACCTTAAATCCAAATTGTAATAGAAGGCAATTTCTTGTTGGGCAAGATTTGTAGAGCCTATTTAAACACATCCTACCATTGTAAATCATAACAATTGATAGCTTTTAATCGTATCAAGGTACTTTCGATATTCAATTCTTTCTTCAATATTATGTTTTCATTCATTATCATTATTATTATGTTTTCTTTATTAAATATGCGTAACTAATTCTCTAATCTGAGGATTGGGTAGTATTCCTTGGTATTCATGCATGCTTGATTATGTGATTTTCTGTCTGGCTGATTTGTTAATGAGATCTTAACACAATTAGGGGAGTCATGAACCTTTGATTGTATTCTAGGGATTGTAATAAGCTTGGGAGAGAAGTTGCAATCTTAGTACATGATTTAACAGACATAATTTGAATATTAGATCGGGAGATTAATAGGAGAATTGTGAGACATATAATTCTTGGTAATTAACAGTTTATAGATATACTCTGATTGTATCACGGGAGTGTCAATTAAGGTGTAGCTGTAAGCATTATATTGTAGCCTGGGAGGGTGCAGTATAACTTTAGAAGAATTATTTTCAGCAAGGTAGGAACACAGATATCACATTAATATTGAGCATGTATTGAAACCAGGTGAAGAACCCCAGTTCTTAGATTGTTTTCCAACATATTTGAATCTCAGTTTAAAATTAATTCTTAGAGATTATAATTAGTTCTTGGTTAATTTAGTTAATACACAGACCCAAAAATTCTTCTTATACACTTCTAGACATAAAGAGATAAGAAACCTGAACTTTGATATTACATTCAGTCCTTCCCTGCGAACGAACACACAAAAATACTACTAACAAATTGGCGCCGCTGCCGGGGAAGGCAGTATAGTTGAGTTTAGGTTAATTGTTTCTTATTGTTTAGATTTTAATTGGTTCCACAAGTTGTTTTGTTGGTGATTTTCAGGTGTATGCTACGTTCATCTTGCACTAGAAAATTGGAATTAGACCCTGAAATCGAGCGTAATTTGAGAAAGCTAAGAAAAGATAAAGCTAAGATGGGAGATCCAGAACCTCGACCAGCTGTTAATGTTGATCAGTCTTCTATTTGGGACCATGAGACACCGAATCCAGCCAATTGCATGTACAAAACTCCAGAGATTGGTGCAGCCCAGTTCCATATTAATCCGACCTTAATTCAGATGATCAGCAATCAGGCTTTTGAAGGAGACATTGAATTAGAAGACCCACACAGACATCTAGAGCGTTTTGTGCAGATGTGTGGCTCATTCAGAATCACTGGCGTTACGAGTGATCAGATTCGTCTCCATATGTTTCCCTACTCTATTAAGGGAAGAGCTTTGGAATGGTTTCAGCAACTTCCAAACACTTCGGTTGCTACATGGGAGAGTCTTTCTACGGCATTCTTGTCCAAATACTATCCCTCTGACAAGACGCAACAGTTGAGGACTATGATTATGAGTTTTAAAGCACAACCGGGTGAAGGTCTATATCAGGCATGGGAGAGATTCAAGGCACTGTTGAGGAAGTGTCCACATCATGGCTTGGAAGATTGGCAGATCATCAGTACTTTTTATGGGGCCATGAATGCAGATATTCGTTTGAGTCTGGATGTAGCTGCGGGTGGAAATTTCAAGAAGGCACCAACTACCCAAGCTAAAGCACTCCTTGAAGAATTAGCATCTAATAATTATTCATGGGCACCTAGTGGGACGAGCTCAGCAAAAGCAGCACAAGAATCTGAGATTATCAACATGCTGGCTCAAAAGTTGGATACTCTAACTCAAGAGGTGCGAGGACAAAAGGTAAATGTGAATGCTATTTCTTCACCTATGGAAGGGTATCATGATTATGGTGCTAGTCAGAACTCGTATGCTCCACAATTTCCAGAAGAAGCATCTTTTATTCAAGGAAGACAGCCTTGGCCTGTGCAGAATAATTCTTACTACAATCCAAATCAAAGGCCAAACAATAATCTTTCTTATAGTAACAATCATGCGGCTAATCCTTCATATTCATTTCCAAGGCAGAATCAACCTCCTGGTTTTCAGTCACGACCACCGTATCAAGCACAGCAGCAGTATCAACCTCCACCAAAGAAAGAACCAGCTGAGTGGGAGGTTGCACTAAATAAGATTATGCAAGGGACTTCTGGGGCATTGGCTAATATGGAATCAAGAATAGATCAGATGGCATCATCTCAAAAGATGCTAGAAACACAGATTGGACAGATTGCCTCAAAGATGGGTGTTCGTGAGCAAGGATCACTTCCTAGTCAACCCGATCAGACTGGTAAAGAGCAATGCAAAGCAATTACTTTGAGGAGCGGAAGAGAGTTGCCCGAGGTTGAGATTCTTAAGCCTAAGGAGAATGATACTGAGAAAGAGGATAAGCCAGTGGAGATTGCTGCAGACACGTCAGAAAAAGAAGATGCGAAGAAGAAGGAAGAAAATTTAGAAAAGCCATATGTTCCTCCACCACCTTACGTTCCTCCTATTCCATTTCCACAGAGACTTCACAACAGGCATTTAGAGAAGCAGTACGAGAAGTTCTTGACTATGTTCCGGCAGTTGCATGTTAATATTCCGTTGGCTGAAGCTTTGAATCAGATGCCACTTTATGCTAAATTTCTTAAGGAGATGTTGACAAAGAAGAGGAAACTTGAAGATGCAGAGACTATTACTCTTAATGCTGAATGCAGTGCAGTCATCCAAAAGGCCATTCCTCAGAAATTGAAAGATCCGGGAAGCTTCTCTTTGCCTTGCACTATTGGGAAGATGGAAAACATGAAAGCCTTGTGTGATTTAGGGGCTAGTGTGAGTTTGATGCCATATTCAATCTGCAAACGACTTGGTCTTGGTGAACTTAAAAAGACACGGATTTCACTTCAGTTGGCGGATCGTTCTGTTAAATATCCGTTGGGGGTCGTTGAGGATGTGGTAGTCAAAGTGGATAAATTTGTCATACCTTGTGATTTTGTGGTGTTAGAGATGGATGAAGATGTCGAGATACCCATTATCTTGGGAAGGCCATTCTTGGCTACTGCTGGCACTACAATCGATGTTAAAGCTGGAAAATTGACATTGAATGTTGGCAAGGACAAAGTGGAATTTGATCTGAACAAAGCAATGAAGATACCTCCTTTTGGAGCAACTGGTTTTACCGTTGATAAAGTTGATGACATTGTGCAGCTCGAAAATGAACACTTCGTGGGAGCAGAACGGGTGTTAGATGATAAGGAAGAAGAAATTTTTGTTCAACCGATTGAGTCGGAGAAGCACCTTAGAGGTGTGAAGAAGAAAAAGAAGAAGATTTGGTCATTTGGTAGTAAAATCAGGTTGAAGTCTGTTGGAAAAGAATTGTGGAAAGCAAGCAACCAAGATGTCAACGTTCGTATGAATGGTCTATCTGTTGAGGACGGTTCAGTTATTCTTTTGAAACCGCCATGAGTTGAGGAAGTAACGTCAAGCTATTGACGTTAAAGAAGCGCTTCTTGGGAGGCAACCCAAGTTATGTAGTAGTTGTTGTATAAAAAAAAAATAAATTACAAAAACAGTTCGAATGCAGTAGCTAACTGCGCATGAGGCGCCAGAATTGGCGCAGGAGCTCCACAGTCACGCAGAACAGACCAGCGCATGAGGCGCCATAAATGGCGCAGGAGCGCCGCAGTAACGCAGATAGCTCCTGCGTTACATGAGTGTTTTTTTCCCCCTGTCACGCATTTCTCTCATGCGTGTCTGCCTGTTCCGCGCCCGACCACCCTGAAACGCAGCCTGATGCTACGTTATACCCCTGTTCTGCCAGATTTTTCCCAAAAATTCTTGTTTTTAACCATAAAAATTCCCCAAATTCAATCCTAACTCAAATTTTTTTCAATTCTAAATTCCTATATCTATCCTACATCAAATCTTAACCTCTCCAAATCTCTCCTACACTCTAAATTTTTAAATCTCATCTATCCATCATCTTCTATTTATACACACCTAGCCATACAAATCCAATTCCTCTTCTATTTATTTAAATCTCTAAAAATTCAATTCTAAAGAGGAATTAATTGCAAGTTCACCTCTCCAATTCGTAGTGGGTTTATTTCTTCTCAAAATTTTATTTTGATTACGAATTTGTGTTCTTGAAAAATTGGGATTTTGTATTATTCTTGGTATTTGCCGATTTTTGGTGTGGTATTGCTTGGTGATTATTGGTGGAGCTTCTTGTGAGTTGGGTATTGATTCTTATGTCTTCTAAGCTTGGGAGAGGTGATGCTAATTGATACAAAAAGGGGATTTTTGCCGAACAAGCTTGTTTGAGTTACGATGGGGAAGGATATCTCCGACGCTTTTTAGGTATGTTTTCTACTATCCCTTGTATTTACTTCCATTCAATGCGGACATTGAATCTTTCAAGTTTGGGGGTGTTTCGAGGGATTAGTAGTTGTTGTATTATTATGTGTTCATGTAGGATTTCATGCTTTGCATATTAGTGATAGTTCATGCATATATGTTCGTGTTATCTACGTTTGTTTTATATAGGACATTCTATTTTTTGTTCCGTATACCATGTGAGTTCATTCTAGTTGCATTTTCATGGCATGCATTTTTCATGATCCCTTAGGACGAGCTGATTCTGATTGGTAGGTAGGTGTCTAATTGAGTGTGGTAATGATGAATAGAGGGTTGATTTATAGTTTCTATGAAATTGACTTATGTGTTTCGGAAACAAAACTAATTACACAGTCTCATTGGGTGTTTTTGGGCTAGGTTGAGGTCATGCTTGTTTGGATGTTTTGAGATTTAATCACCTGATTATATTTAGAATTTTCGTTATTCCCTTGATGGCGTAGGAGCATTAAAGTCTAAGTTTGGGGGAAACCAGGGATTTCATGCTAGTTGTATCAATTGTTAAATAATGGCTAGGTGTCAAATGGCTAGTAGCCGGCTCATATTTATATGAGTAGTCTAGGGTTGGAAATGAGAAAGGCTCAAAAAAAAAAGAAAAAAAAAGAGTCAATAAATTGTTTATATGCAAAATTAACCAGAGTGAGCTCTTTAATACTCGAGTAATTAAGTCTGAGGGGACTTAGTCCTAGTGACCTAAGGCTTTTATAGTCTGGGATCCACTGACCTAACACTCGCTACATGGGTATTATTGTATAAGCCTTTTGGGGTCTCATCCATTGCACGGTTAAATAAGCATGCTTGTATATATGTGTAGTAGTAGTTAGTAATAAAGCATGAATTTCTGTCTACCTTGGATAAGGATGGAGGTGTTTCGAGGTTATGAAGTGTCTACAGTCTATTTTATTTATAAACCTGTGATTGTCTTGGCGAAGGATTTGTATGATTTTTGACCTAGTTTTGGGAGTATTTCTGATGAGCATTGCACACACGCACGTTTCTGTTCATGTATTGTTAGTATACGGGGACTTAGTCGAGCTCTATTTGGATTTAGTTGCATTCTTTGAGATATTTGCTTGTTAGTTGGTTTTGGTTAGTTTGAAGGGGATCGTTGCATATTTCATATTAGTTGCATTCATGCATTGCATTGCATTAGGTTAAATGGATTTTGTGGGTACATTCGCTATAGGCCCTCACGAGACCTTACTCGTCCACTGGGGCTGCCTAGGGGTTTAAAGGGCTTGTTGCATATGCCAAATGCAACCGTGATCACCTACGGAAGTGGTACTAATCAGGTAGTTGTAATTGTTTATGCTTGAGGACAAGCATCAGTTTAAGTTTGGGGGTTTGATAAGTGGATTTTATATCCACTGGGAATGCCTCCGTTCGGCTTAAATTGATTGTTTTGGACTCAAGTTGTTGTAGTTTTGATGTGTTTTGCTTAGTTGTGCAGATTTACGAGAATGTTGATTAAAGTTGATGCTTCTATCGTTCTTAGAGAATTAATTAATTAAAATTCGGATTTTTGAGAAGGGCGCACCTTATACTGTTTGGGCCATATCTGGAGTTCTAGAAGTCCGTTTTCAGCCCATTTACAGTCCACGCGAAGCTTGAGAGATTTTCTACAATATGGGATAGGTTTTACACGACCAGGCCGCGTGTGGTGGGCCCAGGAAGCACGACCAGCAGATAGATGGAAGCAGAAAAATTACTGTTTTGCCCTTTTCTAGTTCTAATTGTATTTTGGGCAATTTTTAGTACCTTAAATCCAAATTGTAATAGAAGGCAATTTCTTGTTGGGCAAGATTTGTAGAGCCTATTTAAACACATCCTACCATTGTAAATCATAACAATTGATAGCTTTTAATCGTATCAAGGTACTTTCGATATTCAATTCTTTCTTCAATATTATGTTTTCATTCATTATCATTATTATTATGTTTTCTTTATTAAATATGCGTAACTAATTCTCTAATCTGAGGATTGGGTAGTATTCCTTGGTATTCATGCATGCTTGATTATGTGATTTTCTGCCTGGCTGATTTGTTAATGAGATCTTAACACAATTAGGGGAGTCATGAACCTTTGATTGTATTCTAGGGATTGTAATAAGCTTGGGAGAGAAGTTGCAATCTTAGTACATGATTTAACAGACATAATTTGAATATTAGATCGGGAGATTAATAGGAGAATTGTGAGACATATAATTCTTGGTAATTAACAGTTTATAGATATACTCTGATTGTATCACGGGAGTGTCAATTAAGGTGTAGCTGTAAGCATTATATTGTAGCCTGGGAGGGTGCAGTATAACTTTAGAAGAATTATTTTCAGCAAGGTAGGAACACAGATATCACATTAATATTGAGCATGTATTGAAACCAGGTGAAGAACCCCAGTTCTTAGATTGTTTTCCAACATATTTGAATCTCAGTTTAAAATTAATTCTTAGAGATTATAATTAGTTCTTGGTTAATTTAGTTAATACACAGACCCAAAAATTCTTCTTATACACTTCTAGACGTAAAGAGATAAGAAACCTGAACTTTGATATTACATTCAGTCCTTCCCTGCGAACGAACACACAAAAATACTACTAACAGAATGCGTGGCTCGTGGGTAAAAAGGACGGACGATTCTGAATATAGGTATTTTGGGCAGATGGGAAAAAAATATGGGCATTCTACTATCTCACCCCTTTAGAAATTATAAAGTTACTATCATATAGCTCGCATAATGTACAAAATTTTATATATTTAATTAATTATTAAAAAATATCATGTAATTGTTATTTATGGCTGTGAATTATTGATCAGAAAATAAAATGTAATTAATATTTTTAGATGTATTTATAAAAAATAATATCTTTAATTAGAAAATGATGTGTTTAATTAAAATAGGTAATATCAATAATTAGAAGATATTGTATAATTGGTGGCATTCCATTGAACCCCCTTATATAGAGTACAAGAGAGAAGCATCATAAAATACATTTATTTATATTATCTTTTATGAAATATAATTACAAGTTTTAATTAGGAAATAAAAAATATAATTATGTAATTTTTTATTTGAAAATTATTAAAATAAATTAAAACGATTCTACCAAAGAATCAAAATCATTCTAAATGATTCTATAGTAGAATCAAATTCAAAATCAAATTTTTTTTCAAGTTTCTAATATTAAATTTCTGACAACGTTTATATATCTTTAGAATCAAATTTTATATTTTAAAATTTTTTAATGTAGAGTTATGTATGAAATTTTATAGTAGAACCAAAAATTCTGCAGAACTTTATATAAGGTTCTCTCTGTCTTATTGGTATATTCAAGTATATTTATAAAGTATAATTTATTTTTTAATTTTTTTTGAATAATTAGACTTATAGTAAATCTCAAGCGAGAATCTAGTATACAACTAGAGATAAGCAAAAAATTGCTAATCGCACATACGAAATATGTAAAGTCCAACATATCTGTCAATACGATGAAATTGACTAAAAAAATTCTAAGCATAATGTAGCATTGAAAAAAATGTAATTTACGCATTCTCTCCAATTTTTGTTTCTTCCTTTCTGTCTGCCACTTAAATATTTTAGCCAAGTAGTTTTCCTGTTTGAAGCATAATTCAGTGCTAAGAACGGTTAATTACAGGGTTAAAATTTAGTTGACTAGCAGAAGATTGAACAATTGAAGTGAGCCAATATGGGATAGTATACAGAGCTACATCACATTCTGAACACCCCAAATTTCGTAAACTCCGGGGCACGGTTAGTGGAAGCAGATAAGCATAGTCCTAATATTTTGCGAGTGTCTGCAGGATCAATAATACCATCATCCCAAAGTCTTGCTGTTGAGTAATAAGCATTGCCCTCTTTTTCGTATGCCTCCACAACTTTGGCCTTAAAGCTTTCTTCCTCTTCATTTGTCCACTGCAAAAAATGACCCATGTGTAAGACAACACACACAGTACATGATGTTCAAGTTCAGAAGAAATAGTATTTCTGTACAGGCGGAATTGAGCGCTCTATTAGGTAGAAGACAAACAGAATCGTACGAGTATATTACCTGAATCCCCCTTTTCTTCTTGTTGCTCCGTTCTACTTGAGTCAACACGCCTGCAGCCTATAAAGCAAAGAGAGTAAATTTATCTTATGAAGCACACAAAGACAAATTAGGTGGTAGAAGGGATAGACAACATAAACCATTTATCTTTCGTAGAAGGTGAGTGGTTAGACAGATCAACTCATAACAATAAAAATCTGAAATATTTTCTGCTTCTTCATGCATAAATGTTTTTCATAGAATCATGGTTATATATCTGGACGACATTGATGCCTAGCACCGGCTGATGGGGGCATATTGCTGCCATATAAAATTTGGGGATGATAGGGCCTAAGATTATTATTGCAATTAAATGCTCAGCCTCCAAAAAAGCATTGCAAGCCAAATGCCAAGAAGTTCTTATACATATAATCTTCATACCAATGAAACTTGATGGAGAGGCTATATTATTTTGTGTTTGTCTGTTAGATGGAAACGGACCAAACATGTCGATTACAAGAAAAGATTAAAAAGCCATTTTACAATTGGCATGTCGCGTGCATTAGAATACTTCATCACAATAGGGGTCACTGAGCAATCATACAGGAACCTACGAGAACAAGAGTGTACTTGTTATATCATTTAAGAAAACATTATTATTAAAAGGAAGCCAGCTATGTCTTTAACATTATCTTAATGCTTAGAACATCCACAACCCCGAAAACGGTTGTTGGTTTTTCCCTTATATACTGTAGCTTTGCATGCCTTCAAATTAAAAATATCACATAGAAATTTGTCATGCATTAATTAGACTTAAATTTAAGCAATTACCTGAGCACCCCCCATCACAGATATTCTGGCATTTGGCCAAAAGAACATAAAGTCGGGACTATATGCACGACCGCACATTGCATAGTTCCCAGCACCGAAGCTTCCACCAACAACTATGGTAATTTTGGGGACCTGTCGGAAATATATTATTTTAAATATGGGATTCAAATTCTTTTTCCTATACAGCAATAACTAAATTGTCATACAAGCCACAACATAGATGAATAAGTAATCGACCAGTGACAAAACTCACATATAATATAACAAATCAAACTACAACTGTAGAGAAATTAAATTTACATATATCATATAAAAAAAAAGTATAGTTAAAGAAGATTAATTACAATATAACTGCAAGCAGTAGCATACTATGATACTAATAAATAAGATAGTTTAAGATCCATTTAAGAAACTTACCTTTGCACAAGAAACAGCCATCACCATTTTGGCGCCAGCTTTAGCAATACCACCTGCCTCTGATTTTGAGCCAACCTACCAGATAATTAAGACGTCTTTTATCAAACATAAAACAAAAACATAAAAAGTCTTGCCAAATCTCTTTAAAAGATATGTACTTGCAAGATAAAAGGAGAGTAGGCATGCTGTTAAAAACAGCTTTTTCAATTTATAGAAAAGATAACCGGATACAAATCAATATTTTTAAGATCAGCAAAAAAATTTAATTCCAAGATAAAAATCTAACTTGAATAAATATTTCATGCAAAACCAAATCACTAGTCTGAAATATCGGCCTTGTTTGGCAATTAGCTGTTACCTGTTATCAGTTAGCGGATTGAGTTAGCTGTTTTGACTAGCGGAATGAGTTAGCTGTTTAACTAGCGGAATGAGTTAGCTGTTTGACATCAAATTGTTTGGTAATTAGCTGTTTAAGTTAGCTTTTTAGAAATTAACTAGACACATACAAATCTCTAACTGAAAAAGCTCCTCCAAATAGCTTTTTGAAAATTAGCTTTTTGAGCCCAAAAAACTATTTCAATCCGCTAACTACCAAATACTAATATAAGAGGTTTCAAATGGTCAAACCTCTAATTTGGTTCAAAACTCTAACTTTTTCTCAAACCTCTAACTTGCAAACATCCCTGATCATGTTTCTTCAAAGCATGACTGGAAAATAAAGTAAAAAACAACTTTGCTTTCTGTAGATAACAGAGATCAAACTAAAAGATCAGATATTCATAGTTTGTCTGTGTGTGTTTCTGTGTATCACTGGTAATGGCATACATGTTTTGAACATTGAACTTACTCAAATATAATACCGCAGTTAAACTGCAGCAGTGATTATTTCATTCTGAGACATAACACGCTTCAAATATATTAATTTGAGTCTTCAGTTCATTTTCCACTTCAGTTTTCATAAGTCAGACTAGTAACAGAAGGTCAAATATGAATTACTGAACAACTGGTAGACTCATGACATTAAGTTCTAATTTTCACTAATCTGAAATAGATCAGCAGTAGCTTGAATCAGAAACTTAAGTAAAATACGCAAAAAACATAAGTATATAATTCAAAAGTATACCGATGAATAAACATTTGGGAAAATTAATATTAACAGAAAGACTACAACAGGATAATCATTATGATGTAAACAATACATAACCCTATGCTCTACAAGAGTTCTATATCTATAGAAAAAAATATTACATTCATTAAGCATATAGAAGTTCTATTGTGTTTATGTCAGCAAAGAAACAGGTTTTCAAACACAAACTTCACAGGATATCTGCCATGTGTTTCAAAAGGTTGAATAAAGAATCTAATATTTCCACAATGCTTCCAAAATTTATCCTTACAACATTTACCAGTTCTTTATCAGATATTCAGATTGCACTTTCAACAAACAAAATTTTGTACTAAGAGGATCATAAACATTGGTTAACGCAACATACGATATAAATTATTTAATTCACTAAAACGTATCATTCATTTATAAGTTTTTAAGTCCAAGGAAATACTACTGACAATGAAGACTTATCATGCAAAGAGGAAGGTTGTGATTTTATCAAATCCTCTGGTCTTATGTTACAAGTTAGCAAATATATTAATGCAGAATGTAGCCATAATCACGAAGGCAGAAAGGAACAATAATTGGATTGCATACCATAAACCCTGTAATGTTTTGTAGAAAGACCAAGGGAATGTTACGTTGAGTACATAATTCAATGAAATGGGCTCCTTTTAGAGCAGATTCATTGAATAGAACTCCATTATTTCCGATAATTCCTACAGGGTTTCCGTGAATTCTAGCAAAGCCTGTGACAAGCGTCTGCAAAAGCACAACATAAGGATACACTCTGAGGTATCAAATTATGATACAGTTGTGAATGAACATGTATGTTTGGGGAAAAAAAAAACTTGTAAGATATTTTAAATAAGTGGCTATTACTTCTCAGACTTACAAATCACCTTGAAATAAAACGTCTTGACCAAATATTATTACTCTTAGCCCCTTCATCTTTTTTTCCCACAAATTTTATTACATCACCAGTTATCTCTCTTGTCAAAACACGTCTCAACATTGTCCCTTTTAAGTACATTTCACAATACATTTATATATTAACAGCATCCAGATAAGTTCAAATAACTTCAACTCAATTTTTTTGATACAAGTCATATTGCTGCCAAACACTTTCAATTAAGTTAAATATAACAAGATACTATGACTTAAAACTACATATAAACTGATTTGCAGAAGTGCAACAAACAACTTTGCTTATACTTTTCTAAATTTATTAAAGTGCGTGCAAAATATATATATATATATATATACAAAGATTTAAGAGAAAATATTGCCCTCACAGTGCCATACAGTTTCTTGAACTCATCAAATTCACTTCCATCAACTGTACGAGCAATAATAGATCGAATGTCAAAAGACTGTTTGAGATCTGTTGGTGCAATGGACCGAAGCTCTTCTAAGTCATACAACGGCTCTTTGTAATCAGGACTATTATGTCTTGATCCATCTTCTATCTTGTGATTTGCAGCCATGTGCAAGTTCTTAATGATGTTCCTACCTATGCTAAGTGCATGCAGTTCATCTGCAAAATTGACATAACACTTCTAGATCAAAAAGTATTTGGGGTAGAAATAGCTTTACATCTATTTACCTTGGATTTCCCTATAACAGCAACAAGTTATTTATCTACTATAAAACAAAAGCGGAGACTACTAAAATCTTTTTTTGCCCAAGTGATTATTAGTATACGTCTATGACCAATAATTATTTACTTTTGCATCTTCATAAGTATCAAAGAAATGGATACATGAGTATTGTGTCGAACAAACTAGGGGTTCAATTCAACATCTGTTACCCCGACTCTTCATTCTGCTGCAATTACCCTTGTCGACACTAGACACGTAGACACTTACTTTAAGCCAAAAAAAGTTTGTATGTTAATGTTAGGCCAAAAACTTATATTGGGTGAAGGATTTAGTTAGCTTATTCCATTCCAGCATTTCAAAGGAAAGTTCCAGCACACGAAGCCATGACATAAGAGAACAGATAAAACCATGGGGGTTACCTTGGGCGAAATAGTCTGCAACACCTGATGTCTTGCAATGCACAGATGCACCTCCTAAATCTTCAGCAGAAATTTCTTCTCCAGTAGCAGCCTGCCAAATTATTTCTTAAAATTTTAACTCACTGGTATATAGTATAAATTTGCAGAAATGTGATATGTCACATAAAGGACGAAATCATCTAGATATACAGGACAGGCCACTTCTGTTTGTGCACTTCTTGGATTCAACATTCAAAAAGGATATAACAATGCTTCAGAATAATAGATGTTTAGGTTTTTAAGGCACTTTTAGACACCAGAGTGTCCTGAACTAAATTTAATATCTGGCAATAAATTAATATATAGTACTATTAATTTGCTGAAATGTGACATAAAGGACAAAATCATCTCTCAATCTATATATATATATATATATATATATATATCGTATATGCCACTTCTGTTTGCATACTTTTTGGACTCCACAATAAAAACAGAGATAATACTTCAGTGGAAGAGATGTCAAAGTTACTGAATTAGGCACTTGACACTAGAATGTCTCTAACTAACCTTCACGAGTGGAGGTCCTGGAATAGATGTTAAAGTTACTGAATTAGGCACTTGAAGACACTAGAATGTCTCTAACTAACCTTCACGAGTGGAGGTCCAGCAAGGAAGATAGTTCCATTTCCCTTTACCATCACACTTTCATCAGCCATTGCAGGAATGTAAGCCCCACCAGCCGTGCAAGATCCCAATACAAGTGCAATTTGGGGAATGCCTTCAGAGGACATTATTGCTTGATTGTAAAATATTCTTCCAAAATTATCCCTGTCAGGAAAAACTTCAGCCTGCAGCGGAAGGAAAGCACCTCCACTATCCACTAGATATAAACATGGTAATCTGCACCGAGCTGCAATCTCTTGTGCCCTAAGATGTTTCTTTACAGTAATGGGGTAGTAGGTCCCTCCTTTCACAGTGGGGTCATTCGCAACAAACATACAAAGCTTCCCATGAACAGATCCTATTCCAGTAACAATCCCTCCACTTTGTAACGGTTCTTTATACAGTTCATATCCTGCAAGCTTATTATCGAAACCATAAAATCATACACAGAAAGAAGGCACTCAAAATCAAAACGAAATCCAATTTATTCGACAAGAATTTTGTAACGACCTCACCAAAAACAGATTTGACAAGATGATGTCAGCCAAAGGAGATTTGACAAGATGATGTCAGATTTCTGTTCTGCGCTTATTTATGGTAAGAACAAGTTTACTAAGAATATTAGGAGAATATATATTCCACATAAGGGAACTACTAAACATATCTGACTTATTTTTATGTAAATGTTTACTTATATCAATTAAGTCACGGGTCAGGTTCGAACCCTGCAAACAGCCTCTTTATGAAAGATGAAGAGCCTGTTTATAAGAGATAAGGATAAGGATGCATACATCGGGATCTAATACTGTTGAATAATATTTTTTGTAGCATATAAGATCTTGCAGGGTTCGGTCTCGGGAGTGGTCTCCGGTTCGAGTCCTCCCACCCCCATTTGTTTAATTTAAATATTTGTTGGTATTGGTAATTGGTCTATGTTTGGTTATATATGTTGTCATTGTCTGTTCAATCGGTACAAAACGTATTGTACGATTGAGGGGAAGTGTTGAATAATATATGTTGTAGCATAAGATCCTGTTAGGACCTTCGTTTGACTTTTAGATGAGTTGGTTACTTAACAAATACCACCTCATTAATGATAGTTCGTAATAGCCTAATGGTAAAGGTCATTATTGATATAGTTTGTAATAGCGTAATGGTAAAGGTCTACCTTTTCCCCCTCCCTTTTAAGCCCGCTTACCAATCTAATAAACGGATTACAACAACAGAATGTATCCGATATCAGACCCTTTTGCTCATTTTTACAAACAGCTCATGGCCACTCCACCGAGTCATCTATACAAGAGCTCCTAATACCAAAATGAATGCACTCATTTTGACAATAGGCCTACCAATTACCACACCCAAATAAATTCCAATTGATGAACCAATAAGTCCATAAAAAGAACCAGCCAAATCACCTTTACTCTACAACAGCAAAGTGTTGGGATCACTAAAATCAGGTAAATCGAAGAATGGTCAGTTCGGTAATCCTAAAAATAGAAGGTAAGAATTTGCAAGTTACAAGTAAGAATAAGATAATAAGGGTAGTAGTTAAGAAAAGGGTAAGAGAACCTGAGAAAGCTCAAGAAAAGAAGAACTAGGATCAAGAATGTGATTAATTCTATCTCTAGGTAAAAGCTTATTCCTGCTCTTGTTTCTCTCTACAGCTTCAGCTCCTCCTCCTTCCATTACCTTGATAATCAAATAAAAGAACTCAATCTCCATGACTATATACATATTTGCAAGTATATATCAAAGTATATATATTTACCTTAGAGATTCGAGATTGAAGTTGAGAAAGAAGGGCAGCCATGATCTCAGAATTTCGAGAAAAAGCTTCACAAGTTCGATCAACTCCATCAGGAAGAACCCCTGAACATAATTTTCTAAAAGAAGAAGAAGAAGATGTGTGTGTAATAAGTGAAGATGCCCCTCTTTTAGTTCTTGCCAATAAACCCAACATTCTGTATCTATTAGTACTCCTATGTATGTGTTGTTTGTTTTTCAGTTAAACACTACATATGCCTTTTGTGTTAATATAAGAGTGTTTGTACCGGTAAGATAAGCTGCTGGTGTGGAATGTATATCCCATCATTTTTTATTCAAAATCCCATGTGTTTTGGCTGAAACAAGAAGAAAAAACTGAGGTGGCTAGTTTATCCTGTTAAGGACTGTTCGGCGGTTCAAATGCAGATATGATCTTAGGTCATCTCCAATTGCCAGCTTCGAACACATCATCACATATATTACTTTTTTATTTCTTCTCTCCTCCATCTCATTGTTGATAATTTTTGTTACAAATCTACTCTAATAGTTGGCAACTTTAAAAGTTGCCAATATGATCCCATACATCAATTTTATATTATCTTATAAACACATATTATATTTATATATTCTAAATAAAATTGAAAATTTGGATATTTAAAATACTTAATTCCCTCCCGTAATGATTTTTTTCCTTTTTTTTGACATTATATTAATATAAAATATCAAATGATTTAAATTTTTAAATATAAAATAATATTATCTTTACATCAATATCATTTGATTAAATGAAAATAGTGCAAAAAAAATTATATTTTTTTCTTTTCTTCTCATGTGCATTAATGATATTAGATATGTGAGATATTTAGAAAAAAAAGAAAAAAACATTTAAAGAGATAATAAAATATGGGAGATAAAAAAGGGTAAAGTTAAATACACTTTTGGGGAGTTGTATGTGTTTTAACTAAATGGGGAAGTTGCCAACTTTTGGCAACTTGATGGCAACATTGATCCTCCAAATAGGTGGGCAACCAAGGGTGCCATGCCACATAGGACTTGGCAACCTCTTGGCAACCCCATGCTCTTAGAGATTTGATAAAAGGAAAATGCTTGATTTACATAAATTTTCACATTAACTTTATAAAATGATAAGTGTATTAATTTGATTGGTTATAATTATATACATATTAATATTAGTGGAATCTAACTCATTATGTGTAAAAATTATGTAACTAATTTTTTACACCTAGCATTATTCTTTGAGAAAAAATTAGAAATTTGATCAAATAAAATTTTTAATATCAGTTTTGAAAAAATATTAGAAATTTGAGCTAAAGTAAAAATTTGATCAAATAAAACATTTAATATTGATATTTGGTAGCTTTTTGGATTCAAAAAACTAATTTTCAAGAAAAATAATTGAAGAAGTATTTCCAATTAGAAAATTATGATGTATCTAATTGATATATAAAAAGATAAGTTACACAGCTAATTACAATCAATTTATTACAATCAATTATTAATTTCATATAAAATAATTAATTTAATTTACTAATCAAAATAACTAACTCTATCCAATAATCATAATTAACTAAATTCACTAATCAAAATTTGGACTGAGGCTGGGAATCATAATCGTGAATGGGAATGTGAAAACTGGGGTTAACGGAATTAACGATGACATGAAAATTCAACAATATATAAAACAACCTTTTAAGAGCATCTCCAATGGGACAGACCCCTTAGGTAAATTTTAAAATTAATTACTATAAATAAGAATTATAAAGAATGTGTAAAAAAATTTGCACTCCAATGGGACAAAACTCTTGTCTATAATTATAGATAATCTCTTGATGTTAGCTATATTTGTCGAACCTCTAGAGACATGTAGTGAATTGCCACATCACTTATTTCTATATTAAAATTATATATTCCATTAATAACAATTTGAAATATTAATAACATACCATTTTTAAAATATAGCTAATCATTATAGCCAATACCATCGGAACACAATGTCTTACAGGTTTGACAAATTTTACATAATCAACATTTTATGTAATTTAACCAATCATTTTTAGCTAACGCCATTAGAGATGCTCTAACACATTTTTTTTTAAAAGGTTAGAATGTTATTTTATATTGTTTCAATCGACTTTTTATTAAAAGTTAATACTGTGATTTTTTCATTATCGAAATTATATAAAACAACCTTCTCACACATATTTGTTTTTTGCTAAGTTTTCTCACAATTTGTTAGCAAAATTAACTTATTTTTATCATTAAAATATTCATTGCATTCCCATTCTTCCACTAGTTCAACGTATTTTATAAAAATTTATAGTGAAGTTGAAATATGAATACTATAAAAAATATTGTTGGAGTTACCACGTTAACCAATGTAATAAAATATTAAAAATTTAATTATGTACATTATTTTTAAGAGTAAATTAGAGGACTTTTGGAGATTCCCTAGTTGATGAATTATTACAACTAGCATGAAAGCCCGTGCAAGGCACGGGCCACATTCTAATTCATATAACATCGCCGGAACTTTAATCAATTTTCAGCTTAGCTTTCTCTGTCTGCTTTTGTCTTTCTCCTCTCATTAACTTTGTAATCGTATAGAGTCTCAGCGGTTGTGTTTTTTCCGGTTAGTCGTCCCTCTTTCCGTTCTGTCCATCCCCTCCATTTCTAGTCAATAACCTCCCTCCTGCATCCCCCCAACACCCTTGTCAACCTCCTCTTCAACCCCAGCCACCACCCTCCTTCCCTCCGTCCGTTCGTTCCCAAGAACTCCTCGTCTTAACATCCCCCTCCCAGACTCCGTCTACGCTTCGCAACAGTCCTCAACTTCAACTCCTCCATTTCTCTTTCAATCCTTCTCTCTCTCGCCCCCCACTCCCTCCATCCCTCCGTCAACATATAACAAAACTCAAAAACTCAACGCCAACATCAATTACTGACCTCCCTCTAACTCCGATTTCAACTCAACTTCGCGCTCGCGTTTATCGCAGACACCTTCATTTCGACTTCTCTCACACTCGAACTCTCTGATCTCTCACTACCCCCCTCTCTCGATTTTCTATCTCTCGTCTTTTATCCCTTCATCACTCTCTCTCAACCCGCTTCTCTCACCTCTATCACCTCAACCCCGTCGACCCGTCTAGTCCCACTCCCAATTCTTCCCCCCTCCCCCCATCTGTTATCCCCGTAACCCCCTCGTTCTTTTCTCCGTTGGCCCCTTTCATCTTTATTTTCGTTGGATCTGTTGTATGTTATCTTTTTGGTTTTTGTTTGCTCTCTTTTACTTTGTATTCCCTGTTTGGTCCTGTCTTTCTGTTTTGTTCGGTTCTGTGTTGTTTCGCTTTCTGGTCTTTTCTTCTCGTTTGCTGTTTTCGGTTTTTTGTTTGCGCTGGTTCGTTTGGTTAGTCGATGTTGCGTAATTTGCGTGTTGGGAGTTTGAATTTAGGTACCTTGACGGGCAAATGTCTGGAGCTAGTGGACGTGTTGAAGAAGCGAAGAGTGGATGTGGCGTGTATCCAAGAGACGAGGTGGAAGGGGGCGCGGTCAAGAGAAGCGAACGGGTTTAAATTGTGGTATTCAGGTCTTGCCAACTCGAGGAACGGAGTGGGTATTCTTTTGGCGGAAGACCTAAAAGACAACGTCGTGGAAGTGAATAGGTGCAATGACATGATCATGTCCGTCAAGGTGGTGGTGGGGGAGATTGTGGTGAATGTGGTGTGTGCGTACGCCCCGCAAGGCGGTTTGGGCGACTCTGAGAAGGAGGCTTTTTGGGTCTGTTTAGACGGGCTGGTAGGAAGTATTCCTGCAGACCAATTTCTAGTGTTGGGTGGCGATTTCAACGGTCCCATTGGCGAGAGGTCAGATGGTTTTCCCAGTGCGCATGGGGGTTTTGGCTTTGGGTCCAGGAATGTCGGTGGGTCCGCACTGTTGGAGTTTGCTACGGCCCAGGACTTGGTAATTGTGAATTCTGTTTTTCAGAAGAGGGCTGAGCACCTCATCACCTTTAGTAGTGGGGGACGCAGCACTCAAATCGATTACTTACTTGTGCGCAGTCGGGACGCTAGAGCATGCGTGGATTGCAAGGTGTTCAGGAGTGAGGCGTGCACTTCCCAGCACCGGCTGTTGGCCATGGATCTATCCATGAGGGGTCGAGTTGTTCGCAGGAAGAGAGAGTTTAGACCAAGAATCCTTTGGAAAGACTTGAAGGGCGAGAAGGCGGCGGAATTCAGGGAGGCTTTGCTCAACGAAGGTTGTTTTACGCGTGGTGGAGATGCTAACTTCAGGTGGACCAACATGGCGAAGGCCATTCGGAGTGTGGGCGAGAAGGTGGTGGGGGTTTCCTCAGGTAGGTTCAGTGGCCATAAAGAGTCGTGGTGGTGGAACGAGGAGGTTCAAAAGAAAGTTAAGGCTAAACTTGCGCTCTTTAAAGAGCTTTTATAGATCTGCGCAGGGCCGGAGAGGATTCTGAAGATGGAAGCATACAAGGTGGCGAGACGAAAGGCAAAAAAGGCCGTGGAGAAAGCCAAAGAGGAAACCTATGAAGGGCTGTACAAGCGCCTAGATACCAAGGAAGGAGCGAATGCCATCTTTAAGCTAGCTAAAGCTAGGGAGAGAGGGCGGCGCGACCTGGGTTCTGTTAAGTTTGTTAAGGATGATTCAGGCCAACTGTTATTGAATGAAGATGCTATTAAGGAGAGGTGGAGTTCGTATTTCCATAATCTTTTCAACGAGGCTAGGAGGAGTGGTGCCGGTGTGGGACAAGAGGTCTCTCTCTCGCCTGTGCTTTCTATCGATTCCTGTGAGCGCATCAGCAAGGATGAAGTCAAGGGTGCCCTGCTAAAGATGGCTAGAGGGAAGGCGGTTGGTCCGGATCTTATCCCAATCGAGGTTTGGCTTTGTCTTGGTGAGGTTGGCGTCCAATGGCTAGCAGAGCTATTCAATGTTCTTCTCTTGGGTGCTAAGATGCCAGCTAAATGGAGGCGTAGTGTTGTGGTCCCTTTTTTCAAGAATAAAGGCGATGCTCAGAGTTGTAGTAACTACCGGGGTATTAAATTACTCAGTCATACTATGAAACTTTGGGAGAGAGTGGTTGATAGTCGGATTAGAAGAGAAGTTGAAATCTCAGAGAATCAATTTGGATTTATGCCTAGGAGATCGACGACCGAGGCCATTCATCTTAGACGCCTTATGGAGAAGTTCAGGGAACGTCGCAAAGACCTCCATATGGTGTTCATTGATCTTGAGAAGGCTTATGATAGCATCCCCCGTGAAGCTATTTGGAAGAGCCTTGAGGAGAGGGGAGTGTCGTCGGCGTACGTTAGGGTGATTCAAGACATGTACTCTCAAGCTAGGTCTTGCGCTCGGACCCCAGTGGGGGACTCCCGTTTTTTCCCTGTTGAGATGGGGCTACATCAGGGGTCGGCCCTAAGTCCTTTTCTTTTCGCCCTTATCCTTGATGTCATGTCGCGAGGGATTCAAGATGTTGTCCCTTGGTGCATGCTCTTCGTTGATGATATCGTGCTAGTGGCGGAATCGAGGGGGGAGGTGAACGAGAAATTGGAGCTTTGGAGATCTACTTTGGAGTCCCAAGGTTTACGTATGAGCCGATCTAAAACCGAGTATCTCTGGTGTAACTTCAGTGGTGAGGCCAGCGAAGAAAGGGTGGAGGTTAGGATTAAAGACCAAATCGTCCCGCATATGGATAAGTTCAAGTATTTGGGTTCGATCATCCAGAAGAAAGGTGAGATTGAAGCCGATGTCACGCATCGTATCAAGGCTGGGTGGCTAAGGTGGAGGGCAGCGTCAGGGGTGATGTGCGATAAGAAAGTCCCTTTAAAGTTGAAAGGGAAATTCTATAGAGCGGCTATACGTCCTGCGATGTTATATGGTTCTGAGTGTTGGGCGGAGAAGAAGGCCCTCGTAAGCAAGTTGGAAGCGGCTGAAATGAGGATGTTGTGGTGGTCTTGTGGGCGCACGATGTTGGACAGAATCCCGAATTCGGTGTTTAGGAGCAAGCTTGAAGTGGCGCCTTTTTCTGCGAAAGTTAGGGAAGGAAGGTTGAGATGGTTCGGCCACGTCCGTAGGAGGCTGGCTGAAGCCCCAGTGAGGAGGGTCGAGAGTCTCTCGGTTGTTGGGGCGAGGAGGAGAGGCAGGGCGAGGAGGTCGGGGGAAGAGCAGCTCAGGTTGGATTTGAAGGCCTGAGACTTAAATGAGACCATGATCGCGGATAGGTGTTCTTGGAGGCGGGGTATCAGAGTGGTGGATTCCCTTTTAGGGAGCGGCTCTGTTGTCGAGAGCCTCAGAGTTGGGTTGTCTCGGTTAGCGATTTTTTAGTAGTTCGGCTTTAGTGTTCTCACTTTTCGTTTTTAGTGTCTTCTGTTTTCTGGCTTTGCAGTTGCAGGGAGCTTGGCTCGGTGTTATCTCTGTGCGGGATGTGCTTGTGGTAGGAGCGCATCAAGATATGAGTATCTTAAATCCTCGCAGGTATGTATGCCCCATGTAGAGAACGCCATGGGCTCAGGTATGGCTTTGATCATTTCCGTATCATTTGGATTCCTTTGTATTTATCACACTCTTTGTATGTCGTGCACTTAGTCGAGGGTCTTCACGGAAACAGCCTCCCTGCTCTAAAAAGTGGGGGCATGGTCTGCGTACAACCTACCCTCCCCAGACCCTGCTCTGAGCGGGATATACTGGGTATGTTTGGTTTGGTTTATTTGTTTAATTTTACGATAAAATCCATTGTATCCTCTTGTTAGTCTATTTTACCTTTCACTGCAACGGTCTACCGATTCAGTAGTTATAATCATTCTAAATTCAAATTATTAGCACACTCTAAATTTCGAGATTCATATTTATAGTGGTACTTGTTTAATGCGAGAAGAATAACCGACAAAAGTGGTATATTAGAGTTAATTGTCAGCTATCAAATATTTCCACGATAACAGTGTTTTTCAGTAGAAATCCTAAAAGGATCACCACGACAACAATTTTTTAACTACTTTCAATCTTAGCCACAACATATTTTAAATATCTATTTCTCTTCTACCCATATGTCTACCTTCTATCTTCTTAATTTATTACTGATCAAGTAGCCTATCTCACATCTCCTCCAATTTATTACTGATCAGGTACCTTGTTACTTCGGCCTCTTTCCGACCACTATCATGCCACCTCGCTATACCTCTCAGATCCGTTCTTTCCTTCAACCACATCATATATGCACATACTTTTTGCCACATCACCTATCTTTCGTCTTTAACAATCTCAAGTTTGTTTATACTTCCTCTCTCTTCGATCATCTCTCATTCTTCTTTACAACCTCTCAGCGACCTCCATTTTCATATTTATATAAAATTATTGTTGTGGTTACGAGCTAAATAGGTATTATGATAATAAAATAGTTAATTGTCATACCTCTCACACATTAAACATGTATACGTTTTTCAAATGTTATTGTGATCACACTATATCTTTTAAATTTCAATCAAACTCATCTAACATTTGTCAACAAATTGGATTAACATATTATTATCAAATATTTATTTGTATTACCGTTTGTTCTTAAGTTGCTAAAAAAATTGATGTACATATTCTTTTGTTGGTATTTAGTTGTATCTAAATGTCCAAATCTGACACTAAATGAATTCATGTTGGTTGGAAATGGGCGTCGGGTCAATTCAAGGCCAGGGAGTGCTATATCCATCCCGATCTCCGAATTCGATCAAACAAAATCGATGAACCTGTTTCGGTTCTTGAACGAGAATTATTTCGCTCACGATTCCTGCCCGAAAGGAAAATACGTATCCCCGCGAGAAATCATGAATATTAATATTTTTAATTAAAATTTCGAACTTATTTTTAATTAAAATTTTGAACCTAATCATTGAACCCGTATCGATCCCAAAATGGGGATTATTTTCCTCCATGATTTCTACCTCAAACGGGGAACGAGGATCCCTATGAAAATTTGGAGATTCTTATTTTTTTAATTAAAATTTATATATTCTCTAATAAATTGGATAATCAAATTATTTTGATAAATCATGATAAATTTATTATTATATTATAAATAACAATTTTAATAAAAGATGAAAAATATTATTAAAATTAAATTATATTTATGAAATGTTAAATTCGATGCAATAAATGGTGTTACTTGCCTGCGCAAACAAACTTTTAAGCCCATTGATGAATGGGTTCTGTCCGACAATTGTGACATTTGCCATCTTTTGGCTTGTCGAACTGGTTGTAAGTTATTTCCATACCATTTCTAATGTTATGAAATGTTAACTTTATAAAAAAAATTGAATCTTTGAATTACATTTATTTTTAATAATCTACAATATATATATTTAAAAAATTATTTTTTCTTAAATATGATAATCGATTGGGGAACGGGAATTGGGGATTTAGGGTTCATTTGTTAATGGCTGAATTAAAGAAAATGAACGGAACCATTCATGTGATTGTCGTTCAAATTGTTTGTTAATTATTTAGAAATCTGGATGATGCTGGACGACTCCCACATTCCTATGGACGACACCACCCTTAGAATTCCAACTGAACCATTCAAATCTCTTTGTTGTATGCATCAATAATTATTGAATATTAGGTATGTATATTATATCTCTATTCTACTCAATATGATTAATTGATTTTAAAATTATATAATTTATGCTAAGCTAACTTTTTGGCAATCGTATTTCGTACACACGTTTTTTCTAACATAAATATATTAAAAAAACTCAAAAAATATATAATAAAAAAATAATGAATATTTACCAAAAATACCATTTTTCTAATTTTTTTATACTTTTACCATATTCTTAAAATATTTACAAAAATATATTTTTCAGGAAAAACATTTTGCAAAAATATAATCTTATCAGGTTGCATATGCAGCTGCGCAAAGTTTTCATAGAGTTGCATATGTGGTTGCAAACAATTGTATTTAGTTGATTTGGTTGCAGACTATATTTTTGCAAATAACGTATTTTTGTAAATAAGTTGGTATTTTCGCAATATATTTTTTTTAAAAAAAATACCTTTGCAAAAAAAATTCTGAACTTGGGTATTTATCGAAAAAGCTTGAAAAAATATTTCATCTTACTTTTAAAATTTATTATTGGCTAAATATTTTAATTATTCGAAAAATATGTTTAACAAAAAAACTCAAAATATTTAGTCATTCAGAATCTTTTTTTATTTTATCAAATAACAACTTTCGTTAAGAATTTAGATTATTCAACCGTTCAGATAATCAATGGTTCAGAAAGTGATATTCAGATTTAACAAATGACCCCTTAGCCGAGATGATTTAATCCCTCAGCTCGTTCCCATCCCCGAGTTTTTATTTATAACATTTCATGTTTCCCGTTCCAAACTCGAAAAATTTTCCGAATCTCCAAACGAGAAAGGTATTAAATCTGGGTCGGGTAGATCGGGAGAAATGCTCATCTATATTAAATACACGTACATTCAGTCGGTTATTCATTTAGTCAAAAATATTTTACATGTTCTTATCATTTTAATAACTTTTATCCCGAATAAATTTGAAAATAGATATTAAAGCGAATGTAGCAAGTAGATTGCTTGCGTATGCAATTATTGATTTTAAAAAGTGTATCATTAAGTATTCTAGCGTAGCGGTATTAATATATGCAAACATAAAAGTATTGTTATATTATTAAAGGAAATGTAGCAAGTGGATTGTTTGTGCATGCAATTAATGATTTTAAAAAATGTATACTAAAGTGTTCTAGTGTAGTGGTAATAATGTGTACAAAAAAAATTGGTACATGGAGGTCATGGGTTCGAATCCACTGAAATCCATTTTTTTTAACATTAACATGATGCAGGGATAGTTTAGTAAATTACTAAATGGGTGAAAAGGCCTTGTTGGCCCATAATATATATAAAGGATTTGGGATGTAAGTCAAATTTTACATATTGATATCTATACTATTATATAATAAGCAAATAGGGTATAATTTGGTGTTTGGTCAACCATCTAAAAGAATAGTGACCGTTAGATATTTAATAAATAGATAATAGCCGTTAGATTTAATAATAAAGAATATTCTATATTTAAATCTCTCTTCTAAAGATTCAAGGTTCGAATCCCGTCAACAAAAAATTTACATTAAGATTTTATATTATTAGTTCTAATCAATACATATTATTTATTAAATAACTATTATTATTACTAATAATTTTATTAATTAATTACAAAGTTAAATTATATCCATAATAAATTATTATAATCTATTTTATTTAATCATATAATTTTAAAAGTATTTAAAAGTAACCCATGCTTTCACCGACTATAAACTAGTTGTAATAATTTAAGAAAACAAATTAGTACTCGGTACAAGAAGCTTGATCATCTGCAAGGTAAAATTATTAATTAGACGTTCTTGCATAGGAGCGGCGACCTTGTTATTCTTGCATAGGAGCAGTGATTCAGGGAAAACAAATACAAAATGCTATCAAACTTGTGCATAGAATTCTTTGTTTCTTAATTATCAAAAACATTTTATTTAATATCCAATTTAACCAGGAACATCATTTGGATTTCCGTACTTTCTCGACTATTGTTTAGAAATCTGTCACTACAACATCATATTTATATTCATAACAGTTGAGTAATTCAGAACACAGTTGCTCTTTTCTATTTTTCCACTTACCATTCATCTTCCTTAGCAAGAAGATAAGCTTACTAAGTTCACCCATCAACAACAATGTAACAATATCTGAGAATAAGAGTAATCCTAACTATACTCCAAAATTTTGAATCAAAAGATGGTCACAAGACATTTGTTTTTGCAAGCCCACGAAGCACAACCTAAACTAACAAATAACATCCTAAGTGTACAACAAACCACAATTTATTTGTCACCTGAACCACAAGGCCAATGATCTACGCTTGTAGTAAGAGGGCATAATTGGCCTTACACAATGAAGTCACAATGTACCGATAGTATGAACATAAGGTTGGTCACATTCTACAACTAGAAGTCAACTTGTAAGCAGCGAAATGGTATGCGAAAAATTATGCAATATAATATAATAATATGACGGATAAAAAATATAAGATGCAATATGCAGGACAGCTAAATTCCCAAGTATGTTCTTATATAATAAGAGCATCAGAGTAAAGATGGAAAACCATACACATAACTACTTGTTACAAGTCACAGTGCACTGATACACTATATGCTTGCCTCAAGTTTTAACTCGAAACGTCAAGAATTGTCAACTAGTCTTAGCAATTCCCAAATACCAATATAACATACAACTGATGCATTAGTTTTGTTGAAGCGCTTTGCTACTTAACAGCTTTGAAAAGGGCTACTAGGAAAAAGTTGCAAAAAAAAAAAAAAAAAAAAACGCAAGAGGAAAACTTGAAACTGCAGGTAGCTGCATAAGCAACTTCATGATATTTTCACTTAGTAATTCAGTGATTTAAATCATAGTTTCTTCAAGGAGGCTTTCAAGTGTGGTTGAAGACTTACAGCTCCAGTAGCCATTTCAACTTCATAGGTAAGTTCTCCATCAACCAGCTTAAAAGTCCGAGTAATCTCTTTCACCTGTTCGTAGAAAGGCAGACATGAATCTTTTTTAGCTTCATTATTGCATGAATGTCAACATTAACATTATTATGCAAATATGTGCTGCAAATGTACATATATCTCAACTACAGAAACAGCGCCACTTTAACCTTAACGTGAAATAACACTTATAAAGGTACATCTATCTGAGAGCGACAATTTAAAAATATAGAGCACACAAGTACACTGTCCAAGGAGATATCAACGAATTTGCCTGTCAGATGGAGACAGGATAGTGCGCCACATTTACTTTCCATGACATCAACGAAAAAATTAACCTTATTATGAAATTTGTAGGTATAACAAACTTTGTTTGATATAGAAGAAGATTTGTGAAAAGAAGTAAAATACAGCAGTAGTGGCTTCCATTCGGGAGTACTTTCTGAACAGGTTTTCCTCTTTAGTAGCAGAACACAGAATTTTCTGTTGTTGTGTACGTAAAACAATATAATACGCAAATTTACAAAGCTTCTGAAACATGGGGAAGAAACTAAACCTCCGCCAAACCATTATAAATGAAACTTGTACGACATTACTGATTTAATACCAGAGCCATAGCCGGTCCATAACTCTAACTTCACTTTAAACTTGAAATTAGCACTTGTATGCAATGGCACACCTAGGTCATGTCAAGTATAGGATAGGATTATAATCTTTTAAATTTTCCAATCCCATGTTTGTTGTGTAAAAACTTATTGGAGATTAATCCAAGGATTAAAATCCTTTATATTATCCTATCCCATGTTTGTTTTGTTGGAGTAGAGGATAAGATTATAATCCTCTCTAATACTTGATCGGATGAGGTATTTTTTAATCCCCTCTAACAAGTCATTTTTTAAAGGATTATAATCCCCACACTTTAATCCCATGTAAAACAAACATATTGGATTGAAAAATTTTAAGCATAGTAGTCCAATCCCATGATTATTCTTTAAAACAAACATGGGATAAAATTTTAAAGGATTATAGTCCAATCCTAAACTTCATACCTTGGGATAGGATAATTATAATCCGTAGGATTAATAATGATGGGACTATTATCCCCGGATTATATTCCCCCGAAACAAACATGACCCTAGTGTAGGGCTAGTGAGGTCTATAGCCCCCACTGGATTTTTAAAAAATCAGTACTTGAAAATTTTAATAGTTTACCATTTTTGTGTGTTATAGGAAAAAATTATGCATGAATTTCCTTCAGGTTCTGTTTCTTGCTAATTATAATCATCTTTGTTACTCCTACATCTTATCTCATATGGTGCAAATATTTGTGCACGCATAAATTTAACTTCATATTTCGTTAATACTATAACATTTTAATCTTATATGATATACAAAAATTTGGTAATCAATTAAAAAAAATTTATTATATATTTTACTTCGCCCCTCTGAACACAAATTATGGGTACGCCCCAGCTGTATAATACCTTAGAAGCATTGCCCACGAGTTCACTGCGAAGCTTAACCACTTTATCCTCTGCATTTGATGTTCCTTTCTGGAATTAATATTAAAATCGAAAATAACATGAAAACACAGTAGAAAAAAAAAACGAAAGAAATTTTTAAATACCAAGCAATAACAACATTCAAGTTAAACGAACAGGGGTTACCAAAACTTCTACAAGACCAGTACTCTGGGCAATGACAACTTCAATGGAACCATCAGGTTTAGGCCTCCAGTAACCACTCTCAGCATGCATCGGCTCTCCCGAGCTTGTTTTCCAAGTCTTTTGTGTATATATTATAACAGGCTATTGTTTAGTTTTTCCAAAAAAACAATACAAATCATAAGTTGAACTATAAAAGGCCTAACAATATCGAAATAAAAAATGCTTGAGAACGAAAAAAAAATTTCCAAATTGTTTTCCAAATGGCACGATTGATAATGAAATTAGATAATGAACTGGATCCCGCTCATTCACATCAACCTTGCAACTAAAACTCTTCAACTCAATCCTGCCACGTCATTGATAAATTTTTTTTTTTTGAAAAATTTTGGGTTACCTAACATTACTCGAAATTAAATAATACACGCATACGAAACACAAATGAAATGTATAGAATAGAGAAAGGGACCTTGTTACCAGGGTGGGAGAAATGGAGCTCTTCAGTATAATTGAAAGAAGAGATAGTTGGAAATCCACCTTGGCCTTGGCCTCTCCAGGTTCCTAATAAGTATGACAGTGGCTCCACTGCTGGATGTATTATTGCTCCTCCTGCTGTATTCATCTTTCCCTGCCTATTCTTGGAAATTCGAACACCACACTTTCCTTGGGTTTTATGTAAGTTGGATCTATAGATTAGATTTACAGGCTTTCTTGTAGTTTCCCTACTCCAGTTTGTCGATTGTAGTTATGTAAGCCACAACTATTTGACTTTTTTGTTATAGTTCAAAAACAATTGTTTTTTATTTTATTTGTCAGTAAAAATTTTAATATATGAATTTTGTTGAATTCAAATGTTTAAATGATATTATTTCTTTTTAGTAAAAAAATGATATAATTTATTTATAATAAGGGTTTTCTTTTTCATAAAGGGGAAAATGACATTTTCACCACTGTACTATTTTCGGAATTGCAATTGCACTACTGTACTACAAACGGACTACTGTACTTTAGCATTTTTAACAATTTCACCACTCCTGTCAGTCAAATGGTAAAACAGTAGTGGTGAATTTGTTATAATTTGATTGACGGGAGTGGTGAATTTGTTAAAAATGCTAAAGTACAGTAGTCCGTTTGTAGTACAGTAGTGCAATTGCAATTCCGGAAATAGTACAGTGGTGAAAATGTCCTTTTACCCTTTTCATAAATATCCAAATTAAATATTTTTTTTGCAAAAGTTCCTTTTTTTTAAAAAAATTGCGAATCTACCATCTTATTTGCAAAAATATGATCTGTAATCAAATGTAATTATTTGCAATCACTCGTTGCATATTTGGTTGCAAACCGTATTATTGTAAATAAGATGATGTTTTTGTAAAATGTGTTTTTTTTTTTAAATGTATTTTTGAATTTTGAGAAGATGTTAAAATGGCAAAAAATTTAGAAAAAATGATATTTTTGGTAAATATTTTTATAATAATTATATATGTTGCCCGTCATATTTTAAGAAAAGACGAAATTTAATAATATAGTACAGATTAGTTTTTTTTAAATAAAATTTATTATCAAATGTTTTTATAATTAATATTAATCATAACTACAATATATTGATTTTTAAATGAATTAATTAAATACATGATAATTTATAAGAAAAACTGAGCCACAAATGTCAGGCCTTTTTGCTCGTGGCATAAAGCAAATTCTAAAAAGATGATGTACTTTCGTTTATTCTAGAGGCCGGAGCATATATATTTTTGTTGGAGAACCGCCCATCTAGCCCATTTATTTGGGTCCAAAGCAGGGTCTAGCAGTCCAAGCAATGAAAGCCCAATGTGAGCAGGCCTGTCACCTGTAGGATCTGTGAGCTAAATTAGTACGAAAGTTCACACTAACAGGGATGTACGGTTTGTGATCCATTAGGGCACACGTTCATCACGATCTAAGAAGATAGAACAAGAGGTTTGGTCATTTATTCATACAAAAACCAAACCAAACCAAACATATCCAGTATATCCCGCTCAGAGCAGGGTCTGGGGAGGGTAGGATGTACGCAGACCATACCCCCACTTTTAGAGCGGGGAGGCTGTTTCCGTGTAGACCCTCGGCTAAGTGCACGACAAACAAAGAGTGTGATAAATACAAAGGAAACCAGCTGATACGGAAATGATCAATGCCATACCTGAGCCCATGGCGTTCTCCACATGGGACATACCTATCTGCGAGGTTTTATGATACTCATAACTTGAAGCGCTCCAATCACACGAAAATCCTGCAGTGAGACAGCCCCGAGCCAGGATCCCTGTAACTGCAAAACCAGCAAACAGAAGACACTAAAAACGCAAAGTGAGAACGCTAGAGTCGAACTACTACAAAATCGCTAACCGAGACAACCCAATTCTGAGGCTCTTTTATGTTCATTCTTACCCTTATAAACTCCAGTTATCTTATTCTCACATCGAAGGTGAATCGGAGACACAACTCTTGCATTCTTCTCTTTGCAGGTCCGATCGAGCGATCTGTATGCAAAAAATTGGTTCCAATAATTTTATATTTATTTTAGGTAAATCAGAATTTGAATTTTATTATTAAATTCTGAATTCAATGGAAAATATATCTTATATTAGCATTTTATTAAATTTTGAATTTTAGTGAAAAAATATAAAAATATATTCAATAGTAATAAATTTAATATATTATATATGTTAATTTTGAGCAAGTTTAATTAAAAAAATGATAAATTTTTTTTTTTTTAAAGTTAAAAAAATGATAAATAAAAGTCAGGAATATTTCCTAAACTTCACAATTATATCCAATATACTTTTTATGTCAAGAAATGAATAGGAATAGTGTGAACAGTTTGGTTCCAACCTCTTGTACTAGACCGGAAACAATAAAAACTATTGAGGATAACATCGAGCAAAATAATAACTTTTATGGAGTAAGTTAGATGTTTTTTATGTATGAAGTAAGTAAGATGATTTTGGATGATGAGAATGTTGGTAAAATCCACTGATATTTAAAATTATATATATATATATATATATAGAAATAAATGTTTCTACGGTTAATTTTAGGAGAATTTCTTAAAGTTAACCTTTAAAAACATTTGAGTGTTACTTTTTATTTATATGGGCCCCGCAGGGACATTAAAGGTGTGTATTTTTATTTAGGAAACTATATGATGTGTCATTATTTCAGTAGTTAACTATAGAAAATTCTCTTATAGTTAACTATAGGATCATTAAGCCCATATATATATATATATATATATATATATATATATATATATATATATATATATATATATATATATATATATATATTTTCTCCTATAGTTAACTAAGCCCATATATATATATATATATATATATATAGTTGCACACCATAACAAATACCTTATATAATAAACAATAAAGAACACCTTATATCTAATCTAATATACGAGTTCCGTTTGATCCAGTAATATAATTCTATGCATTTCGTCAAAAATATAAGAGTTCCGTCATGGCATCCAATACAAATTTTTTTTATTTTTTTACCCTCTATCCATCCAGCAAAAAAAAATAATTAAAAAAATTATTGTTCATGATGACGTCATTGATGACGTCAGCATGACGTCATCATGAACAGTAAAAAAAATTTAATTTTTTTTAATTGTTTTTTGCTGGATGGATAGAGGGTAAAAAAATAACCAACTTTTTGTATTGGGTGCCCCTGTCGGGGCCATTGGATCTATTAGATGTATGGTGTTCTTTATTGTTTGTTATATAAGGGTGTTCTGTATGGAACAATGGCCTATATATATATATATATATATATATATATATATATATAATTGAAAATTTTTAGTGGTTTCTCTTGTAGTTATTTGAGTCCTTGGATGACGGTTCTGCAATTTTAATTACATGACTATTACCTTCGGCACTTGTACAGTTGTGATTGTCCAAGTTTCATCTGAATTTAGTATTTGTAGTACTTGCAAGTTTGTTTGAGCAAATTAAGTATGTTGTTTGATATAAAAGTTCTTTGAGCAGCTTGATATTATAATCTAACTTATCATTTCTTAGTTTGTTAAATTGTTGAGCATGAGTTACAAATAGGTGTTTCATGTGTTATAAGTGTTGAGTTCCTAGTTAGAAGGATGCGCGAAATGCAAATAACTTTAAAAACAAAAGAATAGTCGAAAATGAGAGACTCTCGAGATGTCCAACTATGAACAAGAGGGATTTTTATCCCTTCACATTGCGCCCGCCGCCCGGTAATACGCGTTCAAGCTGTTGACACAGATGAGCTAGCCGGACTGGCAGACGAGCAGTGACGGACCTAGAGCATAATGTGAGGGGGTCCAAAAATTCTTAAAAAATTCGAACCGCGCGAAGCGCGGATTTTTTTCCCACTAAACCATGCAAAAAATGAAATTTTTTCACTAAATCATGCAAAAAAATGGATATTTTCCACTAAATCATACAAAAATGAATATAAAAGAAGATAAATAAACGATTTAGGAGGGGTCAGGAACAAGTAAATGATAGGGCATACATAAATTTTTCAATTTTTTTCTTTTTAAAATTACCCCAACCTAGGAGGGGCCAGGGACAGATAATGTGTATTTTATACACGTTTTGTCTTTTATTCTCTTGCATTTTTGTTCGTTTCGAATGTAGTTTTATCTATATTAATTATGTTTTTCATCTTTCAGTGCCTCATGCTTAATTGTTGAAAAGATAGATTATTTTGGGCTTGAAAGCGAAGATTATTCAAGAGGGAAGTTAGAAGATGCAAGCTCGCGATGCCGGGAGGTGTTTAATGTATTATCTTGAAGATTTTCTCCCGCACGGGCTGCTGTACGGCCGTTCAAAGGAGCAGTTTTTCTGTACGGGTTGCTGTACGGCCGTTCAACAGGCCGTACAACACCTGCTGTGTATTAAAAGAAATATAGCTAAACACACCTCATATCTTATCTTCATATCTTAACATCTTATCTTAACATCTAATCTTCATATCTAACTTCATCTTCATCTTAGCTCTAGAAAAACATCAATTACTCATAATCTAGCATTGATTATGAGTAACTAACTCCATATATTTGGCTCAAGGAGGAATTCTTGTACTAAACCCATCTCAATTTAAGTAAGATTTATTTAACTCTATCTTGAATGCTTGTGATGTATTATTTATGATTTTGCTTGGAGATTTGTAAGTTGCTTCAATTTGCTCTTCTTGTAATATCAATTGCTAATTGTTTGTGCTAATACGTAATCGTTAGTGCATTCATTATACTAGCACAAGATTTAGTATACCTAAATCCTCAAGATTCAAGTGCAAATACCTAGGCTGAGCTTATCATCCTTGGGTTTGTCCTAACCTCTCTTTGTTTAATTCCTTGACTTGGTTAAATTGATAGTGCTTCATTATTGGTCGCTAGTGTCAAGAGAGCTAATTTATGTGCTTCACTAAATTAGTGTTTATAGAAGAGAAATAAGTGATTGTATGCTTCACGAATTATCTTGGTTAGGTAGAGTTGGATATATTTGCTTGTTGTTGGGTTGAAGTGCTTGATTTTCCATTATCCTTGGGTCAAGTATCTCTTATCTTGCTTATTCATTCATTGTGCTTGTTGTGTTTGTAGTATTGGATGATTGCCATTCATTTAGTTGTATTTCTATAGCAATTTATTTATCGTATGCAAGGTGTTTGATAAAACACCTCAACAAACTCAAAACCCCCATTGGTCCATGCTTCTAGATTGTAAGAGATAATCTACTTGCAATCAATATTGACAGTCCTTCCTTGTGAACGAACTACGAAAAACACTACCTTCAGGGACCCCCTGGACCCCCCAGGTTCGTCCCTGCAGACGAGTACCGATCAGGTGAACTCCGTCTCACAGAGTTTTCACAGTCAAGCAAAACATCATTTATACGGACCTGAAAACTTAAAGCATTATGCTTTGCTGGATGAAACAGATAAATAAATTGTTTTAAGAAGTTTGGATTATCAGAACTGTGGCATTTGGACACGGGCTCGTCTATAAACATCAAGATTGAAACTGGGCTACTTAAGGCTACAAGTGCATGCACCCTGCGACAGGACCTAATGTTTCTATTTTTCTTCAGCTTCCAGGCGTAAGTAGGTGGAAAAAAGCTCAAAACTTGTTAGAAAATGTGGGTTTTAGACCCACATTGTCGAGTCATTTTGAGCTCCGATTTGAGTGTGCCTTGTGTGCGTGTTTGCAACAAGTCATGCTTGGAGAGCGTTCTCCTCCGCGAGAGCTTTCCAATGCATATTTAAACACTCAAAACGACTAAGGGATGGATGAGTTATGATTACTCAAAGTTGGTCTCTTAAGAGTGGAAATTTTGTTGTTAAGCTTGAAGTCCCACATTGATAAGGAAAAGGAGTTTCCTTTGTTTTTGTTAGAAGTTAGGAGAATAGATATAGAGGAGAATTTGTATATATTCAGATGTTTATTACAATGAGAAGAGATCCTATATATAGAAAATAAGATGCCCCAAAGTCTAGAGGAGGTGCCTAACATTGGACAAAGTCATAGAGGTGCTGCCTAACATAGCCTAACAGTGCTGACTTTTGACACTCCCCCTCAAGTTGATGCATATATATTACTCATGCCCAACTTGCCAATAAGTGGATGAAGCATCTTCTGATTTAGACCTTTGGTAAATATGTCAGCTATCTGGTCCTCTGATCTTACAAAGTGAATACCAATGGTATCATTATTGATCTTCTCTTTTATGAAGTGTCGATCAATTTCGATATGTTTGGTCCGATCATGTTGAACTGGATTATGTGCAATGGCAATAGCGGCTTTGTTATCACAATGTAGCTTCATTGGAGTTGCAGATGCAAGTCCCAATTCTTCTAGAAACAATCTTATCCACAATAATTCACGTACACCTTTAGCCATAGCTCTATATTCTGCCTCAGCACTAGATAAGGCAACCACAGGTTGTTTCTTGCTTCGCCAAGTAACCAAATTGCCACCAACAAATGTACAATATCCTGAAGTAGATCGTCTATCGTCTTGACATCCTGCCCAATCTGCATCTGTATAGCTTTCAACCCCGAGATGATTGTTTTTAGTAAACATTACTCCTTTTCCAGGAGCAGCCTTAAGATACCTTAATATCATATAAACTGCATCCAAATGTGGTTGGCGAGGATCATGCATATACCTACTAACAATTCCCACTGCATATGATATGTCTGGCCTTGTATGTGCAAGGTAGATTAGTCGACCAACTAACCTTTGATATTGAGATTTCTCGACAATTTCACCAGCATCTCCACAAAGTTTATGATTTGCTTCTATTGGAGATTCTGCAGGTCTACATCCCAACATCCCTGTTTCATTCAGAAGATCAAGTGTATACTTCCGTTGTGAGAGGAAGATACCACCTGGACTTCTAGAGACCTCAATACCAAGGAAATACCGTAGTTTTCCTAAGTCCTTCATCTCGAATTCAGAGGCAAGCTTGCGTTTAACATTAGCAATCTCACAAGTGTCGTTGCCCGTGATCACAATATCATCGACATAAACAATCAACACTGTGATTTTTTCATCTCGTCTTTTTACGAACATGGTGTTATCTGAGTTGCTCTGTTTGTAGTCAAATTTAATCATTGCTCCCTGAAATTTGCCAAACCAGTCCCTTGGAGACTGTTTTAAACCATAAATAGTCTTCTTTAGCTTGCATATTTTCCCAATGGTCGCAGCTGTAGAAAAACCCGGTGGAATATCCATGTAAACCTCTTCTTTCAGGTCTCCGTGTAAGAATGCATTTTTTACATCCAATTGTTGAAGTTCCCATCCAAGATTTGCTGCACATGATATCAAGACTCGAATAGAGGCCATCTTTGCTACTGGAGCAAAAGTTTCCTGATAATCAATCCCGTAAGTTTGAGTATACCCTTTTGCTACGAGTCTTGCTTTGTACCTATCAATCAGCCCATTAGGTTTCTGTTTTACAGTGAATACCCATCTGCATCCTACTACCTTCCTTCCAGCGGGAAGATGAGTTAACTCCCAAGTGCCATTATGTTTCAAGGCATTCATTTCCTCTATCATAGCATCTTTCCATTTAGGATCACATAAAGCATCCTGCCAAGTATGCGGAACAGAAACACTAGACAAGGATGACACAAAAGCAAGTGAAGATGGAGATAATGCATTATAAGATACAAAGTTTGAGATAGGATGGTTAGTGCAAGAGCGTACACCCTTTCTTATAGCAATAGGGAGATCCAAAGTGGGATCAAGAGTATTACCAGTTTCTGGCTCAAACACAGGAGATGCAGGATCTGTCTCGAGGTCAGAGGTCTCTGGATGTGGTAAAGTGGTGATATCATTTCTTTTCCGCCTGGAATATGTAATCAAATCTGGAATATCCAACCTATTTAGATCATCTGACTCATTACTCGTAAGTGGAGGAATAGATGACCTGTTTGAGCTAGTGTTTGGAACATTGATGAATGGAAGGAATTGAGACTCCTCTGTCGCTTTACTATCATGACTGTGTCGGTTAATCTCCCCCTGAAGCAAGGAGGAAGATCCAGGAGAGAAGTAAGAAATAGACTCCCAGAAAGTAACATCGTGACTGACATATGTGCGATGTGAGGGAGGATGATAGCACTTATATCCCTTTTGAGTTGGTGTATAACCAATGAAAACACAGCGGAGAGCACGAGAATCAAGCTTATCCCGAGAGGGAGAATGATTATGAACAAAGCATACACTCCCAAATAACCGAAGAGGCAATGGATGAGACGAAGGTGCAGGAATAAAGGACAACGGTGTTCTGAATTGTAGTACACTTGAAGGGAGACGGTTGATCAGATATGCAGCAGTCATGACTGCCTCACCCCAAAGATATTTAGGGACATGCATAGTTAATATGAGGGACCGTGCTACCTGTTGTAAGTGACCAATTTTCCTTTCCGCAATTCCATTTTGCTGAGAGGTTTTAACACATGTAGTTTGATGAATTATACCCCATGTGTCCAAATAAGATGTAAACATTCCGGCATACTCGGTACCATTATCACTTCGCAGAATTTTAACAAAGGCATTGAATTGTGTTTGAATCATGTGGTGAAAGGATTTAAAACATTCGAATACTTCACTTTTGTGTTTAAGAAGGTATACAAAAGTAAGCCGAGAATGACAATCAACAAAGACAACAAACCACCTATACCCATCATGTGTAGGATGACTGAATGGACCCCAAACATCAGTATGAATAGTAGAAAATAGAGTAGGACTTCTCTTATTTCTAGATGGATAAGATGACCTTTTATGTTTTGCTAATTCACATGGTTCACAGAAAAATTCATCCTTCTTACATTTTGAAGCTAAATTCGGAAAGAGATGCGACAGAACACCAAATGAAGGATGACCTAAGCGTCTATGCCATTGATACAAAGACTCTAAACTGGGATTAGATTTAGATGAAACCTGATAACTTGTCGATGGCGAAACAGAATTCCCTTCCATAATATATAGGCCATCTACCACTTTACCACTGCCAAGGACCTTGCCTGTCGCCAGATCCTGAAATACACAGTGAGAAGGGAAAAAAGTTACTGAACAATTAAGTTTTTCAGTAATTTGATGAACCGATAATAAATTCACTGATAAGGACGGAACATGTAAGACAGATGATAAAGGTAGTGAAGGGAGACAGTTGGAAGTGCCCCATCCGTAAACGGGCACATGAGTTCCATTGGCAACACGAACACTCTCTGTTTTATTGATGTAGTGATATGACTGCAGTAAACTGGAATTGCCAGTCATATGTTCTGATGCTCCCGAGTCAATAATCCATGAATTAGGTGAACTGTGAGAGACAGAATGACAAGAAATACTCGAATGGAAAGTATTTGTCGGTATAAATGAGGCTGCAGTCTTCAACTTGATATCAGAAACCAACTGTCGAAAAAACTTGAGTTCCGAAACAGTTAGGCCGGAGTGAGTTCCAGAAAAATCCTCTTTCATCATGCTAAATAAATCCGGAATAAAATACCCGAAAGATAATTATTCAACAATTATAGTCAAGTCTTAACTTGAACTAAATCAATATCAATTTAGCAAATTTATGCTAAATGTGGAAGCATTTAATTCTTGGCCCAGTTAATGTATATAAGACCCAATAATAAAGAAGCCCATTAACAAATAATATCCTCTAGCCCAATAACAGAGAAGCTGATTCAATATATATTATACACACACAATACCGTGTATGTATAATCACTCCCCTTTTTTCCTGTCCAAATAATAGAGAAGAGTAGTCCAGCCAGCAGGGAGAAAAAAAACAACGAACTGACACAAAAAAAACTTCTCAGATTGAAGAAATAGTACCACGGTTAGACTCGCAATTAGGAGGAGATTCAGAGTGCCTGAAGAATTTTTTCCAGAAACTGGCCGGAACAGGCCTCACGCGCCGGCGCGTGGGCGCGTGTGGCGGCGCGGCGGCGCGTCTGCCGGCGCGTGAAGGCGCGTGACTGATCGAAATTCCAGTTTCCTTTTTTCTGCAGCCTCCTCTTTCAGTGCTCTACTCAATGGTATATTTGTTTTTGTGTTTTGATAAGTTTCGAATTTCTGATTTTTCCAGCAGTTCAGCAGCTTTGTTTTCTTGAAAACTTAGCTTTGTTTTCTTGAAACTTTGGGCTCAGATTATGCTTACCCGCTCTGATACCATGTTAGAAGTTAGGAGAATAGATATAGAGGAGAATTTGTATATATTCAGATGTTTATTACAATGAGAAGAGATCCTATATATAGAAAATAAGATGCCCCAAAGTCTAGAGGAGGTGCCTAACATTGGACAAAGTCATAGAGGTGCTGCCTAACATAGCCTAACAGTGCTGACTTTTGACAGTTTTATATAGTACAACACAAGAGGAGTGTTCACTTGTGTTGGTTAAGTTTTGCTCCATCTCCTAAGCGGGCGCGCGGGGGGGGGGGGGGTGCGAATTATGGGATTTCGAGGGAAAATTCGAGGCTTCGCAAGCCTTCAGGCTTTCCGCGTGTGCGACCTGCGGACACGAATGTAGCAGAAAATTGGGTCGAATAATCCCGGACTAGTTTTGTTAATTATTATTTCCACTGGGTTAATTAGGGCAATTGTGTAGCGCACAAGTTTTCCTATCCTATATATACTCGTGTAGAGCCTTAGGATTATTCATTCGAAAAACACATCCTCTTCTCAAACACAGCCTCTTCTCTTCTTCGGTGATATTCTTGCTCGTTTCAAACTCGCTGAGAGTGACGCTTTTATAGCTTCGCTGCAATCTGTTTTATCCTGTGAGGCGTTTCGCTCGCACATACGGTGAGGGCAAATACGCTTTAAGGAGACAATCATGCACTGGACTCGGGTTTTCGTTCTTGTCTCCTTTTCTGTTTTGTTTTGATTATACACGTTACTGTTGCTCACACACGCACGATTATTATATTGTTTGTATTTATCGCAGATTGAACAACAAAAACTAATATCATATTCTTATAAAAATTACATCGTCAATAAAATTAATACGTATATGAATTTTGTTTTTAGAAATAGTCAATTGCCAAAATTTTAATAATCAAACAATTGGGTCTGACCAGGAACAGAATTCCTAACTTCAGATAGGAGGGAAAAAAGATTTAAGAATTATAAGTGTCTCTACCAAAATACAGAGAAAAGAGATCAACATATACATCTAGCCTTGTCAAAGCTTTTTCCCAGCATAAATCAAAAATGGCCAAGCAAATATATGAGGCATTCAATCTAATTATCTAAGTTAAAAGTGTTGAAGTAGTAATTTATTTTCTGTAGTACTGTACTGTGTATGTCATCATGTTCATCTTATTGAAAAAAGTATCCTACTATAAGTACTCCAATATATTTGGTACTTAAAAAAAGTTTGCCTTCTTACTACGTACTTGAAATTTTAGAATTTGAGAGCATATCAGCATGAGCGTGTACTTGAGGAACTTAAATTTCCATGTTTCTGCATGAAAGTGTTCGACTCTTCAATCTCAGGAATGAGCTTCTAGACATCTCTTCTTACAAGGAGGTTTCGATAAGTGAGTGCATTAAGGCATTATGACAAAAACATCATATTCTGTTATGCAGATTACGCCATTATCATACACCATTATGTTCTTAAATAATGTTAATCACATCTTATATCTTTAATTAATCCCTTATCATTCCATTTGGAAACTGAAGGCGATCAGCTATCACTGGTAAAGTTCTTCTTTTGCAAACTCCGGCATAGAGAAATGAGATCAGCATTGCTAATCTTGATCTGATTACTAATCTTTTAAAAGAATCGTATGAATATATAGTAGGATACAATTCCAGTACAAATTATGAACAAAACTATAGCTAAAAAATCTAAAAGATACGATCAATACCCGCCTTCAATAAGGGCCATGGACTAAACATAAACCGACATTTCAAAATAATAATTATTACTGAAACGTTGCGACTAATGCTATAGTTTTACTCGTCTACAAGTTGTCTAGCTTAAAAGTGCAGAAATAGCAAGATCTTCATAATATAATTAAATAGATTTTGAGTATATTTGATTGTTTGTGTGTGGACTGTGGAGACAGGGAGAAAGTCAAAAGCACATCAAACTTTAAATGAAACGAATGGTGAAAATTGAAAAACTATATACTCATTTGTGTTTGAGTACGAGATGACATATTATGCTTCCTGAAGCCTAACACAAGTACACAACAAATCCAAAAGAAGAAGCGTGCTCCCCTTTAAATATGCAACTATTTTCTTTCCATTTAAGTGTCAGCATTTTGATATCTTGAGAGTTGAGATTAGTATTGCATTTACGATTAGTACGAACATATATCGTAAAAGTATCATGTCCAAGTCTAGTGACATACTGACATGTGCAGAAAAAAAAACGGAAAATATAAGAGCAAGTTCAGGAGCCCAACTTCCCTGCCACACTCTTACTTTTTTAATGCCACCTAATCAAATGGTGGCTGTCAAATAAGTTGGTCAATCCTTTCCGATGCACAATTCCGTCTAGGTAAGGATTGAGATTGAAATGTTTCACTCCAACCATCCTTCGCGTCCCCTATAATTTTTAGAGGAGAGAAAACTCAACCCGGTATTTAGGGAAGAGAAAATCAAACCCCTATAATGCAATCTCATCATTACTTCCTAAGATATCAAACCGATATTATAGGGATTTGTACACATTTCATGTACCGATATACCTATAATGCCATTTAATCATTAAAAGGATACATTATAGAGACATTGCTATATGTTATAAGTATATCGGTAAATAGAATGTGTGTGCAAGTCTGCAATTTTAGTATCACAAGCACTTAATCGCCGTGCATTCATCAGGAATGACGGAAAGCTGCTGGGCAACTGTTGCAAGTGTATAATTTGTGACTCTATCTTGTCTCCAGAAATATATGCTAAGCATTGTGTGCCCATAGTCCATACATGTTGTGTGGTTCTTAGGCTTGTCAATCTTTTATCAAATCTAACATAATATTCTCACACACTCCCTGTTTATTCATATCTTGCATCTACTAAACAATAATGGTTATAATATTGTACAAAAGAAATTCCATTGCTACTCCTACATCTTTGTTTCAAATATTTTTAGTCAAGTAGTACAAATTTTCTAGTTTAGGACTCATGCAATGAGCCTCTTTTAGATTTAATAAATAATCGTGGAAAATTTTATGGATGTGCTTATGTTTTGCAATCCGTGCAGCTTTGTAGCGCAATCAGGCTGTCTACCATTTTTAGCATTAAAATAAAAAGCAGAGAAACTAGCAAAAATATTAAATTTTTGAAATTTATTTCTTACTCTTACCTTTTTAATAATATTCAATCAAATACAACTGAAATCAATTATTTTTCATTTTTTCTAAGAAAGAATTTCAATTAAAATTTTAGTTACTCTGACGGTATATTGTTGCAATCGTAAAGTTGTATTGTTGCAATCGTAAAGTTGTATTAAATTACTAAATTGTTAATCGAATCAAGTCAAGTTAAGTTTTTAGTTTTCAAGTTCAGTTTTTTAAATCGCTTCGAATCGAGCTTAAAATTTATCAAGTCTAAAAATTATATATGTTCAAATCTGACTCGTGTCTAAACCGAGTCGAATTCGAGGTTCTAAACGAGTTTTTGAGCCCAAGTCGAGTTCGAGTCCGAAATATTCGAAAGATTAAAGTAATTTTGTACTAAAAAGAATGTAACACAATATTATCAAGTCCAATCCATTTAACTACACTAATATTATATATTATCAAGTGTAAGTCAAGCGAGAGGTCGTTAAAAACTCGAATTGACTCGAATTCCTTATCAAGCTCAATTGTTTGATCGAATTCAAACTCTAAATCGAATTTGGGTCGAGCCAAACTCATTTTATCGAATAGATCTCAGATCGTGTTTAAGCCTGACTTCAATTCTAATTACACCTTATACTAAACTCAAATATAATAGAGTACTTTTTTTTTTGAAACATGATAGAATATCCGGATACCAATAAATAGATACCAAAATTTTTAATATTTGTATAATATAATATAGACTAGCTTATAACCCGTGCGAAGCACGGATTTCTTTTGATAGGTTATAAAATTTATTTAACATTATAATTATGTTTTTATATAATCCTTATTTTTAATAATTTTTTAATTTTAATTTAATATAAATTTATATAATGAAATGCATGGTTTAAATTTTATTTTGTAAAATTTTAAATTAAAAATGTCGTTGACGGGTTCGAACTTTAAATTTTTAGTAAATTAATTTAATCATATAATATATCTTATTATTAGATCTAACGATTGTTATTTATTAATAAAAGTAATGATTTGTATATATGGTGAGATATTTTTGGGTGTATATTAGTGATCGCAAGATTAATTTTAAATTAAAAAGTACCCCATGTTTTAATTACAAAAATTACTACTAAAAATAATTACGGAAAGATATGGTGTGATATTTTGGATATATATTAATTATTGTAATATTAGGTTTAAATTAAATGGTAAAGTGTTTTAATTAGAAGTAAAATCTTTAGAAAAAATGAATAATTGAGTTGTTGGAGCAGAAAAAAGAGTCCAAGCAGAAGTGGATGAAGGAATTTTAATCAGAATATAATTACGTTAACATTAGTAATTAGCTTTTTGAGTTGTTTTTGTAATTTAATTATTTATTTTAATAATTAGGATAACCAAACCGAAAACCAAAACTTAGGATAACCAAACCGAAAACCAAAACTTTCAATGTTTCGAATTAAATTAAATGGTAAAGTGTTTTAATTAGAAGTAAAATCTTTAGAAAAAATGAATAATTGAGTTGTTGGAGCAGAAAAAGAGTCCAAGTAGAAGTGGATGAAGGAATTTTAATTAGAATATAATTACGTTAACATTAGTAATTAGTTTTTTGAGTTGTTTTTGTAATTTAATTATTTATTTTAATAATTAGGATAACCAAACCGAAAACCAAAACTTAGCACGGGTTTATTTTAATATCTAATAAATTTTAATTAACATTATAATTATGTTTTTATATAATCATTATTTTTGAATAATGTTTTCTAAATTTTAATTTAATACAAATTTAAATAATTATATGCATGGTTTAAAATTTATATTGTAATATTCTAAATTAAATATCTCGTTGACCGGTTCGAACCTTAAATGTTTAGTAAGTAATTTAATCATATAATATATCTTATTATTAAATCTGACGATTCCTATTTATTACTAAAATAATGATTTGAATATATGGTGTGATATATTTGGGTGTATATTAATGATTGCAAGATTAGTTTTAAATTAAAAAGTAACGTGTTTTATTCAGAAAAAATATTACTAAAATAATGACGGAAAGATAAGGTGTGATATTTTGGGTATATATTAATTATTGTAATATTAATTTTAAATTAAAAGATAACGTGTTTTAATTAGAAGTGAAATCTTTGGAGAAGATGAGTAATTGAGAAGGAAAGAGTCCAAGCGGATGGAGGAATTTTAATTGTAATATAATTACCTTAACATTAGTAATTAACTTTTTGAGATATTATTTTTATTATATAATAATATTATTATTTATTTAATAATTAGGATAACCAAACTGAAAACCAAACCAACGAAACTTTCAATCTTTCGGTTTTAATATATTAATATAGATAAATATAAATAAATAAATTACAATGGAGATAATACAAATACATAATACAATCATTATACTTATACTTTAATGATATATATGGTGTTGCAAAAGAAGAGAAAAGCCGAAGAAACTTGTGTATTGAATTGATGAAGATGGTGTAAATTAGGTTTAGAAGAATAGAGTTCTGTGCGCAGTGTTCGTGAAGGCGACGGAGGTTTTAAGTTTAGCTGTATTAGTAATGGTGTAAATATAAAATACTATTGTGTCTTTAGGACTATAGCCAATAACGGATTAAAATTGATTTATTTTATATTTAAAATTAATTAAAAATTAAATTAACCAAACCGAAAACCAAAATAAATAGAATAACCAAACCGAAAACCAAAACTTTCAATGTTTCGGCTTTAATATAATAGTATAGATATGATAGAGTACATTTTTTTTAAAAAAATATAATAAAATTCTCAATTATTAGAATATCACATCACCCTCCCGAGAAAATTTGATACGTAAATATCATGTTATAAAAGATCATTTAAAAATTAAAAGTTAAAAATGACACAACAAAGGGTCAGAATACATGAAGGACCCGAAGACAAGAAAAGCAAAGGCGGATGGCTTATGCCTGATGGAATTGGACAGTGGATACACCGACCAAAAATAACAGGTAACTTATTTTGCAATTTGATTTAATGAGATTTAAGAATTATCTAGATTTTTTTTTATGAAATCATTCTTCCACCATGAATTTATTGGCTGGCTCCGATCGCGACTACCACCTGATCTACTTTCAAGTTTTCTGGTGTTTTTATTGCTTCTTATGTCACATTCTTGATAATCTTTAGCGTACATTGGTCCCCCTTTTTTTTTTTTTTTTTTTTTTTTTTAATCTTTTTTTTTTCCTAATTTTACATTTATACACCTCAAAGTAGCACACATATATGGCTACTATTTGCATTTACATTCCTTTGTGTTATTGGTCGAGCACTAGCGGTATCCTGTAGTGCCAGGTGTGCTTAATTAGTAAAATTAAAATATAAATTCTTGTCAGAAAAAATACATTAAAATTAAGTCGGACAGTACCTTTTGTTTTTGAAGGGAAAAAAATCATGAAAAATAAGTCATATGGCTTTTATAACAATAATCATGACTTAACAAACAAAACTAAAGATCAAATAAAAAAATTATTATAATTATTATCGTCGAGTAGATCTTGTATTATGGAGCATTCCCGTTCTGAAATATACATTTTGTTGGAGAGACAATCTAACAACTAAATTTACTATTTCATACATAAAACAAAATCAGAGATATTTATTAAACAACAATTAAAAATTGAAAGAAAAATAGTAAAAGGACTTATCATCAACTAAAAAGATTGATGATACCCTAGATATACTGAATTTAGAGTCTGTTGGACAACATTTAAATCTACAAATTAATCTTGTCAAAAAAATATACAAATTAATCATACAAAGATATTTATGTAAGTCATTGTTTCAAAAGAAAAAAACACTCTTATATAGAGAGAAAAAAATAATATCACAAAAATCTTACATAAGATTTCATTAATATTCTAATTTTCATATAAAAAATTTTTTTTATGAAAAAAATAATATTTAATAAAAAATTATAATCAAATAATACATGACTATATATAAATTTCATTGTTATAAATATATATAAGATATTATACCAGATTGTATGTTAAATTTAATTTTTACATTTATCTGAGATTCTAAATTTTGTGATTATAATAAAAAAAATCAGCTCAAAATAGCGACCAATAAATTTTAACATTCTGTATCCGTGCAACACACAATTTTTTTTCAATATTTATAATTATATTTTGCTATTTTTTTGAATATTTATATGTTATTAATATTAAACTTTGTTAATTTTTTTAAGGCAAATAATACAAACATTTATTTTAAATACATTTTTAATAGGGTTCAAACTTTAAATTAATGAAGAAATAATTTATCTATTAAAATAAAAATATTTTTATATATAAGATTTAACGAATTTCATCTATATAATAGTTCTTTTTTTTGTAATATTGTACTCTGTTGACCAAAGTTCTATATAAAATATGGATGACCGTCACTTGTGCTATGCATATATATTATTGTCATCATTGCATCAACTATATTATCCGGAATATATTTATTTTTTATACGTGTAATATATTGATTATACAACAAAAAATAGCAAAATACATTGATAAAAAATTGAGTTTATTTTAAAATTGAAAAAATATGAGCAATTTAATACCTATTTTGATTTATTTATTTTAATATTAGTCAAATTGATCCTTTTATTTTTGCTCTCTTTTGAGTTCTACGATTCAGATTTGGACGTTTTTACAACCACATGAAACTCACAAAATAATTTTTAGTTTAGTGATAATTTAAATTTTTTTATTTTAAATTAAAATTACCCATAAACTAAAGAGAAAAGAAAGTGACGAACTTTTACATTAAAAATTCTATTCGATTTAGGAAATATCTTTATATTTGATTTAAATTATCAAAAAACTCTTTTTAATATTTGAATATAGTTTTATTAACAACTAAATAGACTTTTTAATATTAGAAAATCGAATTCTAATATAATTTCTTCTAAATTATATCCATTTTAGATAATAATTTTTTTTATATATGATATAATCTTGATTGTCAATTTTAAAGATATTAGATCTAATGGTTGAAATTGTTTTGACGGTATTGAAAACCAAAGTTTTGAAGGACCAAACTCTTGATAAAATTTGTCTTGCACTTATAATATAAGAATATAATATAATAATTTTGATAAAATTTTCTTATATATGATATAATCTTGATCGTCAATTTTAACGATATTAGATCTAATGGTTGAAATTGAAATTGTTTTAACGGTACTGACAACCAAAGTTTTGAAGGACAAACTCTTGATAAAATCTGCCTGGCGCTTATAATATAAGAATACGGAAGCAATTGCACTCAAAGAAGCTTTGTTATGGATCATGGAATTGCAATATAAGGAATGCATTTTTGAAACGGATTCGAGAACATTGGTGCAGGCTTCTAATAGGGATCCAGAAGAGTCTTTTTTTGGAACCATAGTGGGTGATTATACTCATTTGTTAAAGCACATCAATTCAGTGCTAATTCAGTTTGCTTTTCGATCTGCGAATAGAGTGGCGCATATCCTAGCAAAAGCCGCATATTCTATGTCAGATAATGGAGAGTGGTTTGTCACTCCTCCTAGTTTTGTTAGGTCCAAAATAGTTTGTAGAAGGGGGGTTGAATACAAACTATGTCGTTTAATCGAATTTGCTCTTTTCTTAAAATATTAAATCAAGAACAAATTGATGCGGAATAAAACGAATACCGATATTCAAGTTAAATATAAAATTTATATTAACTTGATTGGGTGTGTCTAAATACACGGGTACAAATTACAATGGTTTGATGACCAACTAATTATTACAAATTCTATAGAAAATTCGACATGAACTTTTCTATATTTGTAATAAAAAGATCGAATGCTAAAAGCAATTCGAGAGATAAGTTCTAGGAGTAAAAACTCGCTAGATAGTTCCAACGTTACAAGTAAACAATTTCTATCGGTTCATATTTAATGATACAGCTCAGAAATAATTTAAAGTAATTTATTTGAAGAACAGAACTATTTCTCTTGGTCTTTCTCTTTTCAGCTCGGAGAGAATTTGTGAAGTTGTGTCTGCTGCTCTCTCTTTTCTGTCTGATTGCTTCTGCCTCTTTTATAAGATATTCTGAGATATTTGTCTTGCTTTATCAATAATTATCATTCTGTCTGAAGCTTTTTCTTTTTGATCATTATCAAGACAATCTGATTTGAACTGTCAAGACAATCGTCAAGACAATCAAATCAGATTTTTATTCTTCTTTTTTAAAGCTGTTCAGAATAATTATTATCAAAACAATCGGCAAGACAATCAGAGATTGTCTTGCTTTACTGATTTCTTCTTCAAGACAATCGGCAAGACAATCTCTTATTGTCTTGCTATTCTGATTTAAGCCTCCAAGACAATCACTTTAGCTTACCAAGACAATCTATTTCCACCAAGACAGTCGGCAATACAATTGAATTAATTGTATTCAGTTAATGGAACCTGCCACTTGATTCTTTAATCAATAAACCTGGCCACTTTCTTTTTCAAATGTTTTCACGCGCCTGGCCAACACAAATCAATTACTTTGGCCTATTTCGTCCTTATTAGGGGCAGCTCCGTAGACATGTCTTTTAACCCGCACAGCTTATAATCTTTAATTAATAAATAATTATTTTAATCCAGAAATTATAAAATAAATATCTAATATTATTAGATATTTATAAATATAATTTTCTAAATAAATAAAATATTTATTAATATAAAATTATACTTAAACTCTAAACTGCGGTTACCTGAGCGTCTAGAACCGGACTCCTTTTGATTAACAAATAATATATCAATTCCAACCGGGGTTCCAGCTTTAAGAATATATCACCTTCAATATTCTAGTGATAATTCTATTTTCTCATAACCCGTCCAGGTGTAAGCTACGGTCTCTTGAGGATGTGAAACCGGACTCTGTTTGCTTAACAAAAAATACAACAATTCTAACCGGGGTTTCAGCATTGAGAATATATCACTTAGAATTTCTTTATGATAATTCTTTTTCCTCGTAGCCTGTCCACTTGATAGTAAAATCATTGTGTTTAATGAATTTAACAATTCTGTTGCTTGCACAATGATTTTCTCTTTTACCAGTCTTGATATCTTGAACCACTGAAGTTAATGACGAACAACCACTGTTTAATGTTGACACTCGATGCACGGTCTGGTTCATGAGTGACTAACCGCAATGACTGTTCTTCATATATTGACTTTAAAGTTATGGTCCATGTCTTCCTTTTCTTCACTCTTTATTCAAACCTTTCTAATCTGTATTCTGCCACTGTAGGAACCTCTTGTCACTATAAATAGAATCCACTGTCTTGATTACTCCACTGATGCTTGATCAACTGAATGAACTTCTTCAAGTGTAGTATAACTCAAAACGGTAGATTGACTTTGTCTTCTTTCTTTTCTGACAGATAATACAATTGAGATCCCTGTGACAGTACATATACTATTTACTATTACATTCTTGTTTAAGTTGAGTTGAATCCTTGAAATACAAATAGGCTACATCATATGCCTTTCAATCTCCCCCTATTTGTTTGTTAGACAATAACAATCAAATACCTAGAGGATAACTCAACTACAAACAAGAAGAAGATAAAGCTTTAAAGAGTTATAGTAAATAATACATAAAAAAATTTTCTGGTTTAGATATTACAATTCCAGAATCCTTGATCGATGAACTGATAGATGATTGCTCCTCTAGCACTGAACAAATCTTCATTAAGTAACTCATCTTCATTTCATGACATATCTGCCTGATAACCTTTTATATCTTAAATTGAACATTATCAGCAGATACTTGGGAATTCTTCAGTGGTAAATAATATGACTTGTCAATCACATACTGAAGAATTCTTCTTTGTCGTTTCATACTTCTCCCTTTCCTTATGTCTCCCTACCTAAGGTGATATGTCTCCTCTTTATAACGGTGAATACTTCTCATCTCCCCTGACAGGGCGAATAAATCTATCTCCCCCTGACAAGGTGAATACTCCCCCATTCTAAGGTATATCCCTTTTTCATATCTCTCCCCCTTAGATAGAAAATCTCCCCCTCACTAAGGTAAGCTTATAATCTCCCCCTTAGTTGAGTATCTCTTACTAAGGCAATATTTGAGAATATCTTCTTCAAAATATCTCTCCCCCTTAGTTGAGTAATCCTCCAAGCATTCAATTATAGCAAACATCCAAATGTAAATTAGATGATACCATATTTTCAATTATAACTCACCTCTTACGTTTAGTACAACAGATTCTTCATACATCTAACATTGACTGCTGGAATAAAGTAAAGAAGCTTTGCTTGTGTTGAAGGATTTTTATGAATACTTCCAGAATAGAAGTATGTAGACTAATCAACTTTGCCCTTTAGATATTATAGAATGGCCTCACTATTTATCATCCTGATAACCAAATCTTCCGACAATTTCCTTGTATCTCCCAAATCTTGTAAGTAAACTTTGTTTGGGAATAGGGAATGAGATTTGGTGTTTATCTTTCTTCCTCACTGTGAGTGTGTGATTCTGTTTCGTGTACCTCACAAGTGTTTAGCTCATCTCTCCACTCATATCACTTAAAATGAGTGATCTCATCTCTCATCTCTCAAGTGTTTACACTCATGCTCACTAGTGTATCACTCTTATCTCTCATAGCTCCAACATCCATGTGTACCTACAAGGAAAATTCACCATAGGCCCTTCTAGAGAGGTCACTGGTGGTGCAATGGGGTTTCACAAATCCCCGATCCTCGTTAGACTCGTCAGACGAATCTGAGTCATAATCTACAAGTTGATAAAAATTTTCCCTTTTTGTGGGTTTCATATTTGAATTCTGAGAAGGTAAACAATGAAATCAAAACTTAGAATTAAAATCATGTTTCCATTCAATGTCTATGAAGACATCACCTTGTTAAACTCATCAGGTAAATCTGAATCATAGTTAACAAGTTGCCGATCCGCACTTATGTCGGATCCGATACTCGCAGGATCCAGAGATTTTCCCTCTGGGGAGTTAGATAATGATCTTGTTGAATTTTGCATTGAGATCAATACCTTCTCTCGAGGTCTGTGAAGACTCTTGGTTCTTTGAGGAACCTTCAACTTATAATCCTAACCGTAAAATGGTCGAAGTATTAGTTGTTTCCGTCAATTCGTCCTTAGTGTGTGCAATCTCACTTTGTGCATAGGAAGTATTTTAGTATTGTGTATGAGGTAGTGACTTACCAACAGATGCCCTGGCCGACAAACAAATTTCAATAAACTCATCATTTTAAAATAATGAATCTAGAGACTGTTTTAGTGCCATTTTCAGCTCTGCATCCTTTTGGGAGAATGCAGGCGAGCTTACAGATACCTCAAGTTATATACATCTATTCTCCTTGAGAGGTAGAGCTGTGGGTTTACTATCCCTCACATCCTTATTTTCTGCATCAAGTGCAGTTACTCCCTTAATGACCTCTAGTCAAATAAGTTACTTCCACTTCAGGGGTAAGTTAGGATGTGTTTAGATTTGGATTTATAGTCCGGGATAGAAGTTGTTGGGTTTACAACCTCATGACTTACAATGTGAGAAAACTTTCACTAGGAGCTGAACCTGCATCACATAACAATAGAGCAATATAGAGATAGAATGCATTTACATCATACCATAACATTGTGTGAAAACATATGCATTATATCCAATGAGAGAAATGATGTACAATTGTGACTTCAAAAAGTTTTATAAAATAAGCAATCACAACTGTAGAAAAAATTGAGTTTTTCTTTTAAAAACTGTTAATGTGCAAGAGTCTGTATTTATGCATAAAACAATGTATTATAATGCCTTTTAATGAAAACTAGGTCGTTTTATTTTTAAAAGACACAAACTCTTGACTTCGCAGTAATTTAGAAAGAAATAATTTCTTTAAGTGCTTATTATGTATAGAGAACTTTAACACAAAGTTAGTGAAAAGACTAATACAAGCACTTGATGTCGTTTAGGTAATAAAAATTACCAAGTACATAAGTACAGATAACCAATGTCTCTCCTTTGGCACTTCATTACTTAGCACAACATAAACTAAGTAATTGACTGATGGATGTAAAATATTCTAAGAACTATCATATGTATAAAGTGGTGTATAACCAGAATTAGAAAATTCAATTTGGAAAATTTTCACCACTTCAAAATATGATAGGAGATCGAATGTAACTTTAAGTCTCACTTACTTAGAAAGTTGAACACCTTAATTTATACTAACACTAATGATTTATAGATAAGACACATTTACTCAGAATAAATCCTAAGTAATATCATCAGAGATAATATATACATCACAATTAGTTTGCAATAAAGTATCATAACAACTAAAAATTGTCAGTAAACAAATATCTTACTATTTGATACCAACTGCTATATTTATCAAATACTTTAAAATGCAAATAATTGTGTTTATGATTACTTTACCAAAATTAAATTATGAGCAAATAAACCATTGAATTGCTTCACGTCATAATTTAACTAGGATATAAATAATCACTGTTAAATACTAAATATTCAATGATACCAATTGTTTGATAAATTCAATCTATTGTAAGATAAATTCAATTTAGTGAAGATTGAATTGTTACATTGAGTACCAATTGACAGAATGAATATTAGTATCTAACTACTTAAGAACATCATTCACTGATATTCATAAGTACGAGGAATTAATTGACAAGAAATACACAAGCTCTTAAGATATAACATTTCAAACTTATGACTTCAAGGCAACTCCTCGATAATAACAATTGTTAACTCCTAACAACTGTTTACTGGTAGACAACCTTGGTTCTATAAATAAGACTCGATTACCAAAGCTGTCTTGTCTACAATCTTAGAAATGATATTCTAAGTGCTATACACCTTGATCCATAGTATATAACATTTATTATCAAAGTGATTAGAAGCTTGCAAATAAGCATAAAAATTATTCCACGCAACAACAATGGTCACTTTAGATATTACAATATCCATAGTTCTACTTAGATAATTTTCACACCTTGTATAGTAGTATGAGTGAATTTCAAAAGATACAACATAGATTACTTAGAGGAGTTCTAAGTAATTTCACTTATACCAATACATATCACAATTAGTTAGTAAATAGAATTCTAACTAAATATCATTAACTGATATAAGTCAAAACTTCAATACAACCAATTGTTAGAACCATGATATTAATTATAATGAATTTCTGAAAATGGAGCATTGATAAAATTCACTAGAATTAACATCTCACAACTAATTGAAGACCAAGACAGATAGGTCCAATTTAGTTATGATTCAGATTTATTTTGATAAATGAGGTATAGAGCAAATACTAATTTGAATTGCTTTAGGTTCTATAACTCATCTTAATCAAAATAAATAATTAAATAAATAAATACTAAATCTCTATGAGTTAGATTTTAGCATTTAAGTATTTAAATTATCCATAAATGATCACCACTAAAATATATTGCAATTATACACATGGCAATCATTCAACAGATAATTCTCAGCGTGAGGTCTGGATGTAAATAAGTTCACAAGTCCTTTCGATACAGACAATTGAATACTTGTGAGCTTACTAAAGAATTACTTAACAGATGGGATTTATAAATCATATAGCATTAATAAAATCCCAAGTTTACAAACCAATCTTGAAAAATTAATTTCATCAAGTGATTTAGCAAACATGTCTGCAAGTTAATCTTAAATAAAGACATGCTCTCGAAATAATTGATACCTTATGCAAGTTGCTTAGTCCTTGAGTGTTCCACAGAGTTGTTGGAGATGAATTTGATTCCTTGTGTTCTCCTGCTTTCGTACAACTCATTTGATCTGTCTCTATGCAGCAAAACATGTCAGAACTGATGTCTCTAGGGTACCAAATCTGCAGATTTGGGTCCAACTTAAGACATCTGAAAATTAAGTGTAATAACTACAAGAATAGATTCTCTAGGTTCCACTTGGGGCCTTGCACATTTGCATATTGAGAACATAATATGTGTGTAAGTGATCTATTAGCAATTGCATAAGATCATGAGCTGATGATTCCTCTATAGCCTGATTAGGTCCTATTTAGTAGATCCTGAACTTGTTGGGTCAAATATCTCTAGGGTACCATTTCCTCAGATCCGGGTCCATCTTAAGATTTTTGATTACCAACTTGTTAGGTCCAAACTAATAGGTCAAAAGCAAGCTATAGTGGTGTGTTGGCAGAGAGTCTTGACAGGTCTAGAATCTTCTGAACAGAAACAAAAGATCCTGGACTTACTTTTATTGTCATCATTCTTTTGGCTTACTTGTGCTCCAAATAGAATTATTCTTTTGGCTTGCCTGAGCTCCTAAAAGGATTCTTCTATTGGCTTGCATGAAGTAATTCAAAAGAATTGCAACTTTACCAACATCAAAACAGCAAATATCTTGATCCCAATTTATAGTTAGTAGACCAACATATAATATAATTAAGATATCATTGCACATATATATCATTTATGTTTGTGCCTAAAGATGTAGAGAGTTCTATAAATGTGACACCAATTATTAAAAGATACCAACTGTTAAAGATTGATACCAAATATTAAATTATAGGTAGGATGTCATACCATGTCTTCCATGCTTGCTTGAGTGATGATACCAGTTCATACTAACCTGTAGAGATTTTCAATTATCTCACCAACTAGGAGTGCACTTGTTCACATTCCTCTAGCATCCAGATTCAGTAGGTCTAGATGTCCATTATAATCTTGAATGTACAACAGGTGCCTGATATCCTCAAGTCTTGTCACTGGTGCTTCTTGTCAAATATACTGTTTGATCAAATTGTAACCTAGCATCCAGTTTGGCTTTGTCCCTCATAACAATGCCTTAACATCATCCAGATAAACTTCTGGTTATCCTTATACCAAATACAGCCTTGTTGTTTGGTCTGGATACCAGCTTCCCTTCAATCTGCCTTTTGTAGTGATTGAGATCATCTTGCATTGCAATCACTCAATCTGAATCTTTCAGAGCTTTTGTAGCTTTCTTAGTTTCTTCTAAAAGAAAAATAAAGAAATAATCATTAGTACTTGAAGCTCTGCTAGTCTTTTACTTCCACCATTAGAAACACTAAGAACTAGGACAAAGAATTAATTGAGTCAACATTCTTTGTTTTGGCAGACATGTTCTCATAGTGTCATTTGACTTTCAATGTGGTTTTGAGTTGACTAGTTGATCCTTCAGTTGCTCCCCCTAAGCTGCTGTTGGGTTTACATGAAGATTCTCTATGTTTCACATTGATTGAATCTGAATAATCATCACCATTGACAGCTGGGAGCTAGAAGTTGTTGAACATCACTAAGACTTTCAATCGCCTTTTGTTGATTAATAACAATCACCCTGTAGGCTATTGACTCCATTGAGTAACAAAGGAAATTATCCTCTTGAGCATTAGCTGATTGCTAGGATGCTCACTTTCGATTTAATATTGCAAAACAATTTCCTTCATACTTATGGGGTCTTCCTAAAATTCTAACGGATCAGGGTTTAAGATGTGATCAATCACCATCAGTGGTGTCTTGTCTTCAGATTGTCTGAACAACAACTTGTTTCTTGAGAGAAGTCATCAGTCATCATCACTAAGGTATATTTTTCATTGATGTAGAACTTCTGTGTGATGCTTCTTAGACTTCTCTTTATGACATGCCTCATAATTTTATTTTACTTTAATTCCAGATGAGGTAGTCTCCTTTACTAATTCGATTTCCCGGAAAGAATCTCTTGATATGACATTCAGGTGAGAGAGCTCCTTATGTCATAGCTGAACTCTTGTCTGATGAAGCTTTAGATTTGACCTTGTTGACTTCACCTTTGACTGAGATTCCATGTCAGCTACAGATAAATTCTCTTTCCTTAATCCTCGAACAGTAGGCTCTTCATCTTATAAAAGATGCTTTATTACTGACAACATTCCTTGGCTATTGAATAGCCTTGACCCTAGGTCATACCCTTGCTGTTGTCTCCAAGGGATAAACCACTTGGCCTATCTTCACATTCACAGTTGATAGCAGGGTTCTTTCTTCGATGATATGCTTTGAATAAATCAATAATAATGCATAATCGATTAACCTGTTAAGCCCTACATTCACAAATGTATAAAAAGTTCTTGGTACCCAAATTGTTTAATTGGGTCCAGATGGATTAGAGATTTCTCTTTTATTAGAGTTAACAACAGTTTTAACCTTAACATGCTCATTCTTATCTTTGACTGACCATTTCTCCTTTTTAATGTCATTGACAAAATATTCACTGAGCAAGGAGAATAATGGTTCCTTCCTAACATAAGGAGGACTAGCAGTCTGTACCTTATTGTTATTCATAAACATGCTTTTTCTATGATCAATGCAAATACTAGGAAATGCATTTATGACATTTGAAATAAGCAGGCATGATAATAAGAATACATTGCATACATTCAGCATTAAAACATTGCAGATAAGAATTATGCAAATTAGGCATGTAATGCATTTTAGAAAATTCAGTACTATCTACTTTAACCTATGTACACTTGTGTAACAGGTAGCAAGTAGATTTACAGATATTCAATAATTTTCTAAACATGCATGGAATAGAAGAATTAACAATTAATCACTAATTCTATCCAATCCATTCTTATTGTTATATTATATTATATAATCTCTATTACCTAAGTCAGTTTTACAAATGACTTGATGTTCTACTGACACCCTATGTAATTATTCCATCTTTTAAACTTTTTAAACCTTAACAAACAATTCAGAATGAATAAGCAAATCTTGTTCTACTGGGGATCCTGAAACTAGCTTAAGCAGAGGTCATATATGCTTGACATATATCATTTAAGAATTGAGAGATATTGTCTAAGGAACACTTCTAACTCACTATTGCAATTAATTAAATTCAACAAATATTCATACACATAATAAGATCTTCTAACCAAAGATATAATAATTAAAAACTAAGATCTTAACATGCTTTGAATTTCTGAGAATTACATATTACACTAGTTCGAAGAATTGATACCTGAGACATGTGAGGTGAATCATCTTCAGAGATTGCTATGAAGGCAAGATATTAATTATGCTCTTCTCATCATCATCTGATCCATCCCAACTCTTTTCTTCAGCAAGATAAGTTCTGCACTGATGCTTCTGTTTCATCTCATTTAATGAATCCCTATTCATCCTTGTCTGTCAGAATTCTATACCATGTTGCACACCTTGATAGTTACTTATCACATAAAATTTTTCATAAATGCAACTATCGTGTTTTGTTCTTTCCACCAACTCAGTCTTGTAGCCACCTCTTGAACTGTATCCTGAAGAGTTTCTGCTTCGGAATAGATATGCCTAATTCCTGGATTAAACATTTGTACTCTTTCTAAATTAGTAACTCTTCATGTATGTTCTGAGGTTCCATCATTAATTCCTGACTGAGATGTCTAACTGTCTAGTTCATTCTCAAACCTCCTTGATTCCACTTTTCTAAAATCTCTGTTGATTCCTTGAAAGATATTTCTTGGTACAATCCACTAAGTGTAGTAGATGTTACATTGGAGCAATCCACTTAGGCCATGTTTGTTTCAAGGGATTATAATCCCCAAATTATTACCTTATAAATCCCAAATGTAAGGGATTATAATCCCATGAATTCACATTTTGATCATTGTTTTAGTTCACTCCCATGGGATTATAATACCTTGTGAAAGAAGGTATTATAATCCCATAAAAATGAATCAAAAAGATGATAGCAATATACCTCCATGGGATTATAATCCTTTAAATTTAAGAAAGATAGTGTAATTTTTCAAGGATTATAATCCCCTAAAACAAACATGGCCTTTGTGTTTGTATATCACAGAATCAATAGACTTAATTCATGATAAGTGGATTTTATATCCACTTGGAATGCCTCAGTTCGGCTTAAATTGTTTGTTTTGGACTCAAGATGTTGTAGTTTTGATGTGTTTTGCTTAGTTGTGCAGATTTATGAGAATGTTGATTAAAGCTGATGCTTCTATTGTTTTTGGAGATTTATTTGATTAAAATTCGGATTTTCCGGGAAGGCTGCGCAACTTATACTGTTTTGGCCATATCTGGAGTTCTAGAAGTCCGTTTTCAGCGATCTTACTGCCCACGCGAAGCTTGAGAGATTTTCTACAACCTGGGATAGAAAGCACGTGCAAGGAATGTGATGATTAAAGTCGCGCACGTTTTCTTATAAAAGAAGGCCATGAATTTACTGTTTTGCCCTTTTTCTAATTCTAATTGTATTCTGGGCAGTTTTGGTATCTTCTTTAAATTCTAATTGTAATAGAAGGTAATTTCTTGTTGGGCAAGATTAGGAGTATCTATATAAACACATCTAGGGATGGGAAAAACGGGGTTCATTGTTAGAGAGATACAATTTGTACGCAGCTTTTAGGATTTTTTCTGGAGAACCATTATTTTCTTTGAAGATTGAAGTTAAAAGGTTTTTTTTCTATATTCTTCTAATTATGATTTCTTCTATTAATTCTTGTTTTGTTAATTTAATCATGTGTAACTAATTATCTAATCTGAGAATTGGGTAGTATTCCTTGGAATTCATGTATGTTTAATTATCTGTGATTTTCTTGCTTTGCTGATCTGTTATTGAGGGCTTAATACAATTAGGGGAGTCATGAACCTTTGATTGGATTTTAGGGATTGTAATAACTTGGAAGAGGAGTTGCGAGTAGTACAAGATTTAACAGACATAACTCGAATATTTGATTGGAAGATTAATAGGAGAGTTGTGAGACTTATAATTCTTGGTGCGTAATAGTTTATGATTGTACTTTGATTGTATCACGGAAGTGACAATTAAGGTGTAGTTGTAGACACTATATTGTATCTTGGAAGAGAACATTATAACCTTAGAAGAATTGTTTTCAGCAGAGTAAGAACGTAGATGTCACATATATATTGAATGTGCATTGAAACCAAGTGAAGAACCCCAGTTCTTGGATTGTTTTCCTCATATATTTTATTCTCAATTGATAATTAGTTTAATTTAGTTTATAAACAAACCAAACATTCTTCTACACTTCTAAATTGTGAGAGATAAGATACTTGAACTTGATATTACATTCAGTCATTCCCTGCGAACGAACAACAAAAATACTACTAACAAATTGGCGCCGCTGCCGGGGAAGGCAGCAATATTGATTTTGAGTTAATTGTTTCTTGTAGTTTGGATTTTATCTTTGTATATATTTTTCTTTTCTTTCTTTTTGTTTTTCTTTCTTTGGTGTGTCTACAGGTTCTTTTAGGTAGACAACCTAAACAGGTTTTGAGGAGAGAGACTAGATGGAGTACAACTTTGGTTGGAACAACGCCCAGAATTTCTACAACTGTCAAGAACGATATCAAGACTTCAATCCTTACCCACAATTCAATGCTTATGAGGATTGTAATGCATATCAGGTGAATTCGTTCTATTCTGAGAACTCATTTTGTGCTCCATATCCCCCTAGCAATGACTTTTCATTTGCCTTAGAAAATCAATATCATGATGATCTTAATCCATATATGTGCAATGATGTTGATACGAGTTTAATTCAATCTGATCCTTCTTTACTTTCGATGGGAGTTTTTAATCACTTTGAGGACCCACCTTTAGAAATTGCTAGTGATAATGATATTCCATGTGTTTCAATAGCTTGGTACGAGGAGAATGCTAAACTAAATAATTTTATTTTGGAAGTTCGTAAAGTGTGGCATGACGGCTGTTATCGAACTCCCCCTTGTGTCAATTTTCCTCTATGCCATGATTCTTGTTTAGCAATTGATGATAATGTTGTGTCTGATGAGTCTACTTGTGTAGTTGATAATTGTCCCATGCGCATTAATGATAATTTGGATGCAATTGAAATTCTACCAAATCTAGAAAATTTTGAGCTTAATACATTGGTAGACGAGATTAAAATTGATGAGTGTCCAATTATGAAAGAGAAGGAAGTTAAGATTGATGAAATTGAAAATCTTGCTTTAGAGTATAAGGATCCGATTTGGGAGGAGTACATGAGTCGTACTTATAATGATTATTCTGACGACTTTTCTAGCTATTTTAATGTTTCCAAGTCTCTTGAACATGATAGGTTCTTGAAAGTTTTCGTACATTTCAATGAAGCTAAGATTTATTTGCACAATATGCTTATATTAGGAATTCGTAGATATGTGTATCTGTTTGCTTTTTCTCCTCATTGAAGATTTTATGTATGAATAAGTTGGGCTAACGACATTAAACAAATGCGCTTCGTGGGAGGCAACCCATGCATTAGTGTAGAAAAAAAAAGAGAGAGTGTTGAAAAAAAAAAAATCTGAGTGTTATTAAAAAAAAAAAAAAAAAAATTGAACAGTGTTTTTTTCGCGCAGGCAGCAACCTGAAACGCAGGCTGCGCCTGCGTTACACCCTCTAACATGCAGGCTGCGCCTGCGTTACTGATTGTCGCGCAGTCTGCGCACCTATAACGCAGGTTGCACCTGCGTGACAGCCCCCCAGAAATTTTTCCCCCCCCCGAAAATCAGTGGTCTGCGCGTGTAACAGTCTTGTGAGATGTTTTTTTTCAGCTGTTGTGTTATATATAAAAAAAAAAGGTTTTTCCCCTCTTATTCTATTTATACCCCTATTTTATCTAATTCTTTTCCTATTTCAATTCCAAAACCCCCCATCTCTCCTCCAAAATTCTAAACCTATTCTAATTCTTTTTCTTTAATTCATCCAATCCTATTTCTATCTTACATCAAATTTCATACTCACCCAAAATTTTTTTCTTTCCACATTCAAATTTTTATTCACCCAATCCCTCCATTATGTATACCCACATATACATACAAATCCAATTCCTTTTCTAATTCTTTAAATCTCTAAAAATTCAATTCTAAAGAGGAATTAATTGCAAGTTCACCTCTTTGATTCATAATTGGTTTATCTCTTCTCTAATATTATTTTTATTACGAATTTGTGTTCTTGTAATTGTGGGTTTTGTAGTATTATTGTTATTTGGGAAGTGGCTAATCTATGGAGCTCGTACGCATTATCCTCCACCAGATTCATCCGAGGAGGGTTATGATTCAGCTGGTTAGGTATGTTTTCTGCTATCCCTCGTATTTACTTCCATTCAATGCGGACATTGAATATTTTAAGTTTGGGGGTGGTTTGAGGGATTAGTAGTTGTTGTTGTTGTATATATGTGTTCATGTAGGATTTCATGTTTTGCATATTAGTAGTAGTAATTCATGCATATATGTTTGTATTAATTATGTTTATTTCATATAGGACATTCTGTTTTTATTTTTCGTATACCATGTGAGTTCATATTAGTTGCATTTGCATAGCATGCATATTTCATGATCCCTTAGAACGAGCTAATTCTGATTGGTAGGTAGATGTCTAATTTAGTGTGGTAATCATGAATAGAGGGTTGATTTATAGTTTCTATGAAATTGACTTATGTGTTTCGGAAACAAAACTAATTACACAGTCTCATTGGGTGCTTTTGGGCTAGGTTAGGGTCATGCTTGTTTGGATGTTTTGAGATTTAATCACTTGTTTATATTTAGAATTTTCGTTATTCCCTTGATAGCGTAGTAACACTTAAGTCTAAGTTTGGGGGAAAACAGGGATTTCACGCTAAATTGTAAATAATTGTCAATAATTGCTAGAAACAAATGGCTAGTAGCCGGCTCATATTTATATGAGTAGTCTAGGGTTGGAATTGAGAATTCTCATTCCAGATTGCATAGAAAAGAAAAAAAAAACAGAAAAAAAAAGAAAAAAAAAGAGTTTCAATTGTTATATGCAAAATTAACCAGAGTGAGCTCTTTAATACTCGAGTAATTAAGTCTGAGGGGACTTAGTCCTAGTGACATAAGGCTTTTATAGTCTGGGATCCACTGACCTAACACTCGCTACTTGGGTATTATTGTATAAGCCTTTTGGGATCTCATTCATTGCACGGTTAAATAAGCACGCGTATTATATATAGTGTTGGAGTAATAAAGCATGAATACCTGGCTAACTTGAATGAGGATGGAGGTGTTCTTAGGTTATGAAGTGTCTACAGTCTATTCTATTTATAAACCTGTGATTGTCTTGGCGAAGAACATGTATGATTTTTGACCTAGTTTTGGGAGTATTTCTGATGAGCATTGCACACACGCACGTTTCTGTTCATGTAATGTTAGTATACGGGAATTTGGTCGAGCTCTATTTGGATTTAGTTGCATTCTTTGAGATATTTGCTTGTTAGTTGGTTTTGGTTAGTTTGAAGGGGATCGTTGCATTTTTCATATTAGTTGCATTCATGCATTGCATTGCATTAGGTTAAATGGATTTTGTGGGTACATTCGCTATAGGCCCTCACGAGACCTTACTCGTCCACTGGGGCTGCCTAGGGGTTTAAAGGGCTTGTTGCATATGCCAAATGCAACCGTAATCACCTACGGAAGTGGTACTAGTTAGTTAGTTGTAATTTTTTATGCTTGAGGACAAGCATCAGTTTAAGTTTGGGGGTTTGATAAGTGGATTTTATATCCACTTGGAATGCCTCAGTTCGGCTTAAATTGATTGTTTTGGACTCAAGATGTTGTAGTTTTTATGTGTTTTGCTTAGTTGTGCAGATTTACGAGAATGTTGATTAAAGTTGATGCTTCTATTGTTTTTGGAGATTTATTTGATTAAAATTCGGATTTTCCGGGAAGGTTGCGCAGCTTATACTGTTTTGGCCATATTTGGAGTTCTAGAAGTCCGTTTTCAGCGATCTTACTGCCCACGCGAAGCTTGAGAGATTTTCTACAACCTGGGATAGAAAGTACGTGCAAGGAATGTGATGATTAAAGTCGCGCACGTTTTCTTATAAAAGAAGGCCATGAATTTACTGTTTTGCCCTTTTTCTAATTCTAATTGTATTCTGGGCAGTTTTGGTACCTTCTTTAAATTCTAATTGTAATAGAAGGTAATTGCTTGTTGGGCAAGATTAGGAGTATCTATATAAACACATCTAGGGATGGGAAAAACGGGGTTCATTGTTAGAGAGATACAATTTGTACGCAGGTTTTAGGATTTTTTCTGGAGAACCATTATTTTCTTTGAAGATTGAAGTTAAAAGGTTTATTTTCTATATTCTTCTAATTATGATTTCTTCTATTAATTCTTGTTTTGTTAATTTAATCATGTGTAACTAATTCTCTAATCTGAGAATTGGGTAGTATTCCTTGGAATTCATGTATGTTTAATTATCTGTGATTTTCTTGCTTTGCTGATCTGTTATTGAGGGATTAATACAATTAGGGGAGTCATGAACCTTTGATTGGATTTTAGGGATTGTAATAACTTGGAAGAGGAGTTGCGATTTTAGTACAAGATTTAACAGACATAACTCGAATATTTGATTGGAAGATTAATAGGAGAGTTGTGAGACTTATAATTCTTGGTGCGTAATAGTTTATGATTGTACTTTGATTGTATCACGGAAGTGACAACTAAGGTGTAGTTGTAGACACTATATTGTATCTTGGAAGAGAATATTATAACCTTAGAAGAATTGTTTTCAGCAGAGTAAGAACGTAGATGTCACATATATATTGAATGTGCATTGAAACCAAGTGAAGAACCCCAGTTCTTGGATTGTTTTCCTCATATATTTTATTCTCAATTGATAATTAGTTTAATTTAGTTTATAAACAAACCAAACATTCTTCTACACTTCTAAATTGTGAGAGATAAGATACTTGAACTTGATATTACATTCAGTCCTTCCCTGCGAACGAACAACAAAAATACTACTAACAATTCAAATCTTCGAGAAAAATTCTATCCACTACTCTTCCATTCCTGCTTCTGAAAAACCAGTGAATTCTATGGATATAACTTTGAGTAGCTTCCACAAATTTTTCTTCAGTAGGTAGAAATTAATTTCATTGAAAAATGCATTTTCTTCAAAAGATTCAAATCATCTTTGACAATTCGTAGGAATCTTCAACTAACAACCTTCTTAGAACTATTTGCTTAGAATAAATTCAAAAACTTCAAGGACTCGAAAATTTTTTGAGAAATAAAAAATCTGAAAGTAAGTTCAAATTAATTAAAATTCGAAATTAGAGTCAAATTAATTAAGAATAAAAAAAAATCTCAAGAAATGAAATTTTTTAGAGTTAAAGAATCCGAAAATAAATTCAAGTTAATTAAAATTCGAAATTATCAATAATTAAAAATTTTGAAAATTAAACAATTTGAAAATAAACTCAAGTTGTTTAAAAATCAAAATTTCCAAGAATTAATCATTTCAAGAATTAAAAAATTCGAATATAAGTTAAGATTACTTAACAATCAAAAATATCATAAAATGAAAATTTTTGAAGATTAAACAATTTGAGAATAAATTCAATTTAACTAACCATTGAAAATAAACTCATATCATTTAAAAATCAAAAATATCTTAAATTGAGAATTTTTAAAGGTTAAAGAATCCGAAAATAAATTTAGATTATTTAAAATTCAAAAATCTCAAAATTGAAAATTTTGAAAGTTAAAGAATCCAAAAATAAGTTCAAATTATTTAAAGTTCAAAAATCTCAAGTATTGAATTTTTTGAAGGTTAAAAAATCGAAAATAGAGGAGTTGACTTTTTGGTCTAATACCGGATTTAATTTCTGTATGGGTCAACAAACTCGAAATCCAATTGGAGGACCACAAAAATACGGATCTTGATTTGTGCGTCAATCAAACGGCTCTGATACCAATTGTTAGGTCCAAAATAGTTTGTAGAAGGGGGGTTGAATACAAACTATGTCGTTTAATCGAATTTGCTCTTTTCTTAAAATATTAAATCAAGAACAAATTGATGTGGAATAAAACGAATACCGATATTCAAGTTAAATATAAAATTTATATTAACTTGATGGGGTGTGTCTAAATACACGGGTACAAATTACAATGGTTTGATGACCAACTAATTATTACAAATTCTATAGAAAATTCGACATGAACTTTTCTATATTTGTAATAAAAAGATCAAATGCTAAAAGCAATTCGAGAGATAAGTTCTAGGAGTAAAAACTCGCTAGATAGTTCCAACGTTACAAGTAAACAATTTCTATCGGTTCATATTTAATGATACAGCTCAGAAATAATTTACAGGAATTTATTTGAAGAACAGAACTATTTCTCTTGGTCTTTCTCTTTTCAGCTCGGAGAGAATTTGTGAAGTTGTGTCTGCCGCTCTCTCTTTCCTGTCTGATTGCTTCTACCTCTTTTATAAGATATTAACATTTTGTATTGCCAAGACAATCGGCAAGACAATCAGAACCACCAAGACAATAAATTTGTACTGCCAAGACAATAGGCAATACAATCGGCAAGACAATTAACTTCCACCATGACAATCGGCAAGACAATCCAATTCTGAGATATTTGTCTTGCTTTATCAATAATTATCATTCTGTCTGAAGCTTTTTCTTTTTGATCATTATCAAGACAATCTGATTTGAACTGTCAAGACAATCGCCAAGACAATCAAATCAGATTTTTATTCTTCTTTTTTAAAGCTGTTCAGAATAATTATTATCAAGACAATCGGCAAGACAATCAGAGATTGTCTTGCTTTATTGATTTCTTCTTCAAGACAATCGGCAAGACAATCTCTTATTGTCTTGCTATTCTGATTTAAGCCTCCAAGACAATCACTTTAGCTTACCAAGACAATCTATTTCCACCAAGACAGTCGGCAATACAATTGAATTAATTTTATTCAGTTAATGGAACCTGCCACTTGATTCTTTAATCAATAAACCTGGCCACTTTCTTTTTCAAATGTTTTCACGCGCCTGGCCAACACAAATCAATTACTTTGGCCTATTTCATCCTTATTAGAGGCAGCTCCGTAGACATGCCTTTTAACCCGCACAGCTTATAATATTTAATTAATAAATAATTATTTTAATCCAGAAATTATAAAAATAAATATCTAATATTATTAGATATTTATAAATATAATTTTCTAAATAAATAAAATATTTATTAATATAAAATTATACTTAAACTCTAAACTGCGGTTACCTGAGCGTCTGGAACCGGACTCCTTTTGATTAACAAATAATATATCAATTCCAACCGGGGTTCCAGCTTTAAGAATATATCACCTTCAATATTCTAGTGATAATTCTATTTTCTCATAACCCGTCCAGGTGTAAGCTACGGTCTCTTGAGGATGTGAAACCGGATTCTTTTTGCTTAACAAAAAATACAACAATTCTAACCGGGGTTTCAGCATTGAGAATATATCACTTAGAATTTCTTTATGATAATTCTTTTTCCTCGTAGCCTGTCCACTTGATAGTAAAATCATTGTGGTTAATGAATTTAACAATTCTGTTGCTTGCACAATGATTTTCTCTTTTACCAGTCTTGATATCTTGAACCACTGAAGTTAATGACGAACAACCACTGTTTAATGTTGACACTCGATGCACGGTCTGGTTCATGAGTGACTAACCGCAATGACTGTTCTTCATATATTGACTTTAAAGTTGTGGTCCATGTCTTCCTTTTCTTCACTCTTTATTCAAACCTTTCTAATCTGTATTCTGCCACTGTAGGAACCTCTTGTCACTATAAATAGAATCCACTGTCTTGATTACTCCACTGATGCTTGATCAACTGAATGAACTTCTTCAAGTGTAGTATAACTGATAAGTGGATTTTATATCCACTTATTATGTGCTAAATGGGCCTATATTGATGGTTTATCCTTAAATATGTTGTGTCTTTTAATTAGTTTTTGTTGTTTAATAATATTAGATATTTATTAATAAATACTTTATTTAATTAGAAAATTATATTTATAAATATCTAATAATATTAGATATTTATTTATATAAATTCAAAATTAAATTAATTATTTATTAATTAAATATATTTTATCTTGCAAGTTGAATAAACAATAAATAAATAAAACAAAAAAAAAACAAAAAAACAAAAAGAAGAAAAGAAAACGAATTAGGTGCAGTGATTTGTAGCAGGTGGTGAATGAAAGGCCATGTACTAAAGTAATACTAGTACTGTGGTTGGCATTAAAGAAGTAGAAAAAGAGAAAGAAACAAAAAAAAAAAAAAGAAAGCAAGAAAAGAAGCATGACAAAATGTGGTCGGCATAAATAAATGCTAAAAAGAAGAATCTTGTCTACCATTCTCTCTCCTGGCCACTCTCCACCACTGCTGTGTAGCACACACGCCATTTAACTGGCTGAATTCATGCGCGTGCCGCGCATGCGCCTGGGGCGCGACTGGCCAATTCGAAGACAGCTTGCAGGAAGAATAATTGGCAGAGTATTTTCAGCATGTTTTGGGCCAGAGTTTGTATTGAGATTGCTTTCGGCTGTTTAAAAAATGGGAGGGCTGCTGCATTATTTGATTTGTAATTATTTTTATTTCTTTTTATTTCTTTTTTATTTCTTTTTAGTTTTATTTTATTAAATGGTGTGCTAGAATTTTGCTATAAATAGGCCTTAGATCTTGCAGTTGGAAACACACCTCTCTCAACTTAATTCCCTCCTTTGCTCTCTAAAAATTCAGTAGCTTCTTTGTAATTTTATTTTTATTTTATACAATTAAATTTTCTGTAATTTTAGTATAAATTTCATTTTGGGTTGAAGAAATTACGGGAATTAATTGGAGTGCTCTTCTCTTTCGGTGGAAGCTATTTCGGTTTTATTTTCTAATTTCTTATTTTACAGGGAATTATCGGAGTGCTCGTTTCTTGCAAGAGGAAATTATTTCGGTTTTAGTTTCTAAACTCTTATAATTTTCACATTTAATTTATCGTAATTTTTAATTCAGTTTTATTATTGTTGTTATTATTATTATTATTATTATTATTATGATTTCAATTAATCCCATGATGACGATTCGTTTTTTTTTTTTTGAAAGATGATGACGATTCGTTTAATTATGAACTAATCGCCGTCATGGGATTCTAAAGGATTTATTTACGTAATTTAGTAATTCGATGCCTTAATAAATTGTGTTATGATAAAAATTTCCGATTGCCTAACGTGGTTGTGCTTAATTTATTAGATGCGTAGCTACCATCTAAATTATTAATTCTTAATGAATGCGAAAGTGGATTTGAGAATTTAGAATTTGCCATGTTAGCACAGGTTCGTAATTTTCATATATAATTACGATTAGTGGTAGGGTTTTGAATCACATCGCCCTGTGTAGCCATAAACCAGGAATTTATTCGTAAACCAATTATGTTTTCAAATCTTATAGACATATAGGGTCTAAGCATAAATTGTGTCCATGCAACTTCTATCTTTTTAAGTGGATGTTTGTATGGTATGATATAAGTTAAAGCTGAAAGGCGCTTATATTAGTTTCGTGTTCCCGGCTAGCTTTCATAATTATCAGAATCACTTTAAATTAAGGCATCAATTCTAAATGAAATAAATAATAAAATTAGAATCCCATGTTTATCTCATATAATCTTTATCATATTATTTTTAGTCGTTATTTCATTAATTAATTGTGATTTGAACAAACCAACCATTTTGTTGTTCAGGCTTCTATAATTAACCGAACGTTGTTGAATAAACATATTTACTTAAATACACCAAGTCTTCGTGGGAACGATCCTTATTTCCCTATATTGCTTTTGGATTGCGTATACTTCCGTAGAGAAAATAGCGAACAAGTTTTTGGCGCCGCTGCCGGGGACTCGGTGTTATTTTGTTTATGTGTTTTACTACAATAGAAGTTAATTTTTTTGACTTGAACATTTGATCTTATATTTTGAAGTGATTATTTGTGTTCAGATACTTGGATTTTTATGCTAACACGTGCTAAAGCATTGAAGGCCAAACAAGTACTTAAACTAGCAAATACTCACAAGATGGACGGAGATGCCGAAGTAGTTGCACCTGCAGCAGCAAGGGCTTTAATGGACTACTCACAACCGAAGATTGATGACATTCAGTCAAGTATCATTCGTCCAGCAATTGCGGCTCCTACATTTGAAATTAAACCCAGCACTATTCAGATGGTGCAGAATCAAGTACAGTACGGAGGAACTGCAACGGAAGATCCTAACTTACACATCAGGAACTTCATAGAAATATGCGACACTTTTAGATTCAACAATGTGTCAGATGATGCTGTGAAGTTGAGACTCTTCCCGTTTTCCTTAAGAGACAAGGCCAAAAGTTGGTTACACTCTCTGCCACCGGGATCTATCACCACTTGGGCTGATCTAGCTCAAAAGTTTCTTAGCAAATTCTTCCCCATGGCAAAGACTGCAGCTATAAGGAATGCTATCACGTAATTTTCTCAACAGTCTGGTGAATCTTTATGTGAAGCGTGGGAAAGATACAAGGAAATGCTTCGGCAATGCCCTCATCATGGCATGCCAAATTGGATGGTCATAAATTGCTTCTATAATGGACTAGGAATACAATCAAGGCCAATGGTAGATGCAGCTTCAGGGGGAGCATTATGGGCTAAAAGTTATGAGGAGGCCTACGATCTTATCGAGATGATGGCAGCTAATGAATATCAAAACCCAACTCAGAGAATGCCACAACAGAAGGTAGCAGGAATTCTTAATGTCGACACAGCCACTTCCTTAGCAGCTCAGCTAGAGGCATTGAACTTGAAGGTAGACTCTTTGACAGCACGAGGATTTCATCAAGTTGCCAGTGTTTGTGAGTTGTGTGCGGGCGCACATGAATCAAACCAATGTGCCATCTCAAACGAGTCGGTTCAATTCGTAAGCAATTTCCAAAGACAGCAACAGCCAGCTCCAAATTCCTAGCATCCGAACAACCGAAATCATCCAAATTTCAGTTGGAGCAATAATCAAGGAGGAGCACAACAATCAAATCAGCCCTACCAACAATTTCAAAATCAGCAGTTTGGAGCTAGGCCATATAATCCATCTGGATTCCAGCAACAACAAGGGCACCAATATCAGCAACAATATGCCCCGCGACAATTTCAACAACAATCCTACGGGAATTCTGGGCAATCATCTTCTATTGAAAAGGCAGAATTGGAGGAGTTGAGGTTGGCGTCCAAAAGCCAAGCGGCTTCTATTAAAAATCTGGAAACTCAATTGGGACAACTCGCTAGTTTCATGATGAGCCGACCACAAGGAACACTCCCAAGTGATACTGAAGCTAATCCGGGGAGAAAGAACAACCAAGAGCACATTAAAGCCATCACTTTAAGATCGGGAAAAGTCATAGAAGGCACCGAATTGGAAAGAGCAAAAAGAATTCTGCCCGATGAAGAAACAGTGAACGAGGACAAGGGTAATGCTCCAATTTCAAGCACGAAGGTAGAAGAAAGTGTACCACCTCCTAAACAATCAGTCCTTACACAGAAAGAAGCAGAAGAGCATGTCTATCCACCTCCGCCATTCCCTCGATGTCTGCAAAAACAGAAACTGGACAAGCAGTTTGGCAAATTTCTTGAAGTCTTTAAGAAATTACATATCAACATTCCATTTGCTGAAGCCCTGGAACAAATGCCGAGTTATGCCAAGTTCATGAAGGGCATTCTATCGAGAAAAGTAAAACTTGAGGACTTAGAAACTGTTGCTTTGACAGAGGAGTGTAGTGCGGTATTGCAGCAAAAGTTACCGCCTAAGCTAAAAGATCCTGGAAGTTTCACCATACCATGCACTATTGGGAAATTGTCTTTTGACAAATGTTTATGTGATTTAGGAGCAAGCATCAACCTCATGCCATACTCAGTTTTCTTACAACTTGGCCTTCCTGAGCCAACCCCGACGAACATGTCACTTCAGTTAGCTGATCGCTCTATCACTTATCCTCGGGGAGTTGTTGAAGATGTCCTAGTGAAAGTAGACAAACTTATCTTCCCAGCTGATTTTGTCATACTTGATTTCGAAGAAGACAAGAAGATTCCAATCATTCTTGGTAGACCATTTTTGGCGACAGGACAAACATTGATTGACGTCCAAAAGGGGGAACTTACAATGAGGGTGCATGATCAAAATGTCACTTTCAATGTTTTTAAAGCCATGAAGTTTCCAACAGAAGAAGAACAGTGTCTGAAGGTAGACTTGATTGAGTCTACGGTACAAGAAAAGTTGGATCACATGTTCATGAATGACACTTTAGAAAAGGCCCTTAGTGGAAGGTATTCATTAGATGAAGATGACATAGATGAACAATTGCAATATCTGGATGCTTTGCCGTGGCAAAGAAAATTTGAAAGACCAGTTGAATCATTGGATCTTCCAGAACTAAAAGGGCCGCATCAGCAAATGAAACCATCTATCGAGGAAGCTCCAACTCTAGAGCTCAAACCACTTCCTAATCACTTAAAGTATGCTTCTCTTGGTGAATCATCTACCTTACCTGTGATTATATCTGCTAACCTTTCAGACTCTGAGGAAGACAAGCTTTTAAGAGTCCTGAGGGAATTCAAAACAGCCATTGGTTGGACCCTAGCGGATATCAAAGGCATCAGCCCAGCTTATTGTCAACATAAAATTCCATTGGAAGAAGGTAGTAAACCAACAGTGGAGCATCAAAGGCGACTAAATCCTCTTATGAAAGAGGTAGTGAAGAAAGAAATTATCAAGTGGCTGGATGCAGGGATTATCTATCCCATTTCTGACAGTGCATGGGTGAGTCCAGTACAATGTGTACCGAAGAAGGGAGGCATGACTGTGATTACCAATGAAAAGAATGAACTCATCTCTACTCGCACAGTCACCGGTTGGCGAATCTGCATGGACTACCGGAAGTTGAATAAAGCCACAAGGAAGGATCATTTTCCCCTTCCTTTCATTGATCAGATGCTAGATAGACTAGCCGGCCATGATTATTACTGCCTCCTGGATGGTTATTCTAGATATAACCAAATCTGCATTGCTCCTGAGGATCAGGAGAAAACAACATTTACATGCCCGTTCGGCACTTTCGCCTTTCGGCGGGTTTCTTTTGGCTTGTGTGGAGCACCTGGTACTTTTCAAAGGTGCATGATGGCCATCTTCTCAGACATGATTGGCAAGACCGTAGAAGTCTTCATGGATGACTTCTCTGTATTCGGTCTATCTTTTGATGAATGCCTGCAAAATCTTGGCTCGGTGTTGAAAAGATGCGTGGAAACTAACCTAGTGCTCAATTGGGAGAAGTGCCACTTCATGGTACAAGAAGGAACTATTCTCGGGCACAAGGTGTCAAGGAAGGGTCTAGAAGTAGACAGAGCAAAGATAGAAGCTATTGAAAAGCTGCCACCACCTAATTCAGTGCGAGGGATTCGCAGTTTCCTTGGGCACGCAGGTTTCTATAGGCGTTTCATCAAGGACTTCGCAAAAATTTCCAAACCTTTGTGTCAGCTGCTGGAAAAAGATATTCAATTCAAATTTGACGAAGAATGTCTCACAGCTTTCGAGACTCTGAAGAAGAAATTGATTTCAGCACCCGTGATCATTGCTCCAGATTGGAGTGAGCCTTTCGCTATGATGTGTGATGCTAGCGATTACGCGGTTGGGGCCGTTCTTGGCCAAAAGAAAGATAAAATGTTTCATGTCATCTACTATGCAAGCAAAACCCTCAGCGATGCCCAATTAAACTACAGTACCACTGAGAAGGAGCTGTTAGCCATAGTTTATGGTTTTGAAAAATTCTGTTCTTACTTGCTTGGCACCAAGGTGACTGTGTACAATGATCACGCGGCTATCAGATATCTGCTCTCTAAAAAGGACTCCAAACCTAGGTTGATTCGATGGATTCTTCTGCTGCAAGAATTCGATGTGGAGATCAAGGATAGAAAAGGGACAGAAAACCAAGTAGCCGACCATCTCTCACGATTGGAAGACCTTGGGAAGACATCCCAAGACAAAACCGTCATTAATGAATCCTTTCCTGATGAACAGTTGTTTGGGATACAAGAAGAAGAGCCTTGGTTTGCAGACATTGTGAACTTTCTGGTGAGTCGAGTGATTCCTCCCGAGCTCTCTTTTGCACAAAGAAAGAAATTCTTGCATGAAGTCAAATGGTATCGTTGGGACGAACCATATCTGTTTAAACAAGGAGCCGATCAGGTGATTAGGAGATGTGTGCCATACAGTGAAACAGAGGCTATTCTAAGGGATTATCACGCCACGACATATGGTGGCCATTATGGAAGTGAAAAGACCGCAACTCGAATTCTTCAAGCGGGATTTTATTGGCCATCCCTTTTTAAGGATGCTCATCAGTTTGTGCTAAAGTGTGATCGTTGTCAGCGTGTTGGTAACATATCTAGGAGGAATGAGATGCCCCTCAATATAATGCTAGAGGTGGAAATCTTCGATGTTTGGGGCATCGATTTCATGGGACCATTCATTTCCTCATGTAACAACCAATACATCTTGCTGGCCGTTGATTATGTCTCCAAATGGGTTGAAGTCAAGGCACTTCCGACCAATAATGCCAATGTCGTGCTCAACTTCCTTCACAAGAACATCTTCACAAGATTCGGCACTCCTCGAGTAATCATAAGCGATGAAGGTACTCACTTTTGCAATCGTAAATTCATTAATCTTATGGCAAGGTACAACATCAACCACCGGGTAGCTACGGCATACCACCCGCAAACCAATGGCCAAGCCGAGGTATCTAATCGCGAGATTAAACGCATTCTGGAAAAAGTGGTGAGTCCTTCGAGAAAGGACTGGTCTTTGAAACTCGATGAAGCCGCATGGGCTTATCGTACAGCATATAAAACACCCTTGGGTATGTCACCATATCAGCTTGTCTATGGAAAGGCTTGTCATCTGCCTGCAGAACTAGAACACAAAGCTTATTGGGCTTTGAAGAAGCTAAATTTCGATCTTAAGGCCGCAGGTGAGAAAAGGATGGTGCAACTCAACGAGATGGACGAGTTTCGATTGTAGGCATATGAGAACAATAAGATCTATAAGGAGAAAGTGAAACGATGGCATGATCGTCGTCTTATTCAAAAGGTATTCGTTCCTGGTCAGTCGGTCTTATTATATAACTCTCGTCTTCGATTGTTTCCAGGGAAGCTCAAATCGAGATGGTCAGGGCCATTTGTTGTCAAAACTGTGTTTCCACACGGAGCGGTGGAAATCTTTGAGAAATCACCCGATCAATCGTTCAAAGTGAATGGGCAGAGATTGAAACCCTATTTTGGTGACACGGTGAACCGTGAGGCTGATACCACCAAGTTGGCCACCACATGATTCTCAGTATAATCGTCAAGCTAGCGACAATAAACAAGCGCTTCATGGGAGGCAACCCATAGGTTTGGTATTTTTATGTGTGGTTTGATTTGGTGTGATTTTTTTAGTATTATGTCGAAAGTGCAGGTCATTGCCTCAGTTTGGAGTTCATTTCCACCACCTGATTCACCACCCGAGGAGGGTAACAATGCCGACAGTTAGGGGAGTTCTCTTTTATCCTTTATCTATACCTTCAATGAGGACATTGAATATTTTAAGTTTGGGGGTGATTTATGATAATTGATTTCTCGAGTCAAAGTATGCATATAGTTTCATATAGTTCATATTATACCATGCTAGTATAATTTCATATAATTCATATTTAAAAAAAAAAAATTGCATAATCATGATTAGTTGCATATCATATTTTCCTTGGTCCCGTAGCGCTTGGCGGTTCCGTTTAGTAGTCAATGATGAATTTGAATGTGATAATGATGGATAGAGGGCTGATTTAAATACTGATGAATTGACGTGCATGTTACAGAAACACAATCTTACACAACTCATCGGTTACTTTTGGGCTAGGTTAAGGTCATGCTTGTTTGGTTGTTGAAATTTAATCACCTGATTATATTTTGGAATTTTCTTTATTCCCTTGATAGCGTAGAATCACTAAAATATAAGTTTGGGGGAAGCCAGAGTTCATGCTAGTTTGTGTGTATTTGTTAATAATTGATAGGTGTCAATTGCCTAGTAGCCAGCTCATAGTTATATGAGTAGTCTAGGGTTGGAACTGAGAATTCTCATTCCAGATTGCAAAAAAAAAAAAAACAAAAAAAAAACAAAAAAAAAAAAGAAAAAGAAAAAAAGAAAAAAATGTTTATGAGAATGTGAATATGCAGATTTGGCCAGGGTGAGCTCTTTAATACTCGAGCAATTAAGTACGAGGGGACTTTGTGCCTAGTGACCTAAGGCTTTTATAGTCTGGGATCCACTGACCTAACGCTCGCTACATGGGTATTATTGTATAAGCCTTTTGGGGACTCATCCATTGCACGGTCAAATAAGCATGTGTGTTGTGTATAGTATTATGCGTCATAGTTGTTAATAAAGCATGAATTTCTGTCTAACTCAAATGATGATGGAGGTGTTTCTAGGTTATGAAGTGTCTAGCGTCCATTCTATTTATAAGCTTGTGATTGTTTGACGAAGAATATGTATGGTTTTGATCTAGTGCTAAGAGTATTTCTGATGAGCATTGCACACACGCACGTTTCTGTATTTGTATATGTTAATATGCGGGTATTTAGTCGATCTCTATTTGGAGTTATCACATTCTCTGAGACACTCTGCTAAATTGGTTATTGCTTTGCTTATGGGATCCTTGCATTCATGCATTTAGAGGTAGTCGAGTCTGTTTTAGCTTGAGGACAAGCTTCAGTTTAAGTTTGGGGGTGTGATAAGTGGATTTTATATCCACTTATTATGCGCTAAATGGGCCTATATTGATGGTTTATCCTTAAATATGTTGTGTCTTTTAATTAGTTTTTGTTGTTTAATAATATTAGATATTTATTAATAAATACTTTATTTAATTAGAAAATTATATTTATAAATATCTAATAATATTAGATATTTATTTATATAAATTCAAAATTAAATTAATTATTTATTAATTAAATATATTTTATCTTGCAAGTTGAATAAACAATAAATAAATAAAACAAAAAAAAAACAAAAAAACAAAAAGAAGAAAAGAAAACGAATTAGGTGCAGTGATTTGTAGCAGGTGGTGAATGAAAGGCCATGTACTAAAGTAATACTAGTACTGTGGTTGGCATTAAAGAAGTAGAAAAAGAGAAAGAAACAAAAAAAAAAGAAAGAAAAGAAAGCAAGAAAAGAAGCATGGCAAAATGTGGTCGGCATAAATAAATGCTAAAAAGAAGAATCCTGTCTGCCATTCTCTCTCCTGCCCACTCTCCACCACTGCTGTGTAGCACACGCGCCATTTAACTGGCTGAATTCCTGCGCGTGCCGCGCATGCGCCTGGGGCGCGACTGGCCAATTCGAAGACAGCTTGCAGGAAGAATAATTGGCAGAGTATTTTCAGCATGTTTTGGGCCAGAGTTTGTATTGAGATTGCTTTCGGCTGTTTAAAAAATGGGAGGGCTGCTGCATTATTTGATTTGTAATTATTTTTATTTCTTTTTATTTCTTTTATATTTCTTTTTAATTTTATTTTATTAAATGGTGTGCTAGAATTTTGCTATAAATAGGCCTTAGATCTTGCAGTTGGAAACACACCTCTCTCAACTTAATTCTCTCCTTTGCTCTCTAAAAATTCAGTAGCTTCTTTGTAATTTTATTTTTATTTTATACAATTAAATTTTCTGTAATTTTAGTATAAATTTCATTTTGGGTTGAAGAAATTACGGGAATTAATTGGAGTGCTCTTCTCTTTCGGTGGAAGCTATTTCGGTTTTATTTTCTAATTTCTTATTTTACAGGGAATTATCGGAGTGCTCGTTTCTTGCAAGAGGAAATTATTTCGGTTTTAGTTTCTAAACTCTTATAATTTTCACATTTAATTTATCGTAATTTTTAATTTAGTTTTATTATTGTTGTTATTATTATTATTATTATTATTATTATTATGATTTCAATTAATCCCATGATGACGATTCGTTTAATTATGAACTAATCGCCGTCATGGGATTCTAATGGATTTATTTACGTAATTTAGTAATTCGATGCCCTAATAAATTGTGTTATGATAAAAATTTCCGATTGCCTAACGTGGTTGTGCTTAATTTATTAGATGCGTAGCTACCATCTAAATTATTAATTCTTAATGAATGCGAAAGTGGATTTGAGAATTTAGAATTTGCCATGTTAGCACAGGTTCGTAATTTTCATATATAATTACGATTAGTGGTAGGGTTTTGAATCACATCGCCCTGTGTAGCCATAAACCAGGAATTTATTCGTAAACCAATTATGTTTTCAAATCTTATAGACATATAGGGTCTAAGCATAAATGGTGTCCATGCAACTTCTATCTTTTTAAGTGGATGTTTGTATGGTATGATATAAGTTAAAGCTGAAAGGCGCTTATATTAGTTTCGTGTTCCCGGCTAGCTTTCATAATTATCAGAATCACTTTAAATTAAGGCATCAATTCTAAATGAAATAAATAATGAAATTAGAATCCCATGTTTATCTCATATAATCTTTATCATATTATTTTTAGTCGTTATTTCATTAATTAATTGTGATTTGAACAAACCAACCATTTTGTTGTTCAGGCTTCTATAATTAACCGAACGTTGTTGAATAAACATATTTACTTAAATACACCAAGTCTTCGTGGGAACGATCCTTATTTCCCTATATTGCTTTTGGACTGCGTACTTGCGTAGAGAAAATAGCGAACAATAACTCAAAACGGTAGATTGACTTTGTCTTCTTTCTTTTCAGACAGATAATACAATTGAGATCCCTGTGACAGTACATATACTATTTACTATTACATTCTTGTTTAAGTTGAGTTGAATCCTCGAAATACAAATAGGCTACATCATATGCCTTCCAAGTTTTGTTTCTCGTGTACTAGAACTTGACGTTATTGGTTGAATGCAAGTACGAATTATTAAAAAAAAAGAATATAATATAATAATACAGCTCCTAAAAAAAGTAATATAATATAGATAACCATAGCAATAAAAAAAAACTTAACAAACAAAATTAATCATGTATGTTATCCTAAATCTTGCTTAAAACAAATGTACATTTTGTGATACACACATAAAGATCATTTTAGGAAAAATTTCCTGATGTTATCATTGATTTGATGTATTATATTGATTATTTAATATTTAATTATTTATTTTCATAATTTATATATAAAATGTAAGTGAATATTTAACAATAAATGATTAGAATTATTTTTGTACAAAATTTCAAGAAAATATTAATCTCAAGATCATTATTCTGTACACAATAATCTTATACACAAAATTAATTTATAACCCAATTCATATATGTTTCCAAGTTCCATTTTACCATATTAGCAATTAGCTAGATAATACCAACAATTTTGAAGTATTGTCGTTCAAGTAAATAGAGTAGTAGTAGAGATGTTCAAAAAGCCTGAAACTCGAAATTCGGTCCGATCCGATTTGAAAAAAAGCCCGAAAAGTCCGGTTCGAAAAAAGTCCGGCCCGGTCCGTGGGCGTAAGATGGACTTCCTATTTTTCCTGAAACCCGACCCGACCCGAAGCCCGAAAAGCTCGGTTAAAAGCCCGGACAAAAGCCCGGTTCGGGCCGAATAAAAGCCTGGGTTTTTTAAGAAATCCATATAAAAATTCGATTTTTTATAGATAAAATCTAAAAAATATATAATATTTTTAATAAAATTCATGAATATTAAACTTAGCAATACGATATGAAGGATCATGAGGCTAGGAAGAATTAACCATATGCATGACAAATCCTTCTTTCAAGAAGATTTATTGAGTGTATAGGATGTGATTCTCGAAATGGTTATATACTAGGAGATTTATACGAAGTGCTTCCTATGTATTTTGAATTCTAGAAGTACATGGTGTAACTCTTTAGAAATTATTTCTTTTATAAAGATTTTTTTTAATATTAATATATTAGCTTTGTAAAAAAAGACAAAAATGACGTATATATAAATTAAAAAAAAAGCCCGAAAACAGCCCGGCCCGACCCAATTTTTAAAAAACAAAGACTTTTTATAATCAGAATAAAATCCGGGCCGAAGCACTTTTGTGCATATTTGAGGAGTAGAGTATTATAAAGCCAGAATATGAATTTCAATTTTTCTAATTTCGAGATTTGGTAAAGACTACAATATAACTGAGGTAGCTGACTGTTCTTTTTAGTACAAATCCAAGGATCCGTTAAGATTCTTTTCTGACTTTACGACAGAAGAAGCTTCTCAACCTGCGTAGAAGTTGGAAGTATTAGAAATGTGTCAAAGAAGGTACATGCACTCGGCTAGTTTTGAGAATATAGTAAGCCTTGTTAACATAATTTATCGAAGTAAAATGACACAATTAATATTTTAAAAGTTAACCCACCATTGAAAAGGTCCCCTTTATAATTTGACCAAGAGATTCGTCGAAGAAATGTACCGAATCTTCTCTAACTTAAGCTGAGAGTGCGACTTCAGAAACCTTTGTGGAAGAATACAAACGTTTTAAGAATATAAATCTTATAAATATTTTTAACATCATTACTCCATTAAGAAATATATATATATATATATATATATATATATATATATATATATATATATATATATGGGGGGCTACTCCAATACAAACCTCCTTAAAATACAAACCTACAAACCAAGCATAATCTAATATTTCAAGCTAATCTAATGACCAAACTAGGGGTACCCCAATACAAAAAATGCTTAAAATAATTGGCTCTATCCAACAAAAAAAATAAAAAAATAAAAAAAAAATCACTGTTCACGTGATGACGTGGCAGTGGATTTCACTGGTTAACGGTGCTTCGCACCTTCTTGTACGGCGCTTCGCGCCTTTATCATTCTAAAGTTGTAAGGAATGGCAATCAATGGTAAAGGCAATAGACGATTGACGGGTGTGTCGAGAGCCTTCGGCCCTCATGACTACCTAACTCATCCGTTTACTGTCTTAAATGCTTCGCATTTCCACGGCAATTTTTTTTTTTTTTTTATGGATAGAGCCAATTATTTTAAGCATTTTTTGTGAAGGTACCCTTGGCGGGAACCTTAGAATAAATGAAATATAATTAATTTAGTGTTGGTTTGTAGGTTTGTATTTTAAAAGTGGTTTGTATTTGAGCACTTGCCTATATATATATATATTGTTGCTGCTCAGTTTATGCCTTGGGTCCAAACTGCCTTCGGTATGCCAAGAACGAGTTTCAACGATTCCTGCAAAGGAGAAGAATGCGAGGGATTTTCCCCTCGATTCACCTCCGGTGTGAGAATCAGTAAAGTGTAGTGGGAATGTAAACGTAAAGCTATATAAACCAATATATACCAGTGTGTATGATTGTGTCCGTATCACCTGATAATTGTTGTCTATTTATATTGTCTTCAGGAGTAATAATCATTGATGATCTTCTTGATTCTCAGTTTTGGAGGGCTGTAAAGATGGTGAGGCGTTACACTGACAACGGTCGACTGTTTCGTTTTACTGTCTTCGGCTGGACCGATCAGATGGGCCTGGTTCAACTGTATGGGCCTAACTGTCATAAGCCCAAAAGTTTATTGGATCGGGCCCTCTAACATGTCCCCGGGCTTCGGTCGGTTTGTAAATAAAGACCGAAGTCTATTTAGACCGAACAGTCCAATCGATCGGTGTCTTTTCCTTGAATCCGTGTCTTTTGAGGTGACAGTTGTTTTATTCAATTACACTTTTTTTGTTTAAACTTCCCTCCACGTGTCATCGTCTGGGACAGGGGTATTGAACCGTTTATGCATCTCATCCATTCATTACAGTTTATATATTTACATCCTTTTATCTTTCTCGCTCCATTTTCTTACTGAACCCATTTTCTTTGTTCGTGCCTGCGGAGCAATCAACGGAGTTTCAACCTTTAGAGTACTCGAATCATTTTCTTCAACAAGTAAGTTATATTCCGTCGTTCTTTTATTGATTCTTCTTGCATGTTTTTGATGTTTTCATGAAGTACTTTTATTCAGAATAATGCACTTAATTTTTCCGACGAGTAAAGTCTCTTAGAGTTTCCCATTCGTTTCCTTTGATTTTGGGTATGGACAAGAACTTCTTTCACTAGAATCCTCTTTTTCTTTCTCAATTTGCCATTGGTCCATTCGTGCTCGGGGATTTCCTTCGGCCATAGTTTATTACCTTGTTTTTGTCTTTCTGTCCCCGAGTATTGGACTAACGACCTCGTCTTTCTTTTTCAGATTCAGTGTCAAACCCTCAAACGGGTCCATCGGGGCATGCTGCTGGTCTTGTCCCTGCTTTGCTTTTTGGGGTTGATGCCGAATATCCCGTCGCTAATTTGTCTTTCATTTTGAAACAAAGTGACTTAGATACTTTTAGAACCAAATACGATTTTCCTGAGGATTATCGTTGTTACTTACCTGACCCCACAGATTGTATATATGACACCCCAGGTATATCAATTGGTGACCAACCCGAAGAGGTTGCCGTAGGTATATCGGAGACCGCTTTTGTATGTGGGCTCCGATTTCCTTTGTTACCCCTTATAACGGTCCTTCTGAAGGAGATGGGCATAGCGATCGGTCAATTAGATCCGAATAGCTTTATCCATATGAATGTTTTCCAACATCGGTGCTTGATCGGCGAAGTACCTCCTCTATCGGTTCTCTTCTGGCATCACTATGATTTTCATAAAAATGCTAAGTCCCCAGGTTTTTACAAAATTACCCAAAGAGTGGGTCGATCCGATTGGGCTGCCACTAACTTAAGTAATAAAAAGACGCACAACCATTGGTTCTATGTTACTGGACCCGGCCTTCATCGGTTTTCAGAATGGAGAGAAGTTGAAACCGATAAGGTCAAGCTGAGGACTCTTTCCGATGAGGAGGGGCATCTTTATCGAAAAATAAATACTCCCTTAGTGCCCGAAGATAAACTTCCCCTATCAACCACCAGAGATGGATCTTGGCTGAAGAGCATGATAGGTATTTTGATACTTTTACTTCTTCGCCTTGTATTTTTTAATAGCTGATCTTCTTTTATTTCAGTGTCTGCAGCGGCTTATATGAGGAGGAGAGCAGCGGAAAGGAAAGCCTTGTTGGTTGGTGGATCCAGGAGTCCTTCCCAAACCCCTGCTGTTCCGCCAGCCCAAAGGACAGAAACTTCTCTGGTGGTGCGGGAGGCTACACCGGTGCAGGCCGAAAGGGTAGAGACTTCGATCAGTAACATTGTTAATGTGATCCCTTCGGAACCTACCGCGATGGACGAGAACAGGTCTGAGAAGAAGAGGAAAGGCAATGATTCAGTACCTGCCTTGAAGATTTATCGACCTTCTTGGGGTGTAGTAGATACTGATTCTTTCGGTGCTCCTGCCCCAAAGTCAGTCAAGGAGTTAAGTCAAGACTTGTGCAGTTCTTTTATTCTCCCAGTCGATCACCCTGTTTATGATGCAGCTCCTACTGTGGAAGCTTGTGAGAATATGCTAGGGCATCTTAGCTTGGTAAGTTCCTTTCAATGTTTTTCCTATTTTTGTTATCCTTTTCTGTTCTGATGCCTTTTGTGATGTACTTTCAGGCAGTTCCCTGGGCCGCGGCTGTGACTGAAAAGGTCAAAGATCAAGCTGCCATTATTCATCGTTTTAAGGCAGAGATCGGCTCTCTAAAGGATAAGGTTAATCCTTTGGAAAATCAAGTAAAAAAGTTTGAAGATCTTCTGGCGGAGTCTCAAAGAAAAGAAAAACCTTCTCCATCAAGAGAAGAATGATCTGCTCCTTCGGAATGACACCTTGATCGGGGAGAAGCAGAAGCTGATCGAAGACATGGAGGCCAATCGATCGAAATTACGCCGTTTGAAGAAAGAACTGAAGAAGGCGAGGAAGACCATCTCTCGATCCGAAGACAGGGGCTTTGCTGTAGGATATGACGATGTTGTCATTGCTGCTCACAAGGCAGGTTTTGACTATAAACAAATCCTTTTTAATCCTGAAGACGATCCAGTTCTTCTCAAGGAGGTTCCTGATGTGCCTTTGGTTGTTTCTTTCGATCCAGATTCGGAATGAATTTTTCTTTTTGTAGTGAACTTTTGCCTTTGGGATTATTTTGTAATGAACTCGTGCCTTCGGGCCTTTTAATGTATCTTCGTGACTTTTTTAACCAAGCAATTGTAATTGCCTTCGGGCATCTTATGTTAAATTTCCCTTAGATTTTTGCTTCATGATCATTTTGTAGTTTCTAAATAACTCTTCCGAGTAATTCTCCAAACATTAATGAGTCATACTTTAAATAGCATGTATGCATTTCTTGATAATTCCTATACCTGAAATATACTCGAAGTAATTTTCGGAATTCCATGCTTCGGGCGGAGTCTTTTTCGGACATGGCCTTCGGGCAACGTCCCTTCGGACATTGAAGTAATTTTTGGAATTTTTGGAATTTTCCCTTTACTTGAGTAATTTTCGGAATTTCGAATCTTCGGGCGGAGTCTCTTCGGACATTACCCTGTGTTGCCCCCAATCGCAGTTCGGCCAAAGGTTTCTCTTTCGGTTTTGGGCGAATTCTACCTCCCGAAGACCTTGGGGTGAACTGCGATCTAACTATTTCGGGTCTTGATAAATACCTGCATCTCTTTTTTTTTGAATGTCGAGACCTTTGGTATTTCCCCCCTATTTAATGGCAGTTTGACCGCTCCTTTTTTTGGGAGACACGCGCCTTCATCTTAAGCGGGGTTACTCAAACATCACTTCATTAGAGCAGTTGATTTTCTTTATAAATAGTTACTTAATATTTCCGTAGATGATTCTATCTCCAATCACGCTCAATATTTCCAGTGACCCATTTTTAAGTCCTTTCAATCTTCAGTTTTTTCGACCTCACCCCGCGGATAATCAGTAAGTCCTGTTCATAGATGTGTGACCTAATCCTTTCTTGATTTGCAGCAACTAACCCTTTCTTTGTTTTTATTATCAAGTCGATCAGAAATGAGGAGGCGAGTCTGATGTTGGTTCTTCTATTTCTGAGAAAAAGAGCCGTATTGGAGGCACGGAGTCTAATGTAAACTCCTATCGGCCTTCATGGGCGGTTACTGAGTCGGACTCTTTTGGGGCCTCCACTTCCGCTGCCTCGAGGAAACTGGCTGGGGATTTATGCCACTCTTTCATTCTCCTAAAGGACCGCTCCCTTTATGATTCTGCTGATCCTGCAGAAGCTACTGCCAATCTATTGGGACACCTTAGCTTGGTAAGGAATTCAGACCGAAGTTCTCCTCTTTGCTTTTTAGGTTTTTTTAACTTTTCTTCTTTTTCCTTTCCAGGCTACACCTTGGGCTGCCTCGATATCCGATAAGGTGAAGAATCAGGACGTCTTGCTCTATAACCAGGGAAAGCAAATTCGACAAACGATTCCTATGTTGGAGAAGGAAGTCGAAGAGCTGAAATCCCGGCTTGCCTCTGTTCGGGCCCAGAATGCAGACCTCATCCGTGAAAATGATGCCCTGTGGCAGCAAAACGACAAAATGATGGCCGATACAGAGGGTCTGCTTGATTGGATAGAGAATCGGAAGATGGAGCTAAGCTAGATGAGGGATTCTGAACCGGAAGGTACAGTCCCTTAGCTTGTTTTCCTGCCTTCGGGCTAGCTTGTAAAAATTACGATGTAATGAAACTGGAGCCTTCGGGCAGTTTTCTTTTTATTGGGCAATATTTGGAATTTTAAGTTACTTTTTATTTCCTATGTATGAGTAATTTTTGGAATTTAAAGTTACTTGTATTTCCTTTGCCTGAACAATTTTTCGAATTTTTCCTATACACGAGGTAATTTTCAGAATTTTTCGTATTTTTTGTACTATACTCGAAGTAATTTTCGGAATTTTTCGAATTTTCCCTTTACTTGAGTAATTTTCGGAATTTCGAATCTTCGGGCGGAGTCTCTTCGGACATTGCCCTGTGTTGCCCCCAAGTCGCAGTTCGGTCGAAGGTTTCTCTTTCGGTTTTTGGCGAATTCTACCTCCCGAAGACCTTGGGGCGAACTGGAACTTGCGTTTCGGGGTTATTGTAGTTCCCGGCCGAGGAGCAGTGCCTCAGCCATTCGGGTAGTTTGATCGATAATTAAAGAAAAAATATAAATGGGGCGAACAAATTAAGCCTTTATTAATAATCAAAATTGAAACTGAACTTTTTCTGCAAAAAAGCTTACTGATAAAACTTGCGTAATCGGGAAGCATGCCATATGTTTTTGATCGGAGCACCATCCAACTCAATTAGTTTGTAAGTCCCTGGTCGTACAACCTGAATAATCACATAGGGCCCCTCCCAGTTCGGCTGAAGTTTCCCTTGTTTGTTTGGCATAGAAGTTGCTAATTCTCGAAGGACTAGATCACCGACTTTAAAAGATCTTTTCTTTATCCCCGAATCATAGTATTGAGCGGTTTGTTGTTGATACTTGACATTTCTCAGATATGCCACATCCCTGGCTTCTTCTAACAAGTCAACATTAGCCCGGAGACCCCACTCATTTATACCGAGATTAAATACTTCGCTTCTGTACGACTCTAGACTAACTTTTACTGGTACCATTGCATCGGTTCCATATGTCAGTCTGAAAGGAGTTTCTCCAGTTGAAGACCTTGGCGTGGTACGATAAGCCCATAGCACATATGGCAACTCTTCGGCCCATAACCCTTTGGCCTCTCCGAGCCTCTTCTTTATCCCATCGAAGATGATCCTGTTTGCGGCTTCAACTGCCCCATTTCCTTGTGGATGACTGACTGAACTGAATTTTTGTTGAATTCCGAAGAAAGCTAGAAACTTCTTTAACTTTTTCCCGACGAATTAGGTCCCGTTATCTGATACACATATTTTGTGAATTCCAAATCTGAGGATTACTTGCTCCAACATGAATTTCTTGGTTGCCTCCTCGATTATGGAGGATAAGAGGCGTGCTTCTACCCACTTGGTCATGTAATCAATTGCCACAATGCAATATTTGGCTTGTCTGGTGCTGGTAGGTAGAATTCCAACAATATCCACAGCCCATATGGCGAAGGGAATGGGGTTTAAGACAGAAGTCATCTCTTTGGGAGGTTATTTCGGAACATTACTGAAAAGCTGACACTGCTTGCATTTCTTCGTATAACTCAGTGCATCAGCTCTTAGGGTCGGCCAAAAGAATCCCTGTCTTAGAATTTTAAAAGCCAGAGAACGGCCTGCCAAGTGTTCCCCGCAGATTCCTTCGTGCACTGCTTCTAGAGCCATTTTTTGTTCTTCGGGATCCAGGCATCTCAACAGCGGTTCGATAGCCGATCTTCGGTACATTTTCCTAGCAATAATTGTGTACCTAGTGGCCCGATTCCTAATTTTTTTAGCCTCGGTTTTTTCCAACGGTAGTGTCCCTTTTTCTAGAAATAGTCGAATTGGAGTTATCCAATCTATACCTTGGTGAATCTCGAAACAGACCCTTTTATTGATGGAGGGCATTTTAACTTCAGTTAGGTAGATCGGGCCTGTGAGATTTTGAGTGTCGACCGAAGCCAATCTAGATAACGCATCTGCTCGGCTGTTGTTTTCCTTGGCAACAGTGGTCAGTTCAAAAGATTCGAACAACATAGAATTTGCCTTTACCTTGGCAGCATAGGCTTTTGTTCGGATATCCCTTTGTTCATATTCCACGGAGAAATGCTTTACCACTAACATCGAATCGCTGAATGCCCGAAGATGTCCGACTTCTAGGTTTTTCGCCAAATTCATACCGGCCAGAAGTGCTTCGTATTTAGCCTCATTGTTGGTCAGAGGGAAAGTGAACCGAATGGCCTGGCATATCTCAAAACCTTCGGGGCTTGTGAGAATTAGACCGGCTCCGCATTTACGGCCAACTACTGATCCATCGATAAATAACTTCCAATTGCCAGGAGTTTGTATCAACTTTTCTCCGACCTGTGATCCTTCAGAACCGGAAAATGAACACTCTACTATAAAATCTGCCAGTGCTTGTGCTTTTATTGCCATCCTTGGTATATATTCCAAATCGAATTCTCCCAACTCAATGGCCCAGGCCACAACTCGACATGAATCTTCCGGTCTCTGTAGTATCTTTTTCAGAGGTTGATCGGTGGTGACCTGGATCGTCCTCCCCTGGAAATAATGCCTCAGTTTCCTTGAAGCCATAACCAACCCATAAGCGAATTTCTCAGCGTTCGGGTACCTGGTTTCTGCTTCTTTGAGCATGTGGCTGATATAGAAAATTGGATATTGATTTCCCTCGTGTAGTTTGACCAGGACTGCCCCCAGTGTTCGATCGTTTACAGCCAAGTACAGTTGCAGAGTTTCTTGTGGATCGGGTCTCATCAACAACGGAGCCTTTGTTAAATACTCTTTAATATCCTCAAAAGCTTTCTCACATTCTTGACCCCATGAAAAAGTCTTTGTACCTTTCAATACCTCAAAGAAGGGTAAAGTCTTGTCAGCCGATCTGGAGATGAATATCCTTAGGGTAGCTAATCTTCCCGTCAATTTCTGGATGTCCCGGATTGTCTTCGGAGCTTCCATGTCGACAACTGCTCTTATCTTTTCTGGATTAGCTTCAATGCCTCGGGCACTAACCATGTAACCAAGAAATTTTCCACTAAAAACTCTGAAAGTGCCTTTGTTCGGGTTGACCCGCATGTTGTTTTTCCTCAGAGTCTCGAAGCACTCTTTTAATTCAGCAGCGTGATCCCGAAATAAAGATTTCACTATCATGTCGTCTACATAACATTCCATATTTCTCCTAATCTGATTTTTGAAAACATTGTTGACCATCTTCTGAAATGTGGCCCCTGCATTTTTCAAGCCGAAAGGCATGACAATGAAAGCATATGTTCTTTTCGGGGTGATGAATGCTGTCTTCGGGATGTCTTCAGATTTCATGGCAATTTGATGATAACCTGAGAAGGCATCTAGGAAGCTTAGGATTTCATATCCTGATGTGGCATCAATGAGCTAATCAATGTTGGGAAGTGGATAATGATCTTTCGGACAGGCAAGATTGAGATCAGTATAATCGACACACATCCTCCATTTGCCATTTGCCTTTTTGAATACTACCACATTGGCTAACCATTCGGGATACTTGATTCCTTCGATAAAATCTGCTTCTAAAAGTTTCTCCACTTCCGTCTGAATCACTTTTTGCCTTTCCATGGTGAAATTTCTCTTCTTCTGTTTGACTGGCTTGGCCCCTTCTTTTACATTCAAGTTGTGTTGGGCAATGCTCGGGTCAAGTCCAGGCATGTCTTCAGGACCCCAAACAAATACGTATGATAGTCCCGGATTACCGCAATCACTTTTGCCTTCAGATCATCGCTCATATTTTTCCCGAGTCGGATCATCCGTCCCGAAGTGCCTGCATATAATTCGACCTCTTCAGTCTCCACCACCGGTTCGGCTATCGGATTTGAGAGATCAGCCCCAAACTTTTCCAACTCGATGTTCATCGTGTGGTGACTACTCTCCGCTTGATCATTAAAGCGCCTTTTCTTTTTTCCTTCGTCTTCGGTTCCTTCGGATTTATCCAGATCTTCTAACATGATGATCCTTGCGGCCTTTTGATCTCCCTTCATTTCGCTAATACCATGATCGGTAGGGAACTTCAATTTCAAATGCGGTATTGAAGCTATTGCTTGGAAAGCCGTTAAAGTAGGGCGCCCGAGGATGCCGTTATATGGGCTATCCACTTGGACAACATAGAATTTCACTTGCTTCTCCACAGTGCATGGAGGTTTACCTAATATTAGGGACAATGTGATCATTCCCTCAATCGGAACCGGCGAGTTACCAAAGCCGTAGAGTGGGGGTTCACTGCAGGATTCTAGCTGTTCTCCTCCCAGATTCATCTTTTCGTAAGTTCGGTGATACAAAATGTTGACCGAACTACCACTATCGATCAATACTTTCCACACTTTATTCTGCCCAATAATCGGATTTATTACCAAGGGGTCTTCATGCGGCCAGATGACATCTTCATAATCTTCTTCGGTAAACATTATGGCCAATGGCTGTCTGACCTGTGGAGTATGTTGATACAAATTGTAGATTTGACGAGCATACCTCTTTTTGGCAATTTTTCTACATCGATCTAGTATCATTCCTCCCATGATGGTCTTCACCTCTCCTCTATATCTAGGGGCTTCATCTCTTTCCCTCTGCCTGGGATCGTCATCCTCATTCCGATTTCTAGTATCTTTTTGGCCCTGGTCATTCCTCTTCGGCTCCAGTCGATCTCTTAAATCTTTGACAAACTGATTCAGATCTCCAGTCTTTACCATTCTTTCTATTAACCTCTTCAAATGGAAACAATCTTCTATGTTGTGGCCTTTGTCCTGTGGTAATCACAGTATTTGTTCCCATTCTTCTTATTATCAGGTACCCTTAGTTTTGCGGGCCTTCGGAAATCTGGCCTGCTCTTGATTTCGTTCAATATTTTAGAGATGAGAGCATTTAGTGGAGTAAACACCATTGGCTCCCTCTCCTTCTTCAGATCGTTTCTTCTATCATCCCTTCTGTCCCCATCTCGCTTATTCTTTCGTCGGGGATCATCTTTCCTTCGGTCATTTTTCCCCTGGCTGCCCTTTCTTCGACTATCTTTAGATGATTCTTTATAACCATCTATAGACTCCATTTTTCTTCTGATACTTTCCCCTCGGATATAGATGTCGTTGAGTGACTTCGGGGGAACATCATATAAGGACGATCGAAGCTTTCTTCCTTTAACTGAGTCGAGACCAGCCGTCAAAAATCCTGCTGCCTTGACTTTATCAAGATTGGTCACCATGCCAGCTTCTTCTTTAAAATTAATAGAAATATTGTCGGGAGAGCAGTATTTATATTCCCATAAGTTAATTTTGAGCATGATTTAATAAGACGATTTCGGATAAAAATTATATTGCAAATTTCATTATTTAAATTTATTATAAATGTAATGGATATCGGTGAAATTATTTAATTTATTTTAAAAATACATAATAGAAGAGTACATCCAATACAACAATACATGAAAGAAGAGTACATCAAAATACAGTTTATGAATAGTTGGACAAATAACTGTTTCTTGATTCAGGTTACTCTATTTCTAGACCATGAATATGACCGTTAAATTATATCCGTTTAAAATGTAGTCGTTAAATTATATCCGTTTAAAATATAGTCGTTGGTATTTCAAATTTCAAAACATTAATTAAATACTACTTTTGAAAATATAGGGAACCTATAGGAATTACCATTGGAGTAGGGGACATGAAGGAAGGGGACCGATCCGAACTCCCATTTATTATAGATAACCATTATTTTACTATATTTTAGGAATGCAAAATAGGAAAACCATGGAGATGGTCTTATACATCTCAGCTTAATTAGGGAGGGCTAGGTGTAAGATATTAGGAATATTGAAAATAAGATACTAGGAATATTGAAAATACTTATAGAAAACGTAAAACACCTTCAATTTGGTATGTCTTTCAATCAAATGTATCAATCAAACAACATATTTGCACATAAAACTTGTAACTAATATTTGGTAAGTTTTCCCCTTTAATTACAAAGTTGTCCCTATCCACTCCTCTGATCCTCGGCCTCTATATAAACCAACACCACTTCATTATTTCCTCCCATAGAATTCATCTTCACAACCTGCATCATTCATAATATTCACACCACTTCAACTCAAACATCTGTGCCACTGCAACACCAGAAATCACAAATATTAATATTTATTTACAGGCGCTCACTTACGTATTGACAAAGAAGAAACTCCCGTTTATGGAGTTCTTGTCTACTGCTACATACATAACATTCTTTCTCTCAACTCTTCTATTATATTGCTTGACGAAAAAAGCGAAACTAAAACAAAAGCAAAAAGTTAAGCTTCCTCCTGGTACAATGGGATTACCATATTTTGGAGAGACTCTTCATTTCTACTCTCAAGACCCAAATGTTTTATTCGCAACAAAACAAAAAAGGTTACTGCACCACCTTATTGCAAATTGCTGCTGCATGTTTTGTTTTGCATGATATTGGAGTATACATGTTTAAGGAAAGAAGTTTGATTTGTTCTTTTATGACGGTATTATATATGCTGCAGGTACGGGGATATATTCAAAACACACATCCTTGGTTGCCCTTGTGTAATGCTAGCAAGCCCGGAGGCAGCTCGGTTTGTTCTAGTGACTCATGCTAACTTGTTTAAGCCTACATACCCCAAAAGCAAGGAGAAGTTGATTGGTCCTTCTGCACTGTTCTTTCACCAAGGAAATTATCACACTCACTTGAGGAAGCTGGTTCAGAGTTCCTTCTCTCCGGAAGCAATTCGAAAACTAATTCCTGATATTGAGGCCACAGCCATTTGTACTTTAGAATTATGCGCCAAGCAACGAGTCACTAACACCTTCGAAGAGATGAAGAAGGTTTGTGTGCTTTGAACATCTGATAGTATTTTCTAGAACACTCTTTGATTACTTACCGACTAAGAATTTAAACAAATGCTGTTTCGTAGATTTTGTCACCTAATCCACACCATTCATCCATACTTTATTGTCTTCACCTTGATTATAAACATGTGGTCCAGTAGGTTTATAAGTGGATTGTTGGGTCCGCCACATGAGTTTGCTTTATTGATTATCCCAATTGTCATATATGCAGTTCTCATTTGAGGTGGGCATTCTCTCTATATTTAGTCAATTAAGCAGCAGTTACAAAACTGAGTTGAAAAAAAACTACTGCATTGTAGACAAGGGGTACAATTCTTTTCCAACAAACTTGCCAGGAACAGCTTATCAAAAGGCTTTAAGGGTAAGGTTCTATATAACTCTTAAACAGATGACGGTATACCTTCCAGATTTTTCGACCCCTGACTCTTCCAAAAATATTGTTATTATTTCGTGAAGGCACGGAAAAGAATTACTCAAATTGTGAGTGAGATTATCATTGAGAGAAAGGAAAAAAAATTGTTGGAGAAGGATCTCTTGGGTCATCTACTCAACTATAAGGATGACAATGGGCAGACATTGACTGAGGACCAAATTGCGGATAACATCATCGGAGTACTTTTTGCTGCGCGGGACACAACAGCCAGTGTCATAACATGGATTCTAAAGTACCTGCATGATGATCGTAAACTTCTAGAAGCTGTCAAGGTAACTACTACTTTCTGGTCCCAGATGGTCCTTCCTGGTTCCAACTATATACTACTTTACGTGCATTTAGGTCGACATCATATACCTTTGTTGTATTTTTATAGGAAGTACATCTCAATAATTTAATAACGTCTTGCAGGATGAACAAAGGACAATATTTGAATCAAATAATGGAGGTATGCTGCCATTGACTTGGGCTCAGAGTCGAAATATGCCAATAACATTTGGGGTTAGTACATGTTCATACTAGCTAGGTGATATTTTTATTTACAAAATAAAAATATTTAAGAAGATTTGTTTACATTAATTGTATATATAAATATATGAGCAGGTCATATTAGAGAGCTTGAGGATGGCAAACGTCATATCTTACACCTTTAGGGAAGCAGTGGTTGATGTCGAATACAATGGTAAATGATTAATTAAAGAGCCATATTAATTAAGCCAAAAAAAAAAAATGTAAATCAAAATCTTTGCTGGACTGATAAAATCTGGCCATTTATTAAATATCTTAACAGGATACCTTATACCTAAAGGCTGGAAGGTGATGCCATTATTTAGAAACATCCACCATAATCCGGAGTTCTTTGCTGATCCTCAAAAGTTCGATTCATCCAGATTCAATGTAGGACTCTGAAAGTTTGTACCATGCATCTATTAGTATCTTTCTTAATTAGCGGTATATGGATTTTAAAATAAGTTCGATATTCACTTTCATGACACAGGTTGCTCCAAAACCCAATACTTATATGCCATTTGGCAATGGAGTGCATGCTTGTCCAGGGAATGAACTTGCTAAGCTACAGATACTTATTTTGATCCACCATCTGGTTACCAAATATAGGTAATTAAGATGATGATATTACACGGAGTAATTTAAATAGGTTGGACCACTTAGTTTCAACTAACTGAACTTCTTCAAACAAGGGTAAATTATTAAAGTGCATACAAGAGGAATGCGATCCAAGTATAAACGTCTAAGCATGGCAAATAATTTAACAAAATCGTTTTGATGACCTTGGACTTGCAGGTGGGAGGTGGTTGAATTCAACAACGCGATTCAGTACTGTCCATTTCCAGTCCCTCTGCATGGACTCCCCGCTAGATTTCGGAAAGAACAAAGACACGAAGTGTTAAAATAGCAGCAGATACAATTAGGATTACAATATAATCCATTATGTAAAAGGATCCCATGTTTGGGTTCCCTAACTGATTTACAGAAAATAATTTTTTTTCTACTATCACCATTTAAAGTACTGCATATTTATCTATTTTTCTGCAATATTTATCTAATTATAAAACCAGTTAGTTTCATTAAGTCATGCTGCCTATCTGAAATTTTTCAGGGCACGAATAAAGGGACAAATTATCAAATAAAGGTGTATGCCAAGTGTTTAAAAGAACTGGTGTTTCATTCTTCTTATCCCTTTGGCTTGTAATATAAACTGTAGCACTGTTAGTAAAGGATTTAACTTAATTTACTTCAATACATGAAAATTTTAGGCTGTTATGTCTGGTCACTTGATAAGAATGCTTCTGACTCACGTGAAGGGTAGCATCAAGCGGCAAATGTAGCATAAGAGCAATTATTCATATGCTCAACTTGGTACAAATGGAAATGCCCCTGATTGCAAGGCACTGCTATGAGTGCACAAAAAATTCTAACCATCCAAGACAGATGGTCCCATGACATAATACACTACAGTAACCACCAATTGCTCGATCAGCAATCTTCAGCCAACCGTGCTTCTGTCGGTGCTCTAATGACCAGAACCTTCTAGTTGAGAATGATATATAGAAGATTACAAATTACAACATAGTAAACCAGAACAGAATTCTAAAGAACGTTGTAGAAGATTGTTTTCAGAATTGCTAGAAGTGACAATATCTTGACACGAGAAAGGAAAGTATAGAATTTTAAAGACATTACAGTAAAGCTCAGGAAGCATTTTCAGACTACCAGTATTCGAGTATTAGTTTTTTAGCGTACGATTGGGAAGGTTGGCTCAGTCTAATTCGTGCATACGCAGAACATACACTACAAGAAAAATGGCCATTTATGACGGAAATTTAACACTGAAATCGTCGCAATTGGTACCAATTATGACGGAACAAAATCGTCGTTTTTGCTCGCGTCTTAAGTTCGGAATTGCGTCACAAGTAAAAATTGCGTCACAAGTTCCAATTTCCGTCATAAGTTCCAATGAGGGGCCCACTTTTTACAATAAAATAATATATGAACTTCCGACGAAAATAACCGTCGTAAATTATAAACTTATGACGCAAATATCGTCGAAAATTAAAAAATGGGACCCACCTAGAATATAATAATAACAATATTTTTGACCGCACTATCCGTCGTATGTTAATAATTTATGACCATTTTTTCTTGTCATAAGTTGAAATGCCCAGAAGCAGCAATATTCATCTACATTTTCAGGTTTCCAGCCATTTTAGGCTTCCAAATTAAATCCTATCACACATTCCAATCTACATACAATCATTTGGCAATCGAACACCAAAATCAAATATGAAATTTAACAACAATCATACACGCAATTAAACGGATCTAAATATAAAAATAGCATTGTTCACATAAATATTGTCATAGATCCATATTCAACAACACAAAAGTTTAAACCATTCTACAATCCTACACCAAGGTATATCATCTTACAAATTTATATTCTCCTTGTTCTCCATATCACCTTCCTTCTTCTCCATGTCTTCATCTTCTTCATCGTCATACAAATTTAGTCTTTTTCCTGGAGTTCAACCCAGAGCCCATATTTAATTTCAAATGAGATAATTCCTGCAATTTCATTAAAGATTCATATTATAGACACAATAAACTACTCAACAACAAAAGATAGCAAACGACTTTATAAAAAGCAAGTTAATTTCAAACTTGAAAGCGCAGACCTGAATTGATAGATCCAGAATGGCATGCACTCAGAGGACGCCCAGTGTACAACCCTGTTACTTGTTGATTAATCATTCAATAATAAAATAAGAGACATACATTTAAATTTGAATAAAAACACTCCTGTGACAACCAAAATAATGTAACCTGTTTAGTTCTATCAATTTCCAGCTCCAGTTGTGCCAACTTTAAACGGCTTATTTTGGGTTGTTGAACATATGCCTAGATGGAAACAAAATAGAAGGCAACTAAGTAAGTGGTTTTTTAGTACACCTCAACATACCTTTCCTTATTACAAGCAGTGTCACTCCTGAGTACCTTTTTGCGCAGACGACTTTTACGAGCAGCTTCACGATTTTGTGCTAGCCGTTTTTGCAACTACACTAAAATCAAATCAAAGTTCATGCATCTCTGTATCCATAGAAAACAAGATTTTGACCCAGGCTGAATTTTGTTCAAACATAATTAAGCTACGAAATTCTAAAATGTCTTGACTAACCGTTCAAACTTCAAACACTCCAAATGAGATCAGATATCACTCCAACACAATATGCTAGAAACTTATTATGTGAAGTGAAACAACACCTTAAAGTATACCAGACAAGCATTCAAACACTGTCATCACCGTTAAAAAATAAAATTAAATTAACAAAAGTACCAAGTGAACAAGAATGACGTCTTGTAAGTACTAAAGACTTCCGGACTAGACAATAGACAAAATTTTGCACATAATTGAAAGAAGATAATACACTAGAATGCTACGTCAAAATTTAAGCTACCTGCTTATGTGATGGCATATGTGAAAGAGTTCGCATGTTGTGTAACCTGTCAGCTAATTTGAAAATAATGACACGAACCTGAAACAACATAGTATTAAATTACATGTAGCTATTGCCATGATTATCCTGTACACAGTTATAGATAGTGTGCATATGTTACCTCTTGAGTCATAGCTAAAAACATTTGTCACATGTCCTCTGCTTTCACATCTTGCACTGAATCAATATCATTCTTACATTTTAGCTTTAGTTCTGACTAACCAATAAAGTGTCTGCCAATACTTCGATCGTTGTGATCCAAATCTAGTGATAAATAGAGCATCAAGACTATAGGTAACACCCTTGGAAAGCAAAGATGCTAATTTGGTCGAACCAGGCACTCTGAGAAGGGTGGGTGCAGTGCAAACCGAGCACCCAGATCATCAGTTAAATCAACCGGGCTAGAATCGTAAATTTGACCAGAGATGCAGTTTATAACCAGTTGACTATCAACCTTCAGGATATAAGAAACATATAAAAAAATAACAATAACATTAAACACCAATAATAAACAGTGGTACTCCATACCAATGTGTTAGCTACTTAAAATTTTAATTAAAATTTTCATACCAGACTAAGTTGTGCTTCACTTGCTCCTTGAATGATCTGAATCAATAATTGGAAAACTATATCCAGTTAACAAAAAATCACCAACACCAAAAATCTTTACGCAAGATATCTATTAAATTCTACAATACAATTCTATCGAACAATTTATACATGGAAGCTTTTACACCACCAGAGAAGGCTACAAAAACTACACGGCAGGGCTTATAGTTAGCTCTTACACATGCCAAATAAACCATGTTTACTCTATCAATTTCATGACTCCATTCGGAAAAAATTAACAAGTGTCATTTTTAAACTAAAATGATTAACCATAGAGACAATCAGACAATCAAACAATAATCACAATTACATACATAATTAACCATATTTAAGCATTATACATACCAACAAAAGTCCCAAAAGCCCTCATTAATATACAGTCCAATTAACACCCAAATTCAAAGTCCCAAAAGCGTTAATGACAAACACCCAAATGAACACAAATGAATTTACCTTAACCAAAGCTTTAAACTCAAATCCCAGAGAGACAGAGAGATGGTCGAGAGTGTGATGAGAAGAGAGAGAGAGAGAGAGAGAGAGAGAGAGAGAGAGAGAGAGAGAGAGAGAGAGAGAGAGAGAGAGAGAGAGAGAGAGAGAGAGAGAGTGAGTGAGTGAGAGAGAGAGAGAGAGAACGAGTGTTTGAAGCCTTAATTGAGAAAGGTTTGAAGCCCTAATCGACTTTCAATTGGTTCTTCAGAGAGACAGAGATAGTGACGAGTGATTGATTGTGGTGAGTGAGTGCGGTGGAGAGAAAGTTTAGGTCAGGAGAGGTTAGGTGGGTGAGTGATTGAGGGGGAAAGTATAGATCGAGAAAGTTTTGTTTGGGGGGAAGTTTAATTGCTAAATTTCATTTTGGGGGGAAGTTTTTTCACTGCTAAAAAAGTTTTGCTACTTTCATTTTTTAATTTTTGATTTAATTTTCTATTTCAAGTTTTCAATTCAATTATTATAATTATAATTAATAATTTATGTGTATATATGTATATATAATATTCTGAAATATTTATAATATTTTTTTATAATATTTTAGGGATAAAAAGTTAAAAATTATAACTTTTTTAATAAAAATAGGAATAAAGGTCAAAAAAGCTAAATAAAATGGAAAAAAGACAAATTTTGATTCAGGATATATACAAACCCACATAGTTATACCACCAAATTTTAAATTACAATTTTTCCATTGTTTATATTTTAAATTTTTTTAATTTATTATATAAACTAGTTAAAAATGAAGAAAAATAAAAACTATTTTAAATTAGTTATAAATTTTTATTTATAATTTATATTTCCAACCGTACGGATGTGAATATATATCCAAATAAGTGATCTTCCCAAAATTTTAAAAATTAAAAAATTGATTTGGATAGTGAAATTATTAGTCAACTACTAATTTGACTAGTACTACTAACTAGTACTTCATCCCAGATTGTTGTCTCTATTTTTTTTAAAATATTTATCAACAATGTAATCGTACGAATCTCAATATATATCTAATTTAGTGATATTCCTAAAATTTTGAAAAATAAAAAAATTAATTTGGATAATGAAATTAGTAATCAACTATTGATTTGACGAGTACTACTAACTAGTACTTTGTCCCAGATTGTTGTTTCGATTTTTAAAAAAATATTTATCAGCGATCCAACCGTACGAATGACAATATATATCTAAATAAGTGATATCCCCAAAATTTTAAAAAATAAAAAATTGATTTGGATAGTGAAATTAGTAGTCAACTATTGATATAACCAGTACTACTAACTATTACTTTGTCCTAGATTGTTGTTTCTATTTTTTTAAAATATTTATTGACGATCCAACCGTACGAATGTCAATATATATATATATATATATATATATATATATATATATATATATATATATATATCTAAATAAGTGATATTCCCAAAATTATAAAAAATAAAAAATTGATTTGGATAGTGAAATTAGTAGTCAACTATTGACTTGACGAGTACTACTAACTAGTACTTTGTGCTAGATTGTTATTTCTATTTTTCTAAAAATATTTATCGGTGATCGAACCGTACGAATGTCAATATATATATCTAAATAAGTGATATTCCCAAATTTTTAAAAAATAAAAAATTGATTTGGATAGTAAAATTAGTAGCAACTATTGATTTGACTAGTACTACTAGCTAGGTACTTCGTCCCAGATTTTTTAATTTTAATTTAATATAAATTTATATAATGATATGCATGGTTTAAAATTTATTTTGTAAAATTCTAAATTAAAAATGTCATTGACGAGTTCGAAATTTGAATTTTTAGTAAATTAATTAAATTATATAATATATCTAATTATTATTAGATCTAACGATTCTTATTTATTACTAAAAATAATGATTTGAATATATGGTGAGATATTTTTGGGTGTATATTAGTGATCGCAAGATTAATTTTAAATTAAAAAGTAAAGTGTTTTAATTACAAAAATTACTACTAAAAATAATTACGGAAAGATATGGTGTGATATTTTGGATATATATTAATTATTGTAGTATTAGTTTTAAATTAAATGGTAAAGTGTTTTAATTAGAAGTAAAATCTTTAGAAAAAATGGGTAATTGAGTTGTTGGAGCAGAAAAAAGAGTCCAAGTAGAAGCTCAATGTGGATGAAGGAATTTTAATCGGAATAAAATTACGTTAACATTAGTAATTAGCTTTTTGAGTTGTGTTTGTAATTTAATTATTATTTTAATAATTAAGATAACCAAACTGAAAACCAAAACTTTCAAAACTTTCAATGTTTCGGCTTTAAGGCTTTAATATAATAGTATAGATTACTAAAAATAATATATATTATTTTTATATTTTTCGACGATCCAACCATACGGATGTCAAGACATATCTAATTAAATGATATTCCCAAAGTTTCAAAAAATAAAAAATTAATTTGGTTGGAGTTCTTAGTAGATCACTACTATTCCGACTAGTACTAGTAACTAGTGCTTCGTCCTATATTATTGTTTCCATTTTTAAAAAAAATATTTCTCGACGCTCCAACTGCACGGATGTCAAGACATATCTAATTAAATAATATTTCCAAAGTTTCAAAAAATAAAAAATTAATCTATGTGGTTGATGTATACATAATAAGAAAAAATATTGAAGAACTTTACGAGGGATTAAGAAGATCGTCGTAATTCTGGGTAACTTATGACGGATATTTCGTCATAATTTACCCAGAATTACGACGATCTTCTTAACCCGTCTTAAATAACCCAAAATTACGACAGATTTTTTCGTCGTAAGTTCGCAGCAGAAAAAGTAATTCATTTTACAATTAATTTTAATTACAATAAATAAATTTATGACGGAATTTTCGTCGTAAGTTCATTACTAAACATCGTTGTTTTGTCATCAGAAAAATTAATTCATTCTGTAATTAAATTTAATTACAATAAACAAATTTGCGACGGACGAAAATTCCGTCGTAAGTTTATTTACGACGGAGATTCCGTCATAAGTTCACTACAAAATGACGTTATTTCGCAATGAGAAAAAGTATTTTTTTTTTAAATTAAATTTTATTAAAATGACGAAATTTACGACGGAAATTCCGTCGAAAGTTCGCTGCTAAAATGAATTTACGACGAATAATTCGTCGTAAGTTCACTGCAATTATTTTTCAATTAAATTTTAATTTTTTGGAGCTAAATTTTATTAATAAAATAATTATCTTGCGACGAATTTCATTTTCGTCACAAGTTTGGCGCGAAATTTACGACAGATTTGGGATTCCGTCGTAAGTTGGGCGCGAAAATTGTTTCCGTCACAAGTTGGCCGTCATAATTGACCAAATTTCTTGTAGTGATATGAGATGATACATACCTTGGGCAAGTTACGAGTGTATTAGAGCATCTCCAATGGCGTTAGGTAAAAATGATTGGCTATATTACATAAAATATTGATTATGTAAATTTTGTCGAACCTGTAAGATATTGTGTTCCGAGGGTATTGGCTATAATGATTGGCTATATTTTAAAAATGGTATGTTATTGTTGTGGAATAAAAACTAGTTTATGATTTGTAATTAATGCTAGGGTGGTTGAGCTTCGAGCTTTAATGGCTGCTTCTGCGTTCGAGACTGATCGGTCCTCACAGAATGCCTACGTATCTCTGTATTAGAGAATCAAGCCAAGAAAACGTAGTTCTAGGAATGAGGGGTCAGGCCCTTTATATAGGCTGAGAAGCCTTTAGAATTATGGTAGGAATTAGAGACTTGGTAGAAAAGTCTTTGAGGAAAGTTCTAGATCTATTCCTTGTAGGAATCAGTTTCCATGTTGAATTGGATGCCTTATAGGATAAGTCTGAAGGGGATATTATCCTTATCCAACTCTTATTTGCTGAGCTGTTTATTTCCCCCAATATTAATTACGAAATTAATATTATAATAGGGGTTTTGGGCCCATCTGGTGGGCCCCACGTTTGGACCATTCAGGGTCTAATTAATGCCATATTAAATGTGTCTTTAGGGCTTATTTTCAGCCCATATCATTTGCCCCCCAACTTCTAGGAAAACTGATCAGGTTTTCCTTGAAGTTTTAACGGCCTTTTTCGAGACTCGGGTCAGGGTTTATCTTTGATATCGTTTTGACGTAAAGCGTGGAGCGACCGACGCGTTTACAACGACGCCAGATTGTGCCAGTAGCATTGAATGGTGCTAAACGACACTAAACGACACTAAACGGTGCTAAACAGCCTTAAACGACGTTTAAACGATGTTAAACGACGCTAAACGGCGATAAACGGTGCTAAACGGCACTAAACGACACTAAACGGTGCTAAACAGCCTTAAACGACGTTTAAACGATGTTAAACGACGCTAAACGGCGATAAACGGTGCTAAACGGCACTAAACGACACTAAACGGTGCTAAACAGCCTTAAACGACGTTTAAACGATGTTAAACGACGCTAAACGGCGATAAACGGTGCTAAACGGCACTAAACGACACTAAACGGTGCTAAACAGCCTTAAACGACGTTTAAACGATGTTAAACGACGCTAAACGGCGATAAACGGTGCTAAACGGCACTAAACGACACTAAACGGTGCTAAACAGCCTTAAACGACGTTTAAACGATGTTAAACGACGCTAAACGGCGATAAACGGTGCTAAACGGCACTAAACGACACTAAACGGTGCTAAACAGCCTTAAACGACGTTTAAACGATGTTAAACGACGCTAAACGGCGATAAATGGTGCTAAACGGCACTAAACGACACTAAACGGTGCTAAACAGCCTTAAACGACGTTTAAACGATGTTAAACGACGCTAAACGGCGATAAACGGTGCTAAACGGCACTAAACGACGCTCCTTAAATCATACGAAAAAATCAAGATTCAGGTTCAGAAGCTGCCCGAGAATTGCTGAAAAACCAAGATTCAGGACCACAAGCTGACCCGCGATCGGCCGGATCCAGGGCCAGCTTGTGGTCGGCTAGCTCCTGGTCGGCCGGAGGGCCTCCAACCAAGGTGGTCGGCTGACACCTGGTCGGCTGGAGGGCCTCGACCCCAGGTGGTCGGCCGGCACCTGGTCGGATGGCTCGTGGTCGGCCAGGGCTACTGCTTTTGCCTTGGTCGGCTGCAAGGTGGTCGGCCGGGGCTCTTGATTTTGCCTTGGTCGGCTGCAAGGTGGTCGGCCGGGGCATCTTCATGTGCCTTGGTCGGCTGCAAGGTGGTCGGCCGGGGCATCTTCATGTGCCTTGGTCGGCTGCAAGGTGGTCGGCCATGGCTCCTTCGGGTGTCGTGGTCGACCATTTCGAAGGATTCAGAAGCTGAATCTCGATCCTAGGGATTCAGAAGCTGAATCTCGATCCTAGGGATTCAGAAGCTGAATCTCGATCCTAGGGATTCAGAAGCTGAATCTCGATCCTAGGTTGGTTTTTGGTCATCCGTGACTTTCAAGGATTCAGAAGCTGAATCTCGATCCTAGGGATTCAGAAGCTGAATCTCGATCCTAAGTTGGTTTTTTGGTCATCCGTGACTTTCAAGGATTCAGAAGCTGAATCTCGATCCTAGGGATTCAGAAGCTGAATCTCGATCCTAAGTTGGTTTTTGGTCATCCGTGACTTTCAAGGATTCAGAAGCTGAATCTCGATCCTAGGGATTCAGAAGCTGAATCTCGATCCTAGGTTTACAATTTTTGTCAATCGTGACTTCTATCGGGATTACATCTTAATTCAGGATTAGCACTACTAACCTCGTGTTTAAGATTAAACTCGTTGTTTATCTCTTTAGGTGCAAACATCCATGCAGTAAATATTCCAGCTGTTTCTTTTCCGACAGATATGAATTATAACGATTCTTTCTGTATAACGCGGATAATTTCTGTCCTTTTTTGTCTGGAAACGATAGATGACCTGTTAACACGAACCGAGCTGAGATTCAACCTGATGTACCAGGTCATGTATTTTCTATAAAAGAGGCGAAGTAGCCTTCATTTCCATTCACTTCTTCATTTCTGAGCTTTCAGATTCTTAAGTTTTCTAAGGTTCAAGTCACAAGATCCAGTTCGAGCTTCAAGATCAAGTTTCAGATTCAAGATCAAGTTTCAGCTCTTGCATCAAGATGTCGGAAGGTGATCAACCCATGGCTCCCCCGGTCTCCATGATGGAAGCCATGTCAAAGAGGAGTAAAATGAGGACTGCTAAAGGTAAAGAAAGAATTCAACCTCCTTCATATGTTGAACATAGATTCGAATCATTGCTAGAACTTTTAAATATCATGAGGGATACATTTCCCAACTGTTCTAGTCTAGACTCTTTCAATAGTTCCAGTAAATTGTCGGAAAGGGACGTTCAGAAGATAAGGGAGTCTTATCACTTTCCAAGTGCCATCCAGGTTCGTCTCCCGAGTCCATCAGATAGAACTTGCAACTGGCACCCTGAAAGGATCTGTGTTTATTGGGGTGCCTTAGATGCTGGGTTCAGGTTCCCGGTTGACAATTTTATTATTAGGCTGCTGGCTGAATATCAAATCCACCCCTGTCAATTGTATCCCAACGCCTGGAGGTACATTTCTATTTTCTTAATAAGGTGTCGGGAGCTGGGGATTCATCCGACAACCACAATGTTTCGAAGTATTTTCGGGGCCAGCAACTCTTCTGAATCCAAAAAAGGATGGGTGAGCCTCAAGCACCGAGCCAAGCTTCCCCACATGGTGAATCCCTTCTCCTTTCCAGATTCACAACATTTCTGGGAAAGGGAGTTTGTTGTTCTTGAATGGAAGGGCGGTGATTGGGGCAACTTCTTTGTGAAGAAATTCGGGTCTGTCGAAGATAGTTCCCACTTCGTGTGCGACCTTTCTGATCCGGAATTGTTGGACCGGGATAGGCTTCTTGCTGACGACGGTCGCACACACTATAAAACTATTTTAAACGAAAAGAATCTCATTGGGGCTGGCCTTAGCTTTCTTTCCATTGAGGGTAACTTTCTTACTTGAACTTATTGTGAACTCTGTTTGTTCTTATACCGATGTTTTTCTCTTTGTATTTCAGCTGCTGAGGAGATTGATAATCGCCCCGTGAACCGGCCAACTGTTACAAAGAGGATGCAGAAAAGGGCTGAAGAGAAGCTGAATCCAACTAAGCCTCACATCCCTAATTTCTTGGAGCGTTGTTCTCAGGGTGGTAAACGATCCCGAAACGCTGACGGGGATATCCGGACTCCTTTCATTCCTCCTTGGGGCATCTGCGAACAAGACTCGGTCTTCGGGAGTCCTCACCTGGCCCTAGACTGGTCTAAGCTCTCCATCACTCCGCCTGACCAAGCGACAATGCATGCAGGTGACAAGCTGGATGAGTCTCAACTCATGGGCGCCCAGGCCTTATATCAGGTATGAAATTCCTTATGTTTGACATTGTCATTGATTTCAATTCTGCATATTCCTTGTGGCTCACTCGCCTCCTTGTTGCAGGCTAACGCCTATTTTCAAACCATTTCGACCCAAGGCCGGGCCTTTAGGGACGAAAATGCTAGCTTGAGAAGTGACTCCATGAGATTCAGGGAAGAGATTGATGATCTACACTCCCAAGTTGTTCGAGCTGAGGCCGACGCCGCATCTACCCGCAAACAGCTTGCTTCTCTAGCCAGAAAGAAGGCCTCTGATGCAGACAAGGTGATCCAAGCCTACCATAGGTCTGAAGATTTCCTCAAGCTCATTGATGATCATGATGATGAGGTGCGTCCCTTCAACATGTCTGTTGGTTGGGAAAAGGCTATTAACGCTGTGAATCATAGGCATCCATCTGTGGTCAATCCAGCAGACTTTCCTTGCCCAAATTGGGGTGCCCTTCCGGTTAACCTAGCTTCCGGTTCGAGAACTAAAATTGTTCCCCAAGCATCAGGATCCGGTTCCAGAGGCAGTCACCGTCGTTCCGGGTCCAACTCAAAGGGGGTTGTTCCCGCTGCTAGCCAAGACTCACATTCTTCTGGCTCCCGTGGGAAGAAAGTCCTGCCTGCAAAGAAGGTTGGAGTAGTTCGCCAACCCATCCCTGGGAAGAGGCTAATCCGGAACGAGGGCAGTTCTACTTCTTCTTCATCTTCCGAGGGAAAAGGAGCCAAAGTTGCTAGAGCTCAGCCAATGGTGATAGCAGAGTCCGGTGGTGAGTCCAGCGAAGACTCAGAGGAGGAGAGTGAGGAAGAGGAGAGCGGCGAGGAGTCTGGAGAAGAGGGTTCTGGGGAGGAGTAGCTGGAGTTAGTTCGTGGCCTTGCATGGCCTTGTTAGCCAGATGTGGCTTTATTTATCTAGATTTCATTCACGGTCCTTGGGGACCAAACTTTTATCTATCTTGTTGATGTAACTTAACTGTTGGCCCTTCGGGGTCTTTATTTATGCATTTGTTTCCTCATTAGTTTGCTTACTTGTTTTCGGTACTTGTCCTTCCTAGACTCACACTCAACAGGTGCTTGGTACATAAACAAAATCACAAAATCATTGAAGGGAAACAAACTTTGCATTAATAATCTGAAATGGGTTTAACCCTTACATAGCTTATTATTGTCCTACTCGGGGCGTAAAGCCCTGAAATGGTTTCATCGAACCTTATTTCTACTCCTCATAATAAATAGATAGAAAGCTGAATCCATGCAAGGATAGCTTATACATAATAAACTTTGAGGTTCAAAGCATGCCAAGTACGGGGCACCTCAACCCCGTCCAAGGTCTCCAACTTATATGATCCTCGTCCCAACGTCTTCTTGACTCGATACGGCCCTTCCCAATTAGGGGCTAGCTTTCCCTTCTGGCCAACTCCAGAAGCCTCGATCTTCCTTAGAACTAGGTCGCCTTGTCGAAAGAACCTTTCCTTAACTCTATGGTTGTAATAAAAGGATGCTTTCTTTTGATGTTCCACATTTCTAGCGTTTGCCTCATCCCTGACCTCGTCAATCAGATCTAGGGCGAGTCTCATGCCTTCTTCGTTAGTTTCTGGTTCAAAAGCCTCAACTCGTGGTGATGCTTGCATGATTTCCAAAGGCACAACTGCCTCAGCTCCGTAAGCCAGCAGGAACGGGGTTGCTCCAGTGGTCACCTTACAAGTGGTACGGTATGCCCATAGTATGGGCAACAACTCATCTACCCAGGTGTTTCTAGAGCGTTCAACCCTCTTCTTCAGTCCATCAAGGATAATTCGATTAGCTACCTCAGCTTGCCCGTTGGCTTGTGGATGAGCCACGGAGGTAAAACGAAGCTCAATTGCGTTCTCCTCACAATATTTCTTGAACTCTTCATTATTGAACTGTGTCCCATTGTCTGTCACCAAAATTCGAGGGATTCCATACCTGCAAATTATATTCTCCCAAAAGAACTGGGCAACTTGTTTGGTGGTTATCTTGGCTAGAGGTTTAGCCTCAATCCACTTAGTGAAATAATCAATGGCCACTATCAGAAACTTCCTTTGTGCTGAAGCTACGGGGAAGGGACCAAGTATATCCATTCCCCACATCGCGAATGGAATAGGGGAGTTAACCGATGTTAGCATCTCGGGCGGCTGCCTTACTATCGGAGCATGCTTCTGGCATCGATCGCACCGCTTGACATAGCTCTGTGCATCGGCCAGCATTTCTGGCCAATAGAATCCCAAACGAGTTATTTTGTGAGCTAGGGCTCTGCCCCCCAAGTGCTGCCCACAAATTCCTTCATGAACTTCTTCCAAAGCTTCCCTTGCCTCTTGGGGCCTCAAACATTTCAAGTACGGGATAACGAAAGATCTTTTGTAAAGAACGCCCTCGATCAAGGCATATCTTAACGCTCTCACGGACAGCTTTCGTGCCTCCAAGGCATTGCCGGGGAGCCAACCAGTTTCTAGGTGAGCTTTGATAGGATCTATCCAGCAGCTTCCTACATCAATTGGTGCCACTAATTTTGAGTTGATAGTCGGGGCCTTCAAGACCTGGAAGTAAACACTCCCTGCATAGTTTTCTATTTCGGAAGAAGCGAACTGGGATAGGGCATCGGCCTTAACGTTCTCTTCTCTCGGAATGTGTTCCACATAACACTCATCAAACTGAGTCATGACAGCTTTCACAACTCGCAGATATTTTGCCATAGTTTCATCCTTGGCTTCAAATTCACCATTCACTTGAGAGACTACTAATCTTGAATCTCCACAAACTTTGAGGTTCTTGACTCTCATGATTCTGGCCAAGCCTAAACCAGCTATCAAGGCCTCATACTCAGCTTCATTGTTAGTTGTCTGGAAATCCAACTTCAAAGCATATTCGACTGTGAACCCATCGGGGCTTTGCAACACTAAACCTGCGCCACTAGATTTTGTTTTTGATGCTCCATCAAAATAGAGCACCCAATATTCCTTCTGATCAGGTTCAAGTTCTCCATCTTTATCTTGCTTCTCAGGGGTTGTTATTGTCTCCTGCCCCCCGACTTCTTGGTTGCTAATGGTGCATTCAACCACGAAGTCAGCCAATGCCTGAGCCTTAATGGCTGTTCGAGGCTTATATGTGATGTCAAATTCTCCAAGTTCAATCGCCCACTTGATTAGCCTTCCACTAGCTTTTGGGCTATGCAAAATGTTTCTCAACTGTTGGTCCGTCAGGACCTCAATCTTGTGTGCCTGGAAGTATGGGCGTAGCTTCCTCGAGGCTGTTATCAATGCCAAAGCGAACTTCTCAATGGAAGAGTAATTCAGCTCCGCTCCGTGCAACACCTTGCTCACATAATAGATAGGTTTCTGGACCTTTTTCTCTTCTCGGATGAGAACGGCGCTCAACGCTTGTTCAGATACCGCCAGGTATATATAAAGAGTCTCCCCAGGACTAGGTTTGGCCAGCAACGGGGCTTCAACCATGTACTTCTTCAATTGTTCAAAGGCCTCTTGGCTCTCAGGGGTCCATTCAAAATTTTTCACCTTCTTCAACGCTTGAAAGAACGGCAAGCATTTATCACCAGACTTGGAGATGAATCTTCCTAAAGCCGCTACACGGCCTGTCAACTTCTGCACATCTCTTATAGAGCGTGGTGGCTCCATGTCTAAGATTGCCTTAATCTTGTCAGGGTTGGCCTCTATGCCTCTCTTTGAAACCATTAGACCCAAAAATTTTCCTGATCCAACGCCAAAGGCACACTTGGCTGGATTCAACATCATTTTGTGGTGCCTCAGCACTTCGAATGCCTCTCTGAGGTGCTTAATGTGGTCCACCTTGAACAGGCTCTTGACTAGCATGTCATCAACATAGACCTCCATGGTTTTTCCAATTAGATGGGCGAATATCTTATTCACCAGTCGCTGGTAAGTAGCTCCTGCATTTTTTAGACCGAAAGCCATAACAAGATAGCAGAAAACACCAAAGTCAGTTATGAAAGATACCTTAGGGACGTCATCCTTGTGCATCTTAATCTGATTGTAGCCGCTAAACCCATCCATGAAGCTCAGCATCTCATGTCCAGCTGTGGCATCTATTAACATGTCTATCCTAGGTAAAGGGAAGCAATCCTTAGGGCATGCATCATTCAAGTCGGTGAAGTCTATACACATCCTCCACTTACCGTTGGCTTTCTTGACCATCACAGGGTTAGCCAACCATTCTGGAAACTGAATCTCTTCAATAAACCCAGCTTCCAAGAGCTTCTCCACTTCTTGCTTTATGGCCTCTTGCCTTTCAGGTGCAAAGTTCCTCTTCTTCTGCTGTATTATCTTTCGATTAGGATCGACATTCAATCTGTGAGTTATGAGTTGGGGATCAATCCCTGGCATATCAGCTGCTGTCCAGGCAAACACATCGCTATTTTCTTGCAAGAATGCTATCAATTTGCCCTTCAGGGGTTCCTTCAGAGAGGCTCCTATATAAGTCACCTTTTCAGGGTCGCCCAGCCCCAGAAGAATAGGTATTAAGTCCTCCGCTGGCTTTCCTCTATGTTCATCATCACCGCGGACATCCATGTCTTCGATCGGAAGTACCTGCCCCCCGATTCCATCAGCCCTTAACGCGGATACATAACAACTTCTTGCCATCTTCTGATCACCCTTTTGTTCTCCAACACCGTTCCTGGTTGGAAACTTAATCTTCATGTGATATGTGGAGGCCACAGCCTTGAATGCATGAAGTCCAGTCCTTCCTAGGATCGCGTTATAGGTCGAGGATGCCTTGATCACAAGAAAATTCAGCATCTGAGTAGCTTCTTTAGGTTCCTGTCCAATCGTCATGGGTAACTGAATAGTCCCTTCAACCTTGGACTCAACTCCATTAAATCCGTAGATTGGCATGTTGGTGGGGGTCAACTGAGAATCAGTGTACCCCATTTTCATAAATGCATCGTGAAACAAGATATCAACAGAAGCTCCATTGTCTATCAAGACTCGTTTCACCTCCGAGTTTCCAATCACAGGAGTTATGACCAACGGGTCGTCATGGGGGAACTTTACCCCTCCGAGATCTGAATCATCAAACCCAATAACTATTTCAGTCTTGGCACGTTTTGGGGCTTCTCCCACGATGTGCATTACTTCTCTGGCATACGCTTTTCGAGAGTTTCGAGTCGTGCCGGCCGCTGTCGGGCCTCCCCAAATCATATTAACAACTGGCCCTCGGGGCTGTGGGTTACGATCACGGTCACGATCACGATCGTTATCTCTTCTGTCATTATCCCTTCTTTGGGTTCCACGATCATCATTCTTCGTGAACCTGCTCAGCTTTCCTTTTCGGATCAAGAACTCAATCTCATCTTTCAACTGTCTACAATTATCTGTATCATGACCCACATCACGGTGGTACCTACAGTATTGATCCTTGTTTCTTTTTGTGGGATCACCCCTAAGTGGCTTCGGCCATCGGAAATCTTTATCCTTCTCAATATCTAGCAAGATCTGACTCCTAGGAGCATTCAGTCTCGCATAGTCGTTGAATCTTGATCCCATACTCTTCTTCGGGGGTGAATCAGAATCCTTGCTAGTCCGGGGATACTTGTCCCTAGCATCGTACTCTTGCTCTTGCTTTCGTTTCTTCGAATCGTTAGAACCCTTGCCATTGCTTCCTGTGGTATCCTTCTTCATGCTGTCCTCGGCCTTGATATATTTATCGGCCCTTCGTTGGAGCTCGGCCATATTTTCAGGAGGGTGTTTTGCCAAAGACCTTTTAAAGAAGAGATCTGTGGTTCCGTGTTCCAGGGCTACCATGGCCACCTTATTTTCCAGATCAGTAATATTCAGCGTCTCCTTGGTGAACCGCTTGAGGTAATCTCTCAGATTCTCGTTCTTCCCCTGTACCACATACATAAGGGATGCAGAACTTTTTTCATGAACTCTCCCACTAATGAACTGGCTCACAAAGGCGGCGCTCAGCTCTTTGAACGAGCCGATTGAGTTTGCAGGTAAGCGGCTATACCACCTTTGAGCCATGCCAGACAAGGTTTGAGGGAACGCCCTACACTTTAAGGCATCGCTTGCAGGCTGCAACAGCAGTGCGTTTGAGAACGTCCTAACATGGTTTGCGGGATCGCCCGTTCCATCATAGGCCTTAATTGTCGGCATCTTGAACTTCCTTGAGATGCGAGCATTCATTACCTCCTCAGTGAACGGAGGTGTAGGATCATCAGGATCCCCAAGGGGCATCAGATCTCTAGGGTTACTTTTGGGGGTCTCCACCCTTGTTGATTTTTCAATCGGGGCATCAGCCCTTCGTTGCCTCCTTGAGGGCCTCTCCAGATTTATAATGGGAATCCTCCCTGTAACTGGAGGAGGTTGAATCAGACTTCGCCTTGCTTGCTCTCTAGCAATATCGTCCTTCAGCCTTTGGATCTCTGCCTCATGAGCCTTAATCCTTTCCTCGGCCGTTTGTGGAGGTTCATCCTGGATCCTTTGGGATCTCCTTCGAGGTTCTTTACTAGCACGCCGCCTCCTCGGGGCTTCATCACGATCATCATTGTCATCCTCAGAAGTTGAATCATCAGAATAGGGACCAGAGTAATCATCGTACTCCCGATCTCGGATCTGTAAAGCATGACCGCTCGGTCCAGGTTCCCTACGTTGAGGGGGATAATTAGGCAGCCCATACATCGGGTTGGTGTTCAAAGGGAGATCCGTGGTGTGGATCTGTACCCCCGGAGGTAGCGTACGACCAGCGCTGTCAAGAGGAGAAACCACCATCTGAAGAGGGTTAGTTTCTTGGTTTTGAGGAATAGCCACAGTTCCCTCAACGTGGGGAATCGTCCCTGAGGGTTGAGAGGTTAGAGGTTGAATGACCGTCCCTGTTGGTGGGGGTAACTGTCCTCCCTCAGCGGTGACGAGCGGATCAGAGACAGCAGGTGGAGCAGTGCTAAGGGGTATGGCCTCAGTTGATGTTGTTCTTCGTGTTTGAACCATGGTTGATGTCTTCTTCCCACAGACGGCGCCAAATGTTGTGGAATAAAAACTAGTTTATGATTTGTAATTAATGCTAGGGTGGTTGAGCTTCGAGCTTTAATGGCTGCTTCTGCGTTCGAGACTGATCGGTCCTCACAGAATGCCTACGTATCTCTGTATTAGAGAATCAAGCCAAGAAAACGTAGTTCTAGGAATGAGGGGTCAGGCCCTTTATATAGGCTGAGAAGCCTTTAGAATTATGGTAGGAATTAGAGACTTGGTAGAAAAGTCTTTGAGGAAAGTTCTAGATCTATTCCTTGTAGGAATCAGTTTCCATGTTGAATTGGATGCCTTATAGGATAAGTCTGAAGGGGATATTATCCTTATCCAACTCTTATTTGCTGAGCTGTTTATTTCCCCCAATATTAATTACGAAATTAATATTATAATAGGGGTTTTGGGCCCATCTGGTGGGCCCCACGTTTGGACCATTCAGGGTCTAATTAATGCCATATTAAATGTGTCTTTAGGGCTTATTTTCAGCCCATATCAGTTATTAATATTTCAAGTTGTTATTAATGGAATATATAATTTTAATATAGAAATAAGTGATGTGGCAATTCACTACAGGTCTCTAGAGGTTCGACAAATATAGCCAACATCAAGAGATTATCTATAGTTATAGATAACAGTTTTGTCCCATTGGAGTGTAAATTTTTTTACACATTCTTTATAATTCTTATTTATGGTAATTAAATTTAAAATTTACTAAGGGGTCTCTCCCATTGGAGATGCTCTTAGTACTTGTGTTGCTTGTCCATTTTAGCAGACCCCACACTTTAACTACAAAGAGCATTAGTCGGTTATGCATAAAAGTAAGTCCCATAAAATATGGGGTTAAATATTAAATTGGTCACTGACATATCTTAAATACATCATTTATAAATTCGGGGTCTCATTGAAAATACTTTTAAACATATAAATACTTTTAAACATATAAATATCAAAAGGGTACCCTTAAAATGTAATCGGAAAGTAAAATAATTTTTCATTGAGTTCTACACAATTATCTTAAATGCTACCATAACCGAACGAAAGGTTAATAATTATAGTATTTCTGATAATATATTAGATTGTAAGAAAATTTTATACTATTTATTTTTAATTTTATAGTTATTTTCTTTTATTTAATTAAATTAAATAGTAAGTAAATTTCTCTAAGTATATTATCAAAAATACTAGAATTCATAGTCTTTTATTTGGTTACAGTAGCATTTAAGAAAAATGTATAGAACTCGATGCAAAATTATTTTTACTTCCGAGTATATATATAGAGGTATTTGATTGATATTTATATCTTTAAAAGTGTTTTAAATGAGATTTCGAATTTATCAATGATGTATTTGAGATGTGTCAAGTTATTTAGCGGCCAATTTGATATTTAATCTATAAAATATGTGACCTCTCATTGGTTGATTTTCACTGTTGCATAAACTGACTGGTATCTTTCGGTTACGGTAGTGCCACACTGGATGTGTGTTGATCTCGTATTAGAACTTATATAGAAGAAATATATCTGAGCAATTGCGGTAATCGGATATAATCACAAAATTGACCGTTAAGGAGTAAATGATCAGGCTTCGATGATAGTTCTTGTGTATCTTACTGGTGGTTCGATAATTAACCGCTGGTGCATGTTAGTAGGTTTTGTTATTATTTTGCAGATTCGCATATAGCGTAATTGTTAAAGTATAGTATAAGATTGGATTGGGGCTTCCCCTGATAGCTTAAGATTTTAGGTTTAGATGAGCTGGATAGTTAAAAGTTGAGCTGGATAGTTAAAAGTAATCAACGGTTTGATATTGTAATTTTACGTGATCAAATTTCGGATGAAATTGCTTTCAAATTCTTCAGTTAATCCATAACATCTGGAAAATGCTACAGCTTCCAAAATCGTTCCCAAAACGGTTCTCGAATGTTGAATTGTCATTACATGATTTGTTATGTTTTTATAAATGAGATGTGCACTTCGTGCATTAATATGAATCCCACAAATAAAATGAAGTCATGTGTCATTCGGGAACAATTTTGGAATTTTTTTCGGGATACGTAGTATTACTAATATAGATCATGAATAATTGAGGACATTTATATTTTAAACTGGAGAGTTTAAGCAATTGTGTCGTTTGAAATTTCCTTGTTACAATAATACTTACAGTTGCTTACTAAATAATAATTTTTGCAGAATTATCATTATTACTAAAATTTCAGATTACGATGTTCTGCTAATCTAATATTCCTTAGATTCTCCCGCTCTATGTTCTCAATAAAGCCAAAATCATCTAGCATATTGCCCAATTTTATAGGTAATATGCATCAAAAGTCTCATTTAGAGCTAAAACATATTGGACAATAAATCCAGAGAAACTGCATGCATTTCTTGTAAACTCTGTTCCATGATTCATCACATCACCATATTATATGGCTGGATCATTTTATCATTCAAAATATCGCTGCATTATTAGTACCAAACCTTGGCTGGGGGTCTCGTTATACTGCACTAGCATATTGTCATCATCGATAACCATAAATATCAGTACTGCAGAATTGTAATCCACAAAACAGAATATGCCATTCCCTTGGTCCTGGCATATTTTCCATAATTGCTTTTAATACCTTTATTGATGTTGAAGCACCTAGCTCAAAATCAATGGGCAATAACTAAATTATTTATCCAAAAATGTAATTGCCATTTTAAACAACTGGGGCTACCATATTTTTGAAGTATTAACCTGAAACTCAATTAGCAGGTAGCAAAGTTGACTCTCAGAATTATGTTGTGATATATTACATTTATTTGCCACATGGAACGATGGCTAGGATTGTCGTGACGAGTAAGACTGGATAATTACAGCTACCATAAACTTGCAAGTTATTACAACCATAAACTTCATCAAATGGTGCATTGACAAGTCTAGATTCTTCAACGCTGTATAAGATTATGATCACATTGCAGATAGTCAGGTAGTCACGTGATTACACATTATTTGTGATGGTTAAGTATACGAAACTTGACAAATGACTTGCTACATAAACCGATCCATCAGATCAATTTAAAGAATTAAAGGTACCTGGTGTTACGATGACAACACGAAATTCTAATGCATTATGCATAACCTTCAACCAGTGTATTCGACATTGATGATCAGTTCCTGTAATTATACTATTAAAAAGGTAGCACTAGATTGATCAACAAAAGGTGGTCACATTATGTAATGTCTTCATTCCCTGATATAGAAATTTCTTGATGACTGAGCAAGTACTAAAATGGAACTGTCGTGGGCAATTATAGCTACTGGATATGATCATGATTTATGAAGGTTCTGGTGGAATGGAGAGTTAAACAGGTATCGTGCTACGTGAAAATATCACTTTACTGGACCACATTCTAGAAATAAACTGTTTGTAAAACCAAAACCAAGTTTGTTGTGGAACTCTAATTGATCACGGAATGCGCGAATTAATCTTAATGGTGTAAAAGACGATCACATTCATTCGAAAAGTTTGTCACTGAAACAAATTACGAAGAACACAAAGAAAGTAATAGTTGATTAAACTGACTAGCTAATACTAACAAACATAATTTCACAATTGACTATTTTAGTTAAGTAAAGTACTAGCACGCAATGAAGAAAAATAGTTCATTAAATGTCTAATGCTATAGATAAAGGATAATTACACATCTGGGCTAGGAAAATTCTCAAGTACAAAATTAGAAAATCTAAATTATTCTATTTCAACAAAAAATTATATAAATTTTAGACTACATGTGCATAATCCATATATTATTTTTCAATCCACGATCTACTCGAGGTTTTGGAATATCAACAGGGACATAGTTCTACCTAACATGCCTGTGTTAGCTAAAATAAAATGACTTCAAATTTAAAAATCAATCTCTTAAATTTTATTTATTTTTAAAGTGCCTATAATATAATATTAATATTAATTTAAAATTTTCTAGTGCTATAGTCATATTTATATCAAATTTTTTCTTTAATTTTTTTTAATTTTAAATCATAATTTAATAATACATAATTTTTAAGTTCAAACTTATTTCAAATCATTGACTTAAATTTTATCCTATTATTTTCATAAAAAATTGCAAAGTAATATTCGACCCTCAAAATTCATCATTTCTATATTTTACTAAATTATACTTCCTCTGTCCCCTTTCATTTCTTTATACTTTCGGTTTTGGGATGTCCCACAAATTTTTTACATTACTAAAAATAGTAACTTTTAACAATAAAATACATTATTACATCTTCACTCCACTTTTTCAACACTTTACACTATTACATCCACTACTTCATCTATTTTAACAATAAAATCATTATTATATTTTATACACATTTACAATCACATTTAAATAATACATTATATTTTTATTGGAATATTAATATAAATTATATTATAAAGGGCTCTTTTCATAAATATATTGTCAAAAGTAAATTTTTGCAATTTTACTTTTGTTAAGAAAAGCTATTTGCAAAAATACCATCTTATTTGCAAAAATACCATCTTATTTGCAAAAATACCTTCTTTCCTTTTTAAACCAAATTTCCTCCCCCTATTTCCGGATGAACAGTAACCACGACTACTGTTCATTTTTTTTTTTTTAAGGTAGGGTGCTATTTTGGTGGATTTGGGTTGCATGGCCCCGCAGGGGCATATTCAACTGCATGCAACCACGTTCAACTAAATTTCTGATTTCAAGTTCCATTTTTCAATTCTCATTTTCGACCTCTTTTTTGGACTCTATATATATATATATATATATAGAGTCCAAAAAAGAGGTCGAAAATGAGAATTGAAAAATGGAACTTCAAATCAGAAATTGAATACAACCACATTCAACTGAATGCAACCACATGCAACTAAATTTCTGATTTCAAGTTCCTTTGTTCAGTTTTCATTTTCGACCTCTTTTTTTAATGCAACCACATTCAAATGAATGCAACCACATGCAACTTTTTTAAAGGTGGGTTGATTTTGGGTTCCATGGCCCCGCAGGGGCATATTCAACTAAATGCAACCACATTCAACCAAATTCAACCACATTCAACTAAATTACTGATTTCAAGTTCCATTTTTCAGTTTTCATTTTCGACCTCTTTTTTGGACTCTAATATATATATATATATATTAGAGTTCAAAAAAGTGGTCGAAAATGACAACTGAACAAAGGAACTTGAAATCAGAAATTTAGTTGCATTTGGTTGCATTCAGTTGCTGATTTGGTTGAATATTGCCCCTGGCGGGACCGTGCAACCCCAAAATCACCTCATCTTAAAAAGAGTTGAATTTGGTTGCATTTGGTTGAATATTGACCCTGGCGGGGCCTTGCAACCCAAATCCGCCAAAAGCATCCCACCTTAAAAAAGAGTTGAATGTGGTTGAAACCAAAATAGCACCCCACCTTCAAATGAATGCAACCACATTCAAATGAATGCAACCACATGCAACTTTTTTAAAGGTGGGTTGATTTTGGGTTCCATGGCCCCGCAGGGGCATATTCAACTAAATGCAACCACATTCAACCACATTCAACTAAATTACTGATTTCAAGTTCCATTTTTCAGTTTTCATTTTCGACCTCTTTTTTGGACTCTAATATATATATATATATATATATATATATATATATATATATATAGTATAGTTCAAAAAAGTGGTCGAAAATGACAACTGAACAAAGGAACTTGAAATCAGAAATTTAGTTGCATTTGGTTGCATTCAGTTGCTGATTTGGTTGAATATTGCCCCTGGCGGGGCCCTACAACCCAAATCCACCAAAAGCATCCCACCTTAAAAAAGAGTTGAATGTGGTTGAAACCAAAATAGCACCCCTCCTTAAAAAAAAAAAGAGTCAATGACAGTAGCCGTGGTTACTGTTCATCCGGAAATATGGGCTGGTCAAAGGGGGAGGGAGGAGGGGTTGACCTAGAAGATGGTATTTTTGCAATTTTGAAACTTAGTTTGGTAAAATTGTAATTAATTGAAGAAGATGGTATTTTTGCAAAAAGAAACTTCAAATCAAGTATTTTTGGTAAATACCCTATTATAAAATAAAAAACAAAAATAAAAAATAAAATTTTAGAGCTAATATGCAGAAAAGAATAAACGAAGAAGAAATTTCATTCCAATCTATCTATATATATTATAATAGCAAGAGACCGGAGAGGCTTGCACTCAGAAGCTTCAAAATACTTTTCTTGAATTTTCACATATTTTATCTTTTTATTAAAATAATTTTCTTACATTTAATTGATCATTAATTATACCTATTAAATATATATTAAATGCACTTTATTTCACATTTAATATAAAACATTATTGTTATTATTTTCTTATTAAATATTAATAATTTATATAAAAGTACCATTATTTTAAGGTAAAACAATAAAATAAAATTATTTTTATCGTATAATTTCTAATCCTTATTCAAAATCATTGCAATTTTTTGGGCAACAATTAATAGACGATTTTAACTTTTCGATAAATCTCGAGCAATTAGCCAAAAAAATAACCAATTTTATACTTTTTTGCCATTTAACCAATCAATTAATTTTTTCACAAAAAACCCCAACAAACTTTGTTAAATTGAAAAAAATTGTCCTAAATTTCACCATGGTTAATTATTATTATTATCCGATGTTTAATTTTTTAATATAAAAATAATTTTTTTTACATTCCTGCAGACCAGTTTGGTGTATAGTCAGACAATTAATTTCATTATAAAATTTTTCTTTGTTTTTTTCCCCCAAAATTGATTATATATATTTGTCTTTTTTCCTCCTAAATTTGATCAACGCATTGAATCCGCACAAATTTCATTTTTATATTAGTTATTAACAATATTATAATAAAATCATGAAATTCTACGCAACTTTTAATTTTAAAAACAACTACCGGACAAATTTAGCAAAAGTCATGCATGCCTTTGTCCTTTAAGTGATTTTTGTCCATATTACATACATATTTTTTAAATTCAGAAAATAATTTTAATTATGATAAATTAGATCACTCTTATTTTTTTGTCATAAAATAGGGAAGGGTACAAATACTTAAAATATATATTTATAAAATATAAAAATACATAAAGTAACAATGCAATTGAAAGATTTGTAATTAAAATTATTATTGTTATATTATATTTTAATCTAGTTCAACATTTCATAAATATTATTTTAGATATAAAGATAATGAACTACAATGAAGTAATAATTTGAATGAATTTTTTGATGAATAATTTATTGCTTATTTAATAAGATGTGGTTGAACAGTAGTTAATACACATCAACAATGACTAACTATAGTTAATTTATTTTCACAGTTTAATAAAGTTTGTTGGGTTTTTATGAGGAAAAAAAGGTTCATTAGTTAATTGTAAAAAATAGAAAGTTGGTTGGATATTTTGACTAATAACTCATAAATGACGTGAGAATCATGATAAGATACATAAGTATAAATATTTTTTGCTTAACATCCACAATTTAAATAAAAGTAATATCGTAGAATTTACTTTTATACATGAACAAATTACACACAGGCTGTGACCAACTCGATTACATTTAATCAAGTCGACACTTTTTTTCGTTGATTAAATCAATAAAAAAATACCCATTTGTTGTTTGATTATTTTGTGTTGTAAAAGATTAATATTCTAACTAAACACATTCTTATACTATTACTAATCAATTAATCATGCATGTATGTTATGAGATAGGAGACGAAGAACGTTAATTAGTTATATTTAATATTTACAAATTTTTATTATAGGAATTATGTTGACATTGTAATTTGGTATGGAAAAAAGTAAGAGGTCTTTAAGGAGTTGATTTTTTCTATTTTAAATAAATTCTCACTTTCTGAGCATTGAGTAAGGGTGTTATAAAATGGGCATCAGCTTTGAAAACATATATATGTACATATTTATTATAAAATTTAATAAAAGAGTATTAGAATACGTGAGTATCACTTTGAACGTGTGTCCATGAATTTAATTTTAATATTACAAACAAAAAAGTTCTTATAAATTGCTCAGGAAAATTAATTAAATGTAGAGATAAGGGGCGTCAGATCAATCCAAAAAACATGAAGCATGACTTACAATATGCATTTGAATTCTACTTTTTTGGTCATAAAACCAAATATATCGACAAGTGAAGTCAATCACGCCTCTCAAGTCTCATCACATTTACATTTTACTTCTTTTCATCATACAATCAAATTTACTACAAATTAAGCAATCACGTCTTTCATAATGTTATCGACAATAGAAAAGATTCACAAATGTTATTTTTACTTATTCAATGTCAAACTTTGCAAATGTCTGTCAATATTGTATTTCAAAAGCATTTTTTATGTGACAAAATAAGTGTCGTCAATATCTTCAAAATTATTATTATTATTATTATTCAAGAGTTAACCGAAACATGTTTTTTTCACCTAATTCTTTTCTCTTTAATTTTCAAACATTCAAATTTAATTACATTTCACACAATTTTTAATTTATCATATCAACTTTCAAATAATAAAATTTAACAAACAATAATGTTATGAGTACAATTTTAAAAATATATGCGTGCCGTGTTTTCCATGGTTTGCGGCAACAAATTATCCTACCTTGAAACTATCAACGCATTTCCAGCTCAACACATGGAGGTGCTTCAACGAAGCCATTGGTTCGGTCCCGTTCCTCCAATTCAGTATGGCGAAATCTTTCAGTTCCGTTACCGGTGCATAATGACTTAATTAGAGGCATCTGCGTCAATCGTATCTGCATTGGGTATGTAACATGCGTTGTGACTAAGTATTTGCTCCATAAGGTTAAAATATCATACTATGAGAACCTCATACTATGCTTAGTATTTTATACGAAACGAAATCGCAAAATTAACTTAACTTAAAGAATGTAAAGTGCTAATTACTCTTTATGAAAATTATAGTTTCTGCACTCTTTGTATTTTTCACTTGCTCATTTTGCTGTCATTTTGCTGCTTGTTTTCAGGTTTTACCGCCGGTACACATGTCAGGGGCAGCGGCAGTAGAGCTACCACTCATTGAGGGGTAGTAGAGTAGACAAGACCAAAAGATTGGGAGAAGGCATCAAGTTTAATCATTTGTTTTTCAAGCTGAGAACTATGAATATTTGTCTTTTGGGAAAACAATATTACTCGGTGTAACACTATTAACTGGTGTAACACTATTAACTGAGAACTATCGTAGTATGGTTTACTTTATTCTGGTTTAGTATAACAAGTTATGGAGTGAAATACTTTTGATGATGCCGGACATTTAGAAGAATACGATATTAACATTTAGAAGATATGTTAGTTCTTATCATATGTGTTTTTTATCATTCTGACAAGTTTCATCTAAATTGAGTCGCCTTGCTAGTCTCTACATCTAGCAACATACAAACATATGTTGTTACCTAACATGAAGGTTGCGAAAGAGCTTACACATTCTTTTACAAATATATTGTAAGCCAACCTATTAAGTATTTATCTGTGATTGAAGGTTTAATGCGAAGGACCCATCTATTACTGGACAAGGTGCTGGACCGATTTATTGTGATAAGAGAACAGGTTCGTCAGGGTCAATAGTGTAGGTTGTTGTATTCAGCAGTCTAACATCAATTAATATTTCAAATTCAACCTAAAAGTAATTAGATAGATGTTTATCTGAACTTCTTTGTGGGTTGTTTGTGACATAGGTCCCTCACAAAGGATTGGTTTCTGAAACCACAAAGAAGCACGAGCAGCCAAAGGTACCAAATCTTTTTGGTCTAAGTTCAAAATTTAATATGTCATCTTTCTACCTTTATATAATTTATTATATTTTATTTTAAACATCTTGCAACAATAAATTTGGAAGGTTCATAGGTGATTTTACTTTATCCTACAGTAAAAGATAACAGCATTGAAATAAGCAGGAATAACTAGATTATAAATCTAGCCTTCAAATTCGCTTTCTAAGATTTATGATTGATTATGTTTCTTAAGTTGGCGAGGGAGCAAGAATTTACCTTAATCTTGTCTATATATTGAAATCTACTTGTGCGATTGGTTGTATGGAAAAGTTATGCGGTTTTCTTTGGTGATATTTTATACTAAGCATAGTATGAAGTTCTCACAGTAAATTAGTAGTGTCGATAATAAAGTAGCAAAGTTGTCTATTTTTCAATATACCATAGGCATAGGCTACCTTAAACAAGAGTGTTGTTTTATATTTATAGTCAACAAATTTTATCCATTTATGAAACATCTATTTAGGGTAGAAGATTGCATCTATCTTGTGAAGAATTTAGTGATCAATTAGCAAAAAATCATTGTAATGCTATGATATGGTTATTTGCAGGAATTTTTAGCCTAAAGTTAAAAAAAAAACATTGATGTCTTAAATAGCACATATTGAAAAGTTCCCTAACTTATGGCGTTTGCCGTTTGTGAAACAATTTGTAGCTATAATGCCTTAAATAGCACATATCTGGAAGTTGACCAACTTCAAAACCTACCTAACGCATTATGAAATGCTAACTCGCTACATTATACATGTGCATATTCTTTTTATAATGAAACAGAAAAAGTACAAGAAAATGAATTTCATGTAAGGCCAGTAAATGCATTATGTGGGTGCGATAGGCCAACTTTTGTAGGAGTGTCATATGGACACTTTATAATTTTTATTACTTCACTTTTTGTCATTCCCCCTAAATTAATACTTTATTGCATGAAATGCTATGATAAAATTGATTGACATTGCTATAAATCATAATTTGTAAATCCAGGAGGTTAAGCTGGAGTGGGGGTAGGGTTTGGCTCAGAAGAGGGAGCTGAAGCAAGGCAGGAGGAGCTCAATCTCAACAAGGCAAAACCATTTACACAGACCAGCTGGTAAGAAATAATGAGAACTTATGCAATAATTCTGTTCTTTCACTGCTTTTTATGAATGTATACTCGCACTTCCTGCCCAACAATACTATAACAGATCAGATCTAGTAAGCATCCTGTTTTTATGACTGAAGATACATTTTGGAAGATTGTTTCATTCTACAAGTGCACAGTTGGAGATTGTTTCATTTTTATCGGCATACCATTTATTTATGATCATATTCATGGAGTTTGTTTGGTTGGCACTTATGAGTAGACATATATGCGTGTGTTCAAAAAATGCTACTCCCTCCGTCCTCCGTGATTGTTTACATTGGGTTTTTTCACAGAGACCAAGAATTATAATTAAAATAAGTGAAGTAGTGGGTGTAATAGTAATTTTATTGTTAAAATAAGTGAAGTAGTGGGTGTAATTAAAATAAGTGAAGTAGTGGGTGTAATAGTGTAAAGTATTGAAAAAGTGGAGTGAAGTAGTGGATGTAATAATGTATTTTATTGTTAAAAGTTACTATTTATAGTATGTAAATAAATGAAAGGGACGTCCCAAAATAGAAACTGTAAAGAAATGAGAGGGACGGAGGGAGTATTCTTTAGCGATAGACTCTACTCCTAATGCGTAGTACAGTGCAAATCATGTGAATGATTCAAGGGGTCAGACTTTATGTAACTTATATGTACTTTTGTCAATCTTCAACATTACAACAAAATGGTATAAATATGAATATGAATAATTATAATAGGGTCGTTTGGGATATCTTAAAATAAGCTACTTATCACTTAAATGTAATAAATAACTTATATGAAATAAGTAATTGTAACTTATAACTTATATTTTCGTGTTTGGGTGTTTAACTTATAAGTCAGTAGAGTGTTTGGTAAATCAGAACTTATAAGTTAACTTTTTTAAATATTTTCAAAATATTTGGTTTTTAATATATATAAGTGGATATCAATGGATAGATCTCGATGAGTAGAGAAATTTGACATATACATATCAATTTTTTAATGAACGAATCAAAAGATATATGATTTTAAAGATTTGAAGGATATTATATATTACGCATATCAAGAAATAAGAATAAGTTGAAAGTTGAAGTTAGAATTTCTAACTTTCAACTTATCAACTTATTTATAAAGAATAAGTTGGTTCATCAATTTTGCCAAACAGTCCATGAAAACTGAATACGGCCGTTTTGTCCAAATAAGTTGAAAACGGGCTTTTTATCCCTTCAGCTAAACAGGCCCAATGTAACTTCTGATATGCCTGTAGTGAGCCTTTTAGTGATAATTATTCTATTGAGTGGATGACTGTCAATGTCAGTATATGTCAGCATGGTCAAGAGTGTTTTAAGTAAATTTTGTGGCATGCAATTTTTTTTTTGCTAGCTTTGTTATATGTTTTATGCAACATTTACCCCTCCCTGCAAAAAGGACCATTGAAAGTTGAAACTATAATATTATAGCATAATAGTACTAAATTATAAAGAAATAGAATATACAAGTATATTTGTCAAAGATATGCAATTCATATATTTATAAATGTATAAAAACATTATCATAACAAAAACTTTCATAATTAAATAAAGTAATACGCGGTGGTCTGTGCCTTGCATGGGCTCAGTTTTTGTGTTCCAGAAAAAGAGAGTCACAATCACGATTACCCTACTAAATTTTGGACATAATCTTGGATCAGTTGAATTTAAATTTTGATAATTGATTAAATGTGAGTTTGTGTTTTTGAATTCTTTTTCTTTTGTATGTGGTAGTAAATCGCATAATATTTCATTTTCGTGTTGCTGCTTTTACTAGCGCATAGGCGCTAGTACAACAGGACTCCAGTATATGGTTTCATAATATCTGTTATGCATTTGCTTGAGATGTGCTTTGGGTGATAATCCAAGTTTTGGTTGGTCATGGATGTCCTAGCATAGAAAAGAAGGTCGTTTCTTCTGCGAAATTTTTCAGATATTTGAATTTGATAATTTCTGCTACAGTCTTGGATATTTAGATACACTCTAAATTGATGGACAATACTTTGAAAAGAGGTGGTCACTGTAATTCATTGTACTAACCTTAATAACTATAAATGCGTGTATATAATATTTATTCTTATGTCTGTAGCTCATTTAGTTGGACAAGTTTTTCTGAAAGAGGATATCTGCTAACAAACAAGGAGGATGAGGCAAAAACTACTGATATTATGCGTGTTCTCTTGACTTGTGGCTTTGATCCCGTGAATGGGTCAAGTGAGTCCATTCTGAAGATAAAATCTGTCAAAACTGTAGTTCGTGAATTGGATTTATCATGCGGTAAAATTGAGTCAATTCAATTGACCCACATCTTCCTCCACCTGTCATTAAAAGGCCTCCACCTTAAGCGAAGCAACCACCTCCCCATCCAACAAGTACTGATATTGAAAAGAAAAAAAGGAGACCGGCTTTGTCCAAAGTAGGCATCACTTTCAGTATATCTGTAATGCTTCATGCATCACTTTGAATTTAGTTAGTAGCATCATAGAGCCTCTGATGGTATTCCAATATGGCTTTGATCACCTACATAAAATTATTTTTATCAACTTTGTCGATTATTAGTTTGAAATCATCATCTCAGGTACTCTGGGTGGAAAGAATAGTACTTTTATTAGGAAAACTTCTTAAAAGGAAGTTCCGAGTCATTTTGAAATTTTCTAAGGGTGTATAATTTTCTAGAATGAGTCATTTTGAAATTTTCTAATGATATATAATTTTGTAGAATTAAGTTTTACAGATTTACTAAGAATGTACAACTTCAACTTCATATGCCTGCAATGTGATTCAAATCGACCAAAAAGGTATGCCTGCAATTAACTTTTACAGATTTATTAAGAATTCAGGACATCTTGTGTATTCATTGTATAGCGGAGGGAATTAAAGAAGATGACTCAAGATTGTTTTTACTGTAGATAAACTGAAATATACTTTAAAACAATATTGTAAATGAAAAAGAATTAAATTTGGCATAAATTTATGGCAATACATATTTCGTGGAGATATTGAATTTTCGATATTGCAAGTGATAGCTTTCGAAATTTAATATTATAAGTGGTCTAACACCTAAAATGTAAGTACACAAAGTTTACTCATTTTCTCGCGCAAATCATGCATGACATCATCAATCAGAATACTACTTTGGACCCTCAATCCTGTTTTCTTTATTATCCTTCCCCCCAAAGGTGAATCAAAAGTTGTAACAGTATAGCAACTTTTTCTAGGGGGTGGACGATTTTTCTCGTGTAAGTCTTTTAGTTTGCCAGTCACAGTTGCTACACAACAAGTCACAGTTGCTACACAACAAACAAAATACAAATTTGTGTAAAAACGGTAGGATACGCGGAAAATTACTTCTTTTAGCATGGAATGAACTCACAATTGGATCCGAGTTTTAAAAAGGGAAGGATGTGAGTGAAAATGGGAGTAAAATACTTACATCCTCCTTTTGGAGTGAAAGCATGTTAAATTTACATTTATTTCCACTTGCATTCATTTCTTTTAAAAACTTGGGAGTACAAATAAGAGTAAAAAGTGAAATATTTTATCTACCTTCCACTTGCTTTCCTCCCCTTTTAAAATTCGGGAGCAAGGCGTCAAAGGGTTAAAAAGCTATGAGAACAAAGGGTTGGGGGAACGATTGATGAATTCCTCGACTACTTGAAACTTGTTTGTATCGATTGATGAACAAGGATCATCATGCCTTTTTCTAATTTGAGCGTCTGTCATAGGGTCATTGGAAACAAATGTCAAGGGCAAGGGCAAGTGATGATGTTTGTTTAAACATCTAATTTACGCAGTCCGGGAGAATGTTAATAAATGTGAACCAACAATTTATAAAATAAAAAGGGTAAGCATTTTTTTTATAAAAAAATTGTAAAAATATCACACAATTTCATATCATTCGGGTCCAAATTCATATCTAAGACATAAATAAGTAAGATTGAATTTTAGTCGAATTTCAACAATAAAAATGTTACATATCTCAAAATTCAGATTTATGATAACTTCTTGAAGGGAAGTCGTGAGTCATTTTAAAAGGAGCACACAATGCAAGAAAAACAACTTGGTCCCAGGACAAGGGCAGAGAAGATGTCCACCCAGAAGGACTCTTGGAAATTCAAATTTCAAGACAAATTGCACAACTCCAGATTTGGAGATTATACATTTAATTGCAACTCCAAATTGCACAATTCCTAGTATTATATCAGTATTCAAGCAGCGCACAACCAAACAAATAGCAAAGCATTCTTAATTAGTGCATTCTTAATTAGTACAAAATAGAAGTTCAGAGCAGAAAGGATTGGTGACTGGATTAAATCCGGTGGCCACCAACAAACACGATATATCCTCTATCCAGCATTACTGTTTCAATCGGCGTGAACTCGTTTCGCCTGTTGTACTCAGTAAAAGGATCATTAGCATAGCCAATTGAATTGTTGTTTACCTATATATTTCACAAAAGTCATCACTAATAATTAAACATACCAAAGACATTATTATGCTTGGTTGGAAAATTAAATATTTTAATTGAAAAACAAACCTGTCTACAGATAATGTAGTGCCCACCAGCTCTAAGATAAAAAAGTGCATTATTAACTAAAAAATTCACCTCCTCACAAAACACCTTGACAAACACAAAACCAATATTACTACAATGTAAAAGAGTAAACTAAAATGCGAAGATGATATAGCATTACTTAGTAATAATTTATAATAAAAGTATTACCCCCATTTTGAATATATATATATATATATATATATATATATATATAGAGAGAGAGAGAGAGAGAGAGAGAGAGATAGAGAGTGAGTTACACCAATAGAAACCACTACTATAATAAAAAGTAGAATCCGATTCATATTTACCGAATAATTCTAACTTGGGTGGCAAATTTGTAAATGTATGAAATTTTAAGTGTCAGATTAAAATAACGCGGTCTGCATGTTATTCATTCAGGTATGCTTTAATTTCTCTCTCATCATTATTGCTTTCTCTTTCTACTCGACTTATCTTCATTGCCTCATTTTCTTCATCCCTCTAATTATTTATGTAATAACAAGTAATAAAACTGCACCCCAATCTCACTATTATGTTTTCGGATCATCCACTATGTCTTTAAATCATTTGAAACCATCACTATAGTTAATTCATAAACTTTTTCAAATTAATTTTACGATAAAGTTAGACCTTTGGCACCAAATTCAGTCCATAATCATTAATTTAATAGCATAAATCGTCAATTTTTAAAGTAAAAATCATTAATATGTAAAGAAGAAGAAATCACCAGTTTATGAACTGAAATTACCAACTTTACTGATACACAAAGAGGCTAAAAAGTAAATCTATAATAATGTCTAAATTCACAACGGTACGACTTTAATATTTATAGTGATTGCAAATTATAGAGGGCGATGATATAGTTACGTGTTTGTATGTAAATTGAGAGGGAAATGAAGGCGAAAGGTAAATTTAACCTAAAATCAGATTATTAGGAGAGGGAGAGAGAGAGAGAGAGAGATAGAGAGAAGGGAGGGGGGGATAGATATAGATGTGAGAAATCATGAAGGTAGGGGGGTGGATATAGATGTGAGAAATCGTGAAGGTACCGCAATCCAGAATTTATCGGTGTCAAAATTCATGACCGCATATACCAGAAACCATTGTGGGTGGTTACTGGTTAGTACTGAGGGATGAGATATGTATATGCAAGCAGTTGGGTTGGCGGTGAAAAATGATAGAGGACGAGTTTTGCGTGCCTTAAATTTTAATTATTAAAAAAAATTATTAAGATTAGTTTCTAATTCCAATTTTAAAGTTGTTTCTATTTGAGCAAATGCATATATATATATATATATATATATATATATATATATATATATATATATATAAAGTACTCCCTCCCTCCTTCCCTCTCATTTATTTAAATTACCAAAAATAGTAAGTTTCCTCCACTATTACACCCACTACTTTCCCCCACTATCTCATATTTAATTATAAAAATACTATTACACCCACTACTTTCCTCCACTATCTCAAATCTATTATTAAATATTGATAGGTCCCACCACTTTACCCACTTTTCATCTAACTTTACGTATTTTTTAAACACTGTCTTGGTCTCCATGCTAATTGCCAATGTAAACTATCATGAGGGATAGAGGGAGTATTTAATATGAAAGAGTACGAGATAATTATATATTATGAGGCAGTACAGAACCTGTTGTCCAGGAGGATGATTAGGACAGTGATCAATCTCACCGAAGACTACATCCACATACCAACAAGCATGTGGTAATGCCAATGGGAATATGGATATTTCACTTCAATTGTCACAACATTTTCCCTCTTCCCCGTCATGTGTACAACATCATCGCCACCAAAGAACCCCACTACATAAACCAAATCATCCTGCAAATGAAATAGAGAGGAAATACATAAGTGAAGCATGAAAATCATTATGATAGAGATAAATGATGATACCACAAAACTTATCGAGCCAACAAGATCAGACAGATTAAAAATCATAAGTGCACATACATTTCCAGCATATAAAACAAGAGAGTCGGGCTTCTGAAAAACATAAAATAAAGCATAATTACTGAAATTAATTAATTTGTTGCCAACTCATACGCTATTCCATGTTCTGACATACGGTAATACTCACAATCCATATATTGGTTAAACGACCGAGGATTGCAGCACCCTTTGATCTAAGCGGATCCCACACTGTGTGCTCAACTTCAGTTCTATCCTCATTCTGAGATAGAAACTGAAATAAGCCCCAACACAAAAAACTAGGCCAGTAGATGGAAACATAAAGCTCTGCATTATTGTGCATTAAACATTGATAACAGTAAAAAGGGCCAAAAGACCTAATTTGGAGCTAGGGCCTAACCCCAGTGTTCCTGGGCCTAGTGCCAAAATATTTGGGCTTTTATAAAAAAAAGTTGAAGCAAATTGGAGTTGAGTCATATATCTTACAATGTCAATTGCAGTTAAGCTTTTACTCAACTAAGACATGTGGTCCTTTTCTAACATGTTAGTCTGCCTATTATCATTACCCGACACCAACTAGCTAAATTCAATTATGAGAGAAAGCTTTGTAATTCATGCTACAAATGAATTCACATAACATCCACTGTTTAATCAAAGAGCTCAATATGCCAGTAAGAATCAGGATCAGCAATAAACCCAAAAGCAATCCATGGCATCACAATAAGATTAAGATTTAAGAGGTTGACATTTTATCCGCAATCTCTAGTTGTCTAATGTATGAGTTAAAGTAACATTTTGAATATTTAACTACACAAAAAACTTCCATCCAGCAGTCCGTGCATTTGTAACCTTGCTTGGATAGGTCTTAGCTAATAGCGGCCACAATGTCACTATAATGTTCTCTACCAAAATATGTGTTCACTCCAAATAACACCACATGATACAGGACAGATCTTGAAAACAAAGATTTATTGAACAAAAATAGATAAAGCAATGAATTATACGAATCCCAAGAATAATTAATCAATATTATTCTCAAGAAAGGTGTATAATCAAAGCTAAGTAATATGTGAGAGATTACATCACTTATATAGAAAGTAGGAACCCTAATTAAATAACCTAGTGGACTAACGCCCGATAACAATTGGGCTTATTATATAACCTATTCGCCCCATATATAAAACATTTAAATGAATAATTTTAGTTCTATCCAAACTAAACACAAATAAGTCAACTAATAACATATATATAAATTCTTCAATCCTGTTCCTCATCATTCTCCCATTGTTGGAGAAAACTCGACCACGAGTTTTGTAGAAGTTAAGAACCAGGCAAGACTGAGCTGGAACGAAGAAAAAGTGTTTCCATTCGAAGAAACACGGATTAGATGCAAAGAACTTCGAAAACTGACTAGCAAGCGAAGGAGGTTTAGGCAAGTACTTTGGAATGATGAAGTCGATATGCTCAACCTCAATAATATCATCAACTACTTTACGATCCTCGACATTTTGAAAGCAATCAAGTCGCATGGTTTCTTCACTAACAACTTTGTATCCTCAACTTGTTTAACCTCCTCAACTGGATCCTCCTCGACTGGATCTTCTGTAGCAGCTTCTTCAACATGATGCTCAATTTCAATTACAATTTCATTCCCTTTGACCTTTTTCTCATTTTCCAAATGTACAAGATGTTGAACCTGAGATGTGAGAGTCTTAAGAGTCCTATGTAGTTCATCCTTTGCACGTTTGTAACTTTCATCTGTACGTTTGTACCTTTCTTTGCACAACTCAATTTTGTACTTCCTTTCCAACCTTTCAAGTTCATCATATTGATTATCTAACTCCCACAATGTAATTTTATATTGAAGTAACCAACGTTCATGATGACAAACATAGACTTCATAGTGAAACTCATCACGTTCATGCTCAAGAAAATAAATATTTTCTTTCACAATATCAATTTGACGCTTGATGTGAGTAGACATGGCTTAAACAAGGATAAAGAGGGGCTGATGTTCATAAATTCTGAAGATTAAGGATTGAAATATCAAAAATCAGAAGTTATAGTTGTTGATTTGTACTTTCTGGATAGTCATGGTGTGAACTAAAATAGTTAAAGGCTGCTAATTTGAAAGCCAAACACATGGTATTATGTTAAAGCTGGTGGACAGGTGAAAGAGTGTATATATATGTATATGTGGTGTATGTATATACGAAAGAAGAAGGTTACGGGTTACCCCTTCTGTTTAACACGCAAACAAGTTGAAAAGCAACTGATGTACAGAGGAGATGTCGTGACGGTGGCGTATAGTGATCTATTTCCAGCAAGTAGGTGCTATTTCCTGTGTCAACAGCGTGCTACAGATGAGCCTTATTGTCTCTCTTTCTGATTCTTCTCGTTTCTGGTGTGTTTTGATTACGGAGATGAACATTTTGTGGTAATAGTGATTAAATGGTGTATTGTTGGATTTTAAGGTCCAAATATGATTGAGGTTAGGGATTTCGATTTGGGATTTAGGGTTCTTGTATACGGGTCGGGTTGGGTGTGTAATTAGGGTTATGGGATTGGGGATTTAGGTAATTAGGATTCTGACCAGTTAAAATAGGTAGCAAGTTTGGTGTTTTCTGATGGTATGGTGGTGTATGGTAGTGATGTCATCGTTGGAAGCTAGGGTTCAACGATGATGGGTGGTGTCTACAGCGATGAACAGTAAAAACGGTGATGAATAGTGACACGAAAATATGTTTTGAATCTTATTCGGCTTTGATACCAATTTGATGCAGGACAATAAATTAAAACAGTAATAATGCAGAGAATTATACGATCCCAAGAATATTTATTCAATAATATTCCCAAGAAAATGTATAATCAAAGCGTGCTTAGAAATGTATCATGTTCGGTCTATATATACCGAATATCAAACTCAAAGTCAAAAAACAAATCCTTAAACATATGGGATCATATAAAATCAAATCACAAGTAATAAAGTAAATCCCTAAACATATGGGATAATATCAAATCAAATCTCTATGATGAGCTGGTCCCTATCACCACATAGTTGCCGATACAGAAATATGTACTGGGTTGTTTTCAGAAATGGCCGTAATTTGAATACTCATGTATCCAATTTTCACACACCTAGACTTTTATGTACAAAAGAAGATAAGATGTTAAAGGTATTTGAATACTCAAGCATATATTTCTCGCTAAAGCACGCTTACAACTCAAGCCTGTTTTGTTAATCTACAAGAGACTAAGGTTTTTGATGGAAAAAATGGTTGTAATGTTATATAAAATTTATTTGTTTTCATCAACTGCATTATAACTTATTAAACATGGTTGTCACGTTACAAGTCTGAGGCAAGTCGATGGACCTTTGGCTAGTCGACTAGTCGACAAAAATATATATTATTAATAATTAAATATTATATATATAATGTATATAGATGTCTAACACTTATTATAATGTTGTATAGATGAGTACCTAAAAAGAATGCATACTAAAGATTAAAGAATACATATTAAATAGTAGAAAGAAAATAAGGAAGTAATGTACTTCTGAATTGTGATTATGTAACAACTAATGAATAACAATTATAGTGAAATCGTAGAACATAATCAACAATGCAACTTACAAATTACGAGCATAAATCAATTCAGTTTCAATAAAAAAAATAGCATATTGCAGAAACTGAGCAGTTTAACAGCAGAAGAGCATAATTGCAGAAATATTAGTGTAGTTAAATTGCAAAAACAAGGCAGAATTGCAGAAAAACAGTGCAGTTTAACTGTAGAAACACAGCAGTTTTCCTGCAGGAAACAGAGCAGAATGAAACTGCTAATGCCTAGTGCCTGTTGCTGCTGTTTAGTCGTTGGTAATGGACTGGAGGCTGTTGCGTTTTAATTCTAAAATCTAGGATTCTATTTGAAAAAAGTCAATATTAACCGGGTTATAAACCTGTCGGACCGACTAATCGACTAGTGAAATTCACCAACTTTTATTTTCGCACAGGAGGCTTAGTTGTATTCTGAAAGAGTTCGAAAATAAAAAAAAAAACAAGATTATTTTTTCCGAGTCAGTCGATAGAACAACAATGTTATAAAGTGATTAGAATTTTCAAACACTGAGTACTAAAGCGTTGTTAAAATGTGACCTGAAGAGCATTTCCAACATAAAGATAATAAATAATACCCATTGATATTCATAAAGCACGTAAATCAATTAAGAGGTAGATAATAATCACATATAAGTCGACTCACCTAAGCCGGGTGAGTCGATTTATATGTGGCACAACCGTGACATGTTCTTGTAGATTAAGAAGATGATGAACCCAAGCCGGGACTTGTGGTGCCCTGGTTGTTGTAAAGGTTGGCCAGAGTGAGTTGGGCCTTTTCCGAAGCGCCAAGCTGCATATAATCAAAATTTTGGTTTAGTATGCAATCATATTATAACGGAAGCAAGAAAGATGATAAATGTAAGGAGAAAATATATATGTAGAAGAGAAATAATTATATTGATCTTGAGGCTGATTACAGATTTTTTCAGATGATTTACAAGAGAAATATGCATTTCTATTTATAGACAAATCTAAGGGGTTAGGTCGTGCCAAAAGTCAAGTCCGGCGGCTACGGTGCCGCCGACGGCTACATAAGTCAAATCCGGCGGCTTCTAGATTCAAGGCATCTAACACATATATAACATAAATGGGTTGTGAGTGTTGCTTGAAGAAGGAACACATACATACATCCAAGTGGAGGAATGTGTGAATTTTGTCCCGCAAACCACGCATGACATCATAGATCACAACACCACTTGTGACAGGCACAAGTTCCTTGCTATCGCTAGTCCCAAATATGAATCAGAAGTTGCAAGCTTATAATTTTTTCTAGGGTGTGGAAGATTTCTGTCGAGCAAGTCTTTTAGCTTGTGAGTCAGAGTTGCTACACAAGGAAACAAAATATATATAAATTTGTGTGGAAAAAGTGTAAAGAAATAAGAAGGGTTTGTGTTGTAGGCCTTACAAGTGGATATAGCATTCAGTTCAAAAAGAGCTTGGGCATCAGATGAAAAGCGTTGAGCATCTACGAGCTGAAAGGGGAAGCTGTTGAAGAATTCTTCAATTGACTGAAACTTGTGTATCTCGACTTGACTGATTCCCGGAGCAAGAAAAAGGGCGTATCTGGATGCACATTCAAAAAGGATATGAATTGGAACAAATTCCTGATGAATTTTTTTTATGTATAATCATCCCATCTCGAGTATAACAATATAAATGAACACTAACAATCAACAAGCAAATAAACTGAAATATACTCACAAAACAACAGCAATTGAAATACTCGTGAATAATATACATTACTAGGGATTAAAAATAAATTACCACCCCGTAGGAACGTTTAAGATCTCCATAAGTGGTCGCTCTAACTTGCCATGAAAAATGACTTTTATTATCATCCCCATCATCATAATCTGCTCTGTTTCTTCTTGCTCTGTTTCTTCCCATGAAAAAAGACTTCTACCCTAAATTGTAAAAAAAATACGAACACAAGTCTATTCCATATTTTAATATACGCTTCTTTCATCTAGTTTTAAGCCATAATTGTTGGAGGTGTTAATTCATTTTGTTAATGTTATCCAAGAACATGACAGTATTTATGAAAAATTAGTAAAATAAATCTTCGCATTGATTTTTAAATCTTTACCTTTTAATCATTTTTAATGTTGCGAAGATATTAGGAAACCTTTATTTTCATATTTTCATTACATGTAATCTTTATTTATTGTTTTATAAATATTTTATTTAAAAATTGTTTTGTAAATTGAAAGAAATATGCATTCCAAAGGTTTAATACCGTGATTTACCGTTGACGAAACTTAACAGCTGATCTGATATTTAAATCCCGGGACCATGTGATATATTAGACTCATGCCATGAGTAACCCAATATTTTATCAGCTATTTATTAGTTATTGGTTCCTTTTTTGGGATAGCATTGAAGCTGCAGAGTGCTGTGAAGGAATTTTGTTTGATCTGTGTTTGCTCTACTGATCACGATCACTTGAAGTGCCCTAAGAGATCAAAGGCAACTGGATGGGCTTGTTCTATATGTTGTCAACCCTGTGATATCAAAGAGTATCAAGGAAATTGGAGGTCTTTAATCAAAAGGTGTCTCTATTGATCACTGGAGTAAAGGCTGTCCTGATCCAATAGACAACGACAGCGATTTTGGTGACGTCGATGAAGATTTTACGGATTTTATGGATCATGTTTATAACTCTGTCAATTCTTTAGAATAATCCTACTAGCTCTGAGTATTCTTTCCCCTTGTGTATCATCTTTGTCCCCGTATCAGCCTGCTGATTGTTGTTAATTGTCAGTTAACCAATATTGGTTCAAAGAAGCTTTACAAAAATTATTGATACATTGTTTATTTGAGATCAACTTATCGCAAGTGTTCTTGTCCCGCAATTGAATATTCTGACGGTGTATGAACATTGTATTAGAGAGGGACACCATTTCAGGTGTAAATGAGTGACAAAATTGATTACCCTTGTCAGACTCTTCAGAGTACGTGCATCTTACTAGACGGTCCGTTGACTGCATGATACTTAGCATGTGTCGTATAATTCTTACTCTTGACCAGGATATATGGTTGATTTTTTCTAAAAAGGAAATTGTCAGTGTTCTGGATTTTATTGGTAGATTGTGAATGTCATGCCTACTGTATCTGTTGATGCAGCCGCGGTACTGAGAAGTACTTCAGGAAATCTTGACTTAACTGGCCTGAAGGAGCCGTTTCAAGGGAGAGTGTTAATTAAGATCAGTATAAACCGTCTGAAGGTTCCATCCTACATCTTTTTAATCTTTTGTATCTTGTTGACTGTGTTGTGCAATGTGTTGTTCATGTCAATGGTTTGTTCAGCCACTTATATTATAATGTGTAATGCATTCACTGATTGTCAAATATGTTAGGTTAGGACACAATCTGAAATTTCCAAACTCCAATGCAAAGCACACACATAACTAATCGATTAGTTGACAAGATTCACCAAAGCGCGAAACAAAAAACACACAAATACTTGACGGGAAAACACCCACGTCCCAAACTTGTATCATTAATCCAATCAATAATCAATAATACATCAAAAGAATAACACCTTAACGGTGTCCCAACCCCGATACTTGAGCCAACAATGCTCAAGCATCTCCCAAACAATACTTAAGACTACATCTCTTAAGCTTTCACACATCAAACAAATACAATATGACTATGTATATATAGCCATCACAAACTTAGCCACCAAGTTACCATACAAGCATAATCATATTTGGTTTCTAATTACCTACCAAATTCTAATCATACTTCGTATCTAATTATCTACCCAAACCCATAAAATCATATTGGGTTGAAACCCAACAATCCTCCCCTTCAACCCAATACCCATATCGGATTGAACAGTACCCATCAAGCCATTGACGTCCATTCGCCAACGCCTCCCCTTGAACAAGAATCTACTCATCTTGCTCTTCCGATCATTGAGTGTACCTAAAACCCGTTTAGTAACCCTCCAAACCCATCGTTATTCACCATAACGATGTTTCCATCTACAAAATCACGTGCATCAACCACCACGAGTGCTCTTCTACATGTTGAGTTACCCGATCCTTGCTTTCACAATCCCTCGGTCTCCTGAAGAAAATCACTAGTATCATCAAAATAGTTCACCTGGTTGATTAAGCCATTGAAATAATTTCGATGACCTCTTCCATCTTCTTCTATCTCGAGTCCGAACACAGGATTGATCCACGGTGCAAGCCAACAGTCAAACCGCACGTAAGTTTGTCTCTTCCCGCTTTAGCTGCAATCTCCTTGTCAGCAAATCCTTCATTGTACTCTGCCAGATCAATTGAACCTCGAACTTTCCCTTAACCTCATCCATCACGAACCCGAACCTTGGCTCTGATACCACTTCTTAGGTTAGGGGACTTACACAATCCGAGATTTCCAAACTCCAATGCAAAGCACACACATAACCAATCGATTAGTTGACAAGATTCACCAAAGCGCGAAAGAAAAAACACACAAATACTTGACGGGAAATCACCCACGTCCCAAACTTGTATTATTAATCCAATCAATAATCAATAATACATTAAAACAATAACACCTTAACAGTGTCCCAACCCCGATACTTGAGCCAACAATGCTCAAGCATCTCCCAAACAATACTTAAGACTACATCTCTTAAGCTTTCACACATCAAACAAATACAATATGACTATGTATATATAGCCATCACAAACTTAGCCACCAAGTTACCATACAAGCATAATCATATTTGGTTTCAAATTACCTACCAAATTCTAATCATACTTCGTATCTAATTATCTACTCGAACCCATAAAATCATATTGGATTGAAACCCAACAAAATAATATTTGATAGCTGCAGAATATGTTATCTCAGTATCTGGGATTTTTATGTATGGCTCTTACTCCGACTGGCCGGGAGCATTGCCATTCTAATTTCTTCTATTCAGTTGTCCTTGTCCTGCATTATATTTCGGTGTTCCTTTTTTGGTTTTTCTGTGAGAGTGTTCTCTCCCCCTCTTCAAATGTTTAGTAGCTACCCTCTGCAAAGAAAATATGTAGCGACCAGTTTGTACTCTTTTGCTAATTGCATACTACTGTAATAACTCATGTATTATAATAAATAAGTTGTCAAACGAAGGAGTGTATTTAAATCAATTTTTTTTCAAATTACATCAATTATACTAACGTATTCAATTTTGAGAAAAAAAAAACTTGTTAAAATATAAATTTTAAATGTAAAATATCCTTAAAAACCTTAAGGAATTTAATTAAGATTTCACAAAATTTTAAAACTTAATGATATTCTAAAATTTCTATCCAATATATTTATTTTACACAATATCTCCATCGTATCCCGTGGCTATTTAGGGAACTGCGTGCGCGGAATGGGTATTTTGGGTTTGAAATAATAAAAAAATGGGTATTTAAGGCACTCACCCTATCCATATTAGCTCTAAATAAATGGAAAGTGAATTCTAATGTCCCTAAACTAATAGCGTTTTTACTTCAAAGTCCTTGAACAAATAATATGAATTTCTAGGTAATTAAACTTTTGAACTTTTCCCATCGCGGTCCTTCCGTCCAAATTTTACTAACGGATGTCATTGATGTGGCAATCGAAAACTCATAGATTAAAGTGAAATTTTGATATGGTAATTTAGGAGTGATTACAAGAACATGGGTGGTGAAAGTTTTCGATTTCGAGTTCACTAATGTATAGAAATCTGCACATTAATTAATTTCAAGAACACGAAAAAAAACTTACTATAATTGGCAGATTTCCATATGTTAGTGATCTCGAAATCGAAAAATTTCACCACCCATGTTCTTGTAATCACTCCTAAATTAACATATCAAAATTTCACTTCTATTCATGAATTTTCGATTGCCATATCATTGCCACGTCAACATTGACTAACGTCCGTTAGTCAAATTTGGACGGAAGGACTGCGATGAAAAAAATTCAAAAGTTTGATTACCTAGAAATTCATATTTTTTATTCAGGGACTTAGAAAAAAAATGATAATTTAGGGACGGTAGAATTAATTCTCCCATAAATAAATGATATCACGTGAATGCAATCTCAAAATTAGCTCATACAATATTTAGCTGAAACCTTACACACAAATAAGCAGTGATTAACAGAAAATGGCCACTAGAAATTAGTATAGTATCTACTTTGATGATTGTAATAGCTATGATGATAGCAGTAGAAATACATGTGACCAAAGCTATGTAGTGCGAACCGGGTTCAGTCTTGCCGTGCTACACTACCATTCTAGTCTCGAACACTAAACCAACAGCTGAATGTTGTAAAGCTCAAAGAGCACAAGAGCTGCTTTTGTGATTTCCATAAATCGCGCTTATTATCATGGTGGGTTGATTCTCTTGGTGCGGATAAATGTCAAGCTTTTTGTTCAATTGAGTTTAATTGTACGTAATTAGTTATAAAAAGTTACTAGCCTATAACCCGTGGCCCGTGCAAGGCACGGTCGGGTTATATAAGGTTTTTTGTATATGATTTAAATTTTTTAAAAATATTACAATACAAAATATTAAAACATATAATAATCATATTAATTTGGCCTATTTCAATTTTCCAAAATATTAATAAATTGATTAAAAGTATTACTAAAATTTAACTAAAATATTATATTAGTAAAATTGATTAAATGTATTAATACATCTACTAAAGTTATATAATGTGAAGATTGATACATATATGATGAATTGCTACTAATAAACCATAGCAATACATAAATATAATTCGGCACATTATTTTTTGTTGAAAAAGAAAGTAAAAGCCGAAGAATTACCTGTAAGGAGAAGCTACACTGAATTATGAAGAAATATAAAAACTGAACACAATGAATTTAAAGTCACGGTATTAGGAAGAAGCTTATGGATTGAATCGATGAAGCTTTGGTATTGACAAAGAGATTAGGTTTAAAAGAAAAGAGTCATCTGTTAGGAGTTTTGTTCTTAATTTGAAGTCCACTAAAACTGTAACGCACTTGATTTATTTTATCTTTGAAATTAATTGAAAATTTAATAAATAGGATAACCAAACCGAAAACCAAAACTTTGAAAACTTTCAATATTTCACCTTTAATATAATAGTATAGATGTAATAAATTATTTTGTCATGTTAATTCTTTTTTTTTCTTGCTAATATATTATTATTTATTACATAACTCAATTTCTTTTTTGAAAATTATGAAATTCTTGCATAATATTTACATGAAATTGCAAAATAATCTTGCGCAATGAAATTTATTGATTTTAAAAATTATTAGTTTCATAAATAAAAAAAATACAAACACATGTCAATTTCATATTTTACTTTTACGCCTCCTTAGTGTAGCAACACCACGTGAATAATGAAAAAGGCTACAATCTCATTAACACCAGGGTGATTGTTAAAAACGGAATTTAGTTTAACAAAATTTCTGGTTTGTTGCCGAATCAAGATCTACGATTATGATTTTTTGCCGAAAAAGTCATCGAAATATGTTATTTGTGAATAATTAGGGGTTAAGATTGGTTAGGTTTAGTGGCGGTTGATATTCGAGCTCTCGTTTCCAACCCCTTGCGAAGTGCCTACGTATCTCTATTTATTGAGGATCAAGCCCTGCGTAGTTATTGGGAGCAAGAAACCTATATGGACTATGTTTCCCACTACGAGGCCAATTACAAGAAAACTTGAACCGGCTCCAGCTCGCTTTCGAAATGTCCAATGATGGGGTCTAGTCACAAAGGCCCAATGCCCACCTACGTACAATCTCGGGACTTCACAGATTTCTCACTGCCAACAGTCTCTGTTAGGTCCGATAAGATTGTAGAAGTGGGGTTGAATACAATCTTTACCTTTTTATCGAAATTTGTCCTTTAAATTAAATTTGATAAAGACAAATTTATCTGCGGAATTATTTAACACAATTTTTCAAGTTGAATATAACTGTATATTAACTTGATGTGGTGTTACAAAATCAGTATAACAACTTATCAAGATGTTAATAACTAATTAGAAAATTCGACATGAACTTTTCTAATTTAGTTAATAATAATCAAGATAAGAACTAGGAAACTTAATTCGCTAGTAGTACAAGAATCACAAATAAGCAAGTTCTATCGGATAGAATATCACAAAGATGAAGAACTTGATTTTCTGGGAATTGTTTAAGCTTTGGTGTTCTTGGTGTTCTTGAGAGAGAGAATTCTGGTCTTGATGAAATGTTTTCTGCTGTGTTTTCTCCGTTATGACTTAATCTGGTCTGTTCTGATCTTTTATATCAACAACAGGTCTTACTGGCTTGATTTTCTGTAGGATATTTAATTGCTCCAGCATGACTTAAACAGCTTCCAAGACTTGATTTTCCTTCATTAAGACTTACACAAACCTCCATTAAGACCTAAAATGTGTCGGTAAGACTTACCAGAATTTAGGTAAGACTTATAACAGCTGGCAGAGGTCGGTAGGACTTAAATCAGGTCGGTAAGACTTAATCCTGAAAAAGCTTCTGTCAGTAAGACTTAAATTAAGTCTTACCGAATTTTACCTCCTTCAAGACTTAATCAACTTGCTTTCTTTAAGTCTTATTGATCCATTTAATTAGTTAATGTTTTAACTAATTCATATTTAATTGATACAATAATTAATTTAATTAATAAATTAATTCTAACAGAATTAATTCATTTAATTAAATCAACTAAATTAATTTATATCAATTATAAATGAATTTAATTAAATCAATAAATAATTAATTTAATTCTTACAAACCACTAAAGGTAGTAAAGAATTACCACTCATTTGTGTTGACGTTCGATGTACTGTCTGGTTCATGAACGACTAACTTCAATGACGCTTCTTCACTTTTGACTTTAGGTTGTGGTTTATTTCTTCTCTCAATTCTCTTGTACTGTAACTGATCTTCAAACTATCACTCGAAAAATCTCTGTCACTGTTCAAATAAATCCATTAACTTCAATGCTGTACTGGGGCTTGATCAGATAACTGAATCGTCTTCCAGTGTATGACATCAAAACTATAGATTGACTTTTCTTCTTTCTTCTGACAGATAATACTTCTTGAGATTCCTGTGACAGTTCATATGTATATTTACTTATTACAATTTGGTTTAAGTTGATTAGGATCCTCTAACTACAAATAGGCTGAGTCATGTGCCTTTCAATCTCCCCCTATTTGTTTATTAGACAATAACAAGCAAATTCCTAGAGGATACCTCAACTAATCCAACTTAACCAAATGAAAGATAAAACTTTAAATACTAAGTAAATATGAAAAAAAAAAAGTTCTGGTTTATATTTAACATTTGCCAGATTCAAACATGAAAGATAAATACAAGATAGATGATCCTCTAGACTGATCATATGATATAAATTCCTATCAAGATTTATCTAGGCTCTAAAGATATAACATTTAGAGCAATTCTTTATCTTCAATTGTCTTCCCTTCTGAATTCTCCTTCTTCTGGCTCATCTGTGACTTGAAGTTTCATATGTAGATCAGAATCAACAAGACGTTCTCTTCTAGATGACAATCCTTGAGGTAAGACTAAAGGAATTCCAAGCTTCTTTCTAAGTTCACCTTGAAATTTCTTGTAATCTTTTATGTTCGTTTGTGCATAAGAACGAATGTGATCTGCAGCTATTACCTTTTCTTCAGTCAAGTATCCATGATTTCTGAGAGCATATTCAGCATATACCAAGTGCTTTGCATGATGTTCGTATAGCTCATCTGTCTGAAGATTGATTGTGTGAAGTACCTCTCCCTTAAGAAATTTTACTTGTGGAGGTTCCTTAATCACTTCTGGTCCAGCTCTTTCAGCAAATTCCTTGAACTTTTCATGTAACAATACACCTAGCTCAGAAGATGTTCTTACCTTAGGCCTAAGTACCCATATCTCTGTCAGTGATCTGTCATAAAAGAACTGAATAGATACTCTGAATGTTCCAACTTTATGACAATCTACAAATATTACTAGCTCATCAGATTTGGGTTCAAATGCAGTAGTTATCCTGATGACTTCTACCTGTAAGGCCTTTATATACATTTCGTGAATTGGATTTGCCAGTTTGAATTCTTCGAGAATTTGTCCAAGACGACGATCTTCATAATCAGAACTCTGAGGTGAATCAATTGCTCTTTGAGCACGTTCCCATTTGTCACCGCTCTTTAGTCTGATATATGTTTTTCTCTTCTCAACATTTATAGCATGTAGTCGTTGTAATGCTTGCTGTTCAGCTTTCTGAAGTTCTTCATTTCGTGCAATTTGCTCTAAAGATTTTTGAAGTTTTTCTTCTCTCAGTTGCAAATTAGCTTCCCTTTGAGCAAATAATTCTTCAGATTCTTTCTCAGCTTGTTGAGCTTCAAGTTCAGATATCACTGGTCCTTCATCTTCCCAGTGACTAAGATCAGGTTCAGGAAGTTCTTCACCTTGATAAGGGAATTCAAGATCAGCAAAAACATCGAAATTATCCGGTTCACCCGTGTAATAATAACCTGTGTTCTTGTCTTGAATATGTTCTTCAGTTTCTTCAACTACTTTCTTCCTCTTATCTTCAGCTTGGTCAGATTTACCAGATTTATCAGATTTACCTTCTCCTCCCTCTCTTTCTTTAGATTTATCTTGTGACCCTTTTGATTTCTCCCCCTTAGTTGAGGAATCCTCTACAGACTTATCAGTTGCCCCAGCTTCAGGATCCTGTTCATCATCATCACCACCCTTACTTGTAAAGAATTCAATTTCTTCAATTGTAGGTTTGCGACTTTGACTTACAAGATTAAACAAATGTTTTAACCCTTTAGCCTGGTGTGCATTTAGCTTTTCGATCTGGTCCAGATGAGAATCAGTAGATTCTTGGTTGTGCTGTACCTCTGACTGTAGATTATCAACTTTCAAGGAAATCTCAGAAATTAACATGTCTTGAGCAACAGTAATATCTCCAGAGTCATCAAGTGCCTTTTCATGAGAGAGTTCGGGAGATTCTATCTTCTTGGTGAAAGATGTCTTTAAGTAGTTTATGTCCTTCTTCATTACAGCAAGCTGACTGTTGACAGAGGTGGATGTAGAAGATCGCTCACCCACTTGTGCTCTAAGAATTTCTGTTTCAGCCTTGCTGACTGCAAGTTCTTTCTCTAAAGCAGTTATCTTTTCTAATAATGAGAGAGTGTATGTGTCAGTGTGTGCGCTCACCTGACGTTCACTTTGAGATCCACTCACCTGAAGTGCATGTGTTTCACTCAATTTTATGGTATTCCTCACATCACTCTTCTCAGATTCCTTAGCTGCTTCCAGATTTGTACCTGCATGTAAAATCACCCTAGCCTCCTCTGGGAAGGTCAGTGGTGGTGCAATGGGAGTTCGCAAATCCCTGTCCTTAATCAAATCTACTTGAACATTTGAAATTGTTGACTGAATTGCTTCAGTAGTAGATTGATCAAGTTGCCTTCCACCTTCTCCAGCCGAAACTGTGAGTGGAAAATCCCTTGTGGGAGCCAGGAGTGTTTGTCCTGGGAGGGGAGATGATGGTTCTATTAAAGTTGGCTGAGAACCAAGATTTCCCTCTAAAGCCTGTGAAGACTCTTCTACCGTAACTATGGTAGGCACTGTCACATTTTCTACGTGCTCTCCTTGCAGTGTGTCCTGAGACTCATTTAAAGGTATGTCTTCCCCCACTGTGAGTAATAGGGGTGTGCTTGACTCACTACAAGGTGCCACGGCCCTATGGCGAATTTCAATAGAATCATCCTGTTGAGATGATGATTCTAGTAACTGTGTAACGGCCATATCAATTTCCATATCCTGTTGGGAGGATACAGACGGGCTTACAGTTGCCTCAGGTTGAGTTCTACTTTTCTTTTCTAGAGGCAGAGCTGTGGGTTCACTCATACTGCCACTACTGATTCGACTTCTTTTTACTTGCAATTTATTTCTGGAGTGAAAAGATATGAGTTTTGGTGGTTGAGTGTTTGGCTCTACGACCTTGGTTAGAGGTTGTGGTACTACAACCCCTTGGTCGGACCTATCAACCACTTGGGTTCCAGAAATAGATTGAGAAGTAGTAGTTTCAGGAACAGAAGGCAATACCTGGTCAGCTGATTCCGCAACAGTCTCTGATAAGATGGGTTGATCCAATTCAGGTTCAGGGACAGATGCAGTTTCTTGCACTGGATGTTCAACAGCAAGAGCAGCTGGCTGAGGAACAATTTGCTGAGCAGGTTCAACTTGTTGATTGCCTTGATTTACATTATCAACAAGTATGTTTTCCACTGGTGGTTCAGGGTTTTGTTCTGGTTGTTCAGGTTCTGGTACAGGTTCAATAACAGGTAGTTGTATATAGTTTGACATGTATTGGGTGACAACTACAGGTATGTTTGTGAATTTTGGCTTGTTACTGTACTCAGTGAACAATCTGGTAGTAGGTTTACCTGACGCCAGTGACTCTCCATTCAGAAATTGGGCTTGGTTTTCTAGTTCCACAAGATGATTAAAAATCAATGATAAGAATCTTGGATAATAACATGAAACTTTATGTCCATTATCAAAATTCTTCTTTGCATTAATGATTCTTCTAACCATCAGAACACACAGTAGTCTGCCAATATTAATCCTTCTGTTGTGTGCAACTGCATATCCAATATGCTGCAGGAAAGATGGTAATACCCCGAAGTTCCCTTTTGTAGTGTTGGCAAAGACTCTACCTAGTGTGTCAAACAGATAATCCCATTCCTGAACGAAGTTCTTTTTATTCCAGACAGTTTGATCAGGACTGTCTTGATAGAATACACCATTTAAAAAATTTATCATTTCTTGATCTGATGGTAATTCTTCGAAATTGTCAGTTGGAAAATTTAAGACCGTATTAATTGTATTTTCATTCACTGTGTACTGATTATCTCCTACAGAGAAGACAAAAGATCTGTTATCATTAGAAATGACAGCAGTAGTACACATGATTCGCAAAGGTTCAATTTTCAGAGGAGCATCCAATCTCAAAGCATTGCGAACCAGTGAATTTTCATTTAAAAAGCGAATCCACGGTCGAAAACGTTCAACTGAACATTTTTCTGGATCAAAATAACCGATTAAATTATGTTTAATAATTTCAAATCGATCAGCCATTTTAATCAAGATTTAACTTCCTTGAAAATTTCAGATTTTACAAATTTTTAATTTAAAAATTAATTTTTCGAATTAATAATTAATTAAAAATTCGAAATAATTAAAAGTTCTTCAAAAATTCTGAAAAATTCACATAACAATCCTTGTATACACACAAACACACATATATTTTTAATTTTTTAAGAATCAAGCTCAATTTTTCACAAAAATAGATCTAAGAATCGATTTTTCGAAAATGAACTCTTAAAAAACTGAACAAAATCGCGATTTTAACCACTCAAAACACAGATAATCAAGCAAGGAGTCTAGATATGTGGTTAATTCGTGATTTAGTTGAGAGAAATCGGTCGAAAATTAGGCATGAATTCGACAGATATGTGTGTATATATTGTATGTATCCTTTTGTTCTATAAGACTTAACTTGATAGAATATGAAATAAGACTTAAAAACAACTAACTCTCATATATATACAAGTAGACTGATTAAGACTTAAAACTAGCATTAAGACATAACTGTTATTTATATATATATACATACCTACTTAACTCGATTATGACTTAATTTAAAACTATTAAGACATAACTAATATGTATATATATTCGAATATGACTTAATATTAACAAGACTTAACTGACTGTTATGATTAAGACTTAAAAATAAATTGAATAAGACTAAACTAAAAACTCGCTAAGACTTATTTATAAACACATGAATATGACTTAACCTTACAAAACTCAGTAAGACCTATCCTAAGTCGAAATTCGAGATAGACTTAACCTAAGTCGAAATTAGAGATAGACTTAACCTAAGTCGAAATTAGAGATAGACTTAACCTAAGTCGAAATTCGAGATAGACTTAACCTAAGTCGAAATTCGAGATAGACTTAATCTAAGTCGAAATTCGAGATAGACTTAACCTAAGTCGAAATTCGAGATAGACTTAATCTAAGTCGAAATTCGAGATAGACTTAATCCTAAGTTTAAGTCATACCGAATTTTAATAAGTCATATTGAGATTTTTTAACTAATTTTAAGTCATAATTACTTTAAACAAACATTAAAAACACTATAAAATATACAATTAACTTATAAAAATAATAAAAATATTATATAAAATTAAACAAATAATAAAAATAATTATACATACCATATGCTAACCTATTAACGAAAACAAAGCAATATTAACAGGACAAACATTACAAAACATATGATAATTTAATTACTAAAATAGAAATAAATATCTACAATTATTCTAAAAATACAGAAGTATGAAGTATTAAATAATATGAATAAACAAAGTGAAAAATAATTAAACAAACAAGAAAATCAGATGGTAAAATAATTATACAAGTGATTTCAAACAACAAATATTCACAGAATAATCACTTGTAAAATTATTAAAGATCAAATTTCAGATATTAACAGTATTAATTACTAGGACTGTTTAACATACCCAATTCACTAACAATTCTAGTGAATGAGGATTCATTAAGCGACTTAGTAAAAATATCTGCTGTTTGATCTCCAGATCCTACAAATAGTAGTTCCACTGTGCCATTCATTACATGCTCTCTTATAAAATGATACCTTATGTCAATGTGCTTTGTCCTTGAGTGCTGCACAGGATTGCTTGCGATTGCTATGGCAGTTGTATTATCACATAAAATAGGAATATTTTCCAATACAATGCCATAGTCCATTAACTGATTCCTTATCCATAAGATCTGAGCACAACAGCTTCCAGCAGCTATATATTTAGCTTCGGCTGTAGAGTTGGAAACTGTTTGCTGTTTCTTACTGAACCAGGATACCAACCTTCCACCTAGGTATTGACAACTCCCAGATGTACTTTTCCTGTCTACAACACTTCATGCATAGTCAGAATCTGTATATCCAATTAAAGTAAAACCAGATTCATTAGGGTACCAGATGCCTAAATTAGGCGTACCCTTTAGATATCTTAAAATTCTTTTGACAGCAGTGAGATGGATTTCTTTAGGGTTCGCTTGGAACCTTGCACACAAGCATGTGGCAAACATTATATCTGGTCTACTAGCAGTTAGGTAAAGCAATGAACCAATCATACCTCTATAGCCTGTGATATCTACCTTGGCAGAACTTTCACATAAACCAATTTTGACAGCTATAGTTGATGGTGTCTTTGCTGATGAGCACTCCTCCATGTGATATTTCTTGAGGAGCTCCTTGATGTACTTAGATTGACAAATAAATATTCCATCTTGTCTCTGACTTATTTGTAATCCAAGAAAGAATTTCAGTTCTCCCATCATGCTCATTTCAAACCTACTCTGCATTAACTTAGAAAACTTCTTGCACAGAAGCTCATTAGTAGACCCAAATATAATATCATCCACATAGACTTGGACTAGTATTATATCATTCTTATGTCTTTTAGTGAAGAGCGTTTTGTCTATGACACCTATTATAAAACCATTTTCTAATAGAAATTCAGAAAGAGTGTCATACCATTTTCTTGGGGCTTGCTTAAGACCATAGATAGCTTTGTAAAGAAAGTAAACATAGTCCAGATGATCTTGATCTTCAAAACCAGGAGGCTGTTCTACATACACTTCTTCATCTAGCTTACCATTCAGAAAGGCACTCTTGACATCCATTTGATAAACTTTGAATCTTGAATAGGATGCATATGCCAAGAATATTCTGATGGCCTCAAGTCTTGCCACTGGAGCATAGGTCTCGTCATAATCAATGCCTTCAGCTTGAGAATAACCTTTAGCTACCAGTCTTGCTTTGTTTCTTATCACAGTGCCATCTTCATCTAGTTTGTTTCTGAATACCCATCTTGTGTCCACCACTTTTCTATCTTTAGGTCTGGGTACCAGCTTCCATACTTCTAGTTGCTTAAATTGATTGAGTTCATCTTGCATAGCAATCACCCAATCAGGATCAGATAGAGCTTCTTCTACTTTCTTAGGTTCCATAACAGACAGAAACCCAGAATAATTACATTGATTCTGATAAGCTCTTCTTGTTTTCACACCAACATCTGGATCACCAAGAATCAGCTCAAAAGGATGAGCTCTATTCCAAACAGTTTGTCTGGGAAGAATTGATCTTGACGATTCGCCTTGTTCTTCAGTATGATGTTGAGTATGACTTGTTGACCCTTCATTATCTCCCCCTGAGTTGTTGCCAGTTTGACTTGTTGATGGTTCAAGAGTATCAGTGGTGTCTTGAAAATTATCATTGTTTTCACCAGCATCACCTTGATCATTACCACCAACATTTGGATTATTATTATCAGCAACAACGTCAGGTTGATTGTCATCATCTGAATCTGAGTCTGACATATCATCAAACTTAAGCTTTTCAGATGGATCTTCATTTTGGATATTTGGGAGTTTTGTGTCATCAAATGTAACATTGACACTTTCCAAAGTTTTCTGTTGATCAATAAGATACACCTTGTAGGCTCTTCTAGTATAACCAATAAATATTGCTTCATGTGCTTTTTCTTCAAATTTACCACCTTGATCATCTCCTTCTTTTAGCACAAAGCATTTTGTCCCAAATACATGGAAGTACTTGAGAGTTGGTTTCTTGTCATGTAGAGCTTCATACGGTGTCTTCATTAAGTATTTATTGATAAGTGTTCGATTCTGGGTATAGCATGCAGTGTTGACAGCTTCAGCCCAAAAGCTCAATGGAAGCCTTGATTCACTTAGCATTGTACGTGCAGCTTCTATCAAGGTTCTATTCTTTCTTTCAACTACCCCATTTTGTTGAGGAGTTCTGGGAGCCGAGTACTGTCTAGTTATACCCTTTTCAATGCAAAAGTCATTCAGAACTGCATTCTTGAACTCAGTTCCGTTGTCTGACCTTATAGCCCTTACTGGACGATTAGAATCCAGCTCAATTAACTTAATGTGATCAACTACCAGTTGTGGAGTTTCATCTTTTGAGTTCAGAAATAGTACCCATGTGAATTTTGAGAAATCATCAACAATCACTAGAGCATATCTTTTCCTTGACATAGACATCACACTAACTGGACCAAACAAATCCATATGGAGAAGTTGTAATGGTTCAGTTATTGATGATATGTTAGTGCTCCTGTGAGTTGCCCTTTTTAACTTCCCTTTTTGACAAGCATCACATAGACCTTCCTGAGTAAATTCAATTGAAGGTAAACCTCTCACCAACTCTCTTTTCACTAGAGAATTCATTGTTTTGAAGTTTAGGTGAGAAAGTCTCTTGTGCCATAACCAACTTTCATCAGTAGATGCCTTTGAATAAAAACATCTAATTTCTTCTGAGCTTCCAGAGTTCATATTGGCTATGTATAAGTTTCCTTTTCTTACTCCAGTCAACTGCGGCCTTTCATTTCTCTTGTGTGATATTAGACAATTCTTCTTGTTGAAATGAACTTCATAACCTTTGTCACAGAATTGACTAATACTGAGCAAATTGTGCTCAAGGCCGTTCACAAAAGAGACATCTTCAACGATAACATTTCCAGCTTCTAATCTGCCATATCCATCAGTTTTACCTTTGCTGTTATCTCCAAAGGTAACGACTGGGCCGGCCTTCTCCACCACATTTGTCAGCAGGGCTTTATCTCCGGTCATATGCCTTAAACATCCACTGTCCAGAATCCACATGAATCGATCAACCTGTTTCAAACCCTGCAATGACAAATTGATTAGACTTTCTTCGGAACCCAAATTTGATTGGGTCCGGAGTACTTAAAGAATTGACCTTTATCAGGTAAAGCAACACTTTTTATTTTAACAACATTTTCTTCAGGTACTGGACATTTAACCCTGTAAACAGGTTTAACTTGTTTTGGTTTCAGCTTGGGTAACCATGTCTTTACCATATCCTGAGAAGGACGTTTTGGAGTCCTAATCTTAGAATTAGGTGATTTTTCAGTCCTGGATCTAACATGTTTATTTCTGCTCATATGCTGTCTAGGAGCATTCTTATCAACACATGCATGATTACCGTTAAAGTAAGCAGACATTATATTAAAAGCACAAGACATACAATTAACAGCATCGCATTTCTTATGAGCAGTATCAATAACAGGAATAGCATGCATGGTAGATTTGTTGTTGCATTTATTCATGTTGTTACTTCTGCTACTAGTTTTCAAGGAACTAGTAGACTCACCAACTCTTTCTGCCTTTACAAACACAGTCTTTCTATCTTTATCATTTTTAACAACTTGATTACTTTCTAAGACTACGCCATTAGCTACATCCTCAATGCGCATCTCTTCCTTAATGATTAAAGATGTTGTATCCAAAGGTTCTGCTATGGATTTCTTAAAGAGTGGATTACTAACACTCTTAAGCACTAATGGTATACCCCTATCTACAGCACTGACACGATTAGGGGTAATAATGCTTTTTCGACCAACAACCTCATTATAGTCAAACCCAATTCCTACGGTTTGATTTATAGTTTGTTGGTTAAACAACTCTTTAGCTACTTTACATGAATTAGAAGTAGCATTAGCCCTTATTTCTAGCTCGGCTATTGTATCACGTTGTTGAGCCACTATTACCGCTAAAGATCTCTCAATTTCTTTTAGAATTCTTATTTCTGATTTTTGTTTATCATGGCAATTTTGTACATCATGCAATTCTGATAATTGATTACTAAGATCTGTAATTACCAAATTTAGTCTTTCAATCTCTCTATTAGCATTACCTAGTGTATCACTAAGTTGATAGATATATTGACTATCAGTACATGATACCTCAGATGAAGTACCACTGGAGTTATCAGATTTTGCCATCAGGGCAAGATTGCCATATTCTTCATCTTCGGAGTCTGTATCATCCCAACTCTTTCCAGCAGCCACATAGGCTCTACCTGTCTTCTTCTTCTCAGATCCAAAGTCTTTTCTTTGGTTTTGTTTTGGCTTCTGACATTCAGTAGCGAAATGTCCAAGTTCATTACAGTTGTAGCATCTAATTTTACTTCTTTCAACTGTTCCAGTTTTGTAACCTCCTCTGTTACTTGAGGATGAAGAACCTCCTCTCTAGAACCTGTTATTGTTAGATTTGTACCTGAACTTGGGATTCTTCCTGAATCTGAAGTTGCTGAATTTCCTTACCAACAAAGCCATGGACTCATCTTCCAACTGATCTAGCTCTTCTAACGAATAGAAGTCACCTTCATCTGGAATAGCATTCGTTTGACCAACTTCAACTTCAAGCTTACCACTGTCAACTTTACAAGGTTGGATAACCTTATCTTCAACTTCCTGTTTGTTCTCAACAATAAGAGCTGTAGAAGTATTAGCAACTCTTCCTTTTCCATAAATCTCCTTTTGTTGAGATTGTTCCAGTTCATAGGTTTTTAAAACACCAAAGAGTCTTTCTACAGTTATTTCACTTAGATTCCTTGACTCTCTGATAGCTGTAATTCTATGTTCTAGATGAACAGGCATTGACAGTAGAAATTTTCTGTTGATCTCTTTCTGAGTGTAGTACTTGCCATGCATCTGTAAATTGTTGACAAGTTTGTTATATCTTTCAAACACATCTTGAATACTTTCATTGTATGTTGATCGAAAGTGTTCATACTCAGATGTCAGAATTTCTAGTCAATTCTCCCTAACTTCCTCTGTTCCTTCATTCACAGTTTCAATGGTTTCCCACATTTGCTTTGCAGTTTTGCAGTTAATCACATGACTGTACATTACAGAGTCTAGAGAGTCTATTAAGATCAGTCTCAAATTAATGTCAAGTGCAGCTTCCTCTCTTTCAGCAAGAGTGTAATCAGAAGAGTCTTTGTATACATACCTTGCAGGGGTAATAACTATTCCATCAGTAACAACTTCAGGAATTACTCCAAAAGGTATTATTGGTCCTTCTGATAAGACTTTCATGTATTTAGGATTTGCAACCTCGAGGAACATTAACATTTTGTTCTTCCACATATCATAACTATTTTTGTCATATATGGGTATTTTCACAATTCCAACTTTAGAAGACATGATGAATTTTTTAAGAGAGTTAAAAAATTCGGGGATGATTTTTAATCGAGTAAAATGGGATCGTTGATTTGTGTATCAATCAATCGGCTCTGATACCAATTGTTAGGTCCGATAAGATTGTAGAAGGGGGGGTTGAATACAATCTTTACCTTTTTATCGAAATTTGTCCTTTAAATTAAATTTGATAAAGACAAATTTATCTGCGGAATTATTTAACACAATTTTTCAAGTTGAATATAACTGTATATTAACTTGATGTGGTGTTACAAAATCAGTATAACAACTTATCAAGATGTTAATAACTAATTAGAAAATTCGACATGAACTTTTCTAATTTAGTTAATAATAATCAAGATAAGAACTAGGAAACTTAATTCGCTAGTAGTACAAGAATCACAAATAAGCAAGTTCTATCGGATAGAATATCACAAAGATGAAGAACTTGATTTTCTGGGAATTGTTTAAGCTTTGGTGTTCTTGGTGTTCTTGAGAGAGAGAATTCTGGTCTTGATGAAATGTTTTCTGCTGTGTTTTCTCCGTTATGACTTAATCTGGTCTGTTCTGATCTTTTATATCAACAACAGGTCTTGCTGGCTTTCTGTAGGATATTTAATTGCTCCAGCATGACTTAAACAGCTTCCAAGACTTGATTTTCCTTCATTAAGACTTACACAAACCTCCATTAAGACCTAAAATGTGTCGGTAAGACTTACCAGAATTTAGGTAAGACTTATAACAGCTGGCAGAGGTCGGTAGGACTTAAATCAGGTCGGTAAGACCTAATCCTGAAAAAGCTTCTGTCAGTAAGACTTAAATTAAGTCTTACCGAATTTTACCTCCTTCAAGACTTAATCAACTTGCTTTCTTTAAGTCTTATTGATCCATTTAATTAGTTAATGTTTTAACTAATTCATATTTAATTGATACAATAATTAATTTAATTAATAAATTAATTCTAACAGAATTAATTCATTTAATTAAATCAACTAAATTAATTTATATCAATTATAAATGAATTTAATTAAATCAATAAATAATTAATTTAATTCTTACAAACCACTAAAGGTAGTAAAGAATTACCACTCATTTGTGTTGACGTTCGATGTACTGTCTGGTTCATGAACGACTAACTTCAATGACGCTTCTTCACTTTTGACTTTAGGTTGTGGTTTATTTCTTCTCTCAATTCTCTTGTACTGTAACTGATCTTCAAACTATCACTCGAAAAATCTCTGTCACTGTTCAAATAAATCCATTAACTTTAATGCTGTACTGGGGCTTGATCAGATAACTGAATTGTCTTCCAGTGTATGACATCAAAACTATAGATTGACTTTTCTTCTTTCTTCTGACAGATAATACTTCTTGAGATTCCTGTGACAGTTCATATGTATATTTACTTATTACAATTTGGTTTAAGTTGATTAGGATCCTCTAACTACAAATAGGCTGAGTCATGTGCCTTTCAGTCTCTCGAAAATATAGGTGTAAGTATAGCCACGACTTATCCCAAATGATAGTGCCCATCCTTATCCCCCGATCGATGAGGACAACCCACCAGATTATAAGATAAGTGATCCCAAGTTTACAATTGCAAAGTGCAGAACTAACTCCAAAGTTCTCCATTGAGGACAATCTATTGAATATAGGAACAAGGCTCTCAGAGCACATCATACCTACCCCTCCCTTACGAGGTTAACCCAATACAGAGGGGATGCCTTCAATCATCAAGGAAAATCCTTGAAGGTATTTAATATTTTATTTCTCCAACTTACTTACTTCTCTTAGGGCACGTCCTAAGAGGGAGAGGTTCTTCCAAGTAGGTCTTCAATTAATGATAATGTTATTCAAACAAGTTTTCTTCAAATTTAAATTTGTAACTTTTTTTACATTTTTACTTAGGTTTGATACATTTTAATAAGGTCTCAAAGTTTTTTAGTAATATTTTTCTAATTGATCCAAAAATCTCTTTCATATTATCTTAACAATACTTTCAAAAGGGGTCCAATAAAATTTCTACACTGGGCCTCTAAATGATTAGGACCGACCCACTATATAAGTAGGCCATTATTCTATAAAACACACTCCTATATAAAGTACAAGAAAGAACTTTTTAGGATAATCTGGACACTACGATAAATAAATCTAACAGTTATTATAAATGAAATTTAAATAATTTCTTTCTATTTAAGCAAAAACAAAATTCCTCAGCTATTGTATCTGTAGATCATGTACATATTCATCTCCTTCAATCAAATTCATTATACATCGACATGTCTTTCATCGATTTTATCTGCAATTTAGTTGAGATTAACAAACTTTCTTGTGATAACATCTTTTAAAATCATTTTTTGTTGGGTACTCACGATAATTATCGATGTAATGACGTTGCCATTGAGTCTTTATCAGGTTTGTGTATTTGTACTCATTTTTCTATGAATTGCTTTAAATCTATTAATTATAATAGCTTCGAACAACTAATAGTTGTATTTATATGTTAGTTATACATTCAAGCCGGTTTCGAGATCTCTCTCTCGATAATTTTATTTTAGATCGTGGCATCTTATTCGAATCAATTTGAGTTACGTAATCATCTTGCTGCGATTTAATCTCTATTGATTTTCAATCTTTGTCTTAATTTTAAAAGCAATTAAATTTTATTGAATGTAAATGTACAGGTTAGTTATACGTACAAGCCGATTACACGATCTCTCTGTCGACAATCTCTTTCGACGATTTATGATTGTAAAATTCAATTAAAAACAAGCCCAGCTATGTAAACTCGTTGCTGCGATTAAATCTTCATCAGGTTAATCTCTTTGTCTAACTATTAGATGTTATTGAATTTCAATTTTACCAGTAAATTGCAATCTTTTTATAAATTCATAATAATTTCCGTTAAATTCAGTTTATGATGGCTTCTATCTCTGTTTGTTTTCATTTACACTTCACGTCTCTAATATATTTTCATGATTTAGATATTTTTCTTTGGATACTATGTGATCATTTTTTTATTTAATGTTAAAAGCATGTTCACAAATTTCAACATTAATGTCATTATAAATTTCTGTAAATTTTTAATTCTATTTCAGGTTTTGACAAAATGACTGTTAAGAAGAAAATTTTTTGCTCAAAATTTCAGACATGCTCTAATTTTATTGCATAATCAAGTAAGTAATTTGTTGATTAAATTAATTCTAATGTAAAAATTTTGATTCTACTTTACACTTTTAATACACTAATTTGTTGACTTTTTTATAATTTTTTTTGTTTTTAAATTTAATTGTTACAGTTTCTTATTTGCTCAAAATTTTCGATAGATCTTTTGATTATACTGTAAAATCAGGTTAAGTAATTAGTCGATTTACGGAATTCTATTGCAAAATTTTGAATTCTATTGTAGAAGTTTAAAATTATATAAAATCCAATAAAATACAACAAGACAAATTCTAATAGTTTATGACATCTTCAGAGTAAAAAAATCATGAATAATTCTTAAAGGGAAAATTAAATAATAGGTCCATGCTCTATTCATGTTTTATTGTCTAGGTCCCTGAACAAAAGATTCCGTTCTTTTGGTCCCTGAATTATCTTCAACTTACTAGAAAAAGACTTTAACAAAGCATATACCAAATCTAGTAAAATTTATATACCTAACTATACTATACTATATTATCATAAGCAAACTAGCCTCTATTTGGTTGTTAGTGTGTTACACTAAATTCGATACACTAAATAACTGTTGAGGCCTAACAATACATGTAATATCCCATAATTCTGGATATTTATTAAATATTTTTACAAGTTTTTAATAGGTTTAATTTATATTTATTTATGATATCAGATATGAATTTATTAAATAGTAAAAACAAAATGTATGGACCGTATATAAATTCCTGGCTTAGCCCATGGAGGAGCCCAACCCGCAAGTTGGTTCTATTCTTTTAATTTAGGTTATTTAGGGTAAGACTTTTTGTTAAAAGAATATAAAGTTATATGCTTGGCCGCACAGGGTAAAATAGGGTGCTAGGAACAGAGCTTTGCAGGTACAATTTATGTGATTTGTGTTCATGTATTGTTAATTACTTTTATAAATACACGTGAATGTGCATATGCTAGTTGTGACTATTATTTATAATTCTAAACCTGACCTTCATCTCATTTATTATTATAGATTAATGACCTATTCATGAACTCTTTAAATTATCATTCACTTAGATTATAATTATATTATAATTATTATATGTATGTAGTTTCATGTAACCATCTCATCATACTTGTTTTCCTTTAATAGTAATTTTTAGCAGCGGGCTATCATACCAAAGTTTTTCACGTGACTCCCGGAACTCTCAATATTATTTTAGATGCACACGTTATTTATTGAATTTATTTCTAGTGTATGTTGGTTTAATGTGAACACATTTAACTATTAAATTACAAATTTCAATTTATATGCAAATTTAATTTTACTAATATAATTTCAATATTAATTTATTCGATATGTACCTGTAACATGAATTTTGTGACTTAAATTATATTATGAAATAGTACAAGATTACAGATTTGAATTTGTGAAATAAAAATATTATGCTAGGATTATATTAAGGAATGTATAGTTTACGTACATGAGTTAGACTTTTGTGTACTTGTGCTAATTTTTGTGTACTTGTGTTCTTAAACCCCGAGTATTACAAATTCGATACTACTAAATGTTTTGTCTATCCTTTTGTAACTTCCTGCTTTTGCTTTGCATATGTACATACTTAAGTGAACTGGCTGGTTATTTTAAACCGAAGGTGTGCTATTCTTGCATGAATTAGTGAGTAGTGTTATGTTAAAGATAAATTGCCATGCATGAATTATTAATTTATCTATATAAATATGAACTGATGAATCATATGCATGTATATATTTATTTTAATTATTTAATGAGTGATATTAGTTTACCATAGAAATATGGATGTTAACATCATTTATTTTATTTTATGAATAGATTGAGTTCAGAGCTAATAACGGATTTTTTTTTATATTTATTGGATTAACTTAGACGCTATATTAAGGTACGAATTCCTCATTCTTTTCTCTCTCCATTTAAATTACAAATATTCATTAAATATATTATTGAGTCAAATTTATAAATTGCCACCTTTTAGTACTCTCCTTGATACGAGTTATTTGCTCTCTTTCTCAATATAAAATTTTATTCTTTATTCGTTACATTTATTGACGATTCAATTTTATAAAATTGTGACCTTTGTATTCTGTGTGTACTTTTTAGTGCACATTCATATTTTCGTTTCATCTCCCTTATTGTTGGAATTTTTATTGCCAGCTCATATATATTTGATTTGTTTCGTTTCGCTATTTTATTGCGACATTGCTTTGTTTATTTTGTTCTGTGCAATGAGTCTGGCAATATTTTTGAAACCTATTTGTTGGGCTCTTAGACCTATCTATGTGGTTAAATCATAGACGAGTTCATGGAGTTCGGAGTGTCTGGTGAACTTGGCACTTACTCGTATCGGTGCTGTGAGTATACGAGCACGTCTCTGGGGTATGAGATTGTGTATAGATCATGATCGCTAATGTGTGTTTTCTTCTTCTGGATTACCGAAGAAGGATTCTCTGTTTTATAGGACTGCTTTGTGCATTTCATGTGTTTTCTTCTCGTGGATTACCGGGGAAGAATTCTCTGTTTTGTACTTCGCTTTGTGCGAGTACGTATTTGTATAAGAGACCCTTATGGATACATACCTTACTTGATTCAGCCTTATATTTGTTCTGCTTCGTTTCAGTATTTTATTCTTGTTGGTTATCTTGCTTATTTTACATTTGGACTTGTTTTGAAAATCCTGTGTTGGTAAGACACAATTCATTTGGACATTTGAAACCTTATTTTATTTTTATATTATATTCGTACTGGGCATTTAGCTCACTCGTTTTGTTTTCCTACCGCAGGTAATCAGGGGTAAACGGGGTTGAGATGAGTGATGCCAACCAGACTTTAGCTGCAGGCTATATAGTTGTTTAAATAAATTTGAGGACTTATTAGATTTTGTTTTCAGACTTTATCATACTTTCATTTTGATGATTTAAATATTGATATTTATCAGGATTTTCGGTTCTTTTCTAAATCGATTAAAATAATTTAGATTTAATTATGATATTTGTCTGTTAGTTAACGATCCGAAAAGTCGGGTTGTTTCAGTTGGTATCAGAGCTAATGTTATTGATTCTGTAGACTGTCTTTTAGGCATTGACCTGTGAGTTTTGGGTTGACTTCGCATGGGTAGATTTAAGATGTCTGATTTCTGATTTATATTTTGTGAGATATATGCATATTATTTGTGCACTCTTGGAAAATTTTGCAGAATGCCGCCAAAGAGATCTAATGCAAGCCAGAACACTGGGGGAAATGTTACTCAGCAGATTGTGATGGATCAAAACACTTTTATGAATATGGTGCAGCAGGTAGCAGCTCGGCAAATGCAGAATCCTAGTGGTAACACACAAAATCAAGGAGGCCAGACTATGTTTGATCGCTTTATGAAACAAAGGCCTAATTGCTTCAAGGAGGCTAAGACCCCTATGGATGCTGAAGCGTGGATTGATCATTTGGAGAAGATCTTTCGAGTACTTAACTGTTCTGAGCTGGAAAAGGCCCGTTTTGCCATTTACCGTCTTGAAGGGGATGCTAGCATTTGGTGGAAGTCTGTGGTGGCTTCTCACGCATCTGGATATGAGAATACTGTCACTTGGGATGTGTTCAAGGCACAATTCGATCAGAGGTACTTTCCTGCCAGTATCCGTGAGGAGTATGCTCGGGAATATCAGAGCATAACTCAGAAGGAAGATGAATCAGTGGCTGACTTTCAGATCAGGTTTCAAAGGTTGGCTGGATACGCACGATCCGTTGCTGGTGCCGAAGAAGATAAAATCATGAAATTCAAGTGGGCTCTGAAGACTTCGATCCGTAACCACATCATCGCAAACCGCTACACAACCATGGATAGTTTGGTGGACAGTGCTAGAGATCAAGAACTTCACCAAACTGACTTTCGTAAACAGCAAGACATGCAGAATAAGAAACGAAAATGGGATGATGACTCTACCGAGCAAAACAAGAATTTGAAGAATGATAATGGGTCTTCTGGTGGATTCAAGAAAAATGATCATGGGTACAACACTCGAAACTTTCGACAAAGAAATGGAAACCATGGAAATGAGCAAAAGGAATCGTCTAACAAAAATCACAATGGAGAACAGTCACGTTGTCAGCATTGCGGGAAGGTACATGGTGGAAGCACTTGTCATTGGACTACTGGTGCATGCTTTAGGTGTGGAGAACAAGGTCACACTATTCGAAATTGCAAAGTAACATCCAACAATCGCAAGGATAATGATGACCAGGGCGGAAACAACAAACAAATAACTGCAAATGACGCTGCAAATAATTGAGGTACTACTCTCGAAAACATTTTTTTTATTGTTGCGATGTAGGTTATAATTTTTGACATGTGCATAATAAATCCTTGTATATATATTTTATGGTGATACTTGGCCATCTGATCAATTCTGTTTGTAAGTGAAAATTTGTTGTCATTCTTACAAAAGAATAATTATGTGTTTAAAAAAAAAAAAGTGTATGATAAGACGATTTTACTACTTAAATTTATTTGAAAGGATTTCGAGACTTGCAAAGTCGTACTATACTTTCTGGAATTGACATTTTAGTTTACTTGAGATATTTGCATTTTGAATTAGGTACGTCACTTCAATTTCGAGGACGAAATTTTTATAAGTGGGGAAGAATGTAATATCCCATAATTCTGGATATTTATTAAATATTTTTACAAGTTTTTAATAGGTTTAATTTATATTTATTTATGATATCAGATATGAATTTATTAAATAGTAAAAACAAAATGTATGGACCGTATATAAATTCCTGGCTTAGCCCATGGAGGAGCCCAACCCGCAAGTTGGTTCTATTCTTTTAATTTAGGTTATTTAGGGTAAGACTTTTTGTTAAAAGAATATAAAGTTATATGCTTGGCCGCACAGGGTAAAATAGGGTGCTAGGAACAGAGCTTTGCAGGTACAATTTATGTGATTTGTGTTCATGTATTGTTAATTACTTTTATAAATACACGTGAATGTGCATATGCTAGTTGTGACTATTATTTATAATTCTAAACCTGACCTTCATCTCATTTATTATTATAGATTAATGACCTATTCATGAACTCTTTAAATTATCATTCACTTAGATTATAATTATATTATAATTATTATATGTATGTAGTTTCATGTAACCATCTCATCATACTTGTTTTCCTTTAATAGTAATTTTTAGCAGCGGGCTATCATACCAAAGTTTTTCACGTGACTCCCGGAACTCTCAATATTATTTTAGATGCACACGTTATTTATTGAATTTATTTCTAGTGTATGTTGGTTTAATGTGAACACATTTAACTATTAAATTACAAATTTCAATTTATATGCAAATTTAATTTTACTAATATAATTTCAATATTAATTTATTCGATATGTACCTGTAACATGAATTTTGTGACTTAAATTATATTATGAAATAGTACAAGATTACAGATTTGAATTTGTGAAATAAAAATATTATGCTAGGATTATATTAAGGAATGTATAGTTTACGTACATGAGTTAGACTTTTGTGTACTTGTGCTAATTTTTGTGTACTTGTGTTCTTAAACCCCGAGTATTACAAATTCGATACTACTAAATGTTTTGTCTATCCTTTTGTAACTTCCTGCTTTTGCTTTGCATATGTACATACTTAAGTGAACTGGCTGGTTATTTTAAACCGAAGGTGTGCTATTCTTGCATGAATTAGTGAGTAGTGTTATGTTAAAGATAAATTGCCATGCATGAATTATTAATTTATTTATATAAATATGAACTGATGAATCATATGCATGTATATATTTATTTTAATTATTTAATGAGTGATATTAGTTTACCATAGAAATATGGATGTTAACATCATTTATTTTATTTTATGAATAGATTGAGTTCAGAGCTAATAACGGATTTTTTTTATTATTAAGGTACGAATTCCTCATTCTTTTCTCTCTCCATTTAAATTACAAATATTCATTAAATATATTATTGAGTCAAATTTATAAATTGCCACCTTTTAGTACTCTCCTTGATACGAGTTATTTGCTCTCTTTCTCAATATAAAATTTTATTCTTTATTCGTTACATTTATTGACGATTCAATTTTATAAAATTGTGACCTTTGTATTCTGTGTGTACTTTTTAGTGCACATTCATATTTTCGTTTCATCTCCCTTATTGTTGGAATTTTTATTGCCAGCTCATATATATTTGATTTGTTTCGTTTCGCTATTTTATTGCGACATTGCTTTGTTTATTTTGTTCTGTGCAATGAGTCTGGCAATATTTTTGAAACCTATTTGTTGGGCTCTTAGACCTATCTATGTGGTTAAATCATAGACGAGTTCATGGAGTTCGGAGTGTCTGGTGAACTCGGCACTTACTCGTATCGGTGCTGTGAGTATACGAGCACGTCTCTGGGGTATGAGATTGTGTATAGATCATGATCGCTAATGTGTGTTTTCTTCTTCTGGATTACCGAAGAAGGATTCTCTGTTTTATAGGACTGCTTTGTGCATTTCATGTGTTTTCTTCTCGTGGATTACCGGGGAAGAATTCTCTGTTTTGTACTTCGCTTTGTGCGAGTACGTATTTGTATAAGAGACCCTTATGGATACATACCTTACTTGATTCAGCCTTATATTTGTTCTGCTTCGTTTCAGTATTTTATTCTTGTTGGTTATCTTGCTTATTTTACATTTGGACTTGTTTTGAAAATCCTGTGTTGGTAAGACACAATTCATTTGGACATTTGAAACCTTATTTTATTTTTATATTATATTCGTACTGGGCATTTAGCTCACTCGTTTTGTTTTCCTACCGCAGGTAATCAGGGGTAAACGGGGTTGAGATGAGTGATGCCAACCAGACATAGTTGTTTAAATAAATTTGAGGACTTATTAGATTTTGTTTTCAGACTTTATCGTACTTTCATTTTGATGATTTAAATATTGATATTTATCAGGATTTTCGGTTCTTTTCTAAATCGATTAAAATAATTTAGATTTAATTATGATATTTGTCTGTTAGTTAACGATCCGAAAAGTCGGGTTGTTTCAATACAACCTAGATTGTAGAAGGAGGGATTGAATACAATCTAGTAAAATTTTCACTTTTCTTTCGAATTATGAAAATCAAGCTAGGCACAAATGTTAGGATCGCATCCACTATAGATCAACGTTAATCAAACACAATAACAAAACACGAAAGTAAAAAACAAAACGAATTAACGTGGAAACCTCTCAAGGGAGGGTAAAACCACAAATCCACTAAATATGAATGTATTACAAGATTGGAGTCGCTCCCTCACTCAACACTCTTGAATACAATCACCTCACCTTACTCACAAAAATTCTCTCTTGTATATCGCACACAACTCTCTAACTTTTGCAATGCACCAAAACCCCTACAAATATTTATATTTATAGGCACCACAAATATTCTAATCCTATTCTATATCAAATCCTATTTATGAGAATTACCATCTTTTCTTATCTTGGATAGAAATCCTTCCACAACTAATATTCCTACCAAAAATAAGAATTACCTCAATTATCACAAATAGAATTCTTCTCATAATAGGATTATTAACTTAATTAGGAATTCGGAGAGGACCCCAACAAATCCTCCCTCGGCTCGAATTCCCTAATACCTCAACCAACTCCGAGAATCTTACATTTTTCTCGGTCTTCATCATCGTTGCTTCCCCATCTAAACAATAGATGTTCTTCTTATTCATCATCCCTTGTAAAATCAAGCTCTTTCCCTTATACACCTTGCAACTTCGCCCTCGTCCAACGAATCTGTACCCACGTGATGCCAACACACCCAAAGACAACATATTCTTTGATGCATCTGGTACGTATCCCATATTGAGAACTTTCTTGATCGTACCATCATGAAGTTTAAGACGAACAGTTCCAACTCCTTAAACCTTCATCTTCTCATCATTCCCCACAACGATATTACCAAGATTTTCATTAGTGCATAAAGTCTCAAACATCGCTCGATCTCTACATATATGCATGGAAGCAGCAGGATCCATCACTTATTCTGATTTATTCTTCACCGAACCAGGAACGGTATCCTCACTCGCCATCAAAAACTCTCCATCCTCGATCACATGTGTAGAGTCCGCATTATCAACTTTGTTCTTTCCCTTCATCTGCTTAAAGGATTTCAGATCTTCTTTAGCTTGGACAGAACATTCGCACATGACATGTTTCACCACAAAAATAGCACTCAACAGTGCTCATATCCTTCTTACTCGGTCGAGATTTACTTCTTCCTTGTAGGTCACTACGATTGCACCTCCTCCCTCTTTCAGCACTTTGGACAGCTAAAACTGCATCACCACTTTGAGAAACAGCATCTTTTGTCATCTTCTCATTATCTCTTAACGCCTTTAACACATCATCAAGCGTAAGAGTTGTCCTTCCTACTAACCGCGTCTGCTTAAAATACTTGAAGGAACTCGGCAACGATGACAACAGCAACAGAGCTTGTTCCTCATCTTTCATCGGCTCATCAACATTAGCCAGATGACATACTAGCTGATTAAAACAACTAATGTGATCATGGAGATTACCTTCCTCATCCAGTTTTAAAGAGTACAACTCCATCTTTAAATTAAGTCGGTTGGTCAATGACTTCGACGCATAGATGCTTGCTAACTTGTCCCATATCTCCTTCGGTGTCGACTCCTTCAACGCGTTATACCTCACCTCGGGTGCAAGTGCCAGCCTAATTGTACTCGCCGCTATCTTCTGGATTTTTGCCCAATCTGCATCACTCATATATTTTGGCTTCTTCTCCTCTAAGGCATCATCAAGTCCTTGTTGAATTAACACATCCCTGATGGTTAACTGCCATATAGTAAATTCCGTCTTCCCATCATACTTGGATGCATCAATCCTTAGCGACTTTAGATCCTCCATCAAGCCAAGAAAATCAACTCAAGACCAACTAACAACGCACAAACAGTCTACTTCGTGATTGCCTTCTCTTTAACGCCAAATCTACTTCTCGAACCCAAGCTCTGATACCAGTTTGTTAGAATCGCATCCACTATAGATCAATGTTAATCAAACATAATAACAAAACACGAAAGTAAAGAACACAACGAATTAACGTGGAAACCCCTCAAGGGAGGGTAAAACTACAAATCCATTAAATATGAATGTATTACAAGATTGGAGTCGCTCCCTCACTCAACACTCTTGAATACAATCACCTCACCTTACTCACAAAAGTTCTCTCTTGTGTATTGCATACAACTCTCTAACTTTTGCAATGCACCAAAACCCCTACAAATATTTATATTTATAGGGACCACAAATATTCTAATCCTATTCTATATCAAATCCTATTTGTGACAATTACCATCTTTTCTTATCCTAAACAGAAATCCTTCCACAATTAATATTCTTACCAAAAATAAGAATTACCTCAATTATCACAAATTAGAATTCTTCTCATAATAGGATTCTTAACTTAATTAGGAATTCGGGGCGGACCCCAACAACAAAGATAGTGAGTTAAGTGTGTATTGTAGGCGAGAACAAGATGATAGCAAGTAAGAATTAAAGGATATATACGAACACACAATCTTTAAAACTTTCAGGTGGACTTGAGTCGATCCACCTATGATATAATAAAGAAATTTTGTGTTATGAAAACATAACTTCGTATACACAGTTTGATGTGAGAAATTAAAAGATTTATCTAAATAAGCTCAAGTATTTCTCATCATATCACTATGCTGCTCATGCAGTCTATTTAGGCTACATGAATACAAGTAGGCTACACAAAATGAAAATACATTTTTCGTATTGCTTGTTACATGCTCAAAATTGAAAGGTCATCATTTCTGGAAATGTCTTGAAGGTCTTCTCTTCTTAATTTGGAGAATTCCAGCATGCTTCAAGTCCGTGCATGTTGCTTTCTTCATAAGTTACTAAGTTCTAGTGACTTAGCTTCCAAGCCCATGTGATTCTTTATGCAGAAGGTGCTTTTTGATTTGAATCTTCATTTTGGAAGAGTTTCTTTAGCTAAAGATATGAACTTTCAGCAAGTCGGTAAGCTTTTTTACTTATTGAGCTATCTTTGAACTTCCCAGATAATCAGAGTTATCCCTATGCACTTATCGAGTTATCCTTTATGTTTTTCATGTAAAAGGTAATCATGTTGGAGGTTGCTTCCACTCTTATTTTTGTCTTCGAAACTGGATAAAAGTGAGTGATTTCACATTTCATTTATAAGAGTTTGAGCCTTCGAATATATATAGTTTGGACCCCTACTCGTTACATCCTTTGTATAATAGACCGCTATTTACAAGTCACGGGTTCAAAAGTAATTACGTGTCTGTTTATCATTCGATATGTTCCATTAGAGAACTTTGGTACTACTCTTTGAATGAGTGTTATTTCTGGACTTCTTGAATCCAAAGCTGAGTTCTCGAACTAATGTATTTGGACTTCTCGAATGGAGCCTAATGAGGACTTCTCGAATGACCCTTTTTGTAGAGTTCTCGAATGTGCCATTTCCTTGAATTTTCGAATAGACTACTTTGTAGACTTCTCGAATTGGATCATTTCCATGACTTCTCAAACCTATATATTTCTTGACTTCTCAAATTACTTGCATGAGTTGTCTTTAACAAACCTTTCCTTAGATTACTGATACTCGAACATAGCATCTTCATGGCTTGCTGCAGAGTTAATTCCTAACTAATTGCAGAGTCCCAAACACAAGATATAGCTTCAATTGATCTACATTTTAGTTAGCTTCTTGATTTATATATCACCTTAGGTTCCTTGATTCTTTTCTTGCTTTGTGGTATTTGTTATCATCAGAACTGAACATGTATATCCCAACAATAACCACTGTTAGATTTTATGACAAATAAATGAGAATCGTTGGATCTAATACTAAAAAATTATTCCTTTCTAATATTTAAAATACTCTTATAAGTTCAAGATTCGAATCCCACCAACAACATATCTTTATTAAACATATATATTATTTTCTAAACTGCTCCCATGAGTTTAAGGTTCAATTCCCGTTAACAACATATTATAGTCAAAAAAATTATTATCAATTTTCAGTAAACTATTATTATACATTTATATTATCATATAAACAACTCTCAAATATTCCTGTCAACAAAATATTATAGTTAAAAATTAAAACACTATCGTTTAAAATACTATCAAACAAGTATCATAATATTTTATTATCTTGTATAATTTATTTTCAAACTAATTAAAACATACATATGAAAATATGGGTAATAAGACAAAAAATATTAATAAAAATATTCGTACATCACACGAGTTATAAGCTATACAGTTAAAAATTACATAAAATCAGAAAAACACTTACAATTTAGAAAAATTTGGATGAATATTGAAAAAGGATCTACATGATCACATAAATTTCACTCTTTCTACTACATAAAAGTTTAAAAAAAAATTACTTTTATGTAATTTTTTTATATTTACGTATGCATTTTAAAGTAACAATTAATATATATTATTACAATAATATTTAAATTCGTGAGATTTATAAAGTTAAAAATTATTTTAATAATAAAAACATTTATACAACTTAAAATTTTAACAGTAAAATATAATTAAAAAGTTTACAAGCGCATAGCACGAGTTATAGGCTAATATTATTTAATTTGTTCTTCTTATGCTGCTGAACCTCTCACTATATGGAAATATCATGTTAGCAACATTATTAACAACTTGAAATTGTTGTCCCTTCTTAGATCTCCTTGCTTCAATGTTTTAATAAAGCACTGCATTCTCTTGTGAATATTGAATCATCAAAACTCTATGTAGATCTCCCTTCATAATGTATCAAATTAATTTGAGCTTGAATTGTACATATCATTGAAACTGTCATTAAAATATAATTCAATTCGATACTTAATCTCCCATACGTAAAATTTTCTATTTTCACGTACCCAAATGTCCATTTTAAACATATTACGGAATGTGTCAGTCAGAAACAACTTGACTTTTAGCTCCCCTATATGCATATCACAACCAGATTCATAAAATTGTAGGAATGTAGATGAAATATGAACAAAATCTTGTGAAAATTGTCATAATATGCATTTGGGGGAGCTAAAAGATAAGTTGCTTTTGATTGACACACTCCCAGATACGTTGAAAATTAACATTTGGTTACATGAAACTGGAAAATTTTTCGTATAGGAAATGAGATATAGGAGTGACTTGTCTTCGATAGATGAGTTTGGTGATGTATTCTCTAAGCTCAAATTAGTTTGATACATATTGGAGTAAGATCAAGATAAAGTTTTTATATTTTTATTCTACAACCAAAGTATTAAATAAAACAAATAACTGGATAACTATAGAATTTAATACATATAATTTTTTATGTAGTTGTTTGGTTTGTAATTTTAGTTTTATTATCACACATTCTCCTTTGTTTTCTTAGTTAAAATCAATAAATGGAAAAGTTCATGTTAGTTACCAAATACTTATATGCAATTCATATATGATTGTTCCGGAAAATACTCTCCTTAATTCCAATTACATCTTCTTTCTTTGATACTTTTTGTAAACATTCATAAATCTTTTACTAAAATAGGTTCTATAAATGATTGACAGATAATAATTATAATTCTAATATATCATAAATGTAGATTTAATTCTAAAATAAAATAATAAAATAATAAAATATAAATTAAGATGACAGAAAATATGCATAGCTTACTTTGAATGTTACTATAATCATAAAGTGGAACCAAGTCATCGAGAAAAAAGTCGTTAAAATCTCATAATCACAAAATTATGATAACTATACTTCACAAAGAGCTTAAAATTTAGATTTTATGGACAAAACTAATTCTAAATTTCATATATCATTCAGAAATTAAGGGGTCATTTGGCAAATCTTAATATAAAATATCTGAATGATAAAATTTTTTGAATAATTAATAATCTGAATAGTTAATAAAAATATTGTTTGGTGAAAAAAAAAATTATATATCTGAATGATATAAATATTATATTTTTTCATCAATTTCTTTTTACAAATAATTTATATGTTTAATTTAAATGAAATAACACAAAAATCAAATAAACTTTTTAAATTTAATATTTAGTAATAATCATTATTATCATATTTTATTATCTATTTACTATAAATAGTAAAAAAAATATTAAAATTGCAATATTATATCCTTATATATAATAAGCGTAAGAGGGATCTTATCTACAATTTTGGTCCCTATACCGCCAAAATAATCTCAACCGTCGAATCTAATTTTTTAAAATAGTCGAACAAGATTATATTATATTTAAAAGAAAATTATATTTTAAAAAGGATATAATTAGAAAAGGTTAAATTAGAATTGAATTTAAAAAAAATTATAATATGAAAAGGATATAATAAAAAAAGATTGTATTAGCACTACGCCATAAATGCTCACATGCAATTCTTTTTTACTATTGTTGTATGTCAAAACAGTGTTGCATCACGCCTGTTTTTCAAAAATGCAACACTAATGGGTGTTACATTTGCGGCCGTTGCCTTTTCTCTCTAGGGCAACGCTTTTTGCCACCTACTGCAACAGTGAGAAAGTATTGCATTATACATGTACTGCAACATCACTGGCAAGTAACTGCAACATCAAATATTGTTGCTTTACACATCAGCTGAAGCCTTGAATCCAGGTCACGACTATGGGACCCACTAGCATGCCAAGTCGACGGTGGCCCCACTTGTATGCCACGTCAACAATGGATCCCACTACCATGCCACGAAATTGTGGGACCAACGTGCCATATCAGCGATGGGGCCCACGTGCCACATCAATAGTGGGATCCACATGCCATAGTGCATTTTTGCCTTGCCAATTTTTGCGATAATTGCATTTGCCTTGTCAATTTTAGCGACAGCTGGGAGTGAGCATTCGGTCGGTTCGGTCCAAAAACCGGACCGAACCGAAAAAACCGAACACCGAATAACAGTTTTTTTTTGGACCGAACCGGACCGAATTAAAGCTTTGGACCGAACAAGAACCGAACCGAAATATTTCGGTCGGTTCGGTTCTGTCCGAAATAACCGAATTGTTCCTGTTGTGCTGTTGTGCAGAGAGCAGAGTACTAGAGTAGTAGAGTACAGTACAGTGCTGCTGAGCCTGAGTTAATTAACTTAAATACTTAATTTACAGAAACATAAGAAATGAGAATTCCTGCTGCAATGTTGCATTGAATACAGAAACAAAATCAACAAAACAAAACATTAAACAGTGGACAACAAAATCAACAGAAAGTCAGAAACAGAACATGGACTGGACTGGCAAATGGCAATTCCTGCTGCAGTGTTGCATTGAATACAGATTCAGAAACAGAAATCCAGACCACAATCACCAGATTCACCAGAATACAGAGAAATGAGAATTACAAATTTATAAAGAAAAATAAGCACTCTAAAAGACTAAAACAGAATAGCATCTGCATTGGCTGGCAGCTGGCTGCACTGTCATTGGCATTCCTGCTGGCTGCTGCACTGGGCAGGGCATGGCAATTCCTGGCCAATAGTGGATACCAAAACTATCTGCAAATAAAAAAGAATAAACAAAGTTATCATAGAATAGCAACAAAAAACTCAGATACAAACTGGTAATCAAAGTAAATTGTTAGCAGGTAATCAAAGTATCAAACCAGCTTGCCATTATTAATTGATGATGAGCTTAAAACTTCAGTGCCTATATTCAAGATTTAGTATACTCAACAATTAAAAAGAGTTCCCCCCTTTGTCAAGTTTGATTGGACAAGAAAAAGTATTTAATATCTTGTTTTGTTGATTATCAGGTTCACATTCTGAACTACTTGAAGATCCTGAAGGTGCATACTCTCAGCTTATAAGATTAAAAACAGAGGCATTAAAAACAGAAGCAAATGACAGAAAAACTGAAAAACTGAACTGAGTCGACAGAAAATAAAAGCAGAAAGGAGTCAAAGGACTGATGTTCTTACTAATCAATATCTAGGGGCACAACAACATCCTTTTCAACGTTCTCCCTGATTGAAAGAGCAGAAAATGCTGCAAATTGCATGAAAATGACAAGTTAATTCAATTTAAGTTTTAACTACAAATATTAGATAGTGACAAGTGGAATGCAAATTAATATACCTTCTTCGAATTTCTCAAGATCATTAACATCTTCTTCAATTGTTTTTGGACGTTTGGCCGATCGCAACCAATCTTGAGCACAAAGTAATCCCTCCACAACTTTGGCCGTCAAAGAACTCCTATATGGATCAAGTACTCTTCCACCCGTACTAAAAGCGGATTCCGATGCTACGGTGGAAATAGGGATTGCTAGTACATCACGAGCAAGTTGTGAGAGGATAGGCAACCTACTTGAATTAACTTTCCACCATTTCAAAATATCAAATTCATCTTCATTTTTTGTAACATAGACACTCTCTTTAAGATAGATATCCAATTCACTCTTGGATTCTACTTCTCCACTTTCCAATTTTTGTTTCATGAATCTAGCTCCTAATGCCGATTGTGTTCTTGAAGTTGAAGATGTAGTTGAATGTATGCTTGAAGATTGAACTTCTTGATTAACTTGAGTAGTTTTAGGTTGACAAGTCTTTTTATACTCTTCAAACAACTCTCTTATCACTATACTTGTATCACTTGCCAACTTCCAACCCACATCTTTTCCATATTCCTCACAAAGTGCAAACTCAAGGAATTCCATTTTGTACCTTGGATCAACAACAACCGCCACATAGATAAGTTTGTTCATTTTGTGCACATCACCCCAATACTTATCATATTTATCTTTCATTCTTTCGCCCATTAAGCTCACGTCTAAGTCATCACTCTTCATCCAATCTTTCAACAAATAATTAACCGTGCTAATTTCATGATAAAATATATTTGATGTGACATACAAAGAACCCGAAATCCTCAAGGTAAGTTCATAAAAATGAATTAAGATATCAACCATCCTTCTAACATTACCCCAATCCCAAGAAGTGGGCACCCCACCATTCTCATTAAGCTCATTTACAAAGGACGTGTCCATTGTTTCATATAATTCAAATGCACCTTGAAACTTTTAAGCAACATTTAACATCAAATAAGTGGAGTTCCATCTTGTCTTTACATCCAAACATAACATAGATTTAGAATCAACATCCACTAACTCAATGCATTCCTTGAATTTAGCTAGTCTAGCCGGAGATTGCCTAATATACCTAACCGCCTTTCTTACTCTTTCAACCGATGGATCTATTTCTTCAAGTCCTTTCGTCACAATCAAATTAGTTATGTGTGCAATACATCTCATGTGCATATATTTTCCATTCAAGAAATCGCACCCCCTAGAAGAGAACCTATCTTTCAATTTTTGAATGCAAGTATGATTTGAACTAGCATTATCAACCGTGATTGCAAACACTTTTGCAATTCCCCATTCTTTCAAACACATATCAAGGTCCATAGCTAAGAGCTCACCCTTATGACTCTCTATAGGACAAAAATTAATTATTTTCTTGTGCAAGTTCCAATTATGATCAATGTAGTGAGCCGTAATGCACATATAATTAATCCTTTGAATTGAAGTCCAAGTGTCCGTGGTGATATTAATTCTTTGACCGGACATCTTAAAATATGTGGTCAACTTCTTCTTCTCATCTAAAAAGATTTGGTAACAATCCCGTGCCACGGTAAAACGAGATGGCATCTTAAAAAGAGGTTGAGTAGTTTTCATGAAATCATTAAATCCCTCCCCCTCAACGAATCTAAAGGGGAGTTCATCAATAATGATCATGGAAGCTAACTTATGTCTACTAACTTTTTGATCAAAACGCCAATTTTTAAGAATGCCATCATTTCCACCATCGGATTGTAAAGACAATTGTGTTTGTTTTGACTCACCACTAAGTGGTAACTTTGAGCAAGATTTGACATGTTTTAAAAGTGTACTAGTGCCATTTTGACTACTATTAGAGAAGTATTCCTTACCACAATACTTGCACCTAGCTTTTTCAAATCCTTCCGCATCCACAAACTTGACCATATGATCCCAAACTTCCGACCGTGATTTCATAGGCTTTCTTTTTCTCTTTGCGCCGAAGCTTTCTTGAGTTGGAGCATTATTTCCATCATTGGAATCTCCCATCCCTATGTCTTGTTGTGAATTTGAATGAGACATTATTTGAACTGAAATGAACAGAAAAATGACATCAGTTTTAAACCACAACTGTTGCTAGCTACTGCTGACCTACTGATTCAAATTAGCTACTGCAGTACTGCCTAAAAAACTGATAAACTAATTAAGATGACAAATTAACATAATCTAAAAGAAATCTAAGTAGCGAATAAGAAATCGAATCTATGATGATAAAACTAAGTAACAAATTAAGAAAAATTTTGAAATCGAATCTATGATTCTCCATTATCCAATTCCAAATTTCCAATAAATTGATAAAGATTTATATATATAGATACAAGAATCTTAAACTAGAATCAAGAATCTATAAGCAATAATAGAAAAATACTAACAAAAATAACTGCGGACTGAAATTACCAAAAGTAAACTGCGGAGTGTGACTGCGGAGAGTGTAACGAGTAACGACAAGTCGACGACGAGGAAGAAGAATTAGAGTCTAGAGACGACGACGAGGTCAGCGGTGGCCGGTGGGTGACTGCGGTTGGTTTTGATTCAAATTAGGTTTACAGAAAGAGGAGAAGGAGCGTACAGACTACATACAGACAGACAACTCACAACAACAACTCAGTAGTCTGTTATCTTATCTGTATTAGAATTTAGAATTATATAATATATTATATATATATATAATATAATGTAAATATATGTTTTAATTATTTCGGTTTATTCGGTCCAGAACCGAAATATTTTGAGAAAAACCGGACCGAACCGAAATATATTTCGGTCCAGACCGAAAAACCGAAAAAACCGAATTTTCAAAAAATTTAGGACCGAACCGAACCGAATTAGCATATTTCGGTTCGGTTTTTCGGGTTCGGATCGGTTTTGCTCAGCCCTAGCGACAGCTACCATCTCCCGAACGTTCATCTACAAGACATGGCTAAATCAATATTTGAAATCATACATTAATTTAAATTACCTTTCCCTGTTAAAATGTGCTCACATATTTAGTTTTCAATTCATCCGTATTTTTAATCTTAAGAATTTTTAATTTACAAACTTAAAAATTTAAAAATCTAACAGCTTCCTATGAATAAGGAGAATAATACAAACAATTAAATTAATTGTTTGTCCAACCTTAGACATTCCTTACACAAGCAATCTGAGTATAATCCATAAACCAAATATTAATGTATAATAGCTACATGGTTTATCAATTAATTCTTACAATCTAGCATATTTTTTTATTATATTCTTATTTTGAATGTATATATTAATGTAAAATAGCTCTTTGAAGCTATAGGTATGTTAATTCAATGAATTAAATATAATTATAACCATTACTAGATCATCTAGAGTTGCTCCAAGTACATACAAGATATTGATTGATGCCTAATTAGAGATGCTCCAAGTAGAAGTCATGTAGCATATGTATTACAACAGTCACCAAGATCTACATCTAGTACCTTGTTGACATAACTCATATTTGCGTGGAAGACATGGTAGGGGACTTAAATAATCCGAGATTCACAAACAGTAATACAAAGCACACACACAACCAACTGATTAGTTTACAAGATCCACCAAAGACCTAAGACTACATCTCTTAAGTACTCACCTATAAAACAAATACAATATGACTATGTATATGTAGCCATCCAAATCATAGCAACCAAGACTTACCATACTTGTTCTACAATTCTTACCATACTTGTTCTACAAGCCTTCCAATTCTTAGCACATAATTTCCTAACTTAGTGATGAAGACATATCATATATAATAATTGTCAACATATACAATTATTATCTTATCCATATATATCTTGGACCATCCAAGCCCATAACATCATATTGGGTTGAAACCCAACAATCCACCCCTTCAACCCAATACCCATATTGGATTGAACGGTAACCATCAAGCCATCTACGTCCATTCGCCAATGCCTCCCCTCAAACAAGAACCTCCTCTTGTTCTTCCAAACATTGAGTGTCGCTAAAACCCGTTTAGTGAACTACAAACCAGCATTCTATATCATAATGGTATATACACCTACAAAATCACATGCATCAACCACCACGAGTGCTCTCCCACATGTTGTGGCACATGATCCTTGATTTCACAATCCTTCGGTCTCCTGAGGAAAATCACTAGTATTGTCCAAATAGTCCACTTAGTTGATCAAGCCATTGAAACAATTGTGATGACCTTTTCCATCTTCTTCCATCTTGAGTCCGAACACATTTTTCTTGAGAAACTTATTGCTCAAGAACATCAAATTTGATCCACGGTGCAAAGGGCCAATTGAATAATTCATACCACACGTAACTTTGTCTCTTCCTGCTATGGTAGCCTCCTTGTAAGCAAATCTTTCATTGTACTCTACTATACAAATTTAACCTCGAACTTTCCTTCAACCTCATCAATCTCGAACCTTGGCTCTGATACTACTTGTTGGGGAACTTACACAATCCAAAATTCACAAACACCAATACAGAGCACACACACAACCAATCGATTAGTTGACAAGATCCACCAATGCGCGGTCACACGTTATTCAAGTATCACTTCTACTTCTTATCAAATCAATAAATTAAAATAAAACAAGAACACATAAAATATTTGACGTGGAAAGACCCACATCCCAAATCATATTATTAATCAAAATAATTATCAATAATACATCAAAATAATAACACCTCAACGGTGTCCTAAACTGATACTTAAGCCAAACAATGCTTAAGCATCTCCCAAACACTACCCAAGACTACATCTCTTAAGTACTCACCTATCAAACAAATACAATATGACAATGTATATATAGCCATCCAAAACTTAGCCACCAAGACTTACCATACTTGTTCTACAAGTCTTATCATACTTGTTCTACAAGCCTGCCAATTCTTGGCACCTAATTTCTCAATTTAGTGATCAAGACATACCATATATAATAATTATTTACACATACAATTATTATCTTACCTATATATATCTTAGACCACCCATGCCTATAACATCATATTGGATTGAAACCCAACAAGACATAGGTGTTGCAAACTAAAGTTGGTAATGTAATTTAGCAAAAAAAAAGGTTGGTCATGTATGGGAGGACTTATAAGTGCACCAGCAACGCCACCATCAGGGCCCAATGTCTGGTGCCCTAATCTATCAATATGTTTCACCGGAATGCCTGAGAATTTGTATGGAATAGTAAACTCAAGCTTTGAAGCTCAAAGTATATATCTCAATATATAAAAGTTTAGGCCGAGATAACATAACTCAAGTGACTTTATGCAGCAGAAAGTTGTGGATCCTTTTGGTGAACATTGCAGAACTTATGAAAGAAAATTGGGCAATGAATAGAATAACACGTGTACTTACCATTGATTTTCAAATTAATAGATTTTGGCCAATGCATTTTGAGCAAAACATCATTAAGAAAAATGGACTAGACCTGTTTAAAGGAAAAGGTGCTACAACTTTTCATACACATAATATTACGGTTGGAAGATAGGTAAGGACTAAATTTAGAAGCTTACCTGAATTTCATAACCTTTATGTTCAGTTAGATATAGATCTTCACCTTGTAATTTAATTCATATATGAAATTTTATATCACAATTTTCTATGTGGATAAAGATATGTAATAACTAATTTTACAGGACTATGTGTGCGTTTATGTAACAACTATCCTAACGAAAATATAGAACTAGCACAACTTATAATGGAATGTAATCCTATATTCCAAATAATCAATATTAACACTGTTTTAGTTTTCAATCTAAATGTTGAAACTCAACTAATTAATGGAGGTGATGCACCCTTCCTTTATGTCACATACAACACACATTTAAGCTTACACAATTCGAAAATCAAGGTCAACAAGATGTCAATTATAAAGGTTGAATAGATTTTATTAAAGATCTTTTGATGAATTTTAGAACATGTGGTACATTGATAGGCCTTTTAGCTATCTAATACAATGAAAGTTTAGAAGGAAGAAACTTACAAGTTGAAGAACAAACCATATAAGTATGGCAGCGATGTTAAAAATGAGGTCAAAAGAGGAAGACATACAAAATCCACAAGTCAATACCATTAAAATTAAACCAATTGCAATGTTATACACATCTTATATAGATCAACCATAAAAAATGTTAACACAAGTTCCATGTAAAAGAATATTTCAAGAAAAACATACGGATATGCCCGAGCTAATCAGTAAAATTCATAGTAGATATGATGTGGAACTAGACCAAGGCCAAGCACACATGCTTTATGTTGCAACACACGACAATCTGAAATTTCACACTGTTAAGAGAAAATTTAGAAAAAATAATGATTTGATTAGAGTAGATTAAAAAGGTGATAATTGTGCAACAACTAGAAGAAAAATACATTAATCAATCATGATAGACAAAACTCAATAATATAACACAATATACAGGTCAAATAAACCAATTATGGAAATTTTAGCTTAGAGTTACCAATTCACAATTACCTCGGCAAAAGAAAGTAATTGGAAAAATGCACATGCACACACATAGTCGTAATAGACCCTGTGGAAGATGAAATAAAATTTCAACCTCGACCATATCAGTCATAGAATTGTCTGGTGACCAGGAACCACATGGGCAGGTGATCATTTTCCTGATAGAACTGGTAATCCCAGGAACATAACTAGACTATCTATCTAATGTTGACTCATACATTTCTGCTTGCAATTTCTGAATCAAAAGAGTAGAACGTGTGAATGAAAGAATTATTTCAAGTGAGGGAAAATAGAAAAAAGAAACGTAATCACTTCAAAAAGCTATGGTTACTATTATTCATAGATGAATCATTAACAGTAGTATCTACTTATTTAAAATAGCTACCAAGTCTATCACCTGTGCACATCATCAATAATCTTTACTACTTCTGTCCTCTCAGCAACCTCTGTTGAGGCACTCGATGATGTTGAACAAAAAATGAGATGCTATATTTAAATCAAGAACCAACATGCATAAGAAAAAATTCCAATCTAAGTTATATGCAATCAAAACATCAAGAGGATTAATACAGAAACATTTAGAGACGATATATGCACCAAGTCAATTATGCATTTTGTTTTACATGTTAACAAAATTTAATCAAAACATCAACAGAGGATTAATACATGTTGAAGTTTTGATTGCATATATCTTAGATTGGAATTATTGCGTATGCATGTTGGTTCTTGATTTAAATGTAGCATCTTACTTTTTGTTCAGCAACATCGAGTGCCTCGACAGAGGTTGCTGAGAGGACAGAAGTACTAAAGATTATTGATGATGTGCACAGATGATAGATTTGGTAGCTATTTTAAATAATTAAATACTACTGTTAATGATTTAGCTATGAGTAACAGATAATCGTAGCCTTCCAAAATGATTACATGTATTGTTTCTACTTTCTTTCTATTGAAATAATTCTTTCATTCACTCGTTCTACTCTTTTGGTTCAGAAATATGCAAGCAGAAATGTACGAGTCAGCATTAGACAGACAATATAGTTATGTTCCCAGGATTACCAGTTCTATCAGGGAAAGGATCACCCGCCCATGTGGTTCCTGGTAGCCAGATAATTCTATATGACTGATATGGTCGAGGTTGAAATTTTACTTCATCTTCCACAGGGTTTAATACGACTTTGTGTGTGTATGTGTGTTTTTTCTATTACTTTCTTTTGTTGAGGTAATTGTGAATTGGTAACTCTAAGCTAAAATTGGTTTATTTGACATGTTATATTGTGTTATATTGTGGAGTTTTGTCTATCATAATTGATTAAAGTCTTTTTCTTCTAATTGTTGCACACTTATCACCTTTTTAATCACTCTGATCAAATCAATATTTTTTTTCTAAATTTTCTCTTGATAGTGGGAAAATTCATATTATCGTGTGCTTCAACATAAAGCTTGTGTGCTTGGTCTTGGTCCAGTTCCACCTCATATTTACTGTGAATTTTGCTTATTAGATCGGGCTGATCTTTATGTTTTTCTTGAAATATTCTTTTACTTGGAACTTGTGTTAACAGTTTTGATTGTCTATATAAGATGTGTATAGCACTCCTAGTGGTTTAATTTTTATGATGCTGGCATGTGGATTTTTTATGTTATCTTATTTTGACCTCATTTTTAACATCGTTGCCATACTTATGGTTTGTTCTTCAACTTGTAAGTTTCTTCCTCCTGAACTTTCTTTGTATCAAATAGCTATAAGGCCTATCAATGTACCACATGTTATAAATTCATCAAAAGATCTTCGATAAAATCTATTCACCCTTTCTAGTTGACATCCTGTTGACCTTGATTTTCAAATTGTGTAAGATTAAATGTGTGTTGTACATGACATAAAGGAAGGGTGCATCACCTCCATTAATAAGTTGAGTTTCAACTTTTATATTGTAAACTAAAACGGGGTTAATATTGATTAATTGGAATATAGGATTACATTCCATAACAAGATGTGTTAGTTCTATTTTTTGGTTAAGCTAATTGTTACATGAATGCACACATAGTCCTATAAAATTAATTACTACATATATTTATCCATAGAGAAAATTGTGATATGAAATTTCATACACGAATGAAATTACGAGGTGGAGATCTATATCTAATTGAACATAAAGGTTATGAAATTCAGGTAAGCTTCTAAATTTATTACTTACATGTCTTCTAACCGTAATATTATGTGAATGAAAGTTGTAGCACCTTTTTCCTTTAAACAAGTCTGGTCCATTCTTCTTAATGATGTTCAGTTCAAAATGAATTGGCCAAAATCTATTAATTTGAAAATCAATGGTAAGTACACGTGTTATTCTATTCATTGCCCAATTTTCTTTTGTAAGTTCTCCAATCTTCACCAAAAGGATCCACAACTTTCTTTTGCATAAAGTCACTTGAGGTATGTTATCTTCGCTTAAACTTTTATGTGTTGAGACATATACTTTGAGCTTGAAAGCCAGAGCTTACTATTCCATACAAATTCTCAGGCGTTCCGGTGAAACCTATGGATAGATTAGGGCACCAGACGTTGGGCCCTGATGGTGGCGATGTTGGTGCACTTACAAGTCCTCATTTACAGGACCAACCTTTTTTTTTTTTGCTAAATTACATGACCAACTTTACTTTACAAGACCTATCTCTTCCATGCAAATATGAGTTATGTCATCAAGGTACTAGATGTAGAACTTGATGACTATGTTGTAATACATATGTTACATGACTTCTACTAGGAGCAACTCAAGTTGGGCATCGAACAATATCTTGTATATACTTGGAGCAACTCTAGATGATCTAGTAATGGTAATAATTATATTTTATTCATTGAATTAAAATACCTACAGCTGCAAGGACCGAGGATTGCAGCACCCAACTTTGATCTAAGCGGATCCCACACTATGTGCTCAACTTCAGTTCTGTCCTCATTCTGAGATAAAAACTGAAATAAGCCCCAACACAAAAACTAGGCCAGTAGATGGAAACATAAAGCTCTGCATTATTGTGCATTAAACATTGATAACAGTAAAAAGGGCCAAAAGACCTACTTTGGAGCTAGGGCCTAACCCCAGTGTTCCTGGGCCTAGTGCCAAAATATTTGGGCTTTTATAAAAAAAAAAAAGTTGAAGCAAATTGGAGTTGAGTCATATATCTTACAATGTCAATTGCAGTTAAGCTTTTACTCAACTAAGACATGTGGTCCTTTTCTAACATGTTAGTCTGTCTATTATCATTACCCGACACCAACTAGCTAAATTCAATTATGAGAGAAAGCTTTGTAATTCATGCTACAAATGAATTCACATAACATCCACTGTTTAATCAAAGAGCTCAATATGCCAGTAAGAATCAGGATCAGCAGTAAACCCAAAAGCAATCCCTGGCATCACAATAAGATTAAGATTTAAGAGATTGACATTTTATCCGCAGTCTCTAGTTGTCTAATGTATGAGTTAAAGTAACATTTTGAATATTTAACTACACAAAAAACTTCCATCCAGCAGTCCGTGCATTTGTAACCTTGCTTGGATAGGTCTTAGCTAATAGCGGCCACCTTGTCACTATAATTTTCTCTGCTAAAATAAGTGTTCACTCCAAATAACACCACATGATACAGGACAGATCTTGAAAACAAAGATTTATTGAACAAAAACAGACAAAGCAATGAATTATACGAATCCCAAGAATAATTAATCAATATTATTCTCAAGAAAGGTGTATAATCAAAGCTAAGTAATATGTGAGAGATTACATCACTTATATAGAAAGTAGGAACCCTAATTAAATAACCTAGTGGACTAAGGCCCGATAACAATTGGGCTTATTATATAACCTATTCGCCCCACATATAAAACATTTAAACGAATAATTTTAGTTCTATCCAAACTAAACACAAATAAGTCAACTAATAACATATATATATAAATTCTTCAATCCTGTTCCTCATCATTCTCCCCTTGTTGGAGAAAACTCGACCACGAGTTTTGTAGAAGTTAAGAACCAGGCAAGACTGAGCTGGAACGAAGAAAAAGTGTTTCCATTCGAAGAAGCACGGATTAGATGCAAAGAACTTCGAAAACTGACTAGCAAGCGAAGGAGGTTTAGGCATGTACTTTGGAATGATGAAGTCGATATGCTCAACCTCAATAATATCATCAACTACTTTACGATCCTCGACATTTTGAAAGCAATCAAGTCGCATGGTTTCTTCACTAGCAACTTTGTATCCTCAACTTGTTTAACCTCCTCAACTGGATCCTCCTCGAATGGATCTTCTGTAGCAGCTTCTTCAACATGATGCTCAATTTCCATTACAATTTCATTCCCTTTGACCTTTTTCTCATTTTCCAAATGTACAAGACGTTGAACCTGAGATGTGAGAGTCTTAAGAGTCCTATGTAGTTCATCCTTTGCACGTTTTTAACTTTCATATGTACGTTTGTACCTTTCTTTGCTCAACTCAATTTTGTACTTCCTTTCCAACCTTTCAAGTTCATCATATTGATTATCTAACTCCCGCAATGTAATTTTATATTGAAGTAACCAACGTTCACGATGACAAACATAGACTTCATAGTGAAACTCATCACGTTCATGCTCAAGAAAATAAATATTTTCTTTCACACTATCAATTTGACGCTTGATGTGAGCAGAAATGGCTTAAACAAGGATAAAGAGGGGCTGATGTTCATAAATTCTGAAGATTAAGGATTGAAATATCAAAAATCAGAAGTTATAGGTGTTGATTTGTACTTTCTGGATAGTCCTGGTGTGAACTAAAATAGTTAAAGGCTGCTGATTTGAAAGCCAAACACATGGTATTATGTTAAAGATGGTGGACAGGTGAAAGAATGTATATATATGTATATGTGGTGTATGTATATAGGAAAGAAGAAGGTTACGGGTTACCCCTTCTGTTTAACACGCAAACAAGTTGAAAAGCAACTGATGTACAGAGGAGATGTCGTGACGGTGGCGTATAGTGATCTATTTCCCGCAAGTAGGTGCTATTTCCTGTGTCAACAGCGTGCTACAGATGAGCCTTCTCTCTCTTTCTGATTCTTCTCGTTTCTGGTATGTTTTGATTACGGAGATGAACATTTTGTGGTAATAATGATTAAATGGTGTATTGTTGGATTTTAAGGTCCAAATATGATTGAGGTTAGGGATTTCGATTTGGGATTTAGGGTTCTTGTATGCGAGTCGGGTTGGGTGTGTAATTAGGGTTATAGGATTGGGGATTTAGGTAATTAGGATTCTGACCAGTTAAAATAGGTAGCAAGTTCGGTGTTTTCTGATGGTATGGTGGTGTATGGTAGTGATGTCGTCGTTGGAAGCTAGGGTTCAACGATGATGGGTGGTGTCTACAGCGATGAACAGTAAAAATGGCGATGAACAGTACTTTTGATGAACAGTGACACGAAAATATGTTTTGAATCTTATTCGGCTTTGAAACCAATTTGATGCAGGACAATAAATTAAAACAGTAATAATGCAGAGAATTATACGATCCCAAGAATATTTATTCAATAATATTCCCAAGAAAATGTATAATCAAAGCGTGCTTAGAAATGTATCATGTTCGGTCTATATATACCGAATATCAAACTCAAAGTCAAAAAACAAATCCCTAAACATATGGGATCATATAAAATCAAATCACAAGTAATAAAGTAAATCCCTAAACATATGGGATAATATCAAATCAAATCTCTATGATGAGCTGGTCCCTATCACCACATAGTTGCCGATACAGAAATATGTACTGGGTTGTTTTCAGAAATGGCCGTAATTTGAATACTCATGTATCCAATTTTCACACACCTAGACTTTTATGTACAAAAGAAGATAAGATATTAAAGGTATTTGAATACTCAAGCATATATTTCTCGCTAAAGCACGCTTACAACTCAAGCCTGTTTTGTTAATCTACAAGAGACTAAGGTTTTTGATGGAAAAAATGGTTGTAATGTTATATAAAATTTATTTGTTTTCATCAACTGCATTATAACTTATTAAACATGGTTGTCACGTTACAAGTCTGAGGCAAGTCGATGGACCTTTGGCTAGTCGACTAGTTGACAAAAATATATATTATTAATAATTAAATATTATATATATAATGTATATAGATGTCTAACACTTATTATAATGTTGTATAGATGAGTACCTAAAAAGAATGCATACTAAAGATTAAAGAATACATATTAAATAGTAGAAAGAAAATAAGGAAGTAATGTACTTCTGAATTGTGATTATGTAACAACTAATGAATAACAATTATAGTGAAATCGTAGAACATAATCAACAATGCAACTTACAAATTACGAGCATAAATCAATTCAGTTTCAATAAAAAAAATAGCATATTGCAGACACTGAGCACTTTAACAGCAGAAGAGCATAATTGCAGAAATATTAGTGCAGTTAAACTGCAAAAACATGGCAGAATTGCAGAAAAACAGTGCAGTTTAACTGCAGAAACACAGCAGTTTTCCTACAGGAAACAGAGCAGAATGAAACTGCTAATGCCTAGTGCCTGTTGCTGCTGTTTAGTCATTGGTAATGGACTGGAGGCTGTTGCGTTTTAATTCTAAAATCTAGGATTCTATTTGAAAAAAAGTCAATATTAACCGGGCTATAAACCAGTCGGACCGACTAATCGACTAGTGACATTCACCAACTTTTATTTTCGCACCGGGGGCTTAGTTGTATTCTGAAAGAGTTCGAAAATAAAAAAACAAGATTATTTTTTCCGAGTCAGTCGATAGAACAACAATGTTATAAAGTGATTAGAATTTTCAAACGCTGAGTACTAAAGCGTTGTTAAAATGTGACCTGAAGAGCATTTCCAACATAAAGATAATAAATAATACCCATTGATATTCATAAAGCACGTAAATCAATTAAGAGGCAGATACTAATTACATATAAGTCGACTCACCAAGCCGGGTGAGTCGATTTATATGTGGCACAACCGCGACATGTTCTTGTAGATAAGAAGATGATGAACCCAAGCCGGGACTTGTGGTGCCTTGGTTGTTGTAAAGGTGGGCTAGAGTGAGTTGGGCCTTTTCCAAAGCGCCAAGCTGTATATAATCAAAATTTTGGTTTAGTATGCAATCATATTATAACGGAAGCAAGAAAGATGATAAATGTAAGGAGAAAATATATATGCAGAAGAGAAATAATTATATTGATCTTGAGGATGATTACAATATTTTTCAGATGATTTACAAGAGAAATATGCATTTCTATTTATAGACAAATCTAAGGGGTTAGGTGGTGTGGTAGGTGGTGCCAAAAGTCAAGTCCGGCGGCTACAGTGCCGCCGACGGCTACATAAGTCAAATCCGGTGGCTTCTAGATTCAAGGCATCTAACACATATATGACATAAATGGGTTGTGAGTGTAGCTTGAAGAAGGAACACATACATACATCCAAGTGGAGGAATGTGTGAATTTTGTCGTGTTAACACACATACATAAATGTGTGAATTTTGTTTACAAGAATGTCGATTATGGGTGATGCTTCTATCGTGTTTGGAGGATTAATTGATTAAAATTAGGATTTTCCGGGAAGGTTGCGCAGTCTACACTGTTTTGGCCATCAAAAACTTGTTAACACTAAAACACGCAAGCGTACGTGGTCACAAGTAATATAGATAGAAGTCAAGTTCGTTCCCACAGAGATCTGGTTAGATTTCAATTCAGTTCATGCACCTATGCAACAATGTATGATTATTATTCACTGCTAAGACAAATAACAAGATTAAGTTTTTACTAACTATAATTAACTAAGATATAAATTAACAAACTAAAAATTACTAACTAATGAGAATTAAAATTGAATTACTTATATGCGAGAAAACATGGAATCCTAACTTCATCATCTATTTCACTTAAAGTTGATTCCTTTAATCAATACATACGATGGTTTTGATATCTGATCGGATAACACGAAACAGGTAAAAGCTACCTCTCGGTATACTAATACCAAACTACACATGCATCCACAAAAGAGATAGAAGATGGGTAGACACCAATTATGTTTAGACCCTATATCTCTATAGAATTTGAAAACATAAAGGTTGAAGCACAAGTTATCCACTTAGATCACATAGGGTAGCATCATATCTCTATGTATGCCACAAATCATGATAATAATATCAACCTATCCTATGCTAGCATGGCAAGTTCTAAATCTCAAGATCCACTCTCGTTTCGCAAGAGATTAACAAATTACATGTTCGCGACTCATCTAAATACATGAATCACAACCATACAAGCATATCAAGAATTCACCACACATAAATCTTTAAAGCATGCAAACTACTAAGCTACATAGACAAATCCGTTAGAATCCCATGACAACAATTAGTTCATAATCGAACCTTTCGTCATCATGGGATCTGATGAAACCATGATATAAAACAAAGAATCAAGAATGAATAGATGAATAGAATATAGAGTAACAAAGTTAAGAAGACAAATCCGGATTAGCATCCAAAAGCTAACGCCTAATATACAAGATGTGAAATTGGCCTTCGTAGCCTTCTCGTGCTCTCCAAAAGTCTTCAAATCGTGTGGATGTGTTGTAAGTGTATGATCTCTGGTGGTGTGGTGGTGTCTTGATTATGTCCCCCTAGATGTGTATTTATAGCCTCGATTTGCCTTTCCACCAAGCAATTGTTGTTTTTGAGTTGAAATAGAATAAGGCAATTTCCATTCTTGAATGAGATAAGAATTGAAAATCCATGTATAAGACTGATTCTGAAAAATACCAGCCGCCCAGGGTAATTACCATACTGATAGAAGTAGGAATTGTGGCAATTTCCTGTTTAGAATTGAATTATGGCAATTTCTGTTGATTCTGTTTTGAAGGAAAATTCTCTTCAATAATTCTGGACTCCGGACCACCTTAGAATGATAGAAAATTCCGTTATCTTCGCGTGGGCAGTTGAATCGTCCAAAACGGACTTGTAGAACTCAAGATATGGCCAAAACAAAATCAGAAATTCTGGCTGATTTTTCACCTGCTGACTGCTACTGTTCATGCGCGTCCGTTACTGTTCATGCGCGTCCGTTACTGTTCATTTCGCTGATTTTACTGATTTTGCTCTATTTTCTTCGTTTTAACTCCGATTTTCATTCCGTTTCTTCCGGCTCTCTCGCAATTTGATGTACTGTTATTCTTTAAACTCAAAACCCACCATTTAAGCATGGAAAACATCATCCCATATCCGACTCTTATTCCTGCACAAATTCACTAAAAACACATCAAAACTACAACAAACTTGAGTCCAAGACAATCAATTTAAGCCGATATGGAACGCTACAAGTGGATATAAATCCACTTATCACACCCCCAAACTTAAACTGATGCTTGTCCTCAAGCATAAACAATTACAACTAATTAACTAGTACCACTTCCGTAGGTGATCACGGTTGCATTTGGCATATGCAACAAGCCCTTTAAACCCCTAGGCAGCCCTAGTGGACGAGTAAGGTCTCGTGAGGGCCTATAGCGAATGTATCCACAAAATCCAATGCAATGCATGAATGCAACTAATATCAAAATGCAATTAATCTAGTACTAATATCCTACCATACCTTCAAATCCTCTCATGCCATATCAACTTAAGAATCAAAGTAAATACGCAATGTCTTGGTGTCGAAAGTGAAAGTATTCACATAGTCTACTCAATGAACATGCATAAGTTCTCACAAGTCCATGTCAAGTGTAAGAAGAAGTTAGTAAACATGCTAAGCCTACAAGAGTACATCTTTGAGACAAAACTCGGGATCTCTTACGCAAAAACAAGCAAACACTCACAATCCACTCACAAAAGAATATTCACTCAAGAACAAGGGTAAGTGTATCACTTAATTCCAACAAAATCATAAGCATGCTTGACATTTGGTATCAATCTAACTCTTAACACAACATACATCAATGACGATAATCAAAAGGTCTTTATTTGGGTTGTAACGGGGCTAGGACATGGTATGTCAGATAAGCCAAAACAGGTGAAGTGTCAAAAGCTAGTAGGAACTTATAATAAATCATACACAACCACCTATTTTTCCCCCCACATATTTTTACTATTTTTCTTCCAACAAAAACACTCGACTAGTCGACTAAAGTAGGATCACAATAACACAAATATGCTCTCATAATACAACTTTTTTTTTCTCCTTTTTTTCTTTTTTTTTTTTTCTCTTTTTTTTTTTCTTTTTTTCCGAGAGCTAAAGCAATAATAATATAGACAATAACAATGATCCCACGATTTTATTACACATGCCGACTATCAAGCAACAACCAAACCCAAATTTCAATATTTCCCCCAAAATTATGACCAACAATAAACCCCTCCTTGCACACCTTATTACTCCCTTAAGCACCCTACTAGCCTTTGACAATGTGGGTTCAAATTAATGTAAGGCCAATACAAGAAAAAGGTCTAAGCAAGTAATGTGGTATGTCACCGAAAAAATAGGATTAAGCTCAACGGGTTAACTAATTGATCATGTAAACATGGTGTGGTAATATGGGAAAATATGCGGTTATTCCTAAATGCCTTTATCATTTTAATCGTCAAATAATGTCATGCGTTTCAAGAAAGATCTCAAACAACTGCTAGCAATGCAAACAATCCGTGGACACTCAAGCAAACGAATAAATTGCAATAAATATGCAATATGGCTCAAAATCTCACTTGGTGGGAAAAACATACTCAATCCCAAGCAAAAATCTCTCTAACGCGCCTACTTGTATTCAAAGCATGCAAACTAAATCAACTTGCACATATTCATGTCCTTCTAATTACTCACAACATTCAATAAGTCTACCAGCTTCAACTTACTAGTGTATGTGTGTGCACAAGAACAAAGCATATCACTTCTCAATCAAAAGCGTCAACAACACAAAATTCCTATCAAGCATGGGTGCAAATGTAAACTATTATGAACTCACATGATATATAAAAACAGAATGTCCTATATGAAACAAACGTAGATAACACGAACATAAATGCATAATTTTCTACTACTAATATGCAAAGCATGAAATCCTACATGAACACAATGACTAAAATCACATATAACTACATATACACTACTTATCCCTCAAACCACCCCCAAACCTAAAATATTCAATGTCCTCATTGAATGGAAGTAAATACGAGGGAAAGTAACATACCAGTATACAACAATGCTTTGGTTGCCTCCCAAGAAGCGCTTCTTTAACGTCAATAGCTTGACGTTACTTCCAAGCCTCCATTAAGGATGATAATAGTTTGCTTGGTCCTCTCTTCGTGAGACTTCATCGTCATCACGGCGGCACACTTTCTGCCCCTTCTCCTCGCTTGGCCTATTCGTATAACAAATATGTCCTATTCCAATGCTTTCATCTGTTGACCAAAAATTTGTCAATTTGTAGAACAACACACACTCGCGGGCTTCGCTTGAATATAATGGAGGAGGGTAAATGTAAGTTGCTGAAGCCTTTGGTTCCTCAAAGAGAACTTCCTCCATTGGCTCTAATGCGCTACCTCCATCTTCACACTTTGAGACAAGTAGAAGATTTGCATCTTTCTCATGTTCATCAGCCTCTTGGAACGTACATACCAATTCTTGAAATTTGCGTAGCTCATCAGTGTCCTCTTGGTACGCACATACCAATTCTTGAAATTTGTGTAGCTCATCAGTGTCTGTCCCGAATTCTGCCCTTTCCAAATCATCCACCTCACTAGCTTGACCAAATTCCTCACATGGCTTGTGAACGCTCACCTCACCTTGGAATTTGTCTTCTTCAATTAAGCATGTAGTACCTTGCTCCAAGTCACCGTTATTTTCTGGAATTGCCTCTAATATGCATTGTTGTTTCTCTTGTTCCAAGGCACTCAAAACTTGAGCAATTAGTGTCCCCATAGATTTGGTAGACTCCTCATAACTCTTTGCAAGCATCCTAATCTCCTCCATAACATCAACCTCATCTGACTGAAAAGTAGGAGTAGGTTGCTGATGTTAAAACTCTTCACTTCCAAAGAAATATGACCTATCTGGAACATCTTGCTGGTATTGTTGAGGTTGGTATGGAAAATATGGTTGTTCCTCATAAGTGACATATGGATCAACTCCTTCGTAGTAACAATATTGTGAGGTCTCTTGAACGCCCGAACATAGCTCACATTGATAAGGCATGGATGTTCTCGAATACGCCCACCATGGCAACTCCTCGCATGCCATCTTCAAAAACTCAAGTACCTGAAACACAACGAACTAAACAAGATAGTTAAGGAAAAAAAAATCCGAGTCAGTGAACTCTAACGACCACTATTGACAAGCACATAAACCAAAAATAAAACACCGATGATCCCCGGCAGCGGCGCCAAAAACTTGTTTGCAAAAAATCACGCAAGCGTACGTGGTCACAATTAATATATGAATAAGTCGAGTTCGTTCCCACAGAGATCTGGTTATGGTTTTAATTCAGTTATTGTACCTATGCAACAATGTATGGTTATTACTCATTGCTAAGACAAATAACAAATTGGATTTAATTAACTAAATTAACTAGAAAGTAAATTAACAACTAAGAATTAACTAACTAATAAGAATTGAAATTGAATTACGTCTACAAGAGTAACATGGGATCCTAACTTCATTAAATACTTCGCTTAGATATGATGCCTTTAATCACTATATGCAATGGTTATGATATCTGATCGGATAACACGAAACAAGTACACGCTACCTGTCAGCATACGTATACCAAACTAAACATACATCCACAAAAGAGATAGAAGATGAATAGACACCAATTATGCTTAGACCCTATATGTCTATAGAATTTGAAAACATAACGGTTGAAGAGCAAGTTATCCATAAAGATCACACAGGGCAATATAAGTATTTTCATCTCATACTACTAATCATGATGATAAAAAATCATGAACCTATGCTAGCATGGCATGTTCTAAATCTCAAGATCCACTTTCACATCACAAGAGATTAACAAATTAGATGTTAGCTACGCATCTAGCAATTAAGCACAACCATACAAGGATATCAGATATACATCACACACAGATCTTTAAAGCATCAAAATACTAAGCTCCATAAATAAATCCGTTAGAATCCCATGACAACGATTAGTTCATAATCGAACCTCTCGTCATCATGGGATCTGATGAAACCATGATAAAAACAAAGTTTGAAAAGATACAAATAAAACTAAGTAATTGATATGTAATGATGTCTTTTTTCTGTCCCCCAAGATGTGTATTTATAGCCCCAAGTTGCCTCTCCATCAAGCAATTACCATATTAGAGTTGGAATAGAAGACCAGCAATTTCCATCTTTAAACGGGATAGGATTTGCAAATTCCGTGCTCAAGACTGATTCTAGAATGTTCTAGCCATTCTGGACAATTACCATACTGCTTTTAAGTAGGAATTATAGCAATTTCCTTGTGAAAATAGAATTCTGCAAAATACGTTTCCTAAACTGATTCTGTTTTGAAGGAAAATTCGTAGCTGACTTTTCTTCAGTATTTCTGGACCGTTCCAGCCATGTTTTGATATCTGGACCAATTTAGAATGATAGAGAATCTCGTTAGCTTCGCGTGGACTGTAAGATCGTCCAAAACGGACTTCTAGAACTCAAGATATGGCCAAAACAAGAATCAGAAATTCTGGCTGATTTTCCCTAGCGCACCACGATGCTGAGAGCGCGGTTGGGGCTGAGAGCGCTGCTCCAATCTGCCATAAATGGCGCTGAGTGCGCCAGTTGAGCACTCAGCTCGGCCTCAATCAGTGGGAACTAATTTTTCTTCATTTTTCAGCTTTTTCTTCCCGTTCCTTTTGCATGAGCTTCCGTCTTTAATCCCTAATGACTTGTATACTTCTTGGTAGTTGACATTAGCCTCCATTCTTCATTCCATATCATAAATCAACTCCAAAAATGACGGAAACTACACCTTTAATCGACATTTCTTCAACCCTGCACAATTAACCAAACACATCAAAACTACCACAAACTTGAGGCCAAAGCAATCAATTTAAGCCGATTTAGAATGCTCTAAATGGATATAAAATCCATTTATCATGTCCCGCAAACCACGCATGACATCATAGATCACAACACCACTTGTGACAGGCACAAGTTCCTTGCTATCACTAGTCCCAAATATGAATCAGAAGTTGTAAGCTTATAATTTTTTCTAGGGTGTGGAAGATTTCTGTCGAGCAAGTCTTTTAGCTTGTGAGTCAGAGCTGCTACACAAGGAAACAAAATATATTTAAATTTGTGTGTAAAAAGTGTAAATAAATAAGAAGGGTTTGTGTTTTAGGCCTTACAAGTGGATATAACATTCAGTTTAAAAAGAGCTTGGGCATCAGATGAAAAGCGTTGAGCATCTACGAGCTGAAAGGGGAAGCTGTTGAAGAATTCTTCAATTGACTGAAACTTGTGTATCTCGACTTGACTGATTCCCGGAGCAAGAAAAAGGGCGTATCCGGATGCACATTCAAAAAGGATATGAATTGGAACAAATTCCTGATGAAATTTTTTATGTATAATCATCCCATCTCGAGTATAACAATATAAATGAACACTAACAATCAACAAGCAAATAAACTGAAATATACTCACAAAACAACAGCAATTGAAATACTCGTGAATAATATACATTACTAGGGATTAAAAATAAATTACCACCCCGTAGGAACGTTTAAGATCTCCATAAGTGGTCGCTCTAACTTGCCATGAAATATGACTTTTATTATCATCCCCATCATCATAATCTGCTCTGTTTCTTCCCATGAAAAAAGACTTCTACCCTAAATTGTAAAAAAATACGAACACAAGTCTATTCCATATTTTAATATACGCTTCTTTCATCTAGTTTTAAGCCATAATTGTTGGAAGTGTTAATTCATTTTGTTAGTGTTATCCAAGAACATGACAGTATTTATGAAAAATTAGTAAAATAAATCTTCGCATTGATTTTTAAATCTTTACCTTTTAATCATTTTTAACGTTGCGAAGATATTAGGAAACCTTTATTTTCATTTTTTCATTACATGTAATATTTATTTATTGTTTTATCAATATTTTATTTAAAAATTGTTTTGTAAATTAACAGAATTATGCATTCCAAAGGTTTAGTACCGTGATTTACCGCTGACGAAACTTAACAGCTGGTCTGATATTTAAACCCCGGGACCATGTGATATATTAGACTCACGCCATAAGTAATCCAATATTTTATCAGCTATTTATTAATTATTGGTTCCTTTTTTGGGATAGCATTGAAGCTGCAGAGTGCTGTGAAGGAATTTTGTTTGATCTGTGTTTGCTCTACTGATCATGATCACTTGAAGTGCCCTAAGAGATCAAAGGCAACTGGATGGGCTTGTTCTATATGTTGTCAATCCTGTGATATCAAAGAGCATCAAGGAAATTGGAGGTCTTTAATCAAAAGGTGTCTCTATTGATCACTGGAGTCAAGGCTGTCCTGATCCAATAGACAACGACAGCGATTTTGGTGACGTCGATGAAGATTTTATGGATTTTATGGATCATGTTTATAATTCTGTCAATTCTTTAGAATAATACTACTAGCTCTGAGTATTCTTTCCCCTTATGTATCATCTTTGTCCCCGTATCAGCCTGCTGATTGTTGTTAATTGTCAGTTAACCAATATTGGTTCAATGAAGCTTTACAAAAATTATTGATACATTGTTTATTTGAGATCAACTTATCGCAAGTGTTCTTGTCCCACAATTGAATATTCTGACGGTGTATGAACATTGTATTAGAGAGGGACACCATTTCAGGTGTAAATGAGTGACAAAATTGATTACCCTTGTCAGACTCTTCAGAGTACGTGCATCTTACTAGACGGTCCGTTGACTGCATGATACTTAGCATGTGTCGTATAATCCTTACTCTTGACCAGGATATATGGTGGATTTTTTCTAAAAAGGAAATTGTCAGTGTTCTGGATTTTATTGGTAGATAGTGATTGTCATGCCTACTGTATCTGTTGATGCAGCCGCGGTACTGAGAAGTACTTCAGGAAATCTTGACTTAACTGGCCTGAAGGAGCCGTTTCAAGGGAGAGTGTTAATTAAGATCAGTATAAACCGTCTGAAGGTTTCCATCCTACATCTTTTTAATCTTTTGTATCTTGTTGACTGTGATGTGCAATGTGTTGTTCATGTCAATGGTTTGTTCAACCACTTATATTATAATGTGTAATGCATTCACTGATTGTCAAATATTTTAGGTTAGGACACAATCTGAAATTTCCAAACTCCAATGCAAAGCACACACATAACTAATCGATTAGTTGACAAGATTCACCAAAGCGCGAAACAAAAAACACACAAATACTTGACGGGAAAACACCCACGTCCCAAACTTGTATTATTAATCCAATCAATAATCAATAATACATCAAAACAATAACACCTTAACTGTGTCCCAACCCCGATACTTGAGCCAACAATGCTCAAGCATCTCCCAAACAATACCTAAGACTACATCTCTTAAGCTTTCACACATCAAACAAATACAATATGACTATGTATATATAGCCATCACAAACTTAGCCACCAAGTTACCATACAAGCATAATCATATTTGGTTTCTAATTACCTACCAAATTCTAATCATACTTCGTATCTAATTATCTACCTAAACCCATAAAATAATATTGGGTTGAAACCCAACAATCCTCCCCTTCAACCCAATACCCATATCGGACTGAACAGTACCCATCAAGCCATTGACGTCCATTCGCCAACGCCTCCCCTCGAACAAGAATCTACTCCTCTTGCTCTTCCGATCATTGAGTGTTGCTAAAACCCGTTTAGTGACCCTCCAAACCCATCGTTATTCACCATAACGATGTTTCCATCTACAAAATCACGTGCATCAACCACCACGAGTGCTCTTCTACATGTTGAGTTACCAGATCCTTGCTTTCACAATCCTTCGGTCTCCTGAAGAAAATCACTAGTATCATCAAAATAGTTCACCTGGTTGATTAAGCCATTGAAATAATTTCGATGACCTCTTCCATCTCCTTCCATCTCGAGTCCGAACACAGGATTGATCCACGGTGCAAGCCAACAGTCAAACCGCACGTAACTTTGTCTCTTCCCGCTTTAGCTGCAATCTCCTTGTCAGCAAATCCTTCATTGTACTCTGCCAGATCAATTGAACCTCGAACTTTCCCTTAACCTCATCCATCACGAACCCGAACCTTGGCTCTGATACCACTTCTTAGGTTAGGGGACTTACACAATCCGAGATTTCCAAACTCCAATGCAAAGCACACACATAACCAATCGATTAGTTGACAAGATTCACCAAAGCGCGAAACAAAAAACACACAAATACTTGACGGGAAATCACCCACGTCCCAAACTTGTATTATTAATCCAATCAATAATCAATAATACATTAAAACAATAACACCTTAACGGTGTCCCAACCCCGATACTTGAGCCAACAATGCTCAAGCATCTCCCAAACAATACTTAAGACTACATCTCTTAAGCTTTCACACATCAAACAAATACAATATGACTATGTATATATAGCCATCACAAACTTAGCCACCAAGTTACCGTACAAGCATAATCATATTTGGTTTCTAATTACCTACCAAATTCTAATCATACTTCGTATCTAATTATCTACTCGAACCCATAAAATCATATTGGATTGAAACCCAACAAAATAATATTTGATAGCTGCAGAATATGTTATCTCAGTATCTGGGATTTTTATGTATGGCTCTTACTCCAACTGGCCGGGAGCATTGCCATTCTTATTTCTTCTATTCAGTTGTCCTCGTCCTGCATTATATTTTGGTGTTCCTTTTTTGGTTTTTCTGTGAGAGTGTTCTCTCCCCCTCTTCAAATGTTTAGTAGCTACCCTCTGCAAAGAAAATATATAGCGATCCGTTTGTACTCTTTTGCTAATTGCATACTACTGTAATAACTCATGTATTATAATAAATAAGTTGTCAAACGAAGGAGTGTATTTAAATCAATTTTTTTTTTAAATTACATAAATTATACTAACGTATTCAATTTTGAGAAAAAAAAAACTTTTTAAAATATAAATTTTAAATGTAAAATATCCTTAAAAACCTTAAAGAATTTAATTAAGATTTCACAAAATTTTAAAACTTGATGATATTCTAAAATTTCTATCCAATATATTTAGTTTACACAATATCTCCATCGTATCCCGTGGCTATTTAGGGAACTGCGTGCGCGGAATGGGTATTTTGGGTTTGAAATAATAAAAAAATTGGTATTTAAGGCACTCACCCTATCCCTATTAGCTCTAAATAAATGGAAAGTGAATTCTAATGTCCCTAAACTAATAACGTTTTTACTTCAAAGTCCTTGAACAAATAATATGAATTTCTAGGTAATTAAACTTTTGAACTTTTCCCATCATGGTCCTTCCGTCCAAATTTTACTAACGGATGTCACTGATGTGGCAATCGAAAACTCATAGATTAAAGTGAAATTTTGATATGGTAATTTAGGAGTGATTACAAGAACATGGGTGGTGAAAGTTTTCGATTTCGAGTTCACTAATGTATAGAAATCTGCACATTAATTAATTTCAAGAACACGAAAAAAAACTTACTATAATTGGCAGATTTCCATATGTTAGTGATCTCGAAATCGAAAAATTTCACCACCCATGTTCTTGTAATCACTCCTAAATTAACATATCAAAATTTCACTTCAATTCATGAATTTTCGATTGCCACATCATTGCCACATCAATACTGACTAACGTCCGTTAGTCAAAATTGGACGGAAGGACTGCGATGAAAAAAATTCAAAAGTTTGATTACCTAGAAATTCATATTTTTTATTCAGGGACTTAGAAAAAAAATAATGATAGTTTAGGGATGGTAGAATTAATTCTCCCACAAATAAATGATATCACGTGAATGCAATCTCAAAATTAGCTCATACAATATTTAGCTGAAACCTTACACACAAATAAGCAGTGATTAACAGAAAATGGCCACTAGAAATTAGTATAGTATCTACTTTGATGATTGTAATAGCTATGACGATAGCAGTAGAAATACATGTGACCAAAGCTATGTAGTGCGAACCGGGTTCAGTCTTGCCGTGCTACACTACCATTCTAGTCTCGGACACTAAACCAACAGCTGAATGTTGTAAAGCTCAAAGAGCACAAGAGCTGCTTTTGTGATTTCCACAAATCGCGCTTATTTTCATGGTGGGTTGATTCTCTTGGTGCGGATAAATGTCAAGCTTTTTGTTCAATTGAGTTTAATTGTACGTAATTAGTTATAAAAAGTTACTAGCCTATAACCCGTGGCCCGTGCAAGGCACGGGCGGGTTATATAAGGTTTTTTTGTATATGATTTAAAATTTTTAAAAAATATTACAATGCAAAATATTAAAACATATAATAATCATATTAATTTGGCCTATTTCAATTTTCCAAAATATTAATAAATTGATTAAAAGTATTACTAAAATTTAACTAAAATATTATATTAGTAAAATTGATTAAATGTATTAATACATCTACTAAAGTTATATAATGTGAAGATTGATACATATATGATGAATTGCTACTAATAAACCATAGCAATACATAAATATAATTAGGCACATTATTTTTTGTTCAAAAAGAAAATAAAAGCCGAAGAATTACCTGTAAGGAGAAGCTACACTGAATTATGAAGAAATATAAAAACTGAACACAATGAATTTAAAGTCACGGTATTAGGAAGAAGCTTATGGATTGAATCGATGAAGCTTTGGTATTGACAAAGAGATTAGGTTTAAAAGAAAAGAGTCCTCTGTTAGGAGTTTTGTTCTTAATTTGAAGTCCACTAAAACTGTAACGCACTTGATTTATTTTATCTTTGAAATTAATTGAAAATTTAATAAATAGGATAACCAAACCGAAAACCAAAACTTTGAAAACTTTCAATCTTCGCCTTTAATATAATAGTATAGATGTAATAAATTATTTTGTCATGTTAATTCTTTTTTTTTTCTTGCTAATATATTATTATTTATTACATAACTCAATTTCTTTTTTGAAAATTATGAAATTCTTGCATAATATTTACATGAAATTGCAAAATAATCTTGCGCAATGAAATTTATTGATTTTAAAAATTATTAGCTTCATAAATAAAAAAAAATACAAACACATGTCAATTTCATATTTTACTTTTACGCCTCCTTAGTGTAGCAACACCACGTGAATAATGAAAAAGGCTACAATCTCATTAACACCAGGGTGATTGTTAAAAACGGAATTTAGTTTAACAAAATTTCTGGTTTGTTGCCAAATCAAGATCTACGATTATGATTTTTTGCCGAAAAATTCATCGAAATATGTTATTTGTGAATAATTAGGGGTTAAGATTGGTTAGGTTTAGTGGCGGTTGATATTCGAGCTCTCGTTTCCAACCCCTTGCGATGTGCCTACGTATCTCTATTTATTGAGGATCAAGCCCTGCGTAATTATTAGGAGCAAGAAACCTATATGGACTATGTTTCCCACTACGAGGCCAATTACAAGAAAACTTGAACCGGCTCCAGCTCGCTTTCGAAATGTCCAATGATGGGGTCTAATCACAAAGGCCCAATGCCCATTTACGTACAATCTCGGGACTTCACATATTTCTCACTGCCAACTGTCTCTCGAAAATATAGGTATAAGTATAGCCACGACTTATCCCAAATGATAGTGCCCATCCTTATCCCCCGATCGATGAGGACAACCCACCAGATTATAAGATAAGTGATCCTAAGTTTACAATTGCAAAGTGCAGAACTAACTCCAAAGTTCTCCAATGAGGACAATCTATTGAATATAGGAACAAGGCTCTCAGAGCACAAACTAAATCATACCTACCCCTCCCTTACGAGGTTAACCCAATACAGAGGGGATGCCTTCAATCATCAAGGAAAACCCTTGAAGGTCTTTAATATTTTATTTCTCCGACTTACTTACTTCTCTTAGGGCACGTCCTAAGAGAGAGAGGTTCTTCCAAGTAGGTCTTCAATTAATGATAATGTTATTCAAACAAATTTTCTTCAAATTTAAATTTGTAACTTTTTTTACATTTTTACTTAGGTTTGATACATTTTAATAAGGTCCCAAAGTTTTTTAGTAATATTTTTCTAATTAATCCAAAAATCTCTTTCATATTATCTTAACAATACTTTCAAAAGGGGTCCAATAAAATTTCTACACTGGGTCTCTAAATGATTAGGACCGGGCCACTATATTAATAGGCCATTATTCTAGAAAACACCCTCCTATATGAAGTACAAGAAAGAACTTTCTAGGATAATCTAACAGTTATTATAAATGAAAGTTAAATAATTTCTTTCTATTTAAGCAAAAACAAAATTTCTCAGCTATTGTATCTATAGATCATGTACATATTCATCTCCTTCAATCAAATTCATTATACATCGACATGTCTTTCATCGATTTTATCTGCAATTTAGTTGAGATTAACAAACTTTCTTGTGATAACATCTTTTAAAATCATTTTTTGTTGGGTACTCACGATAATTATCGATGTAATGACGTTGCCATTGAGTCTTTATCAGGTTTGTGTATTTGTACTCATTTTTCTATGAATTGTTTTAAATCTATTACTTATAATAGCTTCTAACAACTAATAGTTGTATTTATATGTTAGTTATACATTCAAGCCGGTTTCGAGATCTCTCTCTCGATAATTTTATTTTAGATTGTGGCATCTTATTCGAATCAATCTGAGTTACGTAATCATCTTGCTACGATTTAATCTCTATTGATTTTCACTCTTTGTCTTAATTTTAAAAGCAATTAAATTTTATTGAATGTAAATGTACAGGTTAGTTATACGTACAAGCCGATTACACGATCTCTCTGTCGACAATCTCTTTCGACGATTTATGATTGTAAAATTCAGTTAAAAACAAGCTCAGCTATGTAAACTCGTTGCTGCGATTAAATCTTCATCAGGTTAATCTCTTTGTCTAACTATTAGATGTTATTGAATTTCAATTTTACCAGTAAATTGCAATCTTTTTATAAATTCATAATAATTTCCGTTAAATTCAGTTTATGATGGCTTCTATCTCTGTTTGTTTTCATTTACACTTCACGTCTCTAATATATTTTCATGATTTAGATATTTTTCTTTGGATACTATGTGATCATTTTTTTATTTAATGTTAAAAGCATGTTCACAAATTTCAACATTAATGTCATTATAAATTTCTGTAAATTTTTAATTCTATTTCAGGTTTTGACAAAATGACTGTTAAGAAGAAAATTTTTTGCTCAAAATTTCAGACATGCCTATAATTTTATTGCATAATCAAGTAAGTAATTTGTTGATTAAATTAATTCTAATGTAAAAATTTTGATTCTACTTTACACTTTTAATACACTAATTTGTTGACTTTTTTATAATTTTTTTTGTTTTTAAATTTAATTGTTACAGTTTCTTATTTTCTCAAAATTTTCGATAGATCTTTTGATTATACTGTAAAATCAGGTTAAGTAATTAGTCGATTTACGGAATTCTATTGCAAAATTTTGAATTCTATTGTAGAAGTTTAAAATTATATAAAATCCAATAAAATACAACTAACAAGACAAATTCTAATATTTTATGACATCTTCAGAGTAAAAAAATCATGAATAATTCTTAAATGGAAAATTAAATAATAGGTCCATGATCTATTCATGTTTTGTTGTCTAGGTCCCTGAACAGAAGATTCCGTTCTTTTGGTCCCTGAATTATCTTCAACTTACTAGAAAAAACTTTAACAAAGCATATTTTGTTGTCTAGGTCCCTGAACAAAAGATTCCGTTCTTTTGGTCCCTGAATTATCTTCAACTTACTAGAAAAAACTTTAACAAAGCATAAACCAAATCTAGTAAAATTTATATACCTACCTATACTATACTATATTATCATAAGCAAACTAGCCTCTATTTGGTTGTTAGTGTGTCACACTAAATTTGATACACTAAATAACTGTTGAGGCCTAACAATACAACCTAGATTGTAGAAGGAGGGATTGAATAAAATCTAGTCAAATTTTCACTTTCCTTTCGAACTATGAAAATCAAGCTAGACACAAATGTTAGGATCGCATCCACTATAGATCAACGTTAATCAAACACAATAACAAAACACGAAAGTAAAGAACAAAACGAATTAACGTGGAAACCCCTCAAGGGAGGGTAAAACCACAAATCCACTAAATATGAATGTATTACAAGATTGGAGTCGCTCCCTCATTCAACACTCTTGAATACAATCACCTCACCTTGCTCACAAAAGTTCTCTCTTGTGTATCGCACACAATTCTCTAACTTTTGCAATGCACCAAAACCCCTACAAATATTTATATTTATAGGCACCACAAATATTCTAATCCTATTCTATATCAAATCCTATTTATGACCATTACCATCTTTTCTTATCTTGGATAGAAATCCTTCCACAATTAATATTCCTACCAAAAATAAGAATTACCTCAATTATCACAAATTAGAATTCTTCTCATAATATGATTATTAACTTAATTAGGAATTCGGAGAGGACCCCAACAAATCCTCCCTCGGCTCGAATTCCCTAATACCTCAACCAACTCCGAGAATCGTACCTTTTTCTCGGTCTTCGTCGTTGTTGCTTCCCCATCTAAACAATAGATGTTCTTCTTATTCATCATCCCTTGTAAAATCAAGCTCTTTCCCTTATACACCTTGAAACTTCGCCCTCGTCCAACGAATCTGTACCCACGTGATGCCAACACACCCAAAGACAACATATTCTTTGATGCATCTGGTATGTATCCCACATTGAGAGCTTTCTTGATCGTACCATCATGAAGTTTAAGACGAACAGTTCCAACTCCTTAAACCTTCATCTTCTCATCATTCCCCACAACGATATTACCAAGATTTTCATTAGTGCATAAAGTCTCAAACATAGCTCGATCTCTACATATATGCATGGAAGCAGCAGGATCCATCACTTATTCTGATTTATTCTTCACCGAACCAGGAACGGTATCCTCACTCGCCATCAAAAACTCTCCATCCTCGATCACATGTGTAGAGTCCGCATTATCAACTTTGTTCTTTCCCTTCATCTGCTTAAAGGATTTCAGATCTTCTTTAGCTTGGACAGAACATTCGCACATGACATGTTTCACCACAAAAATAGCACTCAACAGTGCTAATATCCTTCTTACTCGGTCGAGATTTACTTCTTCCTTGTAGGTCACTGCGATTGTGACTCCTCCCTCTTTCAGCACTTTGGATAGCTAAAACAGCCTCACCACTTTGAGAAACAGCATCTTTTGTCATCTTCTCATTATCTCTTAACGCCTTTAACACATCATCAAGCGTAAGAGTTGTCCTTCCTACTAACCGCGTCTGCTTAAAATACTTGAAGGAACTCGGTAACGATGACAACAGCAACAGAGCTTGTTCCTCATCTTTCATCGGCTCATCAACATTATCCAGATGACATACTAGCTGATTAAAACAACTAATGTGATCATGGAGATTACCTTCCTCATCCAGTTTTAAAGAGTACAACTCCATCTTTAAATTAAGTCGGTTGGTCAACGACTTCGACGCATAGATGCTTGATAACTTGTCCCATATCTCCTTCGGTATCGACTCCTTCAACGCGTTATACCTCACCTCGGGTGCAAGTGCCAGCCTAATTGTACTCGCCGCCATCTTCTGGATTTTTACCCAATCTGCATCACTCATATCTTTTGGCTTCTTCTCCTCTAAGGCATCATCAAGTCCTTGTAGAATTAACACATCCCTGATAGTTAACTGCCACATAGCAAATTCCATCTTCCCATCATACTTGGATGCATCAATCCTTAGCGACTTTAGATCCTCCATCAAGCCAAGAAAATCAACTCAAGACCAACTAACAATGCACAAACAGTCTACTTCGTGATTGCCTTCTCTTTAACGCCGAATCTACTTCTCGAACCCAAGCTCTGATACCAGTTTGTTAGGATCGCATCCACTATAGATCAATGTTAATCAAACACAATAACAAAACACGAAAGTAAAGAACACAAAGAATTAACGTGGAAACCCCTCAAGGGAGGGTAAAACTACAAATCCATTAAATATGAATGTATTACAAGATTGGAGTCGCTCACTCACTCAACACTCTTGAATACAATCACCTCACCTTACTCACAAAAGTTCTCTCTTGTGTATCGCATACAACTCTCTAACTTTTACAATGCACCAAAACCCCTACAAATATTTATATTTATAGGCACCGCAAATATTCTAATCCTATTCTATATCAAATCCTATTTGTGACAATTACCATCTTTTCTTATCTTGAACATAAATCCTTCCACAATTAATATTCCTACCAAAAATAAGAATTATCTCAATTATCACAAATTAGAATTCTTCTCATAATAGGATTCTTAACTTAATTAGGAATTCGGGGCGGACCCCAACAACAAAGATAGTGAGTTAAGTGTGTATTCTAGGCGAGAACAAGATGATAGCAAGTAAGAATTAAAGGCTATATACGAACACACAATCTTTAAAACTTTCAGGTGGACTTGAGTCGATCCACCTATGATATAATAAAGAAATTCTGCGTTATGAAAACACAGCTTCGTATACAAAGTTTGATGTGAGAAATCTAAAGATTTATCTAAATCAGCTCAAGTATTTCTGATCATATCACTATGTTGCTCATGCAGTCTATTTATTCCACATGAATACAAGTAGGCTACACAAAATGAAAATACATTTTTCGTATTGCTTGTTACACGCTCAAAATTGAAAGGTCATTATTTCTGGAAATGTCTTGAAGGTCTTCTCTTCTTGATTTGGACAATTCCAGCATGCTTCAAGTCCGTGCATGTTGCTTTCTTCATAAGTTACTAAGTTCTAGTGACTTAGCTTCCAAGCCCATGTGATTCTTTATGCAGAAGGTGCTTTTTGATTTGAATCTTCATTCAGGAAAAGTTTCTTTAGCTAAAGATATGAACTTTCAACAAGTCAATAAGCTTTTCTACTTATTGAGCTTTCTTTGAACTTCCCAGATAATCAGAGTTATCCCTATGCACTTATCGAGTTATCCTTTGTGTTTTTCATGTAAAAGGTAATCATGTTGGAGGTTGCTTCCACTCTTATTTTTGTCTTCGAAACTAGATAAAAGTGAGTGATTTCACATTTCATTTATAAGAGTTTGAGCCTTCGAATATATATAGTTTGGCCCCCTACTCGTTACATCCTTTGTGTAATAGACCGCTATTTATAAGTCACGGGTTCAAAAGTAATTACGTGTCTGTTTATCATTCGATATGTTCCATTAGAGAACTTTGGTACTACTCTTTGAATGAGTGTTATTTCTAGACTTCTTGAATCCAAAGCTGAGTTCTCGAATTGATGTATTTGGACTTCTCGAATGGAGCCTAATGAGGACTTCTCGAATGACCCTTTTTGTAGAGTTCTCGAATGTGCCATTTCCTTGAATTTTCGAATAGACTACTTTGTAGACTTCTCGAATTGGATCATTTCCATGACTTCTCGAACCTATATATTTCTTGACTTCTCAAATTACTTGCATGAGTTGTCTTTAACAAACCTTTCCTTAGATTACTGATACTCGAACATAGCATCTTCATGGCTTGCTGCAGAGTTAATTCCTAACTAATTGCAGAGTCCCAAACACAAGATATAGCTTCAATTGATCTGCATTTTAGTTAGCTTCTTGATTTATATATCACCTTAGGTTCCTTGATTGTTTTCTTGCTTTGTGGTATTTGTTATCATCAGAACTGAACATGTATATCCCAACAATAACCACTGTTAGATTTTATGACAAATAAATGAGAATCGTTGGATCTAATACTAAAAAATTAATCCTTTCTAATATTTAAAATACTCTTATAAGTTCAAGATTCGAATCCCACCAACAACATATCTTTATTAAACATATATATTATTTTATAAACTGCTCCCATGAGTTTAAGGTTCAATTCCCGTCAACAACATATTATAGTCAAAAAAATTATTATCAATTTTCAGTAAACTATTATTATACATTTATATTATCATATAAAAAACTCTCAAATATTCCTGTCAACAAAATATTATAGTTAAAAATTAAAACACTATCATTTAAAATACTATCAAACAAGTATCGAGTTTAAACACGTGTTATTTATTTTCAAACTAATTAAAACATACATATGAAAATATGGGTAATAAGACAAAAAATATTAATAAAAATATTCGTACATCACACGAGTTATAAGCTATACAGTTAAAACTTACATAAAATCAGAAAAACACTTACAATTTAGAAAAATTTGGATAAATATTGAAAAAGGATCTACATGATCAGATAAATTTCACTCTTTCTACTACATAAAATTTTTTAAAAAAATTACTTTTATGTAATATTTTTATATTTACGTATGCATTTTAAAGTAACAATTAATATAAATTATTACAATAATATTTAAATTCGTGAGATTTATAAAGTTAAAAATTATTTTAATAATAAAAACATTTATACAACTTAAAATTTTATCAGTAAAATATAATTAAAAAGTTTACAAGCGCATAGCACGAGTTATAGGCTAATATTATTTAATTTGTTCTTCTTATGCTGCTGAACCTCTCACTATATGGAAATATCATGTTAGCAACATTATTAACAACTTGAAATTGTTGTCCCTTCTTAGATCTCCTTGCTTCAATGTTTTAATAAAGCACTGCATTCTCTTGTGAATATTGAATCATCAAAACTCTATGTAGATCTCCCTTCATAATGTATCAAATTAATTTGAGCTTGAATTGTACATATCATTGAAACTGTCCATAAAATATAATTCAATTCGATACTTAATCTCCCATACGTAAAATTTTCTATTTTCACGTACCCAAATGTCCATTTTAAACATATTACGGAATGTGTCAGTCAAAAACAACTTGGCTTTTAGCTCCCCTATATGCATATCACAACCAGATTCATAAAATTGTAGGAATGTAGATGAAATATGAACAAAATCTTGTGAAAATTGTCATAATATGCATTTGGGGGAGCTAAAAGATAAGTTGCTTTTGATTGACACACTCCCAGATACGTTGAAAATTAACATTTGGTTGCATGAAACTGGAAAATTTTTCGTATAGGAAATGAGATATAGGAGTGACTTGTCTTCGATAGATGAGTTTGGTGATGTATTCTCTAAGCTCAAATTAGTTTGATACATATTGGAGTAAAATCAAGATATAGTTTTTATATTTTTATTCTACAACCAAAGTATTAAATAAAACAAATAACTGGATAACTATAGAATTTAATACATATAATTTTTTATGTAGTTGTTTGGTTTGTAATTTTAGTTTTATTATCACACATTCTCCTTTGTTTTCTTAGTTAAAATCAATAAATGGAAAAGTTCATGTTAGTTACCAAATACTTATATGCAATTCATATATGATTGTTCCGGAAAATACTCTCCTTAATTCCAATTACATCTTCTTTCTTTGATACTTTTTGTAAAAATTCATAAATGTTTTACTAAAATAGGTTCTTATAAATGATTGACAGATAATAATTATAATTCTAATATAACATAAATGTAGATTTAATTCTAAAATAAAATAATAAAATATAAATTAAGATGACAGAAAATATGCATAACTTACTTTGAATTTTACTATAATCATAAAGTGGAACCAAGTCATCGAGAAAAAAGTCGTTAAAATCTCATAATCACAAAATTATGATAACTATACTTCACAAAGAGCTTAAAATTTAGATTTTATGGACAAAACTAATTCTAAATTTCATATATCATTCAGAAATTAAGGGGTCATTTGGCAAATCTTAATATAAAATATCTGAATGATAAAATTTTTTGAATAATTAATAATCTGAATAGTTAATGAAAAATATTGTTTGGTGAAAAAAAATTTAGATATCTGAATGATATAAATATTATATTTTTTCATCAATTTCTTTTTACAAATAATTTATATGTTTAATTTAAATGAAATCACACAAAAATCAAATAAACTTTTTAAATTTAATATTTATTAATAATCATTATTATCATATTTTATTATCTATTTACTATAAATAGTAAAAAAATATTAAAATTGCAATATTATATCCTTATATATAATAAGCGTAAGAGGGATCTTATCTACAATTTTGGTCCCTATACCGCCAAAATAATCTCAACCGCCGAATCTAATTTTTTAAAATAGTCTAACAAGATTATATTATATTTAAAAGAAAATTATATTTTAAAAAGGATATAATTAGAAAAGGTTAAATTAGAATTGAATTTAAAAAAAAATTATAATATGAAAAGGATATAATCAAAAAAGATTGTATTAGCACTACGCCATAAATGCTCACATGCCATCACGCCTGTTTTTCAAAAATGCAACACTAATGGGTGTTACATCTGCGACCGTTGCCTTTTCTCTCTAGGGCAACGCTTTTTGCCACATACTGCAACAGTGAGAAAGTATTGCATTATACATGTACTGCAACATCACTGGCAAGTAACTGCAACATCAAATAGTATTGCTTTACACATCTGAAGCCTTGAATCCAGGTCACGACTATGGGACCCACTAGCATGCCAAGTCGACGGTGGCCCCACTTGTATGCCACGTAAAAAATGGATCCCACTACCATGCCACGAAATTGTGGGACCAACGTGCCATATCAGCGATGGGGCCCGCGTGCCACATCAGTAGTGGAATCCACATGCCATAGTGCATTTTTGCCTTGCCAATTTTTGCGATAATTGCATTTGCCTTGTCAATTTTAGCGACAGCTACCATCTCCCGAACCTTCATCTACAAGACATGGCTAAATCAATATTTGAAATCATACATTAATTTAAATTACCTTTCCCTGTTAAAATGTGCTCACATATTTAGTTTTCAATTCATCCGTATTTTTAATCTTAAGAATTTTTAATTTACAAACTTAAAAATTTAAAAATCTAACAGCTTCCTATGAATAAGGAGAATAATACAAACAATTAAATTAATTGTTTGTCCAACCTTAGACATTCCTTACACAAGCAATCTGAGTATAATCCATAAACCAAATATTAATGTATAATAGCTACATGGTTTATCAATTAATTCTTACAATCTAGCATATTTTTTTATTATATTCTTATTTTGAATGTATATATTAATGTAAAATAGCTCTTTGAAGCTATAGGTATGTTAATTCAATGAATTAAATATAATTATAACCATTACTAGATCATCTAGAGTTGCTCCAAGTACATACAAGATATTGATTGAGGCCTAATTAGAGTTGCTCCAAGTAGAAGTCATGTAGCATATGTATTACAACAGTCACCAAGATCTACATCTAGTACCTTGTTGACATAACTCATATTTGCGTGGAAGACATGTTAGGGGACTTAAATAATCCGAGATTCACAAACAGCAATACAAAGCACACACACAACCAACTGATTAGTTTAAAAGATCCACCAAAGACCTAAGACTACATCTCTTAAGTACTCACCTATAAAACAAATACAATATGACTATGTATATGTAGCCATCCAAATCATAGCAACCAAGACTTACCATACTTGTTCTACACTTCTTACCATACTTGTTCTACAAGCCTTCCAATTCTTAGCACATAATTTCCCAACTTAGTGATGAAGACATATCATATATAATAATTGTCAACATATACAATTATTATCTTATCCATATATATCTTGGACCATCCAAGCCCATAACATCATATTGGGTTGAAACCCAACAATCCACCCCTTCAACCCAATACCCATATTGGATTGAACGGTAACCATCAAGCCATCTACGTCCATTCGCCAATGCCTCCCCTCAAACAAGAACCTCCTCTTGTTCTTCCAAACATTGAGTGTCGCTAAAACCCGTTTAGTGAACTACAAACCACCATTCTATATCATAATGGTATATACACCTACAAAATCATATGCACCAACCACCACGAGTGCTCTCCCACATGTTCTGGCACATGATCCTTGATTTCACAATCCTTCGGTCTCCTGAAGAAAATCACTAGTATCATCCAAATAGTCCACTTAGTTGATCAAGCCATTGAAACAATTGTGATGACTTCTTCCATCTTGAGTCCGAACACATTTTTCTTGAGAAACTTATTGCTCAAGAACATCAAGATTGATCCACGGTGCAAAGGGCCAATTGAATAATTCATACCACACGTAATTTTGTCTCTTCCTGCTATGGTAGCTTCCTTGTAAGCAAATCTTTCATTGTACTCTACCATACCAATTTAACCTCGAACTTTCCCTCAACCTCATCAATCTCGAACCTTGGCTCTGATACTACTTGTTGGGGAACTTACACAATCCAAGATTCACAAACACCAATACAGAGCACACACACAACCAATCGATTAGTTGACAAGATCCACCAAAGCGCGGTCACATGTTATTCAAGTATCACTTCTACTTCTTATCCAATCAATAAATTAAAATAAAACAAGAACACACAAAATATTTGACGTGGAAACACCCACATCTCAAATCATATTATTAATCAAAATAATTATCAATAATACATCAAAACAATAACACCTCAACGGTGTCCTAAACTGATACTTAAGCCAAACAATGCTTAAGCATCTCCCAAACACTACCTAAGACTACATCTCTTAAGTACTCACCTATCAAACAAATACAATATGACAATGTATATATAGCCATCCAAAACTTAGCCACCAAGACTTACCATACTTGTTCTACAAGTCTTATCATACTTGTTCTACAAGCCTGCCAATTCTTGGCACCTAATTTCTCAATTTAGTGATCAAGACATACCATATATAATAATTATTTACACATACAATTATTATCTTACCTATATATCTCTTAGACCACCCATGCCCATAACATCATATTGGGTTGAAACCCAACAAGACATAGGTGTTGCAAACTAAAGTTGGTAACGTAATTTAGCAAAAAAAAAGGTTGGTCATGTATGGGAGGACTTATAAGTGCACCAGCAACGCCACCATCAGGGCCCAATGTCTGGTGCCCTAATCTAGCAATAGGTTTCACCGGAATGCCTGAGAATTTGTATGGAATAGTAAACTCAAGCTTTGAAGCTCAAAGTATATATCTCAATATATAAAAGTTTAGGCCGAGATAACATAACTCAAGTGACTTTATGCAGCAGAAAGTTGTGGATCCTTTTGGTGAACATTGCAGAACTTATGAAAGAAAATTGGGCAATGAATAGAATAACACGTGTACTTACCATTGATTTTCAAATTAATAGATTTTGGCCAATGCATTTTGAGCTAAACATCATTAAGAAGAATGGACTAGACCTGTTTAAAGGAAAAGGTGCTACAACTTTTCGTACACATAATATTACGGTTAGAAGATAGGTAAGGACTAAATTTAGAATCTTACCTGAATTTCATAACCTTTATGTTCAATTAGATATAGATCTTCACCTTGTAATTTAATTCATATATGAAATTTCATATCACAGTTTTCTCTGTGGATAAAGATATGTAATAACTAATTTTACAGGACTATGTGTGCGTTTATGTAACAATTAGCCTAACGAAAATATAGAACTAGCATAACTTATAATGGATGTAATCCTATATTCCAATTAATCAATATTAACACTGTTTTAGTATACAATCTAAATGTTGAAACTCAACTAATTAAAGGAGGTTATGCACCCTTCCTTTATGTCACATACAACACACATTTAAGCTTACACAATTCGAAAATCAAGGTCAACAAGATGTCAATTATAAAGGCTGAATAGATTTTATTAAAGATCTTTTGATGAATTTTAGAACATATGGTACATTGATAGGCCTTTTAGCTATCTAATACAATGAAAGTTCAGAAGGAAGAAACTTACAAGTTGAAGAACAAACCATATAAGTATGGCAGCGATGTTAAAAATGAGGTCAAAAGAAGAAGACATACAAAATCCACAAGTCAACATCATTAAAATTAAACCAATTGCAATGTTATACACATCTTATATAGATCAACCATAAAAAATGTTAACACAAGTTCCAAGTAAAAGAATATTTCAAGAAAAACATATGGATATGCCCGAGCTAATCAGTAAAATTCATAGTAGATATGACGTGGAACTAGACCAAGTCCAAGCACACATGCTTTATGTTGCAACACACGACAATCTGAAATTTCACACTGTTAAGAGAAAATTTAGAAAAAAAGAATGATTTGATTAGAGTAGATTAAAAAGGTGATAATTGTGCAACAACTAGAAGAAAAGGACATTAATCAATCATGATAGACAAAACTCCATAATATAACACAATATACAGGTCAAATAAACCAATTATGGAAATTTTAGCTTAGAGTTACCAATTCACAATTACCTCGGCAAAAGAAAGTAATTGGAAAAATGCACATACACACACATAGTCGCAATAGACCCTGTGGAAGATGAAATAAAATTTCAACCTCGACCATATCACTCATAGAATTGTCTGGCGACCAGGAACCACATGGGTAGGTGATCATTTTCCTGATAGAACTGGTAATCCCAGGAACATAACTAGACTATCTGTCTAATGTTGACTCATACATTTCTGCTTTCAATTTTTTCTGAATCAAAAGAGTAGAACGTGTGAATGAAAGAATTATTTCAAGTGAGAAAAAATAGAAAAAAGAAACGTAATCACTTCAGAAAGCTACGGTTCCTATTATTCATAGCTGAATCATTAACAGTAGTATCTACTTATTTAAAATAGCTACCAAGTCTATCACCTGTGCACATCATCAATAATCTTTACTACTTCTGTCCTCTCAGCAACCTCTGTTGAGGCACTCGATGATGTTGAACAAAAAATGAGATGCTATATTTAAATCAAGAACCAGCATGCATAAGAAAAAATTCCAATCTAAGTTATATGCAATCAAAACATCAAGAGGATTAATACAGAAACATTTAGAGACGATATATGCACCCAGTCAATTATGCATTTTGTTTTACATGTTAACAAAATGCAATCAAAACATCAACAGAGGATTAATACATTTTGAAGTTTTGATTGCATATATCTTAGATTGGAATTATTGCGTATGCATGTTGGTTCTTGATTTAAATGTAGCATCTTACTTTTTGTTCAGCAACATCGAGTGCCTCGACAGAGGTTACTGAGAGGACAAAAGTACTAAAGATTATTGATGATGTGCACAGATGATAGATTTGGTAGCTATTTTAAATAATTAAATACTACTGTTAATGATTTAGCTATGAGTAACAGATAATCGTAGCCTTCCAAAATGATTACATTTATTGTTTCTACTTTCTTTCTATTGTAATAATTCTTTCATTCACTCGTTCTACTCTTTCGGTTCAGAAATATGCAAGCTGAAATGTACGAGTCAGCATTAGACAGACAATATAGTTATGTTCCAAGGATTACCAGTTCTATCAGGGAAAGGATCACCCGCCCATGTGGTTCCTGGTAGCCAAATAATTCTATATGACTGATATGGTCGAGGTTGAAATTTTACTTCATCTTCCACAGGGTTTACTATGACTTTGTGTGTGTATGTGTGTTTTTCTATTACTTTCTTTTGCTAAGGTAATTGTGAATAGGTAACTCTAAGCTAAAATTGGTTTATTTGACATGTTATATTGTGTTATATTGTGGAGTTTTGTCAATCATAATTGATTAAAGTCTATTTCTTCTAATTGTTGCACACTTATCACCTTTTTAATCACTCTGATCAAATCAATATTTTTTTCTAAATTTTCTCTTGATAGTGGGAAAATTCATATTGTCGTGTGCTTCAACATAAAGCTTGTGTGCTTGGTCTTGGTCCAGTTCCACCTCATATTTACTGTGAATTTTGCTTGTTAGATCGGGCTGATCTTTATGTTTTTCTTGAAATATTCTTTTACTTGGAACTTGTGTTAACAATTTTGATTGTCTATAGAAGATGTGTATAGCACTCCTAGTGGTTTAATTTTTATGATGCTGGCATGTGGAGTTTTTATGTTATCTTATTTTGACCTCATTTTTAACATCGTTGCCATACTTATGGTTTGTTCTTCAACTTGTAAGTTTCTTCCTCCTGAACTTTCTTTGTATCAAATAGCTATAAGGCCTATCAATGTACCACATGTTATAAATTCATCAAAAGATCTTCGATAAAATCTATTCACCCTTTCTAGTTGACATCTTGTTGACCTTGATTTTCAAATTGTGTAAGATTAAATGTGTGTTGTACATGACATAAAGGAAGGGTGCATCACCTCCATTAATAAGTTGAGTTTCAACTTTTAGATTGTAAACTAAAACGGGGTTAATATTGATTAATTGGAATATAGGATTACATTCCATAACAAGATGTGTTAGTTCTATTTTTTCGCTAAGCTAATTGTTACATAAATGCACACATAGTCCTATAAAATTAATTACTACATATATTTATCCATAGAGAAAATTGTGATATGAAATTTCATACACGAATGAAATTACGAGGTGGAGATCTATATCTAATTGAACATAAAGGTTATGAAATTTAGGTAAGCTTCTAAATTTATTACTTACATGTCTTCTAACCGTAATATTATGTGAATGAAAGTTGTAGCACCTTTTTCCTTTAAACAAGTCTGGTCCATTCTTCTTAATGATGTTCAGTTCAAAATGAATTAGCCAAAATCTATTAATTTGAAAATCAATGGTAAGTACACGTGTTATTCTATTCATTGCCCAATTTTCTTTTGTAAGTTCTCCAATCTTCACCAAAAGGATCCACAACTTTCTGTTACATAAAGTCACTTGAGGTATGTTATCTTCGCCTAAACTTTTATGTGTTGAGACATATACTTTGAGCTTGAAAGCCAGAGCTTACTGTTCCATACAAATTCTCAGGCGTTCCGGTGAAACCTATGGATAGATTAGGGCACCAGACGTTGGGCCCTGATGGTGGCGATGTTGGTGCACTTACAAGTCCTCATTTACAGGACCAGCCTTTTTTTTTTTTGCTAAATTACATGACCAACTTTACTTTACAAGACCTATCTTTTCCATGCAAATATGAGTTATGTCATCAAGGTACTAGATGTAGAACTTGATGACTATGTTGTAATACATATGCTACATGACTTCTACTAGGAGCAACTCAAGTTGGGCATCGAAAAATATCTTGTATATACTTGGTGCAACTCTAGATTATCTAGTAATGGTAATAATTATATTTTATTGATTGAATTAAAATACCTACAGCTGCAAGGACCGAGGATTGCAGCACCCAACTTTGATCTAAGCGGATCCCACACTATGTGCTCAACTTCAGTTCTGTGCTCATTCTGAGATAAAAACTGAAATAAGCCCCAACACAAAAAACTAGGCCAGTAGATGGAAACAAAAAGCTCTGCATTATTGTGCATTAAACATTGATAACAGTAAAAAGGGCCAAAAGACCTAATTTGGAGGTAGGGCCTAACCCCAGTGTTCCTGGGCCTAGTGCCAAAATATTTGGGCTTTTATAAAAAAAAGTTGAAGCAAATTGGTGTTGAGTCATATATCTTATAATGTCAATTGCAGTTAAGATTTTACTCATCTAAGACATGTGGTCCTTTTCTAACATGTTAGTCTGTCTATTATCATTACCCGACACCAACTAGCTAAATTCAATTATGAGAGAAAGCTTTGTAATTCATGCTACAAATGAATTCACATAACATCCACTATTTAATCAAAGAGCTCAATATGCCAGTAAGTATCAGGATCAGCAATAAACCCAAAAGCAATCCTTGGCATCACAATAAGATTAAGATTTAAGAGGTTGACATTTTATCCGCAGTCTCTAGTTGTCTAATGTATGAGTTAAAGTAACATTTTGAATATTTAACTACACAAAAAACTTCCATCCAGCAGTCCGTGCATTTGTAACCTTGCTTGGATAGGTCTTAGCTAATAGCGGCCACCATGTCACTATAATGTTCTCTGCTCAAATATGTGTTCACTCCAAATAACACCACATGATACAGGACAGATCTTGAAAACAAAGATTTATTGAACAAAAACAGATAAAGCAATGAATTATATGAATCCCAAGAATAATTAATCAATATTATTCTCAAAAAAGGTGTATAATCAAAGCTAAGTAATATGTGAGAGATTACATCACTTATATAGAAAGTAGGAACCCTAATTAAATAACTAGTGGACTAAGGCCCGATAACAATTGGGCTTATTATATAACCTATTCGCCCCACATATAAAACATTTAAACGAATAATTTTAGTTCTATCCAAACTAAACACAAATAAGTCAACTAATAACATATATATAAATTCTTCAATCCTGTTCCTCATCATTCTCCCCTTGTTGGAGAAAACTTGACCACGAGTTTTGTAGAAGTTAAGAACCAGGCAAGACTGAGCTGGAACGAAGAAAAAGTGTTTCCATTCGAAGAAGCATGGATTAGATGCAAAGAACTTCGAAAACTGACTAGCAAGCGAAGGAGGTTTAGGCAAGTACTTTGGAATGATGAAGTCGATATGCTCAACCTCAATAATATCATCAACTACTTTACGATCCTCGGCATTTTGAAAGCAATCAAGTCGCATGGTTTCTTCACTAGCAACTTTGTATCCTCAACTTGTTTAACCTCCTCAACTGGATCCTCCTCGAATGGATCTTCTGTAGCAGCTTCTTCAACATGATGCTCAATTTCCATTACAATTTCATTCCCTTTGACCTTTTTCTCATTTTCCAAATGTACAAGACGTTGAACCTGAGATGTGAGAGTCTTAAGAGTCCTATGTAGTTCATCCTTTGCACGTTTGTAACTTTCATATGTACGTTTGTACCTTTCTTTGCTCAACTCAATTTTGTACTTCCTTTCCAACCTTTCAAGTTCATCATATTGATTATCTAACTCCCGCAATGTAATTTTATGTTGAAGTAACCAACGTTCACGATGACAAACATAGACTTCATAGTGAAACTCATCACGTTCATGCTCAAGAAAATAAATATTTTCTTTCACACTATCAATTTGACGCTTGATGTGAGCAGACATGGCTTAAACAAGGATAAAGAGGGGCTGATGTTCATAAATTCTGAAGATTAAGGATTGAAATATCAAAAATCAGAAGTTATAGGTGTTGATTTGTACTTTCTGGATAATCCTGGTGTGAACTAAAATAGTTAAAGGCTGCTGATTTGAAAGCCAAACACATGGTATTATGTTAAAGATGGTGGACAGGTGAAAGAGTGTATATATATGTATATGTGGTGTATGTATATATGAAAGAAGAAGGTTACGGGTTACCCCTTCTGTTTAACACGCAAAAAAGTTGAAAAGCAACTGATGTACAGAGGAGATGTCATGACGGTGGCGTATAGTGATCTATTTCCCGCAAGTAGGTGCTATTTCCTGTGTCAACAGCGTGCTACAGATGAGCCTTATTCTCTCTCTTTCTGATTCTTCTCATTTCTGGTGTGTTTTGATTACGGAGATGAACATTTTGTGGTAATAGTGATTAAATGGTGTATTGTTGGATTTTAAGGTCCAAATATGATTGAGGTTAGGGATTTTGATTTGGAATTTAGGGTTCTTGTATGCGGGTCGGGTTGGGTGTGTAATTAGGGTTATGGGATTGGGGATTTAGGTAATTAGGATTCTGACCAGTTAAAATAGGTAGCAAGTTTGGTGTTTTCTGATGGTATGGTGGTGTATGGTAGTGATGTCGTCGTTGGAAGCTAGGGTTCAACGATGATGGGTGGTGTCTACAGCGATGAACAGTAAAAACGGTGATGAACAGTACTTTTGATGAACAGTGACACGAACATATGTTTTGAATCTTATTCGGCTTTGATACCAATTTGATGAAGGACAATAAATTAAAACAGTAATAATGCAGAGAATTATACGATCCCAAGAATATTTATTCAATAATATTCCCAAGAAAATGTATAATCAAAGCGTGCCTAGAAATGTATCATGTTCGGTCTATATATACCGAATATCAAACTCAAAGTCAAAAAACAAATCCCTAAACATATGGGATCATATAAAATCATATCACAAGTAATAAAGTAAATCCTTAAACATATGGGATAATATCAAATCAAATCTCTATGATGAGCTGGTCCCTATAACCACATAGTTGCCGATACAGAAATATGTACTGGGTTGTTTTCAGAAATGGCCGTAATTTGAATACTCATGTATCCAATTTTCACACACCTAGACTTTTATGTACAAAAGAAGATAAGATGTTAAAGGTATTTGAATACTCAAGCATATATTTCTCGCTAAAGCACGCTTACAACTCAAGCCTGTTTTGTTAATCTACAAGAGACTAAGGTTTTTGATGGACAAAATGGTTGTAATGTTATATAAAATTTATTTGTTTTCATCAACTGCATTATAACTTATTAAACATGGTTGTCACGTTACAAGTCTGAGGCAAGTCGATGGACCTTTGGCTCGTCGACTAGTCGACAAAAATATATATTATTAATAATTAAATATTATATATATAATGTATATAGATGTCTAACACTTATTATAATGTTGTATAGATGAGTACCTAAAAAGAATGCATACTAAAGATTAAAGAATACATATTAAAGAGTAGAAAGAAAATAAGGAAGTAATGTACTTCTGAATTGTGATTATGTAACAACTAATGAATAACAATTATAGTGAAATCGTAGAACATAATCAACAATGCAACTTACAAATTACGAGCATAAATCAATTCAGTTTCAATAAAAAAATAGCATATTGCAGAAACTGAGCAGTTTAACAGCAGAAGAGCATAATTGCAGAAATATTAGTGCAGTTAAACTGCAAAAACATGGCAGAATTACAGAAAAATAGTGCAGTTTAACTGCAGAAACACAGCAGTTTTCTTGCAGGAAACAGAGCAGAATGAAACTGCTAATGCCTAGTGCCTGTTGCTGCTGTTTAGTTGTTGGTAATGGACTGGAGGCTGTTGCGTTTTAATTCTAAAATCTAGGATTCTATTTGAAAAAAGTCAATATTAACCGGGTTATAAACCAGTCAGACCGACTAATCGGCTAGTGACATTCACCAACTTTTATTTTCGCACCGGGGGCTTAGTTGTATTCTGAAAGAGTTCGAAAATAAAAAAAAACAAGATTATTTTTTCCAAGTCAGTCGATAGAACAACAATGTTATAAAGTGATTAGAATTTTCAAACACTGAGTACTAAAGCGTTGTTTAAATGTGACCTGAAGAGCATTTCCAACATAAAGATAATAAATAATACCCATTGATATTCATAAAGCACGTAAATCAATTAAGAGGCAGATACTAATCACATATAAGTCGACTCACCCAAGCCGGGTGAGTCGATTTATATGTGGCACAACCGCGACATGTTCTTGTAGATAAGAAGATGATGAACCCAAGCCGGGACTTGTGGTGCCTTGGTTGTTGTAAAGGTGGGCCAGAGTGAGTTGGGCCTTTTCCAAAGCGCCAAGCTGCATATAATCAAAATTTTGGTTTAGTATGCAATCATATTATAACGGAAGCAAGAAAGATGATAAATGTAAGGAGAAAATATATATGCAGAAGAGAAATAATTATATTGATCTTGAGGATGATTAAAATATTTTTCAGATGATTTACAAGAAAAATATGCATTTCTATTTATAGACAAATCTAAGGGGTTAGGTGGTGTGGTAGGTGGTGCCAAAAGTCAAGTCCGGCGGCTACAGTGCCGCCGACGGCTACATAAGTCAAATCCGGCGGCTTCTAGATTCAAGGCATCTAACACATATATAACATAAATGGGTTGTGAGTGTAGCTTGAAGAAGGAACACATACATACATCCAAGTGGAGGAATGTGTGAATTTTGTCCCGCAAACCACGCATGACATCATAGATCACAACACCACTTGTGACAGGCACAAGTTCCTTGCTATCGCTAGTCCCAAATATGAATCAGAAGTTGCAAGCTTATAACATTTTCTAGGGTGTGGAAGATTTCTGTCGAGCAACTCTTTTAGCTTGTGAGTCAGAGTTGCTACACAAGGAAACAATATATATATATAAATTTGTGTGGAAAAAGTGTAAAGAAATAAGAAGGGTTTGTGTTTTAGGCCTTACAAGTGGATATAGCATTCAGTTCAAAAAGAGCTTGGGCATCAGATGAAAAGCGTTGAGCATCTACGAGCTGAAAGGGGAAGCTGTTGAAGAATTCTTCAATTGACTGAAACTTGTGTATCTCGACTTGACTGATTCCCGGAGCAAGAAAAAGGGCGTATCCGGATGCACATTCAAAAAGGATATGAATTGGAACAAATTCCTGATGAATTTTTTTATGTATAATCATCCCATCTCGAGTATAACAATATAAATGAACACTAACAATCAACAAGCAAATAAACTGAAATATACTCACAAAACAGCAGCAATTGAAATACTCGTGAATAATATACATTACTAGGGATTAAAAATAAATTACCACCCCGTAGGAACGTTTAAGATCTCCATAAGTGGTCGCTCTAACTTGCCATGAAAAATGACTTTTATTATCATCCCCATAATCATAATCTGCTCTGTTTCTTCCCATGAAAAAAGACTTCTACCATAAATTGTAAAAAAATACGAACACAAGTCTATTCCATATTTTAATATACGCTTCTTTCATCTTGTTTTAAGCCATAATTGTTGGAGGTGTTAATTCATTTTGTTAGTGTTATCCAAGAACATGACAGTATTTATGAAAAATTATTAAAATAAATCTTCGCATTGATTTTTAAATCTTTACCTTTTAATCATTTTTAACGTTGTGAAGATATTAGGAAACCTTTATTTTCATCTTTTCATTACATGTAATATTTATTTATTGTTTTATAAATATTTTATTTAAAAATTGTTTGTAAATTGAGAGAAATATGCATTCCAAAGGTTTAATACCGTGATTTACCGCCGACGAAACTTAACAGCTGGTCTGATATTTAAACCCCGGGACCATGTGATATATTAGACTCACGCCATGAGTAATCCAATATTTTAGCAGCTATTTATTAATTATTGGTTCCTTTTTTGGGATAGCATTGAAGCTGCAGAGTGCTGTGAAGGAATTTTGTTTGATCTGTGTTTGCTCTACTGATCACGATCACTTGAAGTGCCCTAAGAGATCAAAGGCAACTGGATGGGCTTGTTCTATATGTTGTCAACCCTGTGATATCAAAGAGCATCAAGGAAATTGGAGGTCTTTAATCAAAAGGTGTCTCTATTGATCACTGGAGTAAAGGCTGTCCTGATCCAATAGACAACAACAGCGATTTTGGTGACGTCGATGAAGATTTTATTGATTTTATGGATCATGTTTATAATTCTGTCAATTCTTTAGAATAATACTACTAGCTCTGAGTACTCTTTCCCCTTGTGTATCATCTTTGTCCCCGTATCAGCCTGCTGATTGTTGTTAATTGTCAGTTAACAAATATTGGTCCAATGAAGCTTTACAAAAATTATTGATACATTGTTTATTTGAGATCAACTTATCGCAAGTGTTCTTGTCCCGTAATTGAATATTCTGACGGTGTATGAACATTGTATTAGAGAGGGACACCATTTCAGGTGTAAATGAGTGACAAAATTGATTACCCTTGTCAGACTCTTCAGAGTACGTGCATCTTACTAGACGGTCCGTTGACTGCATGATACTTAGCATGTGTCGTATAATCCTTACTCTTGACCAGGATATATGGTGGATTTTTTCTAAAAACGAAATTGTCAGTGTTCTGGATTTTATTGGTAGATTGTGATTGTCATGCCTACTGTATCTGTTGATGCAGCCGCGGTACTGAGAAGTACTTCAGGAAATCTTGACTTAACTGGCCTGAAGGAGCCGTTTCAAGGGAGAGTGTTAATTAAGATCAGTATAAACCGTCTGAAGGTTCCATCCGACATATTTTTAATATTTTGTATCTTGTTGACTGTGCTGTGCAATGTGTTGTTCATGTCAATTGTTTGTTCGGCTACTTATATTATAATGTGTAATGCATTCACTAATTGTCAAATATATTAGGTTAGGACACAATCTGAAATTTTCAAACTCCAACGCAAAGCACACACATAACTAATCGATTAGTTGACAAGATTCACCAAAGCGCGAAACAAAAAACAAACAAATACTTGACGGGAAAACACCCACGTCCCAAACTTGTATTATTAATCCAATCAATAATCAATAATACATCAAAACAATAACACCTTAACGGTGTCCCAACCCCGATACTTGAGCCACCAATGCTCAAGCATCTGCCAAACAATACTTAAGACTACATCTCTTAAGCTTTCACACATCAAACAAATACAATATGACTATGTATATATAGCCATCACAAACTTAGCCACCAAGTTACCATACAAGCATAATCATATTTGGTTTCTAATTACCTACCAAATTCTAATCATACTTCGTATCTAATTATCTACCCAAACCCATAAAATCATATTGGGTTGAAACCCAACAATCCTCCCCTTCAACCCAATACCCATATCGGATTGAACAGTACCCATCAAGCCATTGACGTCCATTCGCCAACGCCTCCCCTCGAACAAGAATCTACTCATCTTGCTCTTCCGATCATTGAGTGTCGCTAAAACCCATTTAGTGACCCTCCAAACCCATCGTTATTCACCATAACGATGTTTCCATCTACAAAATCACGTGCATCAACCACCACGAGTGCTCGTCGCTACCCGATCCTTGCTTTCACAATCCTTCGGTCTCTTGAAGAAAATCACTACTATCATCAAAATAGTTCACCTGGTTGATTAAGCCATTGAAACAATTTCGATGACCTCTTCCATCTTCTTCCATCTCGAGTCCGAACACAGGATTGATCCACGGTGCAAGCCAACCGTCAAACCGCACGTAACTTTGTCTCTTCCCGCTTTAGCAGCAATCTCCTTGTCAGCAAATCCTTCATTGTACTCTGCCAGATCAATTGAACCTCGAACTTTCCCTTAACCTCATCCATCACGAACCCGAACCTTGGCTCTGATACCACTTGTTAGGTTAGGGGAATTACACAATCCGAGATTTCCAAACTCTAATGCAAAGCACACACATAACCAATCGATTAGTTGACAAGATTCACCAAAGCGCGAAACAAAAAACACACAAATACTTGACGGGAAATCACCCACGTCCCAAACTTGTATTATTAATCCAATCAATAATCAATAATACATTAAAACAATAACACCTTAACGGTGTCCCAACCCCGATACTTGAGCCAACAATGCTCAAGCATCTCCCAAACAATACTTAAGACTACATCTCTTAAGCTTTCACACATCAAACAAATACAATATGACTATGTATATATAGCCATCACAAACTTAGCCACCAAGTTACCATACAAGCATAATCATATTTGGTTTCTAATTACCTACCAAATTCTAATCATACTTCGTATCTAATTATCTACTCAAACCCATAAAATCATATTGGATTGAAACCCAACAAAATAATATTTGATAGCTGCAGAATATGTTATCTCAGTATCTGGGATTTTTATGTATGGCTCTTACTCCAACTGGCCGGGAGCATTGCCATTCTTATTTCTTCTATTCAGTTGTCCTTGTCCTGCATTATACTTTGGTGTTCCTTTTTTGGTTTTTCTGTGAGAGTGTTCTCTCCCCCTCTTCAAATGTTTAGTAGCTACCCTCTGCAAAGAAAATATGTAGCGACAAGTTTGTACTCTTTTGCTAATTGCATACTACTGTAATAACTCATGTATTATAATAAATAAGTTGTCAAACGAAGGAGTGTATTTAAATCAATTTTGTTTCAAATTACATAAATTATACTAACGTATTCAATTTTGAGAAAAAAAAACTTGTTAAAATATAAATTTTAAATGTAAAATATCCTTAAAAACGTTAAAGAATTTAATTAAGATTTCACAAAATTTTAAAACTTAATGATATTCTAAAATTTCTATCCAATATATTTAGTTTAAAGTGAAATTTTGATATGGTAATTTAGGAGTGATTACAAGAACATGGGTGGTGAAAGTTTTCGATCGAGTTCACTAATGTATAGAAATCTGCACATTAATTAATTTCAAGAACACGAAAAAAAAACTTACTATAATTGGCAGATTTCCATATGTTAGTGATCTCGAAATCGAAAAATTTCACCACCCGTGTTCTTGTAATCACTCCTAAATTAACATATCAAAATTTCACTTCAATTCATGAATTTTCGATTGCCACATCATTGCCACGTCATTGCCACATCAACATTGACTAACGTCCGTTAGTCAAATTTGGACGGAAGGACTGCGATGAAAAAAATTCAAAAGTTTGATTACCTAGAAATTCCTATTTTTTATTCAGGGACTTAGAAAAAAAATAATGATAGTTTAGGGACGGTAGAATTAATTCTCCCATAAATAAATGATATCACGTGAATGCAATCTCAAAATTAGCTCATACAATATTTAGCTGAAACCTTACACACAAATAAGCAGTGATTAACAGAAAATGGCCACTAGAAATTAGTATAGTATCTACTTTGATGATTGTAATAGCTATGATGATAGCAGTAGAAATACATGTGACCAAAGCTATGTAGTGCGAACCGGGTTCAGTCTTGCCGTGCTACACTACCATTCTAGTCTCGGACACTAAACCAACAGCTGAATGTTGTAAAGCTCAAAGAGCACAAGAGCTTCTTTTGTGATTTCCACAAATCGCGCTTATTTTCATGGTGGGTTGATTCTCTTGGTGCGGATAAATGTCAAGCTTTTTGTTCAATTGAGTTTAATTGTACGTAATTAGTTATAAAAAGTTACTAGCCTATAACTCGTGGCCCGTGCAAGGCACGGGCGGGTTATATAAGGTTTTTTTGTATATGATTTAAAATTTTTGAAAAATATTACAATACAAAATATTAAAACATATAATAATCATATTAATTTAGCCTATTTCAATTTTCGAAAATATTAATAAATTGATTAAAAGTATTACTAAAATTTAACTAAAATATTATATTAGTAAAATTGATTAAATGTATTAATACATCTACTAAAGTTATATAATGTGAAGATTGATACATATATGATGAATTGGTACTAATAAACCATAGCAATACATAAATATAATTAGGCACATTATTTTTTGTTGAAAAAGAAAATAAAAGCCGAAGAATTACCTGTAAGGAGAAGCTACACTGAATTATGAAGAAATATAAAAACTGAACACAATGAATTTAAAGTCACGGTATTAGGAAGAAGCTTATGGATTGAATCGATGAAGCTTTGGTATTGACAAAGAGATTAGGTTTAAAAGAAAAGAGTCCTCTGTTAGGAGTTTTGTTCTTAATTTGAAATCCACTAAAACTGTAACGCACTTGATTTATTTTATCTTTGAAATTAATTGAAAATTTAATAAATAGGATAACCAAATCGAAAACCAAAACTTTGAAAACTTTCAATATTTCGCCTTTAATATAATAGTATAGATGTAATAAATTATTTTGTCATGTTAATTCTTTTTTTTCTTGCTAATATATTATTATTTATTACATAACTCAATTTCTTTTTTGAAAATTATGAAATTCTTGCATAATATTTACATGAAATTGCAAAATAATCTTGCGCAATGAAATTTATTGATTTTAAAAATTATTAGTTTCATAAATAAAAAAATACAAACACATGTCAATTTCATATTTTACTTTTACGCCTCCTTAGTGTAGCAACACCACGTGAATAATGAAAAAGGTTACAATCTCATTAACACCAGGGTGATTGTTAAAAACGGAATTTAGTTTAAAAAAATTTCTGGTTTGTTGCCAAATCAAGATCTACGATTATGATTTTTTGCCGAAAAAGTCATCGAAATATGTTATTTGTGAATAATTAGGGGTTAAGATTGGTTAGGTTTAGTAGCGGTTGATATTCGAGCTCTCGTTTCCAACCCCTTGCGATGTGCCTACGTATCTCTATTTATTGAGGATCAAGCCCTGCGTAGTTATTGGGAGCAAGAAACCTATATGGACTATGTTTCCCACTACGAGGCCAATTACAAGAAAACTTGAACCGGCTCCAGCTCGCTTTCGAAATGTCCAATGATGGGGTCTAGTCACAAAGGCCCAATGCCCACTTACGTACAATCTCGGGACTTCACAGATTTCTCACTGCCAACTGTCTCTCAAAAATATAGGTGTAAGTATAGCCACGACTTATCCCAAATGATAGTTCCCATCCTTATCCCCCGATCGATGAGGACAACCCACTAGATTATAAGATAAGTGATCCTAAGTTTACAATTGCAAAGTGAAGAACTAACTCCAAAGTTCTCCAATGAGGACAATCTATTAAATATAGGAAGAAGGATCTCAGAGCACAAGCTAAATCATACCTACCCCTCCCTTACGAGGTTAACCCAATACAGAGGGGATGCCTTCAATCATCAAGGAAAACCCATGAAGGTCTTTAATATTTTATTTCTCCGACTTACTTACTTCTCTTAGGGCACGTCCTAAGAAGGAGAGGTTCTTCCAAGTAGGTCTTCAATTAATGATAATGTTATTCAAACAAATTTTCTTCAAATTTAAATTTGTAACTTTTTTTACATTTTTACTTAGGTTTGATACATTTTAATAAGGTCCCAAAGTTTTTTAGTAATATTTTTCTAATTGATCCAAAAATCTCTTTCATATTATCTTAACAATACTTTCAAAAGGGGTCCAATAAAATTTCTACACTGGGCCTCTAAATGATTAGGACCGGCCCACTATATTAATAGGCCATTATTCTAGAAAACACCCTCCTATATAAAGTACAAGAAAGAACTTTCTAGGATAATCTGGACACTACGATAAATAAATCTAACAGTTATTATAAATGAAAGTTAAATAATTTCTTTCTATTTAAGCAAAAACAAAATTTCTCAGCTATTGTATCTATAGATCATGTACATATTCATCTCCTTCAATCAAATTCATTATACATCGACATGTCTTTCATCGATTTTATCTGCAAATTAGTTGAGATTAACAAAGTTTCTTGTGATAACATCTTTTAAAATCATTTTTTGTTGGGTACTCACGATAATTATCGATGTAATGACGTTGCCATTGAGTCTTTATCAGGTTTGTGTATTTGTACTCATTTTTCTATGAATTGCTTTAAATCTATTAATTATAATAGCTTCTAACAACTAATAGTTGTATTTATATGTTAGTTATACATTCAAGCCGGTTTCAAGATCTCTCTCTCGATAATTTTATTTTAGATTGTGGCATCTTATTCGAATCAATCTGAGTTACGTAATCATCTTGCTGCAATTTAATCTCTATTGATTTTCACTCTTTGTCTTAATTTTAAAATCAATTAAATTTTATTGAATGTAAATGTACAGGTTAGTTATACGTACAAGCCGATTACACGATCTCTCTGTCGACAATCTCTTTCGACGATTTATGATTGTAAAATTCAACTAAAAACAAGCTCAGCTATGTTAACTCGTTGCTGCGATTAAATCTTCATCAGGTTAATCTCTTTGTCTAACTATTCGATGTTATTGAATTTCAATTTTACCAGTAAATTGCAATCTCTTTATAAATTTATAATAATTTCCGTTAAATTCAGTTCATGATGGCTTCTATCTCTGTTTGTTTTCATTTACACTTTACGTCTCTAATATATTTTCATGATTTAGATATTTTTCTTTGGATACTATGTGATCATTTTTTTATTTAATGTTAAAAGCATGTTCACAAATTTCAACATTAATGTCATTATAAATTTCTGTAAATTTTTAATTCTATTTCAGGTTTTGACAAAATGACTGTTAAAAAGAAAATTTTTTGCTCAAAATTTCAGACATGCCTCTAATTTTATTGCATAATCAAGTAAGTAATTTGTTGATTAAATTAATTCTAATGTAAAAATTTTGATTCTACTTTACACTTTTAATACACTAATTTGTTGACTTTTTTATAATTTTTTTTGTTTTTAAATTTAATTGTTACAGTTTCTTATTTGCACAAAATTTTCGATAGATCTTTTGATTATACTGTAAAATCAGGTTAAGTAATTAGTCGATTTACGGAATTCTATTGCAAAATTTTGAATTCTATTGTAGAAGTTTAAAATTATATAAAATCCAATAAAATACAACTAACAAGACAAATTCTAATAGTTTATGACATCTTCAGAGTAAAAAAATCATGAATAATTCTTAAAGGGAAAATTAAATAATAGGTCCATGCTCTATTCATGTTTTATTGTCTAGGTCCCTGAACAAAAGATTCCGTTCTTTTGGTCCCTGAATTATCTTCAACTTACTAGAAAAAGACTTTAAAAAAGCATATACCAAATCTAGAAAAATTTATATACCAACCTATACTATACTATATTATCATAAGCAAACTAGCCTCTATTTAGTTGTTAGTGTGTTACACTAAATTTGATACACTAAATAACTGTTGAGGCCTAACAATACAACCTAGATTATAGAAGGAGGGATTGAATACAATCTAGTCAAATTTTCACTTTCCTTTCGAACTATGAAAATCAAGCTAGACACAAATGTTGGGATCGCATCCACTATAGATCAACGTTAATCAAACACAATAACAAAACACGAAAGTAAAGAACAAAACGAATTAACGTGGAAACCCCTCAAGGGAGGGTAAAACCACAAATCCACTAAATATGAATGTATTACAAGATTGGAGTCGCTCCCTCACTCAACACTCTTGAATACAATCACCTCACCTTGCTCACAAAAGTTTACTCTTGTGTATCGCACACAACTCTCTAACTTTTGCAATGCACCAAAACCCCTACAAATATTTATATTTATAGGCACCACAAATATTCTAATCCTATTCTATATCAAATCCTATTTATGACAATTACCATCTTTTATTATCTTGGATAAAAATCCTTCCACAATTAATATTCCTACCAAAAATAAGAATTACCTCAATTATCACAAATTAGAATTCTTCTCATAATAGGATTATTAACTTAATTAGGAATTCGGAGAGGACCCCAACAAATCCTCCCTCGGCTCAAATTCCCTAATACCTCAACCAACTCCGAGAATCTTACCTTTTTCTCGGTCTTCATCGTTGTTGCTTCCCCATCTAAACAATAGATGTTCTTCTTATTCATCATCCCTTGTAAAATCAAGCTCTTTCCATAATACACCTTGCAACTTCGCCCTCGTCCAACGAATCTGTACCCACGTGATGCCAACACACCCAAAGACAACAAATTCTTTAATGCATCTGGTACGTATCCCACATTGAGAGCTTTCTTGATCGTACCATCATGAAGTTTAAGACGAACAGTTCCAACTCCTTAAACCTTCATCTTCTCATCATTCTCCACAACGATATTACCAAGATTTTCATTAGTGCATAAAGTCTCAAACATCGCTCGATCTCTACATATATGCATGGAAGCAGCAGGATCCATCACTTATTCTGATTTATTCTTCACCGAACCAGGAACGGTATCCTCACTCGCCATCAAAAACTCTCCATCCTCGATCACATGTGTAGATTCCGCATTATCAACTTTGTTCTTTCCCTTCATCTGCTTAAAGGATTTCAGATCTTCTTTAGATTGGATAGAACATTCGCACATGACATGTTTCACCACAAAAATAGCACTCAAAAGTGCTCATATCCTTCTTACTCGGTCGAGATTTACTTCTTCCTTGTAGGTCACTGCGATTGCGACTCCTCCCTCTTTCAGCACTTTGGACAGCTAAAACTGCCTCACCACTTTGAGAAACAGCATCTTTTGTCATCTTCTCATTATCTCTTAACGCCTTTAACACATCATCAAACGTAAGAGTTGTCCTTCCTACTAACCGCGTCTGCTAAAATACTTGAAGGAACTCGGCAACGATGACAACAGCAACAGAGCTTGTTCCTCATCTTTCATCGGCTCATCAACATTAGCCAGATGACATACTAGCTGATTAAAACAACTAATGTGATCATGGAGATTACCTTCCTCATCCAGTTTTAAAGAGTACAACTCCATCTTCAAATTAAGTCGGTTGGTCAATGACTTCGACGCATAGATGCTTGCTAACTTGTCCCATATCTCCTTCGGTGTCGACTCCTTCAACGCGTTATACCTCACCTCGGGTGCAAGTGCCAGCCTAATTGTACTCGCCGCTATCTTCTGGATTTTTACCCAATCTGCATCACTCATATCTTTTGGCTTCTTCTCTTCTAAGGCATCATCAAGTCCTTGTTGAATTAACACATCCCTGATGGTTAACTACCACATAGTAAATTCCGTCTTCCCATCATACTTGGATGCATCAATCCTTAGCGACTTTAGATCCTCCATCAAGCCAAGAAAATCAACTCAAGACCAACTAACAACGCACAAACAGTCTACTTCGTGATTGCCTTCTCTTTAACGCCGAATCTGCTTCTCGAACCCAAGCTCTGATACCAGTTTGTTAGGATCGCATCCACTATAGATCAATGTTAATCAAACACAATAACAAAACACGAAAGTAAAGAACACAACGAATTAACGTGGAAACCCCTCAAGGGAGGGTAAAACTACAAATCCATTAAATATGAATGTATTACAAGATTGGAGTCGCTCCCTCACTCAACACTCTTGAATACAATCAGCTCACCTTACTCACAAAAGTTCTCTCTTGTGTATCGCATACAACTCTCTAACTTTTGCAATGCACCAAAACCCCTACAAATATTTATATTCATAGGCACCACAAATATTCTAATCCTATTCTATATCAAATCCTATTTGTGTCAATTACCAACTTTTCTTATCTTTAATAGAAATCCTTCCACAATTAATATTCCTACCAAAAATAAGAATTACCTCATTTATCACAAATTAGAATTCTTCTCATAATAGGATTCTTAACTTAATTAGGAATTCGGGGCGGACCCCAACAACAAAGATAGTGAGTTAAGTGTGTATTCTAGGCGAGAACAAGATGATAGCAAGTAAGAATTAAAGGCTATATACGAACACACAATCTTTAAAACTTTCAGGTGGACTTGAGTCGATCCACCTATGATATAATAAAGAAATTCTGCGTTATGAAAACACAGCTTCGTATACAAAGTTTGATGTGAGAAATCTAAAGATTTATCTAAATCAGCTCAAGTATTTCACATCATATCACTATGCTGCTCATGCAGTCTATTTATGCTACATGAATACAAGTAGGCTACACAAAATGAAAGTACATTTTTTGTATTGCTTGTTACACGCTCAAAATTGAAAGGTCATCATTTCTGGAAATGTCTTGAAGGTCTTATCTTCTTAATTTGGACAATTCCAGCGTGCTTCAAGTCCGTGCATGTTGCTTTCTTCATAAGTTACTAAGTTCTAGTGACTTAGCTTCCAAGCCCATGTGATTCTTTATGCAGAAAGTGCTTTTTGATCCTTGATTTCACAATCCTTCGGTCTCCTGAGGAAAATCACTAGTATCATCCAAATAGTCCACTTAGTTGATCAAGCCATTGAAACAATTGTGATGACCTCTTCCATCTTCTTCCATCTTGAGTCCGAACACATTTTTCTTGAGAAACTTATTGCTCAAGAACATCAAGATTGATCCACGGTGCAAAGGGCCAATTGAATAATTCATACCACACGTAACTTTGTCTCTTCCTGCTATGGTAGCCTCCTTGTAAGCAAATCGTTCATTGTACTCTACCATACCAATTTAACCTCAAACTTTCCCTCAACCTCATCAATCTCGAACCTTGGCTCTGATACTACTTGTTGGGGAACTTACACAATCCAAGATTCACAAACACCAATACAGAGCACACACACAACCAATCGATTAGTTGACAAGATCCACCAAAGCGCGGTCACACGTTATTCAAGTATCACTTCTACTTCTTATCAAATCAATAAATTAAAATAAAACAAGAACACACAAAATATTTGACGTGGAAACACCCACATCCCAAATCATATTATTAATCAAAATAATTATCAATAATACATCAAAACAATAACACCTCAACGGTGTCCTAAACTGATACTTAAGCCAAACAATGCTTAAGCATCTCCCAAACACTACCTAAGACTACATCTCTTAAGTACTCACCTATCAAACAAATACAATATGACAATGTATATATAGCCATCCAAAACTTAGCCACCAAGACTTACCATACTTGTTCTACAAGTCTTATCTTACTTGTTCTACAATCCTGCCAATTCTTGGCACCTAATTTCTCAATTTAGTGATCAAGACATACCATATATAATAATTATTTACACATACAATTATTATCTTACCTATATATCTCTTAGACCACCCATGCCCATAACATCATACTGGGTTGAAACCCAACAAGACATAGGTGTTGCAAACTAAAGTTGGTAATGTAATTTAGCAAAAAAAAAAGGTTGGTCATGTATGGGAGGACTTATAAGTGCACCAGCAACGCCACCATCAGGGCCCAATGTCTGGTGCCCTAATCTATCAATAGGTTTCACCGGAATGCCTGAGAATTTGTATGGGATAGTAAACTCAAGCTTTGAAGCTCAAAGTATATATCTCAATATATAAAAGTTTAGGCCGAGATAACATAACTCAAGTGACTTTATGCAGCAGAAAGTTGTGGATCCTTTCGGTGAACATTGCAGAACTTATGAAAGAAAATTGGGCAATGAATAGAATAACACGTGTACTTACCATTGATTTTCAAATTAATAGATTTTGGCCAATGCATTTTGAGCTAAACATCATTAAGAAGAATGGACTAGACCTGTTTAAAGGAAAAGGTGCTACAACTTTTCATACACATAATATTACGGTTAGAAGATAGGTAAGGACTAAATTTAGAAGCTTACCTGAATTTCATAACCTTTATGTTCAATTAGATATAGATCTTCACCTTGTAATTTAATTCATATATGAAATTTCATATCACAGTTTTCTCTGTGGATAAAGATATGTAATAACTAATTTTACAGGACTATGTGTGCGTTTATGTAACAATTAGCCTAACGAAAATATAGAACTAGCACAACTTATAATGGAATGTAATCCTATATTCCAATTAATCAATATTAACACTGTTTTAGTTTACAATCTAAATGTTGAAACTCAACTAATTAATGGAGGTGATGCACCCTTCCTTTATGTCACATACAACACACATTTAAGCTTACACAATTCGAAAATCAAGGTCAACAAGATGTCAATTATAAAGGCTGAATAGATTTTATTAAAGATCTTTTGATGAATTTTAGAACATGTGGTACATTGATAGGCCTTTTAGCATCTAATACAATGAAAGTTCAGAAGGAAGAAACTTACAAGTTGAAGAACAAACCATATAAGTATGGCAGCGATGTTAAAAATGAGGTCAAAAGAAGAAGACATACAAAATCCACAAGTCAACATCATTAAAATTAAACCAATTGCAATGTTATACACATATTATATAGATCAACCATAAAAAATGTTAACACAAGTTCCAAGTAAAAAATATTTCAAGAAAAACATACGGATATGCCCGAGCTAATCAGTAAAATTCATAGTAGATATGACGTGGAACTAGACCAAGGCCAAGCACACATGCTTTATGTTGCAACACACGACAATCTGAAATTTCACACTGTTAAGAGAAAATTTAGAAAAAAATAATGATTTGATTAGAGTAGATTAAAAAGGTGATAATTGTGCAACAACTAGAAGAAAAAGACATTAATCAATCATGATATACAGGTCAAATAAACCAATTATGGAAATTTTAGCTTAGAGTTACCAATTCACGATTATCTCGACAAAAGAAAGTAATTGGAAAAATGCACATGCACACACATAGTCGCAATAGACCCTGTGGAAGATGAAATAAAATTTCAACCTCGACCATATCAGTCATAGAATTGTCTGGTGACCAGGAACCACATGGGCAGGTGATCATTTTCTTGATAGAACTGGTAATCCCAGGAACATAACTAGACTATCTGTCTATTGTTGACTCATACATTTCTGCTTGCAATTTCTGAATCAAAAGAGTAGAACGTGTGAATGAAAGAATTATTTCAAGTGAGAGAAAATAGAAAAAAGAAACGTAATCACTTTAGAAAGCTACGGTTACTGTTATTCATAGCTGAATCATTAACAGTAGTATCTACTTATTTAAAATAGCTACCAAGTCTATCACATGTGCACATCATCAATAATCTTTACTACTTCTGTCCTCTCAGCAACCTCTGTTGAGGCACTCGATGATGTTGAACAAAAAATGAGATGCTATATTTAAATCAAGAACCAGCATGCATAAGAAAAAATTCCAAACTAAGTTATATGCAATCAAAACATCAAGAGGATTAATACAGAAACATTTAGAGACGATATATGCACCCAGTCAATTATGCATTTTGTTTTACATGTTAACAAAATGCAATCAAAACATCAACAGAGGATTAATACATGTTGAAGTTTTGATTGTATATATCTTAGATTGGAATTATTGCGTATGCATGTTGGTTCTTGATTTAAATGTAGCATCTTACTTTTTGTTCAGCAACATCGAGTGCCTCGACAGAGGTTGCTGAGAGGACTGAAGTACTAAAGATTATTGATGATGTGCACAGATGATAGATTTGGTAGATATTTTAAATAATTAAATACTACTGTTAATGATTTAGCTATGAGTAACAGATAATCGTAGCCTTCCAAAATGATTACATTTATTGTTTCTACTTTCTTTCTATTGAAATAATTCTTTCATTCACTCGTTCTACTCTTTTGGTTCAGAAATATGCAAGAAGAAATGTACGAGTCAGCATTAGACAGACAATATAGTTATGTTCCCAGGATTACCAGTTCTATCAGGGAAAGGATCACCCGCCCATGTGGTTCCTGGTAGCCAGATAATTCTATATGACTGATATAGTCGAGGTTGAAATTTTACTTCATCTTCCATAGGGTTTACTATGACTTTGTGTGTGTATGTGTGTTTTTTCTATTACTTTCTTTTACTGAGGTAATTGTGAATTGGTAACTCTAAGCTAAAATTGGTTTATTTGACATGTTATATTGTGTTATATTGTGGAGTTTTGTCTATCATAATTGATTAAAGTCTTTTTCTTCTAATTGTTGCACACTTATCACCTTTTTAATCACTCTGATCAAATCAATATTTTTTTTCTAAATTTTCTCTTGATAGTGGGAAAATTCATATTGTCGTGTGCTTCAACATAAAGCTTGTGTGCTTGGTCTTGGTCCAGTTCCACCTCATATTTACTGTGAATTTTGCTTATTAGATCAGGCTGATCTTTATGTTTTTCTTGAAATATTCTTTTACTTGGAACTTGTGTTAAAAATTTTGATTGTCTATATAAGATGTGTATAGCACTCCTAGTGGTTTAATTTTTATGATGCTGGCAGGTGGATTTTTTATGTTATCTTATTTTGACCTCATTTTTAACATCGTTGCCATACTTATGGTTTGTTCTTCAACTTGTAAGTTTCTTCCTCCTTAACTTTCTTTGTATCAAATAGCTATAAGGCCTATCAATGTACCACATGTTATAAATTCATCAAAAGATCTTCGATAAAATCTATTCACCCTTTCTAGTTGACATCTTGTTGACCTTGATTTTCAAATTGTGTAAGATTAAATGTGTGTTGTACATGACATAAAGGAAGGGTGCATCACCTCCGTTAATAAGTTGAGTTTCAACTTTTAGATTGTAAACTAAAACGGGGTTAATATTGATTAATTGGAATATAGGATTACATTCCATAACAAGATGTGTTAGTTCTATTTTTTGGTTAAGCTAATTGTTACATGAATGCACACATAGTCCTATAAAATTAATTACTACATATATTTATCCATAGAGAAAATTGTGATATGAAATTTCATACACGAATGAAATTACGAGGTGGAGATCTATATCTAATTGAACATAAGGGTTATGAAATTCAGGTAAGCTTCTAAATTTATTACTTACATGTCTTCTAACCGTAATATTATGTGAATGAAAGTTGTAGCACCTTTTTCCTTTAAACAAGTCTGGTCCATTCTTCTTAATGATGTTCAGTTCAAAATGAATTGGCCAAAATCTATTAATTTGAAAATCAATGGTAAGTACACGTGTTATTCTATTCATTGCCCAATTTTCTTTTGTAAGTTCTCCAATCTTCACCAAAAGGATCCACAACTTTCTGTTGCATAAAGTCACTTGAGGTATGTTATCTTCGCCTAAAGTTTTATGTGTTGAGACATATACTTTGAGCTTGAAAGCCAGAGCTTACTGTTCAATACAAATTCTCAGGCGTTTCGGTGAAACCTATGGATAGATTAAGGCACCAGACGTTGGGCCCTGATGGTGGCGATGTTGGTGCACTTACAAGTCCTCATTTACAGGACCAACCTTTTTCTTTTTTGCTAAATTACATGACCAACTTTACTTTACAAGACCTATCTCTTCCATGCAAATATGAGTTATGTCATCAAGGTACTAGATGTAGAACTTGATGACTATGTCGTAATACATATGTTACATGACTTCTACTAGGAGCAACTCAAGTTGGGCATCGAAAAATATCTTGTATATACTTGGAGCAACTCTAGATGATCTAGTAATGGTAATAATTATATTTTATTGATTGAATTAAAATACCTACAGCTGCAAGGACCGAGGATTGCAGCACCCAACTTTGATCTAAGCGGATCCCACACTATGTGCTCAACTTCAGTTCTGTCCTCATTCTGAGATAAAAACTGAAATAAGCCCCAACACAAAAAAACTAGGCTAGTAGATGGAAACATAAAGCTCTACATTATTGTGCATTAAACATTGATAACAGTAAAAAGGGCCAAAAGACCTAATTTGGAGCTAGGGCCTAACCCCAGTGTTCCTGGGCCTAGTGCCAAAATATTTGGGATTTTATAAAAAAAGTTATAGCAAATTAGAGTTGAGTAATATATCTTACAATGTCAATTGCAGTTAAGCTTTTACTCAACTAAGACATGTGGTCCTTTTCTAACATGTTAGTCTGTCTATTATCATTACCCGACACCAACTAGCTAAATTCAATTATGAGAGAAAGCTTTGTAATTCATGCTACAAATGAATTCACATAACATCCACTATTTAATCAAAGAGCTCAATATGCCAGTAAGTATCAGGATCAGCCATAAACCCAAAAGCAATCCTTGGCATCACAATAACATTAAGATTTAAGAGGTTGACATTTTATCCGCAGTCTCTAGTTGTCTAATGTATGAGTTAAAGTAACATTTTGAATATTTAACTACACAAAAAACTTCCATCCAGCAGTCCGTGCATTTGTAACCATGCTTGGATAGGTCTTAGCTAATAGCGGCCACCATGTCACTATAATGTTCTCTGCTCAAATATGTGTTCACTCCAAATAACACCACATGATACAGGACAGATCTTGAAAACAAAGATTTATTGAACAAAAATAGATAAAGCAATGAATTATACGAATCCCAAGAATAATTAATCAATATTATTCTCAAGAAATGTGTATAATCAAAGCTAAGTAATATGTGAGAGATTACATCACTTATATAGAAAGTAGGAACCCTAATTAAATAACCTAGTGGACTAAGGCCCGATAACAATTGGGCTTATTATATAACCTATTCGCCCCACATATAAAACATTTAAACGAATAATTTTAGTTCTATCCAAACTAAACACAAATAAGTCAACTAATAACATATATAAAAATTCTTCAATCCTGTTCCTCATAATTCTCCCCTTGTTGGAGAAAACTCGACCACGAGTTTTGTAGAAGTTAAGAACCAGGCAAGACTGAGCTGGAACGAAGAAAAAGTGTTTCCATTCGAAGAAGCACAGATTAGATGCAAAGAACTTCGAAAACTGACTAGCAAGCGAAGGAGGTTTAGGCAAGTACTTTGGAATGATGAAGTCGATATGCTCAACCTCAATAATATCATCAACTACTTTACAATCCTCGACATTTTGAAAGCAATCAAGTCGCATGGTTTCTTCACTAGCAACTTTGTATCCTCAACTTGTTTAACCTCCTCAACTAGATCCTCCTCGAATGGATCTTCTGTAGCAGCTTCTTCAACATGATGCTCAATTTCCATTACAATTTCATTCCCTTTGACCTTTTTCTCATTTTCCAAATGTACAAGACGTTGAACCTGAGATGTGAGAGTCTTAAGAGTCCTATGTAGTTCATCCTTTGCACGTTTGTAACTTTCATCTGTACGTTTATACCTTTCTTTGCTCAACTCAATTTTGTACTTCCTTTCCAACCTTTCAAGTTCATCATATTGATTATCTAACTCCCGCAATGTAATTTTATATTGAAGTAACCAACGTTCACGATGACAAACATAGACTTCATAGTGAAACTCATCACGTTCATGCTCAAGAAAATAAATATTTTCTTTCACACTATCAATTTGACGCTTGATGTGAGCAGACATGGCTTAAACAAGGATAAAGAGGGGCTGATGTTCATAAATTCTGAAGATTAAGGATTGAAATATCAAAAATCAGAAGTTATAGGTGTTGATTTCTACTTTCTAGATAGTCCTGGTGTGAACTAAAATAGTTAAAGGCTGCTGATTTGAAAGCCAAACACATGGTATTATGTTAAAGATGGTGGACAGGTGAAAGAGTGTATATATATGTATATGTGGTGTATGTATATACGAAAGAAGAAGGTTACGGGTTACCCCTTCTGTTTAACACGCAAACAAGTTGAAAAGCAACTGATGTACATAGGAGATGTCGTGACGGTGGCGTATAGTGATCTATTTCCCGCAAGTAGGTGCTATTTCCTGTGTCAACAGCGTGCTACAGATGAGCCTTATTCTCTCTCTTTCTGATTCTTCTTGTTTCTGGTGTGTGTTGATTACGGAGATGAACATTTTGTGGTAATAGTGATTAAATGGTGTATTGTTGGATTTTAAGGTCCAAATATGATTGAGGTTAGGGATTTCGATTTGGGATTTAGGGTTCTTGTATGCGGGTCGGGTTGGGTGTCTAATTAGGGTTATGGGATTGGGGATTTAGGTAATTAGGATTCTGACCAGTTAAAATAGGTAGCAAGTTTGGTGTTTTTTGATGGTATGGTGGTGTATGGTAGTGATGTCGTCGTTGGAAGCTAGGGTTCAACGATGATGGGTGGTGTCTACAATGATGAACAGTAAAAACGGCGATGAACAGTACTTTTGATGAACAGTGACACAAAAATATGTTTTGAATCTTATTCGGCTTTGATACCAATTTGATGCAGGACAATAAATTAAAACAGTAATAATGCAGAGAATTATACGATCCCAAGAATATTTATTCAATAATATTCCCAAGAAAATGTATAATCAAAGCGTGCCTAGAAATGTATCATGTTCGGTCTATATATACCGAATATCAAACTCAAAGTCAAAAAACAAATCCCTAAACATATGGGATCATATAAAATCAAATCACAAGTAATAAAGTAAATCCCTAAACATATGGGATAATATCAAATCAAATCTCTATGATGAGCTGGTCCCTATCACCACATAGTTGTCGATACAGAAATATGTACCGGGTTGTTTTCAGAAATGGCCGTAATTTGAATACTCATGTATCCAATTTTCACACACCTAGACTTTTATGTACAAAAGAAGATAAGATGTTAAAGGTATTTGAATACTCAAGCATATATTTCTCGCTAAAGCACGCTTACAACTCAAGCCTGTTTTGTTAATCTACAAGAGACTAAGGTTTTTGATGGACAAAATGGTTGTAATGTTATATAAAATTTATTTGTTTTCATCAACTGCATTATAACTTATTAAACATGGTTGTCACGTTACAAGTCTGAGGCAAGTCGATGGACCTTTGGCTAGTCGACTAGTCGACAAAAATATATATTATTAATAATTAAATATTGTATATATAATGTATATAGATGTCTAACACTTATTATAATGTTATATAGATGAGTACCTAAAAAGAATGCATACTAAAGATTAAAGAATACATATTAAAGAGTAGAAAGAAAATAAGGAAGTAATGTACTTCTGAATTGTGATTATGTAACAACTAATGAATAACAATTATAGTGAAATCGTAGAACATAATCAACAATGCAACTTACAAATTACGAGCATAAATCAATTCAGTTTCAATAAAAAAAATAGCATATTGCAGAAACTGAGCAGTTTAACAGCAGAAGAGCATAATTGCAGAAATATTAGTGCAGTTAAACTGCAAAAACATGGCAGAATTGCAGAAAAACAGTGTAGTTTAACTGCAGAAACACAACAGTTTTCCTGTAGGAAACAGAGCAGAATGAAACTGCTAATGCCTAGTGCCTGTTGCTGCTGTTTAGTCGTCGGTAATGGACTGGAGGCTGTTGCGTTTTAATTCTAAAATCTAGGATTCTATTTGAAAAAAGTCTATATTAACCGGGCTATAGACCAGTCGGACCGACTAATCGACTAGTGACATTCACCAACTTTTATTTTCGCACTGGGGGCTTAGTTGTATTCTGAAAGAGTTCGAAAATAAAAAAACAAGATTATTTTTTCCGAGTCAGTCGATAGAACAACAATGTTATAAAGTGATTAGAATTTTCAAACACTGAGTACTAAAGCGTTGTTAAAATGTGACCTGAAGAGCATTTCCAACATAAAGATAATAAATAATACCCATTGATATTCATAAAGCACGTAAATCAATTAAGAGGCAGATACTAATCACATATAAGTCGACTCACCCAAGCCGGGTGAGTCGATTTATATGTGGCACAACCGCGACATGTTCTTGTAGATAAGAAGATGATGAACCCAAGCCGGGACTTGTGGTGCCTTGGTTGTTGTAAAGGTGGGCCAGAGTGAGTTGGGCCTTTTCCAAAGCGCCAAGCTGCATATAATCAAAATTTTGGTTTAGTATGCAATCATATTATAACGGAAGCAAGAAAGATGATAAATGTAAGGAGAAAATATATATGCAGAAGAGAAATAATTATATTGATCTTGAGGATGATTACAATATTTTTCAGATGATTTACAAGAGAAATATGCATTTCTATTTATAGACAAATATAAGGGGTTAGGTGGTGTGGCAGGTGGTGCCAAAAGTCAAGTCCGGCGGCTACAGTGCCGCCGACGGCTACATAAGTCAAATCCGGCGGCTTCTAGATTCAAGGCATCTAACACATATATAACATAAATGGGTTATGAGTGTAGCTTGAAGAATGAACACATACATACATCCAAGTGAAAGAATGTGTGAATTTTGTCCCGCAAACCACGCATGACATCATAGATCACAACACCACTTGTGACAGGCACAAGTTCCTTGATATCGCTAGTCCCAAATATGAATCAGAAGTTGCAAGCTTAAAATTTTTTCTAGGGTGTGGAAGATTTCTGTCGAGCAAGTCTTTTAGCTTGTGAGTCAGAGTTGCTACACAAGGAAACAAAATATATATAAATTTGTGTGGAAAAAGTGTAAAGAAATAAGAAGGGTTTGTGTTTTAGGCCTTACAAGTGGATATAGCATTCAGTTTAAAAAGAGCTTGGGCATCAGATAAAAAGCGTTGAGCATCTACGAGCTGAAAGGGGAAGCTGTTGAAGAATTCTTCAATTGACTGAAACTTGTGTATCTCGACTTGACTGATTCCCGGAGCAATAAAAAGGGTGTATCCGGATGCACATTCAAAAAGGATATGAATTGGAACAAATTCCTGATGAATTTTTTTATGTATAATCATCCCATCTCGAGTATAACAATATAAATGAACACTAACAATCAACAAGCAAATAAACTGAAATATACTCACAAAACAACAGCAATTGAAATACTCGTGAATAATATACATTACTAGGGATTAAAAATAAATTACCACCCCGTAGGAACGTTTAAGATCTCCATAAGTGGTCGCTCTAACTTGCCATGAAAAATGACTTTTATTATCATCCCCATCATCATAATCTGCTCTGTTTCTTCCCATGAAAAAAGACTTCTACCCTAAATTGTAAAAAAATACGAACACAAGTCTATTCCATATTTCAATATACGCTTCTTTCATCTTGTTTTAAGCCATAATTGTTGGAGGTGTTAATTCATTTTGTTAGTGTTATCCAAGAACATGACAATATTTATGAAAAATTAGTAAAATAAATCTTCGCATTGATTTTTAAATCTTTACCTTTTAATCATTTTTAACGTTGCGAAGATATTAGGAAACCTTTATTTTCATCTTTTCATTACATGTAATATTTATTTATTGTTTTATAAATATTTTATTTAAAAATTGTTTTGTAAATTGAGAGAAATATGCATTCCAAAGGTTTAATACCGTGATTTACCGCCGACGAAACTTAACAGCTGGTCTGATATTTAAACCCCGGGACCATGTGATATATTAGACTCATGCCATGAGTAATCCAATATTTTAGCAGCTATTTATTAATTATTGGTTCCTTTTTTGGGATAGCATTGAAGCTGCAGAGTGCTGTGAAGGAATTTTGTTTGATCTGTGTTTGCTCTACTGATCACGATCACTTGAAGTGCCCTAAGAGATCAAAGGCAACTGGATGGGCTTGTTCTATATGTTGTCAATCCTGTGATATCAAAGAGCATCAAGGAAATTGGAGGTCTTTAATCAAAAGGTGTCTCTATTGATCACTGGAGTCAAGGCTGTCCTGATCCAATAGACAACGACAGCGATTTTGGTGACGTCGATGAAGATTTTATGGATTTTATGGATCATGTTTATAATTCTGTCAATTCTTTAGAATAATACTACTAGCTCTGAGTATTCTTTCCCCTTGTGTATCATATTTGTCCCCGTATCAGCCTGCTGATTGTTGTTAATTGTCAGTTAACCAATATTGGTTCAATGAAGCTTTACAAAAATTATTGATACATTGTTTATTTGAGATCAACTTATCGCAAGTGTTCTTGTCCCGCAATTGAATATTCTGACGGTGTATGAACATTGTATTAGAGAGGGACACCATTTCAGGTGTAAATGAGTGACAAAATTGATTACCCTTGTCAGACTCTTCAGAGTACGTGCATCTTACTACACGGTCCGTTGACTGCATGATACTTAGCATGTGTCGTATAATCCTTACTCTTGACCAGGATATATGGTGGATTTTTTCTAAAAAGGAAATTGTCAGTGTTCTGGATTTTATTGGTAGATTGTGATTGTCATGCCTACTATATCTGTTGATGCAGCCGCGGTACTTAGAAGTACTTCAGGAAATCTTGACTTAACTGGCCTGAAGGAGCCGTTTCAAGGGAGAGTGTTAATTAAGATCAGTATAAACCGTCTGAAGGTTCCATCCTACATCTTTTTAATCTTTTGTATCTTGTTTACTGTGCTGTGCAATGTGTTGTTCATGTCAATGGTTTGTTCAGCCACTTATATTATAATGTGTAATGCATTCACTGATTGTCAAATATGTTAGGTTAGGACACAATCTGAAATTTCCAAACTCCAATGCAAAGCACACACATAACTAATCGATTAGTTGACAAGATTCACCAAAGCACGAAACAAAAAACACACAAATACTTGACGGGAAAACACCCACGTCCCAAACTTGTATTATTAATCCAATCAATAATCAATAATACATCAAAACAATAACACCTTAACGGTGTCCCAACCCCGATACTTGAGCCACCAATGCTCAAGCATCTCCCAAACAATACTTAAGACTATATCTCTTAAGCTTTCACACATCAAACAAATACAATATGACCATGTATATATAGCCATCACAAACTTAGCCACCAAGTTACCATACAAGCTTAATCATATTTGGTTTCTAATTACCTACCAAATTATAATCATACTTCGTATCTAATTATCTACCCAAACCCATAAAATCATATTGGGTTGAAACCCAACAATCCTCCCCTTCAACCCAATACCCATATCGGATTGAACAGTACCCATCAAGCCATTGATGTCCATTCGCCAATGCCTCCCCTCGAACAAAAATCTACTCATCTTGCTCTTCCGATCATTGAGTGTCGCTAAAACCCGTTTAGTGACCCTCCAAACCCATCGTTATTCACCATAACGATGTTTTCATCTACAAAATCACGTGCATCAACCACTACGAGTGCTCTTCTACATGTTGAGTTACCCGATCCTTGCTTTCAAAATCCTTCGGTCTCCTGAAGAAAATCACTAGTATCATCAAAATAGTTCACCTGGTTGATTAAGCCATTGAAATAATTTTGATGACCTCTTCCATCTTCTTCCATCTCGAGTCCTAACACAGGATTGATCCACGGTGCAAGCCAACCGTCAAACCGCACGTAACTTTGTCAGCAAATCCTTCATTGTACTCTGCCAGATCAATTGAACCTCGAACTTTCCCTTAACCTCATCCATCACGAACCCGAACCTTGGCTCTGATACCACTTGTTAGGTTAGGGGACTTACACAATCCGAGATTTCCAAACTCCAATGCAAAGCACACACATAACCAATCGATTAGTTGACAAGATTAACCAAAGCGCGAAACAAAAAACACACAAATACTTGACGGGAAATCACCCACGTCCCAAACTTGTATTATTAATCCAATCAATAATCAATAATACATTAAAACAAAAACACCTTAACGGTGTCCCAACCCCGATACTTGAGCCAACAATGCTCAAGCATCTCCCAAACAATACTTAAGACTATATCTCTTAAGCTTTCACACATCAAACAAATACAATATGACCATGTATATATAGCCATCACAAACTTAGCCACCAAGTTACCATACAAGCATAATCATATTTGATTTCTAATTACCTACCAAATTCTAATCATACTTCGTATCTAATTATCTACTCGAACCCATAAAATCATATTGGATTGAAACCCAACAAAATAATATTTGATAGCTGCAGAATATGTTATCTCAGTATCTGGGATTTTTATGTATGGCTCTTACTCCAACTGGCCGGGAGCATTGCCATTCTTATTTCTTCTATTCAGTTGTCCTTGTCCTGCATTATATTTCGGTGTTCCTTTTTTGGTTTTTCTGTGAGTGTGTTCTCTCCCCCTCTTCAAATGTTTAGTAGCTACCCTCTGCAAAGAAAATATGTAGCGACCAGTTTGTACTCTTTTACTAATTGCATACTACTGTAATAACTCATGTATTATAATAAATAAGTTGTCAAACGAAGGAGTGTATTTAAATCAATTTTTTTTCAAATTACATAAATTATACTAACGTATTCAATTTTGAGAAAAAAAAACTTGTTAAAATATAAATTTTAAATGTAAAATATCCTTAAAAACCTTAAAGAATTTAATTAAGATTTCACAAAATTTTAAAACTTAATGATATTCTAAAATTTCTATCCAATATATTTAGTTTACACAATATCTCCATCGTATCCCGTGGCTATTTAGGGAACTGCGTGCGCGGAATGGGTATTTTGGGTTTGAAATAATAAAAAAATGGGTATTTAAGGCACTCACCCTATCCCTATTAGCTCTAAATAAATGGAAAGTGAATTCTAATGTCCCTAAACTAATAACGTTTTTACTTCAAAGTCCTTGAACAAATAATATGAATTTCTAGGTAATTAAACTTTTGAACTTTTCCCATCGCGGTCCTTCCGTCCAAATTTTACTAACGGATATCACTGATGTGGCAATCGAAAACTCATAGATTAAAGTGAAATTTTGATATGGTAATTTAGGAGTGATTACAAGAACATGGGTGGTGAAAGTTTTCGATTTCGAGTTCACTAATGTATAGAAATCTGCACATTAATTAATTTCAAGAACACGATAATTGGTAGATTTCCATATGTTAGTGATCTCGAAATCGAAAAATTTCACCACCCGTGTTCTTGTAATCACTCCTAAATTAACATATCAAAATTTCACTTCAATTCATGAATTTTCGATTGCCACATCATTGCCACGTCATTGCCACATCAACATTGACTAACGTCCGTTAGTCAAATTTGGACGGAAGGACTGCGATGAAAAAAATTCAAAAGTTTGATTACCTAGAAATTCATATTTTTTATTCAGGGACTTAGAAAAAAAATAATGATAGTTTAGGGACGGTAGAATTAATTCTCCCATAAATAAATGATATCACGTGAATGCAATCTCAAAATTAACTCATACAATATTTAGCTGAAACCTTACACACAAATAAGCAGTGATTAAGAGAAAATGGCCACTAGAAATTAGTATAGTATCTACTTTGATGATTGTAATAGCTATGATGATAGCAGTAGAAATACATGTGACCAAAGCTATGTAGTGCGAACCGGGTTCAGTCTTGCCGTGCTACACTACCATTCTAGTCTCGGACACTAAACCAACAACTGAATGTTGTAAAGCTCAAAGAGCACAAGAGCTGCTTTTGTGATTTCCACAAAGCTTTTTGTTCAATTGAGTTTAATTGTACGTAATTAGTTATAAAAAGTTACTAGCCTATAACCCGTGGCCCGTGCAAGGCACGGGCGGGTTATATAAGGTTTTTTTGTATATGATTTAAAAATTTTAAAAAATATTACAATACAAAATATTAAAACATATAATAATCATATTAATTTGGCCTATTTCAATTTTCCAAAATATTAATAAATTGATTAAAAGTATTACTAAAATTTAACTAAAATATTATATTAGTAAAATTGATTAAATGAATTAATACATCTACTAAAGTTATATAATGTGAAGATTGATACATATATGATGAATTGCTACTAATAAACCATAGCAATACATAAATATAATTAGGCACATTATTTTTTGTTGAAAAAGAAAATAAAAGCCGAAGAATTACCTGTAAGGAGAAGCTACACTGAATTATGAAGAAATATAAAAACTGAACACAATGAATTTAAAGTCACGGTATTAGGAAGAAGCTTATGGATTGAATCGATGAAGCTTTGGTATTGACAAAGAGATTAGGTTTAAAAGAAAAGAGTCCTCTGTTAGGAGTTTTGTTCTTAATTTGAAGTCCACTAAAACTGTAACGCACTTGATTTATTTTATCTTTGAAATTAATTGAAAATTTAATAAATAGGATAACCAAACCGAAAACCAAAACTTTGAAAACTTTCAATATTTCGCCTTTAATATAATAGTATAGATGTAATAAATTATTTTGTCATGTTAATTCTTTTTTTTTCTTGCTAATATATTATTATTTATTACATAACTCAATTTCTTTTTTGAAAATTATGAAATTCTTGCATAATTTTTACATGAAATTGCAAAATAATCTTGCGCAGTGAAATTTATTGATTTTAAAAATTATTAGTTTCATAAATAAAAAAAATACAAACACATGTCAATTTCATATTTTACTTTTACGCCTCCTTAGTGTAGCAACACCACGTGAATAATGAAAAAGGCTACAATCTCATTAACACCAGGGTGATTGTTAAAAACGGAATTTAGTTTAACAAAATTTCTGGTTTGTTGCCAAATCAAGATCTACGATTATGATTTTTTGCCAAAAAAGTCATCGAAATATGTTATTTGTGAATAATTAGGGGTTAAGATTGGTTAGGTTTAGTGGCGGTTGATATTCGAGCTCTCGTTTCCAACCTCTTGCGATGTGCCTACGTATCTCTATTTATTGAGGATCAAGCCCTGCGTAGTTATTGGGAGCAAGAAACCTATATGGACTATGTTTCCCACTACGAGGCGAATTACAAGAAAACTTGAACCGGCTCCAGCTCGCTTTCGAAATGTCCAATGATGGGGTCTAATCACAAAGGCCCAATGCCCACTTACGTACAATCTCGGGACTTCACAGATTTCTCACTGCCAACTGTCTCTCGAAAATATAGGTGTAAGTATAGCCACGACTTATCCCAAATGATAGTGCCCATCCTTATCCCCCGATCGATGGGGACAACCCACCAGATTATAAGATAAGTGATCCTAAGTTTACAATTGAAAAGTGCAGAACTAACTCCAAAGTTCTCCAATGAGGACAATCTATTGAATATAGGAACAAGGCTCTCAGAGCACAAACTAAATCATACCTACCCCTCCCTTACGAGGTTAACCCAATACAGAGGGGATGCCTTCAATCATCAAGGAAAACCCTTGAAGGTCTTTAATATTTTATTTCTCCGACTTACTTACTTCTCTTAGGGCACGTCCTAAGAGAGAGAGGTTCTTCCAAGTAGGTCTTCAATTAATGATAATGTTATTCAAACAAATTTTCTTCAAATTTAAATTTGTAACTTTTTTTACATTTTTACTTAGGTTTGATACATTTTAATAAGGTCCCAAAGTTTTTTAGTAATATTTTTCTAATTGATCCAAAAATCTCTTTCATATTATCTTAACAATACTTTCAAAAGGGGTCCAATAAAATTTCTACACTGGGCCTCTAAATGATTAGGACCGGCCCACTATATTAATAGTCCATTATTCTAGAAAACACCCTCCTATATAAAGTACAAGAAAGAACTTTCTAGGATAATCTAGACACTACGATAAATAAATCTAACAGTTATTATAAATGAAAGTTAAATAATTTCTTTCTATTTAAGCAAAAACAAAATTTCTCAACTATTGTATCTATAGATCATGTACATATTCATCTCCTTCAATTAAATTCATTATACATCGACATATCTTTCATCGATTTTATCTGCAATTTAGTTGAGATTAACAAAGTTTCTTGTGATAACATCTTTTAAATAATTTTTTGTTGGGTACTCAGGATAATTATCGATGTAATGACGTTGCCATTGAGTCTTTATCAGGCTTGTGTATTTGTACTCATTTTTCTATGAATTGCTTTAAATCTATTAATTATAATAGCTTCTAACAACTAATAGTTGTATTTATATGTTAGTTATACATTCAAGCCGGTTTCGAGATCTCTCTCTCGAAAATTTTATTTTAGATTGTGGCATCTTATTCGAATCAATCTGAGTTACGTAATCATCTTGTTGCGATTTAATCTCTATTGATTTTCACTCTTTGTCTTAATTTTAAAAGCAATTAAATTTTATTGAATGTAAATGTACAGGTTAGTTATATGTACAAGCCGATTACACAATCTCTCTGTCGATAATCTCTTTCGACGATTTATGATTGTAAAATTCAATTAAAAACAAGCTCAGCTATGTAAACTTGTTGCTGCGATTAAATCTTCATCAGGTTAATCTCTTTGTCTAACTATTAGATGTTATTGAATTTCAATTTTACCAGTAAATTGCAATCTTTTTATAAATTCATAATAATTTTCGTTAAATTCAGTTTATGATGGCTTCTATCTCTGTTTGTTTTCATTTACACTTCACGTCTCTAATATATTTTCATGATTTAGATATTTTTCTTTGGATACTATGTGATCATTTTTTTATTTAATGTTAAAAGCATGTTCACAAATTTCAACATTAATGTCATTATAAATTTCTGTAAATTTTTAATTCTATTTCAGGTTTTGACAAAATGACTGTTAAGAAGAAAATTTTTTGCTCAAAATTTCAGACATGCCTATAATTTTATTGCATAATCAAGTAAGTAATTTGTTGATTAAATTAATTCTAATGTAAAAATTTTGATTCTACTTTACACTTTTAATACACTAATTTGTTGACTTTTTTATAATTTTTTTTGTTTTTAAATTTAATTGTTACAGTTTCTTATTTTCTCAAAATTTTCGATAGATCTTTTGATTATACTGTAAAATCAGGTTAAGTAATTAGTCGATTTACGGAATTCTATTGCAAAATTTTGAATTCTATTGTAGAAGTTTAAAATTATATAAAATCCAATAAAAAACAACTAACAAGAAAAATTCTGATAGTTTATGACATCTTCAGAGTAAAAAAATCATGAATAATTCTTAAAGGGAAAATTAAATAATAGGTCCATGATCTATTCATGTTTTATTGTCTAGGTCCCTGAACAAAAGATTCCGTTCTTTTGGTCCCTGAATTATCTTCAACTTACTAGAAAAAACTTTAACAAAGCATATACCAAATCTAGTAAAATTTATATACCTACCTATACTATACTATATTATCATAAGCAAACTAGCCTCTATTTGGTTGTTAGTGTGTTACACTAAATTTGATACACTAAATAACTGTTGAGGCCTAACAATACAACCTAGATTGTAGAAGGAGGGATTGAATACAATCTAGTCAAATTTTCACTTTCCTTTCGAACTATGAAAATCAAGCTAGACACAAATGTTAGGATCGCATCCACTATAGATCAACGTTAATCAAACACAATAACAAAACACGAAAGTAAAGAACAAAACGAATTAACGTGGAAACCCCTCAAGGGAGGGTAAAACCACAATCCACTAAATATGAATGTATTACAAGATTGGAGTCACTCGCTCACTCAACACTCTTGAATACAATCACCTCACCTTGCTCACAAAAGTTCTCTCTTGTGTATCGTACACAACTCTCTAACTTTTTCAATGCACCAAAACCCCTACAAATATTTATATTTATAGGCACCACAAATATTCTAATCCTATTCTATATCAAATCCTATTTATGACAATTACCATCTTTTCTTATCTTGGATAGAAATCCTTCCACAATTAATATTCCTACCAAAAATAACAATTACCTCAATTATCACAAATTAGAATTCTTCTCATAATAGGATTATTAACTTAATTAGGAATTAGGAGAGGACCCCAACAAATCCTCCCTCGGCTCGAATTCCCTAATACCTCAACCAACTCCGAGAATCGTACCTTTTTCTCGGTCTTCGTCATCGTTGCTTCCCCATCTAAACAATAGATGTTCTTCTTATTCATCATCCCTTGTAAAATCAAGCTCTTTCCCTTATACACCTTGCAACTTCGCCCTCGCCCAACGAATCTGTACCCACGTGATGCCAACACACCCAAAGACAACATATTCTTTGATGCATCTGGTATGTATCCCACATTGAGAGCTTTCTTGATCGTACCATCATGAAGTTTAAGACGAACAGTTTCAACTCCTTAAACCTTTATCTTCTCATCATTCCCCACAACGATATTACCAAGATTTTCATTAGTGCATAAAGTCTCAAACATAGCTCGATCTCTACATATATGCATGGAAGCAGCAGGATCCATCACTTATTCTGATTTATTCTTCACCGAACCAGGAACGGTATCCTCACTCGCCATCAAAAACTCTCCATCCTCGATCACATGTGTAGAGTCCGCATTATCAACTTTGTTCTTTCCCTTCATCGGCTTAAAGGATTTCAGATCTTCTTTAGCTTGGACAGAACATTCGCACATGACAAGTTTCACCACAAAAATAGCACTCAACAGTGCTCATATCCTTCTTACTCGGTCGAGATTTACTTCTTCCTTGTAGGTCACTGCGATTGCGTCTCCTCCCTCTTTCAGCACTTTGGACAGCTAAAACTGCCTCACCACTTTGAGAAACAGCATCTTTTGTCATCTTCTCATTATCTCTTAATGCCTTTAACACATCATCAAGTGTAAGAGTTGTCCTTCCTACTAACCACGTCTGCTTAAAATACTTGAAGGAACTCGGCAACGATGACAACAGCAACAGAGCGTGTTCCTCATCTTTCATCGGCTCATCAACATTAGCCAGATGACATACTAGCTGACTAAAACAACTAATGTGATCATGGAGATTACCTTCCTCATCCAGTTTTAAAGAGTACAACTCCATCTTCAAATTAAGTCGGTTGGTCAACGACTTCGACGCATAGATGCTTGATAACTTGTCCCATATCTCCTTCGGTGTCGACTCCTTCAACGCGTTATACGTCACCTCGGGTGCAAGTGCCAGCCTAATTATACTCGCCGCCATCTTCTGGATTTTTACCCAATCTGCATCACTCATATCTTTTGGCTTCTTCTCCTCTAAGGCACATCAAGTCCTTGTTGAATTAACACATCCCTGATGGTTAACTACCACATAGTAAATTCCGTCTTCCCATCATACTTGGATGCATCAATCCTTAGCGACTTTAGATCCTCCATCAAGCCAAGAAAATCAACTCAAGACCAACTAACAACGCACAAACAGTCTACTTCGTGATTGCCTTCTCTTTAACGCCGAATCTACTTGTCGAACCCAAGCTCTGATACCAGTTTGTTAGGTTCGTATCCACTATAGATCAATGTTAATCAAACACAATAACAAAATACGAAAGTAAAGAACACAACGAATTAACGTGGAAACCCCTCAAGGGAGGGTAAAACTACAAATCCATTAAATATGAATGTATTACAAGATTGGAGTCGCTCCCTCACTGAACACTCTTGAATACAATCACCTCACCTTACTCACAAAAGTTCTCTCTTGTGTATCATATACAACTCTCTAACTTTTGCAATGCACCAAAACCCCTACAAATATTTATATTTATAGGCACCGCAAATATTCTAATCCTATTCTATATAAAATCCTATTTGTGACAATTACCATCTTTTCTTATCTTGAACAGAAATCCTTCCACAATTAATATTCCTACCAAAAATAAGAATTACCTCAATTATCAAAAATTAGAATTCTTCTCATAATAGGATTCTTAACTTAATTAGGAATTCGGGGCGGACCCCAACAAACAAAGATATTGAGTTAAGTGTGTATTCTAGGCGAGAACAAGATGATAGCAAGTAAGAATTAAAGGCTATGTACGAACACACAATCTTTAAAACTTTCAGGTGGACTTGAGTCGATCCACCTATGATATAATAAAGAAATTCTGCGTTATGAAAACCTAGCTTCGTATACAAAGTTTGATGTGAGAAATCTAAAGATTTATCTAAATCAGCTCAAGTATTTCTCATCATATCACTATGCTGCTCATGCAGTCTATTTATGCTACATGAATACAAGTAGGCTACACAAAATGAAAATACATTTTTCGTATTGCTTGTTACACGCTCAAAATTGAAAGGTCATCATTTCTGGAAATTTCTTGAAGGTCTTCTCTTCTTGATTTGGACAATTCCAGCATGCTTCAAGTCCGTGCATGTTGTTTTTTTCATAAGTTACTAAATTCTAGTGACTTAGCTTCCAAGCCCATGTGATTCTTTATGCAGAAGGTGCTTTTTGATTTGAATCTTCATTCTGGAAAAGTTTCTTTAGCTAAAGATATGAACTTTCAACAAGTCAATAAGCTTTTCTACTTATTGAGCTTTCTTTGAACTTCCCAGATAATCAGAGTTATCCCTATGCACTTATCGAGTTATCCTTTGTGTTTTTCATGTAAAAGGTAATCATGTTGGAGGTTGCTTCCACTCTTATTTTTGTCTTCGAAACTGGATAAAAGTGAGTGATTTCACATTTCATTTATAAGAGTTTGAGCCTTCGAATATATATAGTTTGGCCCCCTACTCGTTACATCCTTTGTGTAATAGACCGCTATTTATAAGTCACGGGTTCAAAAGTAATTACGTGTCTAATGAGGACTTCTCAAATGGAGCCTAATGAGGACTTCTCAAATGACCCTTTTTGTAGAGTTCTCGAATGTGCCATTTCCTTGAATTTTTTAATAGACTACTTTGTAGACTTCTCGAATTGGATCATTTCCATGACTTCTCGAACCTATATATTTCTTGACTTCTCAAATTACTTGCATGAGTTGTCTTTAACAAACTTTTCCTTAGATTACTGATACTCGAACATAGCATCTTCATGGCTTGCTGCAGAGTTAATTCCTAACTAATTGCAGAGTCCCAAACACAAGATATAGCTTCAATTGATCTGCATTTTAGTTAGCTTCTTGATTTATATATCACCTTAGGTTCCTTGATTCTTTTCTTGCTTTGTGGTATTTGTTATCATCAGAACTGAACATGTATATCCCAACAATAACCACTGTTAGATTTTATGACAAATAAATGAGAATCGTTGGATCTAATACTAAAAAATTATACATTTCTAATACTTAAAATACTCTTATAAGTTCAAGATTCGAATCCCACCAACAACATATCTTTATTAAACATATATATTATTTTATAAACTGCTCCCATGAGTTTAAGGTTCAATTCCCGTCAACAACATATTATAGTCAAAAAAATTATTATTAATTTTCAGTAAACTATTATTATACATTTATATTATCATATAAAAAAATCTCAAATATTCCTGTCAACAAAATATTATAGTTAAAAATTAAAACACTATCGTTTAAAATACTATCAAACAAGTATCATAATATTTTATTATCTTGTATAATTTATTTTCACACTAATTAAAACATACATATGAAAATATGGGTAATAAGACAAAAAATATTAATAAAAATATTCGTACATCACACGAGTTATAAGCTATACAGTTAAAACTTACATAAAATCAGAAAAACACTTACAATTTAGAAAAATTTGGATAAATATTGAAAAAGGATCTACATGATCAGATAAATTTCACTCTTTCTACTACATAAAAGTTTTTAAAAAAATTACTTTTATGTAATATTTTTATATTTACGTATGCATTTTAAAGTAACAATTAATATAAATTATTACAATAATATTTAAATTCGTGAGATTTATAAAGTTAAAAATTATTTTAATAATAAAAACATTTATACGACTTAAAATTTTAACAGTAAAATATAATTAAAAAGTTTACAAGCGCATAGCACGAGTTATAGGCTAATATTATTTAATTTGTTCTTCTTATGCTGCTGAACCTCTCACTATATGGAAATATCATGTTAGCAACATTATTAACAACTTGAAATTGTTGTCCCTTCTTAGATCTCCTTGCTTCAATGTTTTAATAAAGCACTGCATTCTCTTGTGAATATTGAATCATCAAAACTCTATGTAGATCTCCCTTCATAATGTATCAAATTAATTTGAGCTTGAATTGTACATATCATTGAAACTGTCCATAAAATATAATTCAATTCGATACTTAATCTCCCATACGTAAAATTTTCTATTTTCACGTACCCAAATGTCCATTTTAAACATATTACGGAATGTGTCAGTCAAAAACAACTTGGCTTTTAGCTCCCCTATATGCATATCACAACCAGATTCATAAAATTGTAGGAATGTAGATGAAATATGAACAAAATCTTGTGAAAATTGTCATAATATGCATTTGGGGGAGCTAAAAGATAAGTTGCTTTTGATTGACACACTCCCAGATACGTTGAAAATTAACATTTGGTTGCATGAAACTGGAAAATTTTTCGTATAGGAAATGAGATATAGGAGTGACTTGTCTTCGATAGATGAGTTTGGTGATGTATTCTCTAAGCTCAAATTAGTTTGATACATATTGGAGTAAAATCAAGATATAGTTTTTATATTTTTATTCTACAACCAAAGTATTAAATAAAACAAATAACTGGATAACTATAGAATTTAATACATATAATTTTTTATATAGTTGTTTGGTTAGTAATTTTAGTTTTATTATCACACATTCTCCTTTGTTTTCTTAGTTAAAATCAATAAATGGAAAAGTTCATGTTAGTTACCAAATACTTATATGCAATTCATATATGATTGTTCCGGAAAATACTCTCCTTAATTCCAATTACATCTTCTTTCTTTGATACTTTTTGTAAACATTCATAAATCTTTTACTAAAATAGGTTCTTATAAATGATTGACAGATAATAATTATAATTCTAATATAACATAAATGTAGACTTAATTCTAAAATAAAATAATAAAATATAAATTAAGATGACAGAAAATATGCATAACTTACTTTGAATTTTACTATAATCATAAAGTGGAACCAAGTCATCGAGAAAAAAGTCGTTAAAATCTCATAATCACAAAATTATGATAACTATACTTCACAAAGAGCTTAAAATTTAGATTTTATGGACAAAACAAATTCTAAATTTCATATATCATTCAGAAATTAAGGGGTCATTTGGCAAATCTTACTATAAAATATCTGAATGATAAAAAATTTTGAATAATTAATAATCTGAATAGTTAATGAAAAATATTGTTTGGTGAAAAAAAAATTTAGATATCTGAATGATATAAATATTATATTTTTTCATCAATTTCTTTTTACAAATAATTTATATGTTTAATTTAAATGAAATAACACAAAAATCAAATAAACTTTTTAAATTTAATATTTAGTAATAATCATTATTATCATATTTTATTATCCATTTACTATAAATAGTAAAAAAAATATTAAAATTGCAATATTATATCCTTATATATAATAAGAGTAAGAGGGATCTTATCTACAATTTTGGTCACTATACCGCCAAAATAATCTCAACCGCCGAATCTAGTTTTTTTAAATAGTCGAACAAGATTATATTATATTTAAAAGAAAATTATATTTTAAAACGGATATAATTAGAAAAGGTTAAATTAGAATTGAATTTAAAAAAAAAAATTATAATATGAAAAGGATATAATCAAAAAAGATTGTATTAGCACTATGCCATAAATGCTCACATGCAATTCTTTTTTACTATTGTTGTATGTCAAAACAGTGTTGCATCACGCCTGTTTTTCAAAAATGCAACACTAATGGGTGTTACATCTGCGACCGTTGCCTTTTCTCTCTAGGGCAACGCTTTTTGCCACATACTGCAACAGTGAGAAAGTATTGCATTATACATGTACTGCAACATCACTGGCAAGTAACTGCAACATCAAATAGTGTTGCTTTACACATCAGCTGAAGCCTTGAATCTATATTATATTATTAAATAATAACCGAAATATTAAAAGTTTGGTCAGTCGGTACGGTACCTGTTGATTTTACTTATTTACCCTTACTTAATTACAAATTGTTATAGCCAAAATTCGGTTTGGATATTTTCGAGATGGATTCGGGTCGATAACGGGTTCAATTTGGGATTTTAGAAAATGAATTAGGGTTTTCAAGAGGTTAGGGCACGCCCTGGGGGTATTAGGCCGCGCCCTAGGTTATGTTGGAATTCCAAGATGATAATAATGTCGATTTCCTGTTTGATTATTGAAGAATTCCCTCCTGTCGTATCTCAGGAGGGGGATGTCCGTCGTAGAAGGCCTCCAGGGGTTTGCCTGGATATAAGGACCCTTCTAAAACACTAAGGGCGCGCCCTAAGGTGGAAAGATGGGGATTAATATTTTGGCCATAGTGCATTTTTGCCTTGCCAATTTTAGCGATAATTGCATTTGCCTTGTCAATTTTAGCGACAGCTACCATCTCCCGAACCTTCATCTACAAGACATGGCTAAATCAATATTTGAAATCATACATTAATTTAAATTACCTTTCCCTGTTAAAATGTGCTCACATATTTAGTTTTCAATTCATCCGTATTTTTAATCTTAAGAATTTTTAATTTACAAACTTAAAAATTTAAAAATCTAACAGCTTCCTATGAACAAGGAGAATAATACAAACAATTAAATTAATTGTTTGGCCAACCTTAGACATTCCTTACACAAGCAATCTGAGTATAATCCATAAACCAAATATTAATGTATAATAGCTACATGGTTTATCAATTAATTCCTACAATCTAGCATATTTTTTTATTATATTCTTATTTTGAATGTATATATTAATGTAAAATAGCTCTTTGAAGCTATAGGTATGTTAATTCAATGAATTAAATATAATAATAACCATTACTAGATCATCTAGAGTTGCTCCAAGTACATACAAGATATTGATTGAGGCCTAATTAGAGTTGCTCCAAGTAAAAGTCATGTAGCATATGTATTACAACAGTCACCAAGATCTACATTTAGTACCTTGTTGACATAACTCATATTTGCGTGGAAGACATGTTCGGGTACTTAAATAATCCGAGATTCACAAACAGCAATACAAAGCACACACACAACCAACTGATTAGTTTAAAAGATCCACCAAAGACCTAAGACTACATCTCTTAAGTACTCACCTATAAAACAAATACAATATGACTATGTATATGTAGCCATCCAAATCATAGCAACCAAGACTTACCATACTTGTTCTACAATTCTTACCATACTTGTTCTACAAGCCTTCCAATTCTTAGCACATAATTTCTTAACTTAGTGATGAAGACATATCATATATAATAATTGTCAACATATACAATTATTATCTTATCCATATATATCTTGGACCATCCAAGCCCATAACATCATATTGGGTTGAAACCCAACAATCCACCCCTTCAACCCAATACCCATATTGGATTGAACGGTAACCATCAAGCCATCTACGTCCATTCGCCAATGCCTCCCCTCAAACAAGAACCTCCTCTTGTTCTTCCAAACATTGAGTGTCGTTAAAACCCGTTTAGTGAACTACAAACCACCATTCTATATCATAACGGTATATACACCTACAAAATCACATGCATCAACCACCACGAGTGCTCTCCCATATGTTGTGGCACATTATCCTTGATTTCACAATCCTTCGGTCTCCTGAAGAAAATCACTAGTATCATCCAAATAGTCCACTTAGTTGATCAAGCCATTGAAACAATTGTGATGACCTCTTCCATCTTCCTCCATCTTGAGTCCGAACACATTTTTCTTGAGAAACTTATTGCTCAAGAACATCAAGATTGATCCACGGTGCAAAGGGCCAATTGAATAATTTATACCACACGTAACTTTGTCTCTTCCTGCTATGGTAGCCTCCTTGTAAGCAAATCTTTCATTGTACTCTACCATACCAATTTAACCTCGAACTTTCCCTCAACCTCATCAATCTCGAACATTGGCTCTGATACTACTTGTTGGGGAACGTACACAATCCAAGATTCACAAACACCAATACAGAGCACACACACAACCAATCGATTAGTTGACAAGATCCACCAAAGCGCGGTCACACGTTATTCAAGTATCACTTCTACTTCTTATCAAATCAATAAATTAAAATAAAACAAGAACACACAAAATATTTGACGTGGAAACACCCACATCCCAAATCATATTATTAATCAAAATAATTATCAATAACACATCAAAACAATAACACCTCAACGGTGTCCTAAACTGATACTTAAGCCAAACAATGCTTAATCATCTCCCAAACACTACCTAAGACTACATCTCTTAAGTACTCACCTATCAAACAAATACAATATGACAATGTATATATAGCCATCCAAAACTTAGCCACCAAGACTTACCATACTTGTTCTACAAGTCTTATCAAACTTGTTCTACAAGCCTGCCAATTCTTGGCACCTAATTTCTCAATTTAGTGATCAAGACATACCATATATAATAATTATTTACACATACAATTATTATCTTACCTATATATATCTTAGACCACCCATGCCCATAACATCATATTGGGTTGAAACCCAACAAGACATAGGTGTTGCAAACTAAAGTTGGTAATGTAATTTAGCAAAAAAAAGGTTGGTCATGTATGGGAGGACTTATAAGTGCACCAGCAACGCCACCATCAGGGCCCAATGTCTGGTGCCCTAATCTATCAATAGGTTTCACCGGAATGCCTGAGAATTTGTATGGAATAGTAAACTCAAGCTTTGAAGCTCAAAGTATATATCTCAATATATAAAAGTTTAGGCCGAGATAACATAACTCAAGTGACTTTATGCAGCAGAAAGTTGTGGATCCTTTTGGTGAACATTGCAGAACTTATGAAAGAAAATTGGGCAATGAATAGAATAACACGTGTACTTACCATTGATTTTCAAATTAATAGATTTTGGCCAATGCATTTTGAGATAAACATCATTAAGAAGAATGGACTAGACCTGTTTAAAGGAAAAGGTGCTACAACTTTTCATACACATAATATTACGGTTAGAAGATATGTAAGGACTAAATTTAGAAGCTTACCTGAATTTCATAACCTTTATGTTCAATCAGATATAGATCTTCACCTTGTAATTTAATTCATATATGAAATTTCATATCATAGTTTTCTCTGTGGATAAAGATATGTAATAACTAATTTTACAGGACTATGTGTGCGTTTATGTAACAATTAGCCTAACGAAAATATAGAACTATCACAAATTATAATGGAATGTAATCCTATATTCCAATTAATCAATATTAACACTGTTTTAGTTTACAATCTAAATGTTGAAACTAAACTAATTAATGGAGGTGATGCACCCTTCCTTTATGTCACATAAAACACACATTTAAGCTTACACAATACGAAAATCAAGGTCAACAAGATGTCAATTATAAAGGCTGAATAGATTTTATTAAAGATCTTTTGATGAATTTTTAAACATGTGGTACATTGATAGGCCTTTTAGCTATCTAATACAATGAAAGTTTAGAAGGAAGAAACTTACAAGTTGAAGAACAAACCATATAAGTATGGCAGCGATGTTAAAAATGAGGTCAAAAGAAGAAGACATACAAAATCCACAAGTCAACATCATTAAAATTAAACCAATTGCAATGTTATACACATCTTATATAGATCAACCATAAAAAATGTTAACACAAGTTCCAAGTAAAAGAATATTTCAAGAAAAATATACGGATATGCCCGAGCTAATCAGTAAAATTCATAGTAGATATGACGTGGAACTAGACCAAGGCCAAGCACACATGCTTTATGTTGCAACACACGACAATCTGAAATTTCACACTGTTAAGAGAAAATTTAGAAAAAAATAATGATTTGATTAGAGTAGATTAAAAAGGTGATAATTGTGCAACAACTAGAAGAAAAAGACATTAATCAATCATGATAGACAAAACTCCATAATATAACACAATATACAGGTCAAATAAACCAATTATGGAAATTTTAGCTTAGAGTTACCAATTCACAATTACCTCGGCAAAAGAAAGTAATTGGAAAAATGCACATGCACACACATAGTCGCAATAGACCCTGTGGAAGATGAAATAAAATTTCAACCTCGACCATATCACTCATAGAATTGTCTGGCGACCAGGAACCACATGGGCAGGTGATCATTTTCCTGATAGAACTGGTAATCCCAGGAACATAACTAGACTATCTGTCTAATGTTGACTCATACATTTCTGCTTGCAATTTCTGAATCAAAAGAGTAGAATGTGTGAATGAAAGAATTATTTCAAGTGAGATAAAATAGAAAAAAGAAACGTAATCACTTCAGAAAGCTACGATTACTGTTATTCATAGCTGAATCATTAACAGTAGTATCTACATATTTAAAATAGCTACCAAGTCTATCACCTATGCACATCATCAATAATCTTTACTACTTCTGTCCTCTCAGCAACCTCTGTTGAGGCACTCGATGATGTTGAACAAAAAATGAGATGCTATATTTAAATCAAGAACCAGCATGCATAAGAAAAAATTCCAATCTAAGTTATATGCAATCAAAACATCAAGAGGATTAATACAGAAACATTTAGAGACGATATATGCACCCAGTCAATTATGCATTTTGTTTTACATGCTAACAAAATGCAATCAAAACATCAACAGTGGATTAATACATGTTGAAGTTTTGATTGCATATATCTTAGATTGGAATTATTGCGTATGCATGTTGGTTCTTGATTTAAATGTAGCATCTTACTTTTTGTTCAGCAACATCGAGTGCCTCGACAGAGGTTGCCGAGAGGAAAGAAGTACTAAAGATTATTGATGATGTGCACAGATGATAGATTTGGTAGCTATTTTAAATAATTAAATACCACTATTAATGATTTAGCTATGAGTAACAGTTAATCGTAGCCTTCCAAAATGATTACATTTATTGTTTCTACTTTCTTTCTATTGAAATAATTCTTTCATTCACTCGTTCTACTCTTTTGGTTCAGAAATATGCAAGCAGAAATGTACGAGTCAGCATTAGATAGACAATATAGTTATGTTCCCAGGATTACCAGTTCTATCAGGGAAAGGATCACCCGCCCATGTGGTTCCTGGTAGCCAAATAATTCTATATGACTGATATGGTCGAGGTTGAAATTTTACTTCATCTTCCACAGGGTTTACTATGACTTTGTGTGTGTATGTGTGTTTTTCTATTACTTTCTTTTGCTGAGGTAATTGTGAATTGGTAACTCTAAGCTAAAATTGGTTTATTTGACATGTTATATTGTGTTATATTATGGAGTTTTGTCAATCATAATTGATTAAAGTCTTTTTCTTCTAATTGTTGCACACTTATCACCTTTTTAATCACTCTGATCAAATCAATATTTTTTTCTAAATTTTCTCTTGATAGTGGGAAAATTCATATTGTCGTGTGCTTCAACATAAAGCTTGTGTGCTTGGTCTTGGTCCAGTTCCACCTCATATTTACTGTGAATTTTGCTTATTAGATCGGGCTGATCTTTATGTTTTTCTTGAAATATTCTTTTACTTGGAACTTGTGTTAACAATTTTGATTGTCTATATAAGATGTGTATAGCACTCCTAGTGGTTTAATTTTTATGATGCTGGCATGTGGATTTTTTATGTTATCTTATTTTGACCTCATTTTAACATCGTTGCCATACTTATGGTTTGTTCTTCAACTTGTAAGTTTCTTCCTCTTGAACTTTCTTTGTATCAAATAGCTATAAGGCCTATCATTGTACCACATGTTATAAATTCATCAAAAGATCTTCGATAAAATCTATTCACCCTTTCTAGTTGACATCTTGTTGACCTTGATTTTCAAATTGTGTAAGATTAAATGTGTGTTATACATGACATAAAGGAAGGGTGCATCACCTCCATTAATAAGTTGAGTTTCAACTTTTAGATTGTACACTAAAACGGGGTTAATATTGATTAATTGGAATATAGGATTACATTCCATAACAAGATGTGTTAGTTCTATTTTTTCGTTAAGCTAATTGTTACATGAATGCACACATAGTCCTATAAAATTAATTACTACATATATTTATCCATAGAGAAAATTGTGATAGGAAATTTCATACACGAATGAAATTACGAGATGGAGATCTATATCTAATTGAACATAAAGGTTATGAAATTCAGGTAAGCTTCTAAATTTATTACTTACATGTCTTCTAACCGTAATATTATGTGAATGAAAGTTGTAGCACCTTTTTCCTTTAAACAAGTCTGGTCCATTCTTCTTAATGATGTTCAGTTCAAAATGAATTGGCCAAAATCTATTAATTTGAAAATCAATGGTAAGTACACGTGTTATTCTATTCATTGCCCAATTTTCTTTTGTAAGTTCTCCAATCTTCACCAAAAGGCTCCACAACTTTCTGTTGCATAAAGTCACTTGAGGTATGTTATCTTCGCCTAAACTTTTATGTGTTGAGACATATACTTTGAGCTTGAAAGCCAGAGCTTACTATTCCATACAAATTCTCAGGCGTTCGGGTGAAACCTATGGATAGATTAGGGCACCAGATGTTGGGCCCTGATGGTGGCGATGTTGGTGCACTTACAAGACCTCATCTACAGGACCATCCTTTTTTTTTTTTGCTAAATTACATGACCAACTTTACTTTACAAGACCTATCTCTTCCATGCAAATATGAGTTATGTCATCAAGGTACTAGATGTAGAACTTGATGACTATGTTGTAATACATATGCTACATGACTTCTACTAGGAGCAACTCAAGTTGGGCATCGAAAAATATCTTGTATATACTTGGAGCAACTCTAGATGATCTAGTAATGGTAATAATTATATTTTTTTCATTGAATTAAAATACCTACAGCTGCAAGGACCGAGGATTGCAGCACCCAACTTTGATCTAAGCGGATCCCACACTATGTGCTCAACTTCAGTTCTGTCCTCATTCTGAGATAAAAACTGAAATAAGCCCCAACACAAAAAACTAGGCCAGTAGATGGAAACATAAAGCTCTGCATTATTGTGCATTAAACATTGATAACAGTAAAAAGGGCCAAAAGACCAAATTTGGAGCTAGGGCCTAACCCCAGTGTTCCTGGGCCTAGTGCCAAAATATTTGGGCTTTTATAAAAAAAAGTTGAAGCAAATTGGAGTTGAGTCATATATCTTACAATGTCAATTGCAGTTAAGCTTTTACTCAACTAAGACATGTGGTCCTTTTCTAACATGTTAGTCTGTCTATTATCATTACCCGACACCAACTAGCTAAATTCAATTATGAGAGAGAGCTTTGTAATTCATGCTACAAATGAATTCACATAACATCCACTGTTTAATCAAAGAGCTCAATATGCCAGTAAGAATCAGGATCAGCAATAAACCCAAAAGCAATCCTTGGCATCACAGTAATATTAAGATTTAAGAGGTTGACATTTTATCCACAGTCTCTAATTGTCTAATGTATGAGTTAAAGTAACATTTTGAATATTTAACTACACAAAAAACTTCCATCCAGCAGTCCGTGCATTTGTAACCTTGCTTGGATAGGTCTTAGCTAATAGCGGCCACCATGTCACTATAATGTTCTCTGCTGAAATATGTGTTCACTCCAAATAACACCACATGATACAGGACAGATCTTGAAAACAAAGATTTATTGAACAAAAACAGATAAAGCAATGAATTATATGAATCCCAAGAATAATTAATCAATATTATTCTCAAGAAAGGTGTATAATCAAAGCTAAGTAATATGTGAGAGATTACATCACTTATATAGAAAGTAGGAACCCTAATTAAATAACTAGTGGACTAAGGCCTGATAACAATTGGGCTTATTATATAACCTATTCGCCCCACATATAAAACATTTAAACGAATAATTTTAGTTCTATCCAAACTAAACACAAATAAGTCAACTAATAACATATATATAAATTCTTCAACCCTGTTCCTCATCATTCTCCCCTTGTTGGAGAAAACTCGACCACGAGTTTTGTAGAAGTTAAGAACCAGGCAAGACTGAGCTGAAACGAAGAAAAAGTGTTTCCATTCGAAGAAGCATGGATTAGATGCAAAGAACTTCGAAAACTGACTAGCAAGCGAAGGAGGTTTAGGCAAGTACTTTGGAATGATGAAGTCATTATGCTCAACCTCAATAATATCATAAACTACTTTACGATCCTCGACATTTTGAAAGCAATCAAGTCGCATGGTTTCTTCACTAGCAACTTTGTATCCTCAACTTGTTTAACCTCCTCAACTGGATCCTCCTCGACTGGATCTTCTGTAGCAGCTTCTTCAACATGATGCTCAATTTCCATTACAATTTCATTCCCTTTGACCTTTTTCTCATTTTCCAAATGTACAAGACGTTGAACCTGAGATGTGAGAGTCTTAAGAGTCCTATGTAGTTCATCCTTTGCACGTTTGTAACTTTCATCTGTACATTTGTACCTTTCTTTGCTCAACTCAATTTTGTACTTCCTTTCCAACCTTTCAAGTTCATCATATTGATTATCTAACTCCCGCAATGTAATTTTATATTGAAGTAACCAACGTTCACGATGACAAACATAGACTTCATAGTGAAACTCATCACGTTCATGCTCAAGAAAATAAATATTTTCTTTCACACTATCAATTTGACGCTTGATGTGAGCAGACATGGCTTAAACAAGGATAAAGAGGGGCTGATGTTCATAAATTCTGAAGATTAAGGATTGAAATATCAAAAATCAGAAGTTATAGGTGTTGATTTGTACTTTCGGGATAGTCCTGGTGGGAACTAAAATAGTTAAAGGCTGCTGATTTGAAAGCCAAACACATGGTATTATGTTAAAGCTAGTGGACAGGTGAAAGAGTGTATATATATGTATATGTGGTGTATGTATATACGAAAGAAGAAGGTTACGAGTTACCCCTTCTGTTTAACACGCAAACAAGTTGAAAAGCAACTGATGTACAGAGGAGATGTCGTGACGGTGGCGTATAGTGATCTATTTCCAACAAGTAGGTACTATTTCTTGTGTAAACAGCGTGCTACAGATGAGCCTTATTCTCTCTCTTTCTGATTCTTCTCGTTTCTGGTGCGTTTTGATTACGGAGATGAACATTTTGTGGTAATAGTGATTAAATGGTGTATTGTTGGATTTTAAGGTCCAAATATGATTGAGGTTAGGGATTTCGATTTGGTATTTAGGGTTCTTGTATGCCGGTCGGGTTGGGTGTGTAATTAGGGTTATGGGATTGGGGATTTAGGTAATTAGGATTCTGACCAGTTAAAATAGGTAGCAAGTTTGGTGTTTTCTGATGGTATGGTGGTGTATGGTAGTGATGTCGTCGTTGGAAGTTAGGGTTCAATGATGATGGGTGGTGTCTACTGCGATGAACAGTAAAAACGGTGATGAACAGTAATTTAGATGAACAGTGACACGAAAATATGTTTTGAATCTTATTCGGCTTTGATACCAATTTGATGCAGGACAATAAATTAAAACAGTAATAATGCAGAGAATTATACGATCCCCAGAATATTTATTCAATAATATTCCCAAGAAAATGTATAATCAAAGCGTACCTAGAAATGTATCATGTTCGGTCTATATATACCGAATATCAAACTCAAAGTCAAAAAACAAATCCCTAAACATATGGGATCATATAAAATCAAATCACAAGTAATAAAGTAAATCCCCAAACATATGGTATAACATCAAATCAAATCTCTATGATGAGCTGGTCCCTATCACCACATAGTTACCGATACAGAAATATGTACTGGGTTGTTTTCAGAAATGGCCGTAATTTGAATACTCATGTATCCAATTTTCACACACCCAGACTTTTATGTACAAAAGAAGATAAGATGTTAAAGGTATTTGAATACTCAATCATATATTTCTCGCTAAAGCACGCTTACAACTCAAGCCTGTTTTGTTAATCTACAAGAGACTAAGGTTTTTGATGGACAAAATGGTTGTAATGTTATATAAAATTTATTTGTTTTCATCAACTGCATTATAACTTATTAAACATGGTTGTCACGTTACAAGTCTGAGGCAAGTCGTTGGACCTTTGGCTAGTCGACTAGTCGACAAAAATATATTATTAATAATTAAATATTATATATATAATGTATATAGATGTCTAACACTTATTATAATGTTGTATAGATGTGTACCTAAAAAGAATGCATACTAAAGATTAAAGAATACATATTAAAGAGTAGAAAGAAAATAAGGAAGTAATGTACTTCTGAATTGTGATTATGTAACAACTAATGAATAACAATTATAGTGAAATCGTAGAACATAATCAACAATGCAACTTACAAATTACGAGCATAAATCAATTCAGTTTCAATAAAAAAAATAGCATATTGCAGACACTGAGCAGTTTAATAGCAGAAGAGCATAATTGCAGAAATATTATTGCAGTTAAACTGCAAAAACATGGCAGAATTGCAGAAAAACAGTGCAGTTTAACTGCAGAAACACAGCAGTTTTCCTGCAGGAAACAGAGCAGAATGAAACTGCTAATGCCTAGTGCCTGTTGCTGCTGTTTAGTCGTTGGTAATGGACTGGAGGCTGTTGCGTTTTAATTCTAAAATCTAGGATTCTATTTGAAAAAAGTCAATATTAACCGGGTTATAAACCAGTCAGACCGACTAATCGACTAGTGACATTCACCAACTTTTATTTTCGCAACGGGGGCTTAGTTGTATTCTGAAAGAGTTCGAAAATAAAAAAAACAAGATTATTTTTTCCAAGTCAGTCGATAGAACAACAATGTTATAAAGTGATTAGAATTTTCAAACACTGAGTACTAAAGCGTTGTTAAAATGTGACCTGAAGAGCATTTCCAACATAAAGATAATAAATAATACCCATTGATATTCATAAAGCACGTAAATCAATTAAGAGGTAGATACTAATCACATATAAGTCGACTCACCCAAGCCGGGTGAGTCGATTTATATGTGGCACAACCGCGACATGTTCTTGTAGATAAGAAGATGATGAACCCAAGCCGGGACTTGTGGTGCCTTGGTTGTTGTAAAGGTGGGCCAGAGTGAGTTCGGCCTTTTCCAAAGCGCCAAGCTACATATAATCAAAATTTTGGTTTAGTATGCAATCATATTATAACGGAAGCAAGAAAGATGATAAATGTAAGGAGAAAATATATATGCAGAAGAGAAATAATTATATTGATCTTGAGGATGATTACAGATTTTTTCAGATGATTTACCAGAGAAATATGCATTTCTATTTATAGACAAATCTAAGGGGTTAGGTGGTGTGGTAGGTGGTGCCAAAAGTCAAGTCCGGCGGCTACAGTGCCGCCGACGGCTACATAAGTCAAATCTGGGGGATTCTAGATTCAAGGCATCTAACACATATATAACATAAATGGGTTGTGAGTGTAGCTTGAAGAAGGAACACATACATACATCCAAGTGGAGGAATGTGTGAATTTTGTCCCGCAAACCACGCATGACATCATAGATCACAACACCACTTGTGACAGGCACAAGTTCCTTGCTATCGCTAGTCCCAAATATGAATCAGAAGTTGCAAGCTTATAATTTTTTCCAGGGTGTGGAAGATTTCTGTCGAGCAAGTCTTTTAGCTTGTGAGTCAGAGTTGCTACACAAGGAAACAAAATATATATAAATTTTTGTGGAAAAAGTGTAAAGAAATAAGAAGGGTTTGTGTTTTAGGCCTTACAAGTGGATATAGCATTTAGTTCAAAAAGAGCTTGGGCATCAGATGAAAAGCATTGAGCATCTACGAGCTGAAAGGGGAAGCTGTTGAAGAATTCTTCAATTGACTGAAACTTGTGTATCTCGACTTGACTGATTCCCGGAGCAAGAAAAAGGGCGTATCCGGATGCACATTCAAAAAGGATATGAATTGTAACAAATTCCTGATGAATTTTTTTATGTATAATCATCCCATCTCGAGTATAACAATATAAATGAACACTAACAATCAACAAGCAAATAAACTGAAATATACTCACAAAACAACAACAATTGAAATACTCGTGAATAATATACATTACTAGGGATTAAAAATAAATTACCACCCCGTAGGAACGTCTAAGATCTCCATAAGTGGTCTATCTAACTTGCCATGAAAAATGACTTTTATTATCATCCCCATAATCATAATCTGCTATATTTCTTCTTGCTCTGTTTCTTCCCATGAAAAAAGACTTCTACCCTAAATTGTAAAAAAATACGAACATAAGTCTATTCCATATTTTAATATACTCTTCTTTCATCTAGTTTTAAGCCATAATTGTTGGAGGTGTTAATTCATTTTGTTAGTGTTATCCAAGAACATGACAGTATTTATGAAAAATTATTAAAATAAATCTTCGCATTGATTTTTAAATCTTTACCTTTTAATCATTTTTAACGTTGCGAAGATATTAGGAAACCTTTATTTTCATCTTTTCATTACATGTAATATTTATTTATTGTTTTATAAATATTTTATTTAAAAATTGTTTTGTAAATTGACAGAAATATGCATTCCAAAGGTTTAATACCGTGATTTACCGCTGACGAAACTTAACAGCTGGTCTGATATTTAAACCCCGGGACCATGTGATATATTAGACTCACGCCATGAGTAATCCAATATTTTATCAGCTATTTATTAATTATTGGTTCCTTTTTTGGGATAGCATTGAAGCTGCAGAGTGCTGTGAAGGAATTTTGTATGATCTGTGTTTGCTCTACTCATCACGATCACTTGAAGTGCCCTAAGAGATCAAAGGCAACTGGATGGGCTTGTTCTATATGTTGTCAACCCTGTGATATCAAAGAGCATCAAGGAAATTGGAGGTCTTTAATCAAAAGGTGTCTCTATTGATCACTGGAGTAAAGGCTGTCCTGATCCAATAGACAACGATAGCGATTTTGGTGACGTCGATGGAGATTTTATTGATTTTATGGATCATGTTTATAATTCTGTCAATTCTTTAGAATAATACTACTAGCTCTGAGTATTCTTTCCCCTTGTGTATCATCTTTGTCCCCGTATCAGCCAGCTGATTGTTGTTAATTGTCAGTTAACCAATATTGGTCCAATGAAGCTTTATAAAAATTATTGATACATTGTTTATTTGAGATCAACTTATCGCAAGTGTTCTTGTCCCGCAATTGAATATTCTGACGGTGTATGAACATTGTATTAGAGAGGGACACCATTTCAGGTGTAAATGAGTGACAAAATTGATTACCCTTGTCAGACTCTTCAGAGTACGTGCATCATACTAGAAGGTCCGTTGACTGCATGATACTTAGCATGTGTCGTATAATCCTTACTCTTGACCAGGATATATGGAGGATTTTTTCTAAAAAGGAAATTGTCAGTGTTCTGGATTTTATTGGTAGATTGTGATTGTCATGCCTACTGTATCTGTTGATGCAGCCGCGGTACTGAGAAGTACTTCAGGAAATCTTGACTTAACTGGCCTGAAGGAGCCGTTTCAAGGGAGAGTGTTAATTAAGATCAGTATAAACCGTCTGAAGGTTCCATCCTACATCTTTTTAATCTTTTGTATCTTGTTGACTATGTTGTGCAATGTGTTGTTCATGTCAATGGTTTGTTCAGCCTCTTATATTACAATGTGTAATGCATTCACTGATTGTCAAATATGTTAGGTTAGGACACAATCTGAAATTTCCAAACTCCAATGCAAAGCACACACATAACTAATCGATTAGTTGACAAGATTCACCAAAGCGAAAAACAAAAAACACACAAATACTTGACGGGAAAACACCCACGTCCCAAACTTGTATTATTAATCCAATCAATAATCAATAATACATCAAAACAATAACACCTTAACGGTGTCCCAACCCCGATACTTGAGCCAACAATGCTCAAGCATCTCCCAAACAATACTTAAGACTACATCTCTTAAGCTTTCACACATCAAACAAATACAATATGACTATGTATATATAGCCATCACAAACTTAGCCACCAAGTTACCATACAAGCATAATCATATTTGGTTTCTAATTACCTACCAAATTCTAATCATACTTCGTATCTAATTATCTACCCAAACCCATAAAATCATATTGGGTTGAAACCCAACAATCCTCCCCTTCAACCCAATACCCATATCGGATTGAACAGTACCCATCAAGCCATTGACGTCCATTCGCCAACGCCTCCCCTCGAACAAGAATCTACTCATCTTGCTCTTCCGATCATTGAGTGTCGCTAAAACCCGTTTAGTGACCCTCCAAACCCATCGTTATTCACCATAACGATGTTTCCATCTACAAAATCACGTGCATCAACCACCACGAGTGCTCTTCTACATGTTGAGTTACCCGATCCTTGCTTTCACAATCCTTCGGCCTCTTGAAGAAAATCACTAGTATCATCAAAATAGTTCACCTGGTTGATTAAGCCATTGAAACAATTTCGATGACCTCTTCCATCTTCTTCCATCTCGAGTCCGAACACAGGATTGATCCACGGTGCAAGCCAACCGTCAAACCGGACGTAACTTTATCTCTTCCCGCTTTAGCAGCAATCTCCTTGTCAGTAAATCCTTCATTGTACTCTGCCAGATCAATTGAACCTCGAACTTTCCCTTAACCTCATCCATCACGAACCCGAACCTTGGCTCTGATACCACTTGTTAGGTTAGGGGACTTACACAATCCGAGATTTCCAAACTCCAATGCAAAGCACACACATAACCAATCGATTAGTTGACAAGATTCACCAAAGCGCAAAACAAAAAACACACAAATACTTGACGGTAAATCACCCGCGTCCCAAACTTGTATTATTAAGCCAATCAATAATCAATAATACATTAAAACAATAACACCTTAACGGTGTCCCAACCCCGATACTTGAGCCAACAATGCTCAAGCATCTCCCAAACAATACTTAAGACTACATCTCCTAAGCTTTCACACATCAAACAAATACAATATGACTATGTATATATAGCCATCACAAACTTAGCCACCAAGTTACCATACAAGCATAATCATATTTGGTTTCTAATTACCTACCAAATTCTAATCATACTTCGTATCTAATTATCTACTCAAACCCATAAAATCATATTGGATTGAAACCCAACAAAATAATATTTGATAGCTGCAGAATATGTTATCTCAGTATCTGGGATTTTTATGTATGGCTCTTACTCCAACTGGCCGGGAGCATTGCCATTCTTATTTATTCTATTCAGTTGTCCTTGTCCTGCATTATATTTCGGTGTTCCTTTTTTGGTTTTTCTGTGAGAGTGTTCTCTCCCCCTCTTCAAATGTTTAGTAGCTACCCTCTGCAAAGAAAATATGTAGCGACCAGTTTGTACTCTTTTGCTAATTGCATACTACTGTAATAACTCATGTATTATAATAAATAAGTTGTCAAACGAAGGAGTGTATTTAAATCAATTTTTTTTTCAAATTACATAAATTATACTAACATATCCAATTTTGAGAAAAAAAACTTGTTAAAATATAAATTTTAAATGTAAAATATCCTTAAAAACCTTAAGGAATTTAATTAAGATTTCACAAAATTTTAAAACTTAATGATATTCTAAAATTTCTATCCAATATATTTATTTTATACAATATCTCCATCGTATCCCGTGGCTATTTAGGGAACTGCGTGCGCGGAATGGGTATTTTGGGTTTGAAATAATAAAAAAAATGGGTATTTAAGGCACTCACCCTATCCATATTAGCTCTAAATAAATGGAAAGTGAATTCTAATGTCCCTAAACTAATAGCGTTTTTACTTCAAAGTCCTTGAACAAATAATATGAATTTCTAGGTAATTAAACTTTTGAACTTTTCCCATCGCGGTCCTTCCGTCCAAATTTTACTAACGGATGTCACATATGTGGCAATCGAAAAGTCATAGATTAAAGTGAAATTTTGATATGGTAATTTAGGAGTGATTACAAGAACATGGGTGGTGAAAGTTTTCGATTTCGAGTTCACTAATGTATAGAAATCTGCACATTAATTAATTTCAAGAACACGAAAAAAAACTTACTATAATTGGCAGATTTCCATATGTTAGTGATCTCGAAATCGAAAAATTTCACCACCCGTGTTCTTGTAATCACTCCTAAATTAACATATCAAAATTTCACTTCAATTCATGAATTTTCGATTGCCACATCATTGCCACGTCATTGCCACGTCAACATTGACTAACGTCCGTTAGTCAAATTTGGACGGAAGGACTGCGATGAAAAAAATTCAAAAGTTTGATTACCTAGAAATTCATATTTTTTATTCAGGGACTTAGAAAAAAAATGATAATTTAGGGACGGTAGAATTAATTCCCCCATAAATAAATGATATCACGTGAATGCAATCTCAAAATTAGCTCATACAATATTTAGCTGAAACCTTACACACAAATAAGCAGTGATTAACAGAAAATGGCCACTAGAAATTAGTATAGTATCTACTTTGATGATTGTAATAGCTATGATGATAGCAGTAGAAATACATGTGACCAAAGCTATGTAGTGCGAACCGGGTTCAGTCTTGCCGTGCTACACTACCATTCTAGTCTCGAACACTAAACCAACAGCTGAATGTTGTAAAGCTCAAAGAGCACAAGAGCTGCTTTTGTGATTTCCATAAATCGCGCTTATTATCATGGTGGGTTGATTCTCTTGGTGCGGATAAATGTCAAGCTTTTTGTTCAATTGAGTTTAATTGTACGTAATTAGTTATAAAAAGTTACTAGCCTATAACCCGTGGCCCGTGCAAGGCACGGTCGGGTTATATAAGGTTTTTTGTATATGATTTAAATTTTTTAAAAATATTACAATACAAAATATTAAAACATATAATAATCATATTAATTTGGCCTATTTCAATTTTCCAAAATATTAATAAATTGATTAAAAGTATTACTAAAATTTAACTAAAATATTATATTAGTAAAATTGATTAAATGTATTAATACATCTACTAAAGTTATATAATGTGAAGATTGATACATATATGATGAATTGCTACTAATAAACCATAGCAATACATAAATATAATTCGGCACATTATTTTTTGTTGAAAAAGAAAGTAAAAGCCGAAGAATTACCTGTAAGGAGAAGCTACACTGAATTAAGAAGAAATATAAAAACTGAACACAATGAATTTAAAGTCACGGTATTAGGAAGAAGCTTATGGATTGAATCGATGAAGCTTTGGTATTGACAAAGAGATTAGGTTTAAAAGAAAAGAGTCCTCTGTTAGGAGTTTTGTTCTTAATTTGAAATCCACTAAAACTGTAACGCACTTGATTTATTTTATCTTTGAAATTAATTGAAAATTTAATAAATAGGATAACCAAACCGAAAACCAAAACTTTGAAAACTTTCAATATTTCGCCTTTAATATAATAGTATAGATGTAATAAATTATTTTGTCATGTTAAATCTTTTTTTTGTTGCTAATATATTATTATTGATTACATAACTCAATTTCTTTTTTGAAAATTATGAAATTCTTGCATAATATTTACATGAAATTGCAAAATAATCTTGCGCAATGAAATTTATTGATTTTAAAAATTATTAGTTTCATAAATAAAAAAATTACAAACACATGTCAATTTCATATTTTACTTTTACGCCTCCTTAGTGTAGCAACACCACGTGAATAATGAAAAAGGCTACAATCTCATTAACACCAGGGTGATTGTTAAAAACGGAATTTAGTTTAAAAAAATTTCTGGTTTGTTGCCAAATCAAGATCTACGATTCTGATTTTTTGCCGAAAAAGTCATCGAAATATGTTATTTGTGAATAATTAGGGGTTAAGATTGGTTAGGTTTAGTGGCGGTTGATATTCGAGCTCTCGTTTCCAACCCCTTGCGATGTGCCTACGTATATCTATTTATTGAGGATCAAGCCCTGCGTAGTTATTGGGAGCAAGAAACCTATATGGACTATGTTTCCCACTACGAGGCCAATTACAAGAAAACTTGAACCGGCTCCAGCTCGCTTTCGAAATGTCCAATGATGGGGTCTAGTCACAAAGGCCCAATGCCCACTTACGTACAATCTCGGGACTTCACAGATTTCTCACTGCCAACTATCTCTCGAAAATATAGGTATAAGTATAGCCACGACTTATCCCAAATGATAGTGCCCATCCTTATCCCCCGATCGATGAGGACAACCCACCAGATTATAAGATAAGTGATCCTAAGTTTACAATTGCAAAGTGCAGAACTAACTCCAAAGTTCTCCAATGAGGAAAATCTACTGAATATAGGAACAAGGCTCTCAGAGCACAAACTAAATCATACCTACCCATCCCTTACGAGGTTAACCCAATACAGAGGGGATGCCTTCAATCATCAAGGAAAACCCTTGAAGGTCTTTAATATTTTATTTCTCCGACTTACTTACTTCTCTTAGGGCACGTCCTAAGAGGGAGAGGTTCTTCCAAGTTGGTCTTCAATTAATAATAATGTTATTCAAACAAATTTTCTTCAAATTTAAATTTTTAACTTTTTTTACATTTTTACTTAGGTTTGATACATTTTAATAAGGTCCCAAAGTTTTTTAGTAATATTTTTCTAATTGATCCAAAAATCTCTTTCATATTATCTTAACAATACTTTCAAAAGGGGTCCAATAAAATTTCTACACTGGGCCTCTAAATGATTAGGACCGGCCCACTATATTAATAGGCCATTATTCTAGAAAACACCCTCCTATATAAAGTACAAGAAAGAACTTTCTAGGATAATCTGGACACTACGATAAATAAATCTAACAGTTATTATAAATGAAAGTTAAATAATTTCTTTCTATTTAAGCAAAAACAAAATTTCACAGCTATTGTATCTATAGATCATGTACATATTCATCTCCTTCAATCAAATTCATTATACATCGACATGTCTTTCATCGATTTTATCTGCAATTTAGTTGAGATTAACAAAGTTTCTTGTGATAACATCTTTTAAAATCATTTTTTGTTGGGTACTCACGATAATTATCGATGTAATGACGTTGCCATTGAGTCTTTATCAGGTTTGTGTATTTGTACTCATTTTTCTATGAATTGCTTTAAATCTATTAATTATAATAGCTTCTAACAACTAATAGTTTTATTTATATGTTAGTTATACATTCAAGCCGGTTTCAAGATCTCTCTCTCGATAATTTTATTTTAGATTGTGGCATCTTATTCGAATCAATCTGAGTTACGTAATCATCTTGCTGCAATTTAATCTCTATTGATTTTCACTCTTTGTCTTAATTTTAAAATCAATTAAATTTTATTGAATGTAAATGTACAGGTTAGTTATACGTACAAGCCGATTACACGATCTCTCTGTCGACAATCTCTTTCGACGATTTATGATTGTAAAATTCAACTAAAAACAAGCTCAGCTATGTTAACTCGTTGCTGCGATTAAATCTTCATCAGGTTAATCTCTTTGTCTAACTATTCGATGTTATTGAATTTCAATTTTACCAGTAAATTGCAATCTTTTTATAAATTTATAATAATTTCCGTTAAATTCAGTTTATGATGGCTTCTATCTCTGTTTGTTTTCATTTACACTTCACGTCTCTAATATATTTTCATGATTTAGATATTTTTCATTGGATACTATGTGATCATTTTTTTTATTTAATGTTAAAAGCATGTTCACAAATTTCAACATTAATGTCATTATAAATTTCTGTAAATTTTTAATTCTATTTCAGGTTTTGACAAAATGACTGTTAAGAAGAAAATTTTTTGCTCAAAATTTCAGACATGCCTATAATTTTATTGCATAATCAAGTAAGTAATTTGTTGACTAAATTAATTCTAATGTAAAAATTTTGATTCTACTTTACACTTTTAATACACTAATTTGTTGACTTTTTTATAATTTTTTTATTTTTAAATTTAATTGTTACAGTTTCTTATTTGCTCAAAATTTTCGATAGATCTTTTAATTATACTGTAAAATCAGGTTAAGTAATTAGTCGATTTACGGAATTCTATTGCAAAATTTTGAATTCTATTGTAGAAGTTTAAAATTATATAAAATCCAATAAAATACAACTAACAAGACAAATTCTAATAGTTTATGACATCTTCAGAGTAAAAATATCATGAATAATTCTTAAAGGGAAAATTAAATAATAGGTCCATGCTCTATTCATGTTTTATTGTCTAGGTCCCTGAACAAAAGATTCCATTCTTTTGGTCCCTGAATTATCTTCAACTTACTAGAAAAAGACTTTAACAAAGCATATACCAAATTTAGTAAACTTTATATACCTACCTATACTATACTATATTATCATAAGCAAACTAGCCTCTATTTAGTTGTTAGTGTTTTACACTAAATTTGATACACTAAATAACTGTTGAGGCCTAACAATACAACCTAGATTGTAGAAGGAGGGATTGAATACAATCTAGTCAAATTTTCACTTTCCTTTCGAACTATGAAAATCAAGCTAGACACAAATGTTGGGATCGCATCCACTATAGATCAATGTTAATCAAACGCAATAACAAAACACGAAAGTAAAGAACAAAACGAATTAACGTGGAAACCCCTCAAGGGAGGGTAAAATCACAAATCTACTAAATATGAATGTATTACAAGATTGGAGTCGCTCCCTCACTCAACACTCTTGAATACAATCACCTCACCTTGCTCACAAAAGTTCTCTCTTGTGTATCGCACACAACTCTCTAACTTTTGCAATGCACCAAAACCCCTACAAATATTTATATTTATAGGCACCACAAATATTCTAATCCTATTCTCTATTAAATCCTATTTATGACAATTACCATCTTTTCTTATCTTGGATAGAAATCCTTCCACAATTAATATTCCTACCAAAAATAAGAATTACTTCAATTATCACAAATTAGAATTCTTCTCATAATAGGATTATTAACTTAATTAGGAATTCGGAGAGGACCCCAACAAATCCTCCCTCGGCTCGAATTCCCTAATACCTCAACCAACTCCGAGAATCTTACCTTTTTCTCAGTCTTCATCGTTGTTGCTTCCCCATCAAAACAATAGATGTTCTTCTTATTCATCGTCCATTGTAAAATCAAACTCTTTCCCTTATATACCTTGCAACTTCACCCTCGTCCAACGAATCTGTACCCACGTGATGCCAACACACCCAAAGACAACATATTCTTTAATGCATCTGGAACATATCCCACATTGAGAGCTTTCTTGATTGTAACATCATGAAGTTTAAGACGAATAGTTCCAACTCCTTAAACCTTCATCTTCTCATCATTCCCCACAACAATATTACCAAGATTTTCATTAGTGCATAAAGTCTCAAACATCGCTCGATCTCTACATATATGCATGGAAGCAGCAGGATCCATCACTTATTCTGATTTATTCTTCACCGAACCAGGAACGGTATCCTCACTCGCCATCAAAAACTCTCCATCCTCGATCACATGTGTAGAGTCCGCATTATCAACTTTGTTCTTTCCCTTCATCTGCTTAAAGGATTTCAGATCTTCTTTAGCTTGGACAGAACATTCGCACATGACATGTTTCACCACAAAAATAGCACTCAACAGTGCTCATATCCTTCTTACTCGGTCGAGATTTACTTCTTCCTTGTAGGTCACTACGATTGCGACTCCTCCCTCTTTCAGCACTTTGGACAGCTAAAACTGCCTCACCACTTTGAGAAACAGCATCTTTTGTCATCTTCTCATTATCTCTTAACGCCTTTAACACATCATCAAGCGTAAGAGTTGTCCTTCCTACTAACCGCGTCTGCTAAAATACTTGAAGGAACTCGGCAACGATGACAACAGCAACAGAGCTTGTTCCTCATCTTTCATCGGCTCATCAACATTAGCCAGATGACATACTAGCTGATTAAAACAACTAATGTGATCATGGAGATTACCTTCCTCATCCAGTTTTAAAGAGTACAACTCCATCTTCAAATTAAGTGGGTTGGTCAATGACTTCGACGCATAGATGCTTGCTAACTTGTCCCATATCTCCTTCGGTGTCGACTCCTTCAACGCGTTATACCTCACCTCGGGTGCAAGTTCCAGCCTAATTGTACTCGCCGCAATCTTCTGGATTTTTACCCAATCTGCATCACTCATATCTTTTGGCTTCTTCTCCTCTAAGGCATCATCAAGTCCTTGTTGAATTAACACATCCCTGATGGTTAACTGCCACATAGTAAATTCCGTCTTCCCATCATACTTGGATACATCAATCCTTAGCGACTTTAGATCCTCCATCAAGCCAAGAAAATCAACTCAAGACCAACTAACAATGCACAAACAGTCTACTTCGTGATTGCCTTCTCTTTAACGCCGAATCTACTTCTCGAACCCAAGCTCTGATACCAGTTTGTTAGGATCGCATCCACTATAGATCAATGTTAATCAAACACAATAACAAAACACGAAAGTAAAGAACACAACGAATTAACGTGGAAACCCCTCAAGGGAGGGTAAAACTACAAATCCATTAAATATGAATGTATTACAAGATTGGAGTCGCTCCCTCACTCAACACTCTTGAATACAATCACCTCACCTTACTCACAAAAGTTCTCTCTTGTGTATCGCATACAACTCTCTAACTTTTGCAATGCACAAAAACCCCTACAAATATTTATATTTATAGGCACCACAAATATTCTAATCCTATTCTATATCAAATCCTATTTGTGACGATTACCATCTTTTCTTATCTTGAACAAAAATCCTTCCCCAATTAATATTCCTACCAAAAATAAGAATTACCTCAATTATCACAAATTAGAATTCTTCTCATAATAGGGTTCTTAACTTAATTAGGAATTCGGGGCGGACCCCAACAACAAAGATAGTGAGTTAAGTGTGTATTCTAGGCGAGAACAAGATGATAGCAAGTAAGAATAAAAGGCTATATACGAACACACAATCTTTAAAACTTTCAGGTGGACTTGAGTCGATCCACCTATGATATAATAAAGAAATTCTGCGTTATGAAAACACAGCTTCGTATACAAAGTTTGATGTGAGAAATTTAAAGATTTATCTAAATCAGCTCAAGTATTTCTCATCATATCACTATGCTGCTCATGCAGTCTATTTATGCTACATGAATACAAGTAGGCTACACAAAATGAAAATATATTTTTCGTATTGCTTGTTACACGCTCAAAATTGAAAGGTCATCATATCTGGAAATGTCTTGAAGGTCTTCTCTTCTTAATTTGGACAATTCCAGCATGCTTCAAGTCCGTGCATGTTGCTTTCTTCATAAGTTACTAAGTTCTAGTGACTTAGCTTCCAAGCCCATGTGATTCTTTATGCCGAAGGTTCTTTTTGATCCTTGATTTCACAATCCTTCGGTCTCCCGAGGAAAATCACTAGTATCATCCAAATAGTCCACTTAGTTGATCAAGCCATTGAAACAATTGTGATGACCTCTTCCATCTTCTTCCATCTTGAGTCCGAACACATTTTTCTTGAGAAACTTATTGCTCAAGAACATCAAGACTGATCCACGGTGCAAAGGGCCAATTGAATAATTCATACCACACGTAACTTTGTCTCTTCCTGCTATGGTAGCCTCCTTGTAAGCAAATCTTTCATTGTACTCTACCATACCAATTTAACCTCGAACTTTCCCTCAACCTCAACAATCTCGAACCTTGGCTCTGATACTACTTGTTGGGGAACTTACACAATCCAAGATTCACAAACACCAATACAGAGCACACACACAACCAATCGATTAGTTGACAAGATCCACCAAAGCGCGGTCACACGTTATTCAAGTATCACTTCTACTTCTTATCAAATCAATAAATTAAAATAAAACAAGAACACACAAAATATTTGACGTGGAAACACCCACATCCCAAATCATATTATTAATCAAAATAATTATCAATAATACATCAAAACAATAACACCTCAACGGTGTCCTAAACTGATACTTAAGCCAAACAATGCTTAAGCATCTCCCAAACACTACCTAAGACTACATCTCTTAAGTACTCACCTATCAAACAAATACAATATGACAATGTATATATAGCCATCTAAAACTTAGCCACCAAGACTTACCATACTTGTTCTACAAGCCTTATCATACTTGTTCTACAAGCCTGCCAATTCTTGGCACCTAATTTCTCAATTTAGTGATCAAGACATACCATATATAATAATTATTTACACATACAATTATTATCTTACCTATATATATCTTAGACCACCCATGCCCATAACATCATATTGGGTTGAAACCCAACAAGACATAGGTGTTGCAAACTAAAGTTGGTAATGTAATTTAGCAAAAAAAAGGTTGGTCATGTATGGGAGGACTTATAAGTGCACCAGCAACGCCACCATCAAGGCCCAATGTCTGGTGCCCTAATCTATCAATAGGTTTCACCGGAATGCCTGAGAATTTGTATGGAATAGTAAACTCAAGCTTTGAAGCTCAAAGTATATATCTCAATATATAAAAGTTTAGGCCGACATAACATAACTCAAGTGACTTTATGCAGCAGAAAGTTGTGGATCCTTTTGGTGAACATTGTAGAACTTATGAAAGAAAATTGGGCAATGAATAGAATAACACGTGTACTTACCATTGATTTTCAAATTAATAGATTTTGGCTAATGCATTTTGAGCTAAACATCATTAAGAAGAATGGACTAGACCTGTTTAAAGGAAAAGGTGCTACAACTTTTCATACACATAATATTACGGTTAGAAGATAGGTAAGGACTAAATTTAGAAGCTTACCTGAATTTCATAACCTTTATGTTCAATTAGATATAGATCTTCACCTTGTAATTTAATTCATATATGAAATTTCATATCACAGTTTTCTCTGTGGATAAAGATATGTAATAACTAATTTTACAGGACTATATGTGCGTTTATGTAACAATTAGCCTAACGAAAATATAGAACTAGCACAACTTATAATGGAATGTAATCCTATATTCCAATTAATCAATATTAACACTGTTTTAGTTTACAATCTAAATGTTGAAACTCAACTAATTAATGGAGGTGATGCACCCTTCCTTTATGTCACATACAACACACATTTAAGCTTACACAATTCGAAAATCAAGGTCAACAAGATGTCAATTATAAAGGCTGAATAGATTTTATTAAAGATCTTTTGATGAATTTTAGAACATGTGGTACATTGATAGGCCTTTTAGCTATCTAATACAATGAAAGTTCAGAAGGAAGAAACTTACAAGTTGAAGAACAAACCATATAAGTATGGCAGCGATGTTAAAAATGAGGTCAAAAGAAGAAGACATACAAAATCAACAAGTCAACATCATTAAAATTAAACCAATTGCAATATTATACACATCTTATATAGATCAACCATAAAAAAATGTTAACACAAGTTCCAAGTAAAAGAATATTTCAAGAAAAACATACGGATATGCCCGAGCTAATCAGTAAAATTCATAGTAGATATGACGTGGAACTAGACCAAGGCCAAGCACACATGCTTTATGTTGCAACACATGACAATCTGAAATTTCACATTGTTAAGAGAAAATTTAGAAAAAAATAATGATTTGATTAGGGTGGATTAAAAAGGTGATAATTGTGCAACAACTAGAAGAAAAAGACATTAATCAATCATGATAGACAAAACTCCATAATATAACACAATATACAGGTCAAATAAACCAATTATGGAAATTTTAGCTTAGAGTTACCAATTCACAATTACCTCGGCAAAAGAAAGTAATTGGAAAAATGCACATGCACACACATAGTCGCAATAGACCCTGTGGAAGATGAAATAAAATTTCAACCTCGACCATATCAGTCATAGAATTGTCTGGCGACCAGGAACCACATGGGCAGGTGATCATTTTCCTGATAGAACTGGTAATCCCAGGAACATAACTAGACTATCTGTCTAATGTTGACTCATACATTTCTGCTTGCAATTTCTGAATCAAAAGAGTAGAACGTGTGAATGAAAGAATTATTTCAAGTGAGAGAAAATAGAAAAAAGAAACGTAATCACTTCAGAAAGCTACGGTTACTGTTATTCATAGCTGAATCATTAAGAGTAGTATCTACTTATTTAAAATAGCTACCAAGTCTATCACCTGTGCACATCATCAATAATCTTTACTACTTCTGTCCTCTCAGCAACCTCTGTTGAGGCACTCGATGATGTTGAACAAAAAATGAGATGCTATATTTAAATCAAGAACCAGCATGCATAAGAAAAAATTCCAATCTAAGTTATATGCAATCAAAACATCAAGAGGATTAATACAGAAACATTTAGAGACGATATGCACCCAGTCAATTATGCATTTTGTTTTACATGTTAACAAAATGCAATCAAAACATCAACAGAGGATTAATACATGTTGAAGTTTTGATTGCATATATCTTAGATTGGAATTATTGCGTATGCATGTTGGTTCTTGATTTAAATGTAGCATCTTACTTTTTGTTCAGCAACATCGAGTGCCTCGACAGAGGTTGCTGAGAGCACAAAAGTACTAAAGATTATTGATGATGTGCACAGATGATAGATTTGGTAGCTATTTTAAATAATTAAATACTACTGTTAATGATTTAGCTATGAGTAACAGATAATCGTAGCCTTCCAAAATGATTACATTTATTGTTTCTACTTTCTTTCTATTGAAATAATTCTTTCATTCACTCGTTCTACTCTTTTGGTTCAGAAATATGCAAGCAGAAATGTACGAGTCAGCATTAGACAGACAATATAGTTATGTTCCCAGGATTACCAGTTCTATCAGGGAAAGGATCACCCGCCCATGTGGTTCCTGGTAGCCAGATAATTCTATATGACTGATATGGTCGAGGTTGAAATTTTACTTCATCTTCCACAGGGTTTACTATGACTTTGTGTGTGTATGTGTGTTTTTTCTATTACTTTCTTTTGCTGAGGTAATTGTAAATTGGTAACTCTAAGCTAAAATTGGTTTATTTGACATGTTATATTGTGTTATATTGTGGAGTTTTGTCTATCATAATTGATTAAAGTCTTTTTCTTCTAATTGTTGCACACTTATCACCTTTTTAATCACTCTGATCAAATCAATATTTTTTTCTAAATTTTCTCTTGATAGTGGGAAAATTCATATTGTCGTGTGCTTCAACATAAAGCTTGTGTGCTTGGTCTTGGTCCAGTTCCACCTCATATTTACTGTGAATTTTGCTTATTAGATCGGGCTGATCTTTATGTTTTTCTTGAAATATTCTTTTACTTGGAACTTGTGTTAACAATTTTGATTGTCTATATAAGATGTGTATAGCACTCCTAGTGGTTTAATTTTTATGATGCTGGCATGTGGATTTTTTATGTTATCTTATTTTGACCTCATTTTAACATCGTTTCCATACTTATGGTTTGTTCTTCAACTTGTAAGTTTCTTCCTCCTGAACTTTCTTTGTATCAAATAGCTATAAGGCCTATCATTGTACCACATGTTATAAATTCATCAAAAGATCTTCGATAAAATCTATTCACCCTTTCTAGTTGACATCTTGTTGACCTTGATTTTCAAATTGTGTAAGATTAAATGTGTGTTGTACATGACATAAAGGAAGGGTGCATCACCTCCATTAATAAGTTGAGTTTCAACTTTTAGATTGTACACTAAAACGGGGTTAATATTGATTAATTGGAATATAGGATTACATTCCATAACAAGATGTGTTAGTTCTATTTTTTCGTTAAGCTAATTGTTACATGAATGCACACATAGTCCTATAAAATTAATTACTACATATATTTATCCATAGCGAAAATTGTGATAGGAAATTTCATACACGAATGAAATTACGAGATGGAGATCTATATCTAATTGAACATAAAGGTTATGAAATTCAGGTAAGCTTCTAAATTTATTACTTACATGTCTTCTAACCGTAATATTATGTGAATGAAAGTTGTAGCACCTTTTTCCTTTAAACAAGTCTGGTCCATTCTTCTTGATGATGTTCAGTTCAAAATGAATTGGCCAAAATCTATTAATTTTAAAATCAATGGTAAGTACACGTGTTATTCTATTCATTGCCCAATTTTCTTTTGTAAGTTCTCCAATCTTCACCAAAAGGATCCACAACTTTCTGTTGCATAAAGTCACTTGAGGTATGTTATCTTCGCCTAAACTTTTATGTGTTGAGACATATACTTTGAGCTTGAAAGCCAGAGCTTACTGTTCCATACAAACTCTCAGGCGTTCCGGTGAAACCTATGGATAGATTAGGGCACCAGATGTTGGGCCCTGATGGTGGCGATGTTGGTGCACTTACAAGTCCTCATTTACAGGACCAGCCTTTTTTTTTTTTGCTAAATTACATGACCAACTTTCCTTTACAAGACCTATCTCTTCCATGCAAATATGAGTTATGTCATCAAGGTACTAGATGTAGAACGTGATGACTATGTTGTAATACATATGCTACATGACTTCTACTAGGAGCAACTCAAGTTGGGCATCGAACAATATCTTGTATATACTTGGAGCAACTCTAGATGATCTAGTAATGGTAATAATTATATTTTATTCATTGAATTAAAATACCTACAGCTGCAAGGAGCTATTTTACAGTAATGTACACATTCAAAATAAGAATATAATAAAACAATATGCTAGATTGTAGGAATTAACTGATAAACCATATAGCTATTATACATTAATATTTGGTTTATGGATTCCTAGCTTTATGCACGTGCTTACTTTTATTTTATATAATTTTAATTTTATTTTGATTTAAAATTTTCAATTTTTATTTATCTATTTTTCAGAAATTTATTTATTTAGCATAGTGTGTGTTGTGGAATAAAAACGGGGGTTTTAGATTGCGGCTAGGGTTCACGCATATTTAATTCTAGGGTCGGTGAGCTTCGAGCTTTAATGGTTTTTCTTGCGTTTTGAGATTTACCGGTCCTTACAAAATGCCTATGTATCTCTGTATTGATAGAGAATCAAGTCAAGACGTAGTTCTGAGAATGAGGAGTCAGGCCCTTTATATAGGCGTTGGGAGCCTAAGATTTAGAGTAAGGTTAGGAGACTTGGTGCACAAATCACCTCCTTGGAGATGATTCTAGATCCTATCTTGTAGGAGTCGGTTTCCTTATACGATTAGATGCCTTTGAGGCTACTTCGTGTAGAAGTTATATCCATATTTGACTCTTATTTCCAAGTTGTTAATTAGCCCTTAATATTAATTACGAAATTAATATTTAATTAGGGTTTTGGGCCTCATTAATGGGCTTTCTATTTGGACCAAGCTAGGTCTAATTAATGCATCATTAATTATGTCTTTAGGACTTATTTCTAGCCCATATCATTTGCCCCCCAACTTCTATGAAAACTGATCAGGTTTTTGTAGAAGTTATAATTGCCTTTTTCGAGACTCGAGGTTAGTTTTGTACACTAGTGTTTCACGAATACCGTCTTAATTGTAAAGCTTAGAGCGACCTACGCATTTACGACGATGTTCACTTATTTTTCAGGCGAATCAGCCTTAAATGGCATTTAAACGGTGCTAAACGACACTAATGGCGCTAAACGGTGCTAAACGACACTAATAAGTCTTAAACGACATTTAAATAGTGTTAAATGGCATTAAACGGTGCTAAACGGCACTAAACAGCACTAAACAGCGTTAAACGGCACTAATCAACCTTAAATGATGTTTAAACGGTGCTAAACGGCGTTAAACGATGCTAAACGGCACTAATCAGCCTTAAGTGATATTTAAACGGTGTTAAACGGTGCTATCTCCGACTTCGGCTTTGGCACCAACTTCGGTTCCGGGGAACTTTCAGTCGGTTGAGGCTCCTCCGGGACCTCTAGTCGGTTGAGGGACTTCTAATCGGTTGAGGCTCCTCCGGGACCTCCAGCCGGCTGGCTCCATTCGGTCCAGGGACTTCCAATCGGCTGAAGCTCCTCCGGGACTTCCAGTCGACTGGCTCCAGTCGGCTGAGGGACTTCCAGTCTGATGAGAATCCTCCGGGACCTCCGGTCGGCTGGCTCCAGTTGACCGGGGGACTTCCAATCGGCTGAGGCTCCTCCAGGACTTCCAGTCGGCTGGCTCCAGTCGGCTGAGGGACTTCTAGTCGGCTGAGGGTCATCCGGGACCTCCAGTCGACCGGGGGACTTCCAGTCGGCTGAGGCTTCTCCGGGACCTCCAGTCATCTAGCTCCAGTCAGCTAGGGGACTTCCAGTCGGCTAGGGGACTTCATGTCGGCTAGGGCTCCTCCGGGGCTTCCAGTTGGCTAGGGGACTCATGTCGGCTAGGGCTCCGCCGGGGCTCCTTCTCAAGCTTCCAGTCGATTGCAGGAGGTCCTAGGCTTCCCAGGGGACGTTTAAAACTTTCTCTAGGTTTTCATGGCTACATATTCTAAAGTAATCCATATTTGCTTCCTTGAAACTTCATGTTTAATAGCAGAATGATTTATCAATAGTGGCTTTCACAGCTTATAGGGCCTTCAATGACTTCAACTTAGCTTCTTGATTCTTGGTTTAAAACACAAGACTAAGGTTCCAAGTTCGCAGTACTACCAACCTAGAATCTGTAGTTCATGTTTGAATGTTCAAGGTTGTTGTTCGAATTGAACGTTAATGTTCAAAACCAAGGATTCCCAACCATAAGTAAGTTAATCTTGTCTATGCTTGAAGTTTAAGTCCTTAGTGGTATCAGGGGATATTTGGACTACCAATGTATGGTTTTGCGTCATCAAAAAATCAAACAAACGAGCCTGACCACCACTATTCACCTTTTGGTCGGCTGAAGGCCCAAGAAATTGGTTGGTCGGTTGAGGGAGGTCGGCCAAGGGTGGTTGGCTGAGGCTCCTTCGGGAGGTGTGGCCGCCTCCTTGTGGTTTGGAGCCTTCCCTCGGAGATTTCCATACTCCATCTTGGGGTTGTTCGAGTGTTAAACATCAAAGTTTGAATGTTGAGGGTTGGCTATCAAGTATTCATGGCTTTATTTTGAGGTGTCCACCTTTATCACTAATCTTTAAGTTCTTGATTCTTAACTTGGAAACCAAGGTTGTTCCTAGGTGATAAGTTTCTTATCTTGGGTTGTCATCAACCTAGAGTTTTTAAAACAACTTTTCTTGGCTTAGTTAGCCATCATGGCTTCAACGTTTGTCTTCGTTCCTCGTTTTGAATTCAAGGTTTCAAATTCCATCATTGTTTCTTGTTTTTCTTGACCCTAGGTTAAGGATCCAAGGTCATTTCCTTGACCTGGAGTTCAAGAAATATCATTCCTTTTGGCTTCTTACCTTTAAACTCTCGAGACTAGAGTTTTCTTGAACTTCTCGATCCTTGATCAAGGATATTCTTATATTCCATGATCCGTGGACTGGGATTCAAGGTTCTTTGTTGGTCTTCCACCTTAAACTCTCCATCAAAGTCTTTTAAAAAATACTGAAGAGTGGCTAGTTCATAGCCTCCATAGCCTTGCATGGCTTTGATTGCCACATGTGGCTTTATTAACTTGTCTTTCATCCCGGGTCCTTCAAAGACTTAAACTCTTATTTGGTTATGTTGTAACCTAACTCTCGACCCTTCGGGTTCTTTATTTATGCATTTGTTTGTTTTCATTCATGTATTCTTTTATTTTCGGTACTTGGTCATCTTAGACTACACTCATCAGGTGCTTCTCACATAAATAAAACCACAGAACGAAAAACAAACTTGCATTAATAACTTGAAATGGGTTCAACCCTTATATAGAGTACTATTGTCCTACTCGGAGCAACATGATCTGCAATGGTTTCATCGAACCTTATTTCTACTTCTATTGGATAAATATGAAGCTAAGTCCTACTAGGATAGTTTGAACCCATCGGTTCTTTGCAAGACTAGGCCTGCACCACTTGATTTTGTTTTTGATGCTCCATCAAAATAGAGCACCCAATACTCCTTCTGGTCAGATAATACTCCTTATTCTTTTTTTTGAAACTCACTTCCTTCTTGGGGTACTATCTCCAACCCCCTGACTTCTTAGTTGCCAATGGTACATTTAACCACGAAGTTAACTAACGCCTGAGCCTTAATGGTTGTCCAAGGGTAATATTTGATGTCGTTGTTCTATTGTAGGAACGTGATCAACTTGTTCCTCAAGGGCTCCTCAAGGATGCTCTGATGTAAGCAACCTTATCCTCGTTCTAGAGGGATAGGAACCAGATCCTCTGTTGACTTTCCTCGGTGTTCCTCATCACTACGGACATCCATTTTCAATCGGAAGGACCTGCCCCCGACTCCATCAGGCCTTAACGCGGCTACATAAAAGCTCCTAGCCATTTTCTGGTCACCTTTTTGTTCTCCTACACCATTCATGGTTGGAAACTTGATCTCCATGTGATAGGTTGAGGCCACATCCTTAAAAGCGTGGAGTCCAGTCCTCCCGAGAATGGCATTGTAGGTGGAGGAGGTTTTGATAACCAAAACGTTCAGCATCTGAGTGGCCTCTATTGGCTTCTATGCGACGGTGACGAGCAACTGAATAGTTCCCTCAACTTTAGATTCTACTCCATTGAACGCATATATAGGCATGTTGGACGGGGTTAACTGAGAGTCGTTATACCCCATCTTCATAAATGCGTCATGAAACAAGATATCCACAAAAGCTCCATTGTCTATCAAGACTCATTTTACCTCTGAATTTCCAATCACGGGCGTTATGACCAGTGGGTCATCATGGGGAAACTCACCCCTTCAAGGTCTGAATCACCAAATCCGATTGTTACCTCGGTTCTTGAACGTTTTAAGGAAAATCAAATGCTAGAACTCTATACCCGTGATTTTAACGTCATAAATATGTAATATCATAACTCGTGAACCTGTAAATTGAAGACGGAGAAAAAAAAAGAGAAGTTAAAACAACAAACTAATAGGCAATAGCCATAAAATACAAACATGTAACAACATCAATAAAAAAACATAAAGAAAAAATAAGTTAATTACAAGTTAGATTTGTTTATATAGACAATGGTTCTCCATAAATTTGAATTGGAATGCCAAATTCTACAAAATTAGAAAAATAGAATGAGATGATTTGAGATGTGTCACCTAAGCGCCCGCGTATCCTCCTTTATATATATTGATTCAATCGAAATAAAGCTTAAATTCGATCGATTAGGATTTGAATTTGTTGTAAATATTGTATATTTTGGTTATAAAATTCAAGATATAAATGTTTAATTTACTTAATTTTTTCCTATATTCTTTATTTTTGACAAACTTTACATCCATAAGGATGGATTAATCAAAAAACATTAGTAGGATAAAAAAATTTATCCATAGGATAAAAATTTATTTTCTACTCATTGTTATTTTCTATTTTTTTATTACTTGTAATATGTCTTCATGTTTCTTTAATACCCTCTACGTTTCATATTAGTATTCCACTTTCAAAAAAAGATTTTGTTTCAAAATAGTTGTCTCACTTCTACTTTCAAGGCAATTTTTTACTTAAACTTCTCATATTACCCTTGAGTTTTAATTTCCAAGATTGACTTTATGTACTAATTTATCTAAACAGTACAATAAATATAGGTAAATATGAAATTAAATCATTAATGTTTGAATTTTTTACTATCCATAATTTTTTGAAAATGAACAATTAATTTGAAACGGAGGGAGTACTGTATAAGGATCTATTTTTGGATCAGGATCTCCGCTGCTGAAGATGGCCTTAATGCTATCAAAACTTTATAGTAAATTATTTCACATAAACCAAGTAGTTGCAGGCTAGTTGAATGAGAATCAATAATTTGAGATTCATGGGGCTTAATGTATTTAAGATCCGTGACACCCCCAGACCCGGGGTCAGGGATCTAGGGTAGTCACGATCCATTTATTACTTGTTGTACCTACATTTCTCACAATATATATAATCCACTTGCTCATGCCCCATAATATAAACACACTCACACGGGTTAGAGTCTCAGAAAAGACATATTACAATCTTTGTGGAATAAAATATAGTTATTACAATACCCAAATGTTTACTGAATACTACTGCTGACATAATCTTCTAAGTGAAGGTACATCAGCGGCTCAACCATCTGGTTCAGGTCATAAACTTACACAAGTCATACTTATAAATAAGACGGACTAACAAAAGTTGCAGACTGATCCAGCTGGTCCTTACTACCTCTGGGATCGCTGCCATGAACTGCTCACAGAAACGTCTTGCGTTTCCCACTCGCTTGCGGGCTGTGTCCCTGATCCTTGGCATCCCTCTTAGCTGCTATATAATATATAAAACAATAGCAAGAGTGAGCGAAAGCTCAGCAAGATAAAGAAAGTATGGCATAACCTGCCTATAAATGAAAGTCCAGTATAAGCTTGTATAAGACAAGAATTGTCAAATATCTTAATAGTGAAATCATTTCCTTTACCGGAAAATAATAGACTCGTTATTATCTCAATAACTCAACAAAAGGAATTTCTCTCTTCCTGGAAAGATATTCGAAAAACAGTACCGACTCAGTACATCAATTATCAAATACTATCTTTTATGAAAGATATATGAAACTCACATCTACCGAAGCAATTTATAAAACATGCATCCTTTATTGAAAACTCGAATATTCACCCATAAATGGATAGGATAGAAGCTAGATGCAAAGACTCCCTTCGGGAAAAAGCCAACTTGGCAGCTTTAGATACTACCGGATAAAATTAATAATGCTTCGTAGGAAAGAGAATTGACTAGAACTTGTTACGGGAATTTCCCAGGCGCACCCCTGCTCGATGATCAGTCGATATGCAGGGGGCTCACGTGATCAAGATTTCTACATGTAAAGGATAGTCCCAGTTTCCCAGTCTGCCCCGACCTCATCAGGGTCGTGGATGGACGATGTGCTACCTTCTCCTATGACTCTGTTTCCCAGTTTTTGTCTCTGAATGAATATCTGCTGGCCTTGGGATTGCAATAAATTCAAATCTCCCGGGTTTCTACTCGTTTTCAGATCTTACTCGTACCTTTGGTTACTCCCAAAATCAAATGGAAGCTAACCGACAATTTCTCATTGGCCCATGGCCGGAATCTCAGTTTGAACAACGAATGGTTCATACGAAATCAAGACTGAATCTTATACTCTTTTAACGAAACTGGAAACCCTTAATAGTAGGGTTATATTCTCTGGATACACTTGAACATCTCGATAAAAAGGAATCAACAATGACTCACGAACTCTGGATTCCCAATCTGAATGGAATTGAGAGAGTATAGATGGCTCAAGTGAGCAGATAATAATTACGAATAATTATTTGGGAATCCTCATAATTTTTGAAAATATTTTTGAAGTTCAGAAAATATTTAAAATAATTTTTAAAGACCTCGAATGATTTTTAAATCGATAATATGAATTCCGAATCATTTAAGGAGATTTAATAAATATTCGAATAATATTTATTAAATAAATCTCAAAAAAATTAAATAATGAATCAAAATAATCCTCTGAAAATAAAAGAAATATTCGAATAATATTTCTCGAATCATTTCAAGAAAATAATACTTTATGAATATACGAATAATGCTTATGAAAGGAAAACATTATTCAGAATGAATAATAATCTTGTCCCTGGAATCCCTTGGATTTCCCTGACAATCTCAAAATACTGACTCCCGGTCTAGAGTCGAAACTAGGTATGCTCTTATCTCTAGAGCTACAAGGTAAACCGATTTATAACTATTTATCTCGAAGCTAGTATATAACCAAGAATCAAAACTCAATTTAACACGATAGAACAATTATTGCAAAACGGTATAACACTATATATGGCAAAAGCAGTATTATACAACAATACTTCAAAAGTATAGGTTTAGAAAACTTGCCTGGTACAGTGGTCGTAGTAGAGGCTCGCGATGATGTCCGATAATCTAAACCAAATCAAGAACGCATGATTAATCCCCTAGACGATCCATTATAACTCAATACTCGTATACTTAAACGATTCACAATCAAACACTATGGGCTCATTCTAGACTCGTACTAAGTGCATATTAATCGTCAAACATATGTTTGGTTCGAAACCGATCCTCGAATTCATGTTATACTTCACCACTTATAAGTTTGATTTCTAAGTCGTGTTCTTAGGGGTTTTCACTTGCGCAACCTCGGCTTACGCATTTTTATAAAATCAAAAAATAACAATTTTAATACGAAACCTTCGCACAAACCTTACTAACTGTCCTTAACATTTCATCACCAAGTTTCATAATTCTTATCCTTAATTAAGGGTCTCGGACTTAGCATCAAAGTGGTTACATTTTTGCAATAAAACTTCTCGAACCACTTTCACTAAAACTTGCATATCTCTTAAATCGTAAATCCTTTTGACATGATTCTCATAGCGAAATAAACTAGACAACCATATCTTTACAACAATGGGCAGTGGTAAGCCCATAAACTATTTTAAGATTTTGGGTAAAACTGTTTTTATGAGGCTAACGAAATTTCCTATTACGACGGCTATAAATCGAACATTTCCATTTTACGATCACTCCAAACAACCAACCAAGGCAACCCATATCTCCTCAACATCAACCAACATCCATTTTACATCACTAAGGTCAGTGGTAATGTTCCAATCCAATACCCCATCATTTTACATATTTATTCAACCAAACAATCATAAAACTCCTTAGCATGAACTTATCTTTATATAATATTAAAACCACATCAAAAACTCATATAAACTCAAAGAGTGGGTTAGGATTTTACCTTCTTGGAAGCTCTAACAACACTATCAAGTGTTTATAAACCTTTAAAAAGCCTTAGATAGTCTTTAAATAGCTTAAAACTCAAGAACAAAACAAGATAAACAATGTAAGTTACTATTTATCACTATTCATGCTCATCTTTGGAAGCATTTTTGACATAGCTAGGATGCAAGTTTGAAGCTCAAATTTTTACCATTACTTAGTCTCCTAATTAGCTTCCATTTAAGCCATAGATCATGAAAAACAAAGCTTGGAAGCTAGGGTTTTGATTTGGCAATTTTGGAAGGGGCCGAATGTTTCTTGCTTGGTGGTGGTGGTGTTTCTTTTGCTTTTCTCTCTTTTCTCTTGCTTGGCTAATTGTTAAATGAAATTTGTGGGATATTTTGATGTGTAATGGCTGCTAATACACCTCTAATTACAAGTTTCAAAGGTTGATGGTGTGTTAGAAAAGAGGTGATGTGTATCCTTGTTGGCTTCCTCTTGATCATACACCTGATCACCATTCTATTTTATTTTCTTTTCCCACAAATTTCTCTTGATATATAACCCTAGATGCTCATGCAAGATTTCCAATCTCGTTACGTATTTAATCCGTAATTTGTTTCGCGTTCGCTTTATCGCTTAATCTCATTATAAAATTCTAGCGATTTTTAGAACGTTCGTTATTCTAACTCGAAGGTTTTCGTTCTAAATCCTTAAATCTTATTTAATAAAAATATAATCCTTGAATCCTTACATTATAATTCTCTTGTCTTGATCGCATTGATATGCTCTTTACGGCTCGGTCAAATTTTCCATAAATATAAAGTTCGGATTTTCTGAATTCCGATCGCGTTTACATACACTTATTCGCTTCGTACATTACTCGTATAACTTCACAATATCCATTTCTTGTCCCGTACATATAGTAACATGAAAAATTTCTCAACTCTCAAAATTACTATTCATCCATGCAAAGTACTATTCATTCATAAAATAGAATTTTCTCAAGTACAAAAATTAGGGTTATTACAAGATTCAACAAATGCACGAACTCTTATTTATTCATCCATACCCGACGAAACCCCCTCCTACCCTACAACTTCCATGGGCCCTTCTATCCGACGGTGACGAGCAACTGAATAGTTCCCTCAACTTTAGATTCCACTCCATTGTACGCATATATAGGCATGTTGGACAGGGTGAACTGAGAGTCGTTATGCCCCATCTTCATAAATGTGTCATGAAACAAGATATTCACAAAAGCTCCATTGTCTATCAAGACTCATTTTACCTCTGAATTTCCAATCACGGGCATTATGACCAGTGGGTTATCATGGGGAAACTTCACCCCTTCAAGGTCTGAATCACCAAAACCGATTGTTACCTCGGTTCGGTTCTTGAACGTTTTAAGGAAAATCAAATGCTAGAACTCTATACTCCATGATTGTAACGTCATAAATATGTAATATCATAAATCGTGAACCTGTAAATTAAAGACGGAGAAAAAGAAAAAAGAGAAGTTAAAACAACAAACTAATAGGCAACACCCATAAAATACAAACATGTAACAACATCAAAAAAAACATAAAGAAAAAATAAGTTATTTATAAGTTAGATTTGTTTATATAGACAATGGTTCTCCATAAATTTGAATTGGAATGCCAAATTCTACAAAAGAAAAATAGAATGAGATGATTTGAAAAGCGTCACATAAGCGCCCGCATATTCTCATATATATATATATATATATATATATATATATATATATATATATATATATATATATATATATATGGAAAAAGAGTTTCTACCTGACACTGTAGGAAACTTTTCTACAGTATCGCCTTAAATTAAATCTGGGCCATAGGTTAATCTAATCTAATGGCCCCGCTAGGGGCACCACACACAAATCGAATACACCCTCACACACACAATCCCACCTAATTTCCTCCATTTTTAATTTGATTTTTTCCGTCAATTAGTGAATTTTTTTTTGAAATCTGACTTCACTGTATTTTTCTTTATCTCTCAACGATCAGTTTGCATATCATATGTGCAGCAAAATCGTGATTTTTAGGCGACACTGTAGAAAAGTTTCCTACAGTGTCAGGTAGAAACTCTTTACCCTATATATATATATATATATATATATATATATATATATATATATATATATATATATATATAGGCTTAATGATCCTATATTTAACTATCGGTAATTATCTATAGTTAAGACATATTATAATACAATTTAAAGACTATTTTTGTAAATACATGGGGGTGGATTTTATTATTACAAAAATGTCATCCACATTTTGTACTCAAAATGCAGATAACTATAGGTAAATTACCTATAGTTAACTATAGAAACATTTTTCTCTATATATATAAGTAGGGATCCAGAGAAAACCTTTTTAGATGGAAAACTTAAAGACCACCATCTTAACCGTTGATTACTTATAAATTTAAATATTTAATTAAATAAACAGAAATGGCAATTTTGTGATTAGTTTCAAGTTTGGGTGCGCGTGATTTCAGGTTAGACAATCAATCAACATCTTTTTATTTTGGGAAATTAAACAATATTAACCATTGACGTGATACAAATCTTAATCATTTTAATTGTTTTAACGCTTACAAGAGAAGTGAGAGGCAAGAACAAATTATAGATGAATGATACAAGAAGCAAGAACAGGATGGAGATGATGAATGACGTAAAGAAGGTTCCTAAGGTTAACTTTTCATATTTATTTCTCTACCAAATCATAACTGTTACCTGACTCGATAATCATAGATCCATTATGTGTAGGAGAACATGGGTATACAGTATACTAAATAAGGAGCAAAAAACAACTAAAAAAATAGGTTTTTCTTCTTGTGAGGTAATGATAATAGGTTTTTCTTCTCTACAGATCTTATAGTTTATTATAGTTTATTGTGCAACTTGTACAATACGGGATTACTTGAAGGCTTATTATAGGAAGAATTGAAGAAATGAAGAATCCAATGATGCCATAGCAACGGAAATCATAAAAAAAAAGTGTGTGCTCATGGATACCGTGAGGATGATGCTACTCTTGTTTAAAAATGAAGTGGATACATACTTTTGCTTCTGATTTTATGTTGATTTTGCTGCTCGATTTAGGGTTTTGCCTGGACAGTTTGTGACAGACGTGGTTTCTCATTTGTTTTACCTTGTTTACATATTTTTTTCAATGGATTTGAGAATTTTGTACTAAATTAGATGATTTTGAGACACTTCTTAATTTTCAAATTTTATTAATCTTTTTAGCTTCCTACTTTTCCGAATACCATAGAGAATCATAGAGAACCATTAAAACTAAAGAACACTACTTTTCAGAACACCTAAAAGAACATCATAAAGAACCATTAAAACTAAAAAAATACTTAAAAGAACACCTAAAAACACCTAAAAATAAAGAACATTTAGTAATATTTCAATTTAATTTGAAGATTTTTTTTAGTCTTTCATAGAACACTTCAATGAACACTTTAAGATTTAAAAGAACACCTAAAAGAACACTTATTAATAATTAATTAAGATTTGATTTTTTTAATCTATCGATATTTTATTTTATGGAACACTTAAAAAATTCGTTAGTAGTATTTTAAATAATTTATTAAAATAATATTTATTAAAATTTAATTAAAATTTGATATTTTTATTCTATTAATTATTAATTTAATAGAACACTTAAATAACACGTAATTAGTATTTTAATTAATTTTTTTTACAAGGATTCAAAATCATCAAAAAAATGCAAACAAAATAGAGTAACATAAAAACATTTCGTAAAACACCTAAAAAAACATCATAAAGAACCATTAGAACTAAAGAACACATAAAAATAAAGAACAAATAGAAGAATACTTAGTAATATTTCAAATTTAATTTGAAGATTTTCTTTTTTTAGTCTTGCATAGAACACTTGATGAACACGTTAAGAGTAGGGCTGAGTATTCGGTTAAAACCGAACCGAACCGAATTTTAATTCGGTTAACCGAAACCGAAATTCTTAAAAAATCAAAACCGAAAACCGAACCGATTTAAATTCGGTTTTTAACCGAACCGAAATATTAATTTCGGTTATTAACCGAAAACCGATATAAAAACCGAAATTTAAATTCAATACAAATAATTTGAACAAGTGCCTGCCTTAAAATTAAATTACATATCCATAATCCAGCAACCACGTTAAAGATTTAAATAAGTACAGTAGTGAAAATGATATTACAAACATTCAAACAAATTGAACTCCAAAGTCCAAATTACAAGATAATAGACCAATGGTCTAAGTCTGAGGCTCTGAGCTAACTTTGAGGCAATGAGGCTGACTCGGTGACTCCTGAGCAATGACAGTGAGAACTGAGAGACTCCAAATCTCTGAATTCTTCCATTAATATGCAATTCTGCAAAAGTGCAAATGATTAAAAATAGTGAGAAACAATAAAATTCCTAAAAACCATAGAAAAGAAATAGAATTCTCTGTTAAACTGCTGGCAGTGGGTTTGAACTTGTCAAGAAGGAACTAAAAATGTCACACAGAACTAAAAATGTCATGCCCCTCACATGTACAAGACTTGTACTAAACAGTTTTCCATTGATCTCAAATATTTAAAATCTCACAGGAAGCTATTCTTCATATGAGTTGGATGAAAACTAAGTTTTAGTTATGATAAATAATTAAATTAAATAATTAAGCCCACTGACTTAGTATTGAGTCATTGACTATTGAGTACTGATCAGTGGCCTCAATCGTTTTACAATCTTTGGATAACAACATCTAACAACTAGAAGTAACATATCATCAGTGGTTAAAAAAAAAGTTCATGAAAGGAAAGATCGTGGTTAAGAAATATCATGCAAATCCAACCTTCTTAAACTTATTTTTGTCATTTGCCCCGGTGTCATCCCAACCACACAGTCCATAACCAAAGAAACCAAAAAATATATTTAAGACAAATACAATCTAAATATATTACTACTCATTTAGAGATCAGTTCATCACCATGATATAGCTATATGCACCTACAACATAACACAATTATCTAGTTCGCAACAGTCCATAGCCAAAGAAACCAAAAAATATATCTAAGACAAATACAATCTAAATATATTACTACTCAATTAGAAATCAGTTCATCACCATGATCTAGCTAAATTAAAGATTCAAACTACTAACTCTAAGTCTCAATCTCAAAGAATTAAAGATTGTGTTACGTATATAGATATTTATAGATATATATAGACATACAAAATCACAAATCAATAGATACACATAGTAATATAGATTAGTGATTACGTATTTATCATTTATGTACCTTGAATCTTGAATTCTTGTGAGTTAATTGAAGATTTGATTCTTATTTCTTCGATTGAAGATTTGATGCGGATTGGCGGATTGCGGCGTGGCGTCTCTAGGTCAACTGGTCGTGTTATACGTAGGAGAAGACTAGAAGAGAAAGTGATTAAGTAAGTCTGATCTGAATCTGAGTACTAGTACTACTACTACTCTATTAATAATTAACTTATTACTAATTAATAATAGTTTATTATTATATAAAATAATTCGGTTATTTATTCCGGTTAATCGGTTAACCGCGGTTAAAAACCGAAAAACCGAAAAACCGAAATTTCTGAAAAAGGGAAACCGAAAACCGAACCGAAATTTAAATTTCGGTTAACCGAACCGAAATAATTTCGGTTATTCGGTTCGGTTTCCGGTTAACCGGACCGAATGCTCACCCCTAGTTAAGAGAACACTCAAAAGAACCCTAACTAATATTAAATTAATATTTGATTTTTTTTAATTAATCGATCTCTTATTTTATGGAACACTTAAAAAATTTGTTAGTAGTATTTTAAATAAATTATTAAAAGAAGAGTTATTAAAATTTGATATCTTTATTCTATTAATTCTTTATTTTATAGAACACTTAAAAAACACGTAATTAGTATTTCAATTAAATTTTTTTATAAGAATTCAAAATCATCGAAAAACATGAACAAATAGAGTAACCAAAAAACATTTAGTAAAATACCTGAAAGAACATCATTAAGAACCATTAAAACTAAAGAAAACTTAAAAGTACGCTAAAAATAAAGAATAATTAAAAGAACATTTAGCAATATTTCAATTTAATTTGAAAATTTCTTTTAGCCTTTCATATAAAACTTCAATGAACACGTTAAGAGAACACTTAAAGGAACACTTATAAATAATTAATTAACATTTGATTTTTTTAATCTATCAATCTTTAATTTTATGGAACACTTAAAAAATTCATTAGTAGTATTTAAAATAATTTATTGAAAGAAGATTTATTAAAATTTGATATTTTCATTCTATTAATTCTTAATTTTATAGAAAACTTAAAAAACACGTAATTAGTATTTTAATTAATTTTTTTATAGGAATTCAAAATCTTAAAAAAAACACACCAACAAAATAGAGTAACCTACAAATATTTCGTAAAAAACATCATAAAGAACCATTAAAAATAAAGAACACTTAAAAGAACACCTAAAAAAAAAGAACAATTAAAAGAATATTTGTAATATTTCAATTAAATTTGAAGATTTTTTTTAGTCCACTTCAATGAACACGTTAAGAGAACAATTAAAAGAACACCAATTAATATTTAATCAACATTTGATTTTTTTTAATCAATCGATCTTTTATTTTATGGAACACTCAAAAATTTCGTTAGTAGTATTTTAAATAATTTATTAAAAGAAGATTTATTAAAATTTATTTAAAATTATATATTTTTATTCTATTAATCCTTTATTTTATAGAACACTTAAAAAATACGAAATTAGTATTTTAATTAATTTTTTAATAAGAATCAAAGATCATCAAAAAACACGAACAAATAGAGTAATCAAAAAACATTTCGTGATTCACCTAAAAGAACACCATTAAGAACCACTAAAACAAAAAAACAATTAAAAGAATACTTGGTAATATTTCAATTTTATTTGAAGATTTTTCTTAATCTTGCCTAGAACACTTCAATGAACATATTAAACATGTAATATCTTTGAAATATCACTGAGCACATTATTAGTATTTTAAAAATATTGTGTATTTTCAAATTTAATTAAAACAATTTTTAAATTAAAGTAATTTTTAAGTGATCTCTTAAGTGTTCTATTAAGTTATCTTTACGAATATTTATTGAAATTGACCTGAAATAAATACATGTATTTTTTGAAAGTTTTGAATTTTTAATAGGTGTATATTAAATAAACGCTATAAGTTTGACTAAATAGTTTAAGACCTTTTAAAAGAACTCTTAGTAAAAATTTATTTAAAAGAACACTGTTAGGAATATGTTGTACTTGATGATAACTTCACAATCAATCAAATTGTTTAAGGTTTTGTAGCTGTCAACGGATGAGGATTTATAACTCTATCCGTTGACAGGTAGCTCATCAACGGATGAGGTTTTGTAGCACACTGCAGTATCTCTATGTTATCAGTTGATAGTGTTTTTATCCACAGTCATGTTGACTATCAACGGATAGGCAGAATAGGGTAGCCAATTGTAAATAAGCTATGCTATGTAATTCTGTCTAAGTGAAAGTGTATCAACGGATGAAGACTAAACTCTATCAACGGATACAACTCAAATCCACTCTATCAACGGATACAGCTCAAGTCCCAATATCAACGGATACTGCTCTATACATCATCAACGGATGTCAGTATACATCATCAACGGATAATCATTGACACTGTTTTCTATGATTAGCTGGAGATTAGCAGTTGATAAGGACATGTTTGACTAACAGATCACATGAGTTTATAGTAGATACAAAAAGCAGTATTGCAGCCATACTTTGGAAACACAGAAGAAAGAAGCATTCCATTTACACTATGAATACAAGAAAGGTGCAGGAGACATGTCTGAACACAAGGACAACCTTTCGGCTACATGTGTATTTGGAGTGTAGTAGCAAGTCAACTAGAATTAGATTAGTATTATCTTATTCCAGTAGTACTTGTAAAACTTGGGATATATAACCAAGTGTAGCAACTCTTTGTAGGTTAAGAAAATAGACATATTTGCTTATGGTTTCTTGAATATCCTTAGAAGCAAAGAGTTGTAAAATGGCAGCTGTGTACATTTTGTATCACAGAGTTTTCTTCAAATAAAAGCTTCAGGTGGTGCATATTAACCACCTGATTTTATATGTGTTTGTGTTTAAATCTTACATTGCAATTATCTCTTCATAAGTTTCTGAAGTTCTTATCAGAAATTTATAAATATCAAGAATTGTATTCAACCCCCCCCCCCCTTCTACAATTATACAAGTGTGTAATCTGGGAATAACAATTGGTATCAGAGCAAGCTTCTAACATATTTGAAGTTTAAAGATCAACACACTTCCAACATGTCTAAGAAGGATTATGGAGTGAAGATTCCAGTTCTTGATAGAGAAAATTACTTTCACTGGAAAGTAAAAATGCGTCTACATCTCTCGTCTATTGATGAGGGTTTTGTGGATTGCATTGACAAGGGTCCTCACGTTCCAATGAAGACAGCAACAAGAGTTGGCCTGGCTTATGATGTGCCTGACACTTTCATTCCCAAACCTGTTTCTGAGTGGAGTCTTGAAGATATTGCAGAAGTCCACAAAGACAAAAAGGCCATGAATATTCTGTTCAATGGTCTAGAAACAGACATGGTTGACAATGTTATTAACTGCACTACCGCCAAGGAAGTATGGGACATTGTTCAAACCCTGTGTGAAGGAACAGAACAGGTAAGGGAAAACAAGATGCAACTACTAATCCAACAGTATGAACATTTTCACTTTAAGAGTGGAGAAACATTGAATGATACATTTAGTAGATTTCAAAAGCTACTAAATGGTTTGAAACTGTATGGAAGAGTCTATCAAGTTAAAGACTCTAATCTCAAATTTCTGAGATCACTGCCCAAGGAATGGAAGCCAATGACTGTTTCTCTAAGAAACACTCAAGAGTACAAGACATTTACTCTTGAAAGGCTCTATGGAACTTTAAAGACCTATGAGTTGGAAATGGAGCAGGATGAAGAGATTGAGAAGTCTCAAAAGAAAAGTGGGTCAGTTGCACTCGTTGCCAATTTGGAGCAAAAGGAGGAAAGGACAGAAAGTGCTAGTTCTACACCAAACAGGGAGGTTTGTAAAGGTAGAGCAGAATCAAGCAGGAGCAAGGAAAAGGTGTCTGAGGAATTGAATGCCCTTCAGCAGGATGAATTGGATGAGATAGATGAGCACTTAGCTTTTCTATCTAGGAGATTCTCTAAGCTGAAATTCAAGAGAAACTCTGGGATGGCCAAACCATTTAACAAGGATTTTTCCACAAACAACTATGTGGATAAATCCAAAATTAAATGCTACAATTGTGGGATTGCTGGTCATATGATAAGTGAATGCAGGAAACCTAGATCTGAGAACAAGGGAAAGCCAACTGAGGTTGTTGACTATAAGAAGAAATATTTTGATCTTCTCAGGCAGAAAGGAAAGGCATTCTTGACCCAAGAGTATGACTGGGCTGTTGATGACAATCATTCTGATGATGATGCTGAGTTAGTCAACCTTGCTTTAATGGCTGATTCTGGAGAGCAGGAAGCAAGTTCAGCTAGCAATCAGGTATTTTCTACTAATCTCTCTGAGCTCACTAAAGAGGAATGCAATAGTGTTATAGATGAAATGTCTACTGAACTATATCACTTAAGTATTACTCTTAAATCACTTACTAAAGAGAACAATAGAATTAAAGAGTCTAATCTATTTTTAAGTGATAGAAATGCTGCTCTAGAATCTCAATTTCTAGAATTTGAGAAAATGAGAGTTGATTGCAATAATGCTAAAAGTGAACTTGAAGCTGTGTTAAAAAGAGAACAGATTTTAAAAGACCAGCTTGAAAAAGAACAAGGGATAATTGCTAAATTTCAAAGTTGTAGGAATATTTCTCAAAACATAATAGAAGTTCAGGGAATAGAATCATTTGTGAAGGATACCTGGACTCAAAGGAAAAAGGAGCTAAAACCTGGCCTTGAGGATCTAGAGACTATTTGTGAATCAACGGATAGTGATCATCCGTTGACAGATGAACCGTCAACGGATGAGAGGTATTCGTCGACTAACAAAAAGTCTGTTAGTAAGAAGGAACTTAGGAAACTGGATATCAAGTATGGTCCAGTAAACAAGAATTTTGTTAGTGGTGAGTGCAGCAAAACCAAATCCAGTGGGAAGGCTAAGACAGGTGATTTACACAACAAAAAGGCTGTTGGTAAATCAGACAATGAAAAGGTAGAAATTGAGGGCAAAAAGAAAAAGAACAGAAATGGTAAGATAGGCATCAACAAGAAAAACAATTACTCTCCTGACAAGTTTGCTCCTAGGAAAACTTGTAGTAATTGTAATAGTGTCAATCATTTATCTTCTAATTGCAAGATTGTCAACAAGGCTCCTGTTCATGTACCTCAACCAATGCCATGTATGCCTGCAATGCCTGTTATGCCTGGTTTGTATCAAAATGCTAGTTTTTCAAATCCATATGTGAACATGCCATATGTGTCTAATCCATACTTTCAATCTATGAATGTGCCACAAATGTCATGGAACCTACCTAACATGAATAATATGTATGCCAATTTTCCACACATGCATGCATCCAATATTCATGCAAATGAGCATTTGTCAAACCCCATTACTCAAGCATCTACACCTAAGATGAAGAATGCTAAGAGTGCAAAGTCAAAGGCTAACAAGAAAGGACCCAAGGAAGCTTGGGTACCAAAATCAACTTGATTTGTTTTTGAAATGTGTGCAGGGAAACAGAAGGAATCTATGGTACCTAGACAGTGGATGTTCTAGGCACATGACAGGAGATTCAACCCTGCTCACAGAGTTCAAGGAAGGAGCTGGCCCTAGAATTACCTTTGGAGATGACAGCAAAGGATATACTAAGGGATATGGCCTGATTTCAAAAGACAATGTCATCATTGAAGAAGTGGCTTTAGTTGAAGGTTTAAAGCACAATTTGCTGAGTATCAGTCAGATTTGTGACAAAGACTATGAAGTAAAGTTCACAAAAGAAGCCTGTGTTGTTTCTGCCAAAGAAGACAACAATGTGGTATTGACAGGCTTTAGAAAAGGAAATGTTTACATAGCTGACTTCAATTCAGCATGCTCAGAATCCATTACTTGTCTCTTCAGCAAAGCAAGTAAGGATGAGAGTTGGCTATGGCATAAGAAGCTGTCACATTTGAATTTTAAAGTTATGAATGATTTGGTAAGAAAGGATCTTGCTAGAGGAATCCCTCATTTGGAGTTTGTCAAAGATGGGCTATGTGATGCCTGCCAATTAGGGAAACAAAAGAAATCATCTTTCAAAAGCAAGACAGAGTCATCCATTGTTAAGCCTCTTCAATTGCTGCATATGGATTTATTTGGTCCAGTAAATGTCATGTCTATTTCAAAGAAGAAATACTATCTGGTGATTGTAGATGATTTTTCTAAGTTCACATGGACTTTCTTCCTGCACTCCAAGGATTGTGCAAGTGAAATCATTATCAATCACCTCAGAATGCTAAACAATGGTTCTGAAGACAGAGTACAAAGGATCAGGAGTGATAATGGTACTGAATTCAAGAATTCCACAATGAAGATTTTCTGTGAAGAGAATGGAATTGTCCATGAGTTTTCTGCTGCCAGAACACCTCAACAAAATGGGGTTGTTGAAAAGAAAAACAGAACTCTCATTGAAGCAGCTAGAACAATGTTAAGTGAATCAAGATTACCAACATATTTCTGGGCTGAAGCTGTCAACACTGCATGCTTTACTCAGAATATTTCCTTGGTCAATCAAGCTAGAGGAATGACTCCTTATCAGTTATTAACCAACAAGAAACCAACTTTAGCTTTTCTACATGTCTTTGGATTTAAGTGTTTTGTGCTAAGGAATCATGGAGATAATTTAGGCAAATTTGAAGCAAAGGCAGATGAAGCTATTTTCGTTGGATATGCAGCAGGGAAAGCTTACAAGGTCTACAATCTAAGAACCAACATTGTTATGGAATCTGTACATGTTGTGTTTGATGATCAAAAGATTCTAGGCCTAAATGATGAAGGTTACCATGAAAAGTTGGAATTTGAGAATGAAGGTGAAGGAAGAATGTACTATGATGATGATGATGAGAATGAAGATCATGACCACAGAGATCCACCTAGAGCTGTTATACCAACTAGAAGTGATGCTTACACTGAAAATGAAGCATCCGTTGATAGTCATTCTGGAGCATCCGTTGACAGTCATTCTGCAACATCCGTTGACACTATTAGAGATGCATCCGTTGACAGAAATTCTCAAGCATCCGTCGACAGGCAAAATGATGCATCCATTGACAGTCAACTTCATAACTCAGCAAGGACAACAAACTCAGGGGGAGTTTCTCAAGGTCAAAATTCAATGCTAAATCAACATGATCATGGAAATGAAGCAACCTCATCAAGATCAAATCTTCCACCTGCAAGAAAATGGACTAGAAATCATCCATTTGAGTTAATCATTGGTGAATCAAATTCAAGAGTCCAAACTAGAAGGGCCACTCAAGCAGAATGTCTATACAGTAGCTTCCTGTCTCAAGAGGAACCTAAGAAAGTGGAAGATGCCCTTCTAGATCCAGGATGGGTGTTAGCAATGCAAGAAGAGCTAAACCAATTTGAAAGAAATAAAGTATGGAAACTTGTGCCCAAACCTGATGATAGAAGTGTCATAGGTACTAAATGGGTTCTCAAGAATAAGACAGATGAAAATGGCATAATTGTGAGGAATAAAGCTAGATTAGTGGCAAAGGGCTATTCTCAAGAAGAAGGAATAGATTTTGATGAAACTTTTGCTCCAGTAGCAAGACTTGAGGCAATAAGAATCCTTCTAGCCTATGCAGCACATGCCAATTTCAAAGTCTATCAGATGGATGTCAAAAGTGCCTTTCTAAATGGGGAACTGGAAGAAGAGGTCTATGTCCATCAACCTCCTGGTTTTGAGGATCCAGAATTTCCAGAATATGTATATCTTCTCATGAAAGCACTTTATGGTTTGAAGCAAGCACCAAGAGCCTGGTATGACACTTTATCTCAATTTCTTTTGGAGAACCACTTCACTAGAGGTACAGTAGATAAAACCTTATTTCATAGGGATATTAATGGCTCTTCAATACTTGTTCAAATCTATGTAGATGATATTATTTTTGGGTCTACAGATGAGAAGCTTTGCAAAAAGTTTGCCAAACTTATGCAAAGTAGGTATGAAATGAGTATGATGGGTGAATTAACTTACTTTCTTGGCCTACAAGTAAAGCAAGTTAATGAGGGCATTTTCATAAGTCAAACAAAATATATTTATGATCTCTTAAAGAAATTTGACTTAATGGATTGTACATCTGCTAAAACACCTATGGCCACTGCAACTAAGCTTGAGTTGAATACTAAGGAAAAGTCTGTGGACATCTCAAGTTATAGAGGCATGGTAGGTTCACTTTTATACCTAACAGCTAGTAGACCTGATATAATGTTTTCTACTTGTCTTTGTGCTAGATTTCAAGCTGATCCTAGAGAGTCTCACTTAATAGCTATTAAAAGAATTTTCAGGTATCTCAAGGGAACACCAAACCTTGGCATTTGGTACCCAAGAGAATCTGGTTTTGATCTAACTGGCTATTCAGATGCAGATTATGCAGGTTGCAGAGTTGATAGGAAAAGTACTACAGGTTCCTGTCAATTTCTAGGAAACAGGCTTGTGTCATGGTTCAGTAAGAAACAAAACTCAGTCTCCACTTCTACAGCTGAAGCTGAGTACATTGCGGCTGGAAGCTGCTGTGCACAGATTCTATGGATGAGAAACCAACTCATTGACTATGGTCTAAAAGTTGAGAAGATTCCAATTTTCTGTGACAACACAAGTGCTATTGCCATCACAGGGAATCCAGTGCAACATTCGAGAACCAAGCACATTGACATCAAATACCACTTCATTAGAGAACATGTGATGAATGGTACAGTAGAAATGCACTTTGTGCCAAGTGAAATGCAGCTTGCAGATATCTTCACCAAGCCTCTTGATGAATCCACATTCACAAGATTGGTAGGTGAGCTAGGTATGCTTAACTTGTCATAATTTCTAGTGATATTTGATTTCAATGAATTGAAGCTGGAAATGTGTTTTGATTTACTTGAAAGTTAAAACTTTCAGAAAAATTTTCTGCAGAAATTTTGCCTCAGGCAAAATTAGCTTATCAACGGATATCCTTTTATCCGTTGATAGTATAAACACATTACTAGATTTTTGCATGTCAACGGGTAACAGGCTATCCACGTCATCAACGGATAAACTGTATCTCAACCGTTCATTCTATATCCGTTGATATACATTTTTTTTTAACCGTTGGTAACCGTGTATATCTAATCATGGCTGTACTTATTCTCTTTTTATTTATTATCTGACAGTTACTTTTGACCAATGGAGTAATTACTTTTAATTATTTCATTTTTAATTCTTGAAAAATATAAAAGGCGGACTTGTACTCTCACATCTCACTTTTATTCATTTTCAAGCATATCAAAAGTTAACTGCATCTTCTTCCCTAAAACTCTCTGTAACCAAAGTTCATTCACTTCAATGGCGCCTATTGTTAAGATGATGTCCTCCACTGGGTTTACCTATGAGAAGAACAATTTCGCGGCCTTTGTTGACACAGTGAATGCTCCAGAAGCTTACCACACTTTGATGAGTTTCGTGAAGAAATGCAAACTGTCATATGCTATGACGGCTACCACTCCCTTAATCCACGAGGTAATTGAAGAAATGTGGACATCTGCTGAGTACAATGGCACAGACGGTACAATTGCTTTTTCTTTAAAGGGTAAAAACTATGTGGTTAATTCTGATGTAATAACTGCTTGTTTAAAATTGCCTGAGAATAACTGTCTGAAAGTACCTACTGATGCTGAAATTGTTGCCATGCTTAATTCTATTAATTATGCCCTTAGTACTGAAAACTTAGGGAAAATTGCTAGAAAAGGAATGGTTAAAGAATGGAGCTACTTCTGTGATGCCTTCATTAAAACTTTTTCAGGAAAAATTAGTAATTTTGATGCTGTTACCCAATCCATGCTAACAATGATGTGTATGCTTTTAAATGATAAATTCTATAATTTTGGCACATTAGTTATGTATGAGATAGTTGCAAAGTTGGGTAAAAAGGAAACTAGGAGCAAGAATATCTACTTTGCTAGATTTTTAATGCTCTTAGCACTGCATGTGTCTGAGAATAAGCTATCCATTGCTAACCCGGATAGCAAGTTCCAATGTTTTGTTCAGGAGAAGAGAGTCTTAAGTGACCTGATTCGAATGAACCTCAATGCAGGAGTACAGTTGGTATATCTACCAATTGTTCAGGTAACTATCTCTAACTCTGAAACCCCTATCTCCAACCCCCAAATTTCTTTGCCTTCTAGTGTCACAATGGAGTCTGTAGTTGTGACCAAACAGGCTCCTACCAAAGTGACCAAATCCAGAGTTCCAAAACCACATTCTAAAAGGCAAACCTCAAGTGTCTCTCAAAAGACACCTGTTGTAAAATCTACCAAACCTCTTGAGGGGAGTGTGAAGGTGGTAGTGAGTGGTGAGGGACAGGGTGAACATCAAAGAAGCCCTGAGGATAAGGAAGGAGAGATGAGTGCAACCACCATTTCAGTCTCTCAAAAGACTGCTAATGTAACTACAGGCCAAATTCTAGTTACACTCTCCCAAAAGAGTGTGACTACTGAATCAAGTTCCCCACAAGGAACACTGCACAAGAGGGTTAGGGACACATATAGCCCAATCTCAAAAACCTATGGAAGAAGAGTGAAATCTAAAACCACAGGGGAATCACAGGGTGCACACACTGTACAGGAAACTGTACCTTCTCAAACTCAGTTTAATGTGGCTTCAATAAATGTGGAGTCACAGCCCCTTGATCTTAATCTTCAAATCGACACACATTACAATCCACCATCACCAACTCCTTCTCTGGATGTGGATATGATATCTACATCAATTCCTGATTCTCCATCTTTAAGATTCTTGGAGAAGCCCCACTCTGTAATTGGTGGTCATCATCTTTTAGATGATTTGTTGGACCATCAATCTTCCCTTCCAGAATTCTCAACACAGACTGTGGCCTCGAACTTAAAATCAATCTCCACAGATTCAGTGTTGGTTTTCTCTTCAACGGATATAATTATTCCTTCCTCAACGGATATCCTTCATCCGTTGACAATTGTTTCTCCATCAACGGATGCGCCTCTATCTAGCCATCCGTTGACATCTATAACTACTCCATCAACGGATATTCCTTATCCGTTGATAACTTACTCTACCACTGCTATATCTGACATTCCAGTGTCAAGTGTAGAGGAGTTCTCAGTAGTTGAAACACTTTTAGGTTTGAGGGAAGGGAGTGAGAGGCTGCCTTGTGAGCAGGCAAAAGGAGAGATAAATAATGAGAGGCTGGCCATTTCTTCCGGTCAGGCAAAAGGAGAGTTTGAGAGTTCCACCTTAGTAGGTGAAGGTGAGGGTGTGAGAGGTGTGAGCCAAGGGGAGCCCTTGATGCAAGAAAAGAGAGATGAGGGGAGAGAAGGGACTACAGGAGAGATAAGGATGGAAGAAGCAGCCATTGCTAGTGAGTCAATGGGGGTTGAGGATGCATCCAAGGAAATGGAATTTCAAAGAGAATATCAGTCCATGATTGACTCCATTTCTTTGGATGCTGAAACCTTTACTCACCCTGTTCCTGCCTATCAAATTCTGGAACAACAGGGAAATGTGGAAGCAGAGGAGGCAATGCACCTAGTGCACACCTCACAATCTCTACTTAGAGCTAAGGAATCTATAGCAGCTCTGCCAACCACTGCTGAGAGTGATGAATTTGACAATTCTGAAGATGAAGACAGCCAGAGCTCTGAAGATGAAGGTGGTAGCAGTATTCATGATTTTGCATTTGCTCAAAACTACACCTATCATCAACTTGATATGGAAATCATAAGGCAATATAAATTTGCCCTGGCTGAGCACCCAGAAGCAGATCCACAGAGAAAGGTTGTTCCTCAACAGGCAATTGACTCCCTAAAGTTACAAAAGATGCAAATGGTGATTCAGAGATCCAATTTAGAGGAGGTCAAACAAGAAATCAAGGATGTGAAGATCTCTGTGGATTCCAAGCTAGAGCAACTAGCTCCTACAGCCACTCAGAGGGTGTTGCAACAAAGGTTTTTCAAAGAAGACAACCTGGCTAAATCTGTGCAACTTCTCAATTCAATAGTGGAAAAGATGGAATCCCAGATGGAGCAATTTCTTCAACATCAGAAACTGCAAACCCAACTGCTAGAAAAGTTAGTTGCAGCCCCAACTTCTAGTCAAACCCTTGATGCTAACAAAAAGGGGGAGAAAGTGGAAGAGGCTGTGGCAACTACAAGTCAAATCTTAATTTCTGAAAGAAGGGAAGCAGCAAGTGAGGGGGAGCAGCAGCCTACCATAGTGGTCAATCCACAAGAATTCATTGTCACGGCTTCCCCCAGCAAATCCAAACCTCTATCTGAAGAGTTTGATCTTTCAAACTTGACAGAAGAAGAAAAGCTAGCCAAAATTGAAGCTCTCCAAAAGATGAAAGAAGAAAACTATGAAAGGATAATGAGGACAGAAAGATTGATCAATCAATCTATTGCATCAACTCTGTTCTCTAGCCAAACCTCAGCTCCAACAATATCTACAACAATTCTGAAGGTGCTCACTCCAGCAATTGTGGCTCCTACATTCTATGATGCTGAGCCTTCTCATGTTAAGGAATTTGAACCCTACATCAAATCAAGACCCTTCTCACCACCAAAAGCAAATGGGAAGAACAAGTTACAACTGGACTTTCCATTTCCCAAGGATGATGAAGAGAAGTTGATGGGTAAGGCAATCAAGGAATTCAAGGAGAAGACTAACAGTTGTGTAAGAGAATGGATGGCTGTAATCATAAGGAATGGAAAAGTTCTAAACATATCCAACAGCCATCCTAGATTTGTTGAAGCCAAGAGAGAAGAGACTTCAAGGCTGCTAAGAGAATCTCAACCAAGCACTGAATATCAATATGAAAACTCAGATGAGAAGCAAGCAAGGCTGGCTCAAGAGTTATTGGATGAGGTAGAGGATGAATTGAGGGAACCTGAGGAAGTTCCCAAATTCAAAAAGAAAGGGAAATCAGTCCCCAAATCCAAGAGATTAAAATCACATGCAAGGAGGCCTGTCTCTCCAGAAACTGAAAACAAAGAGACAGTTGGTTCATCACAACCTATTGATGTAAAAGTATTCAACCCAGATGTAAATTTCCATGGTGAGCCTATAGTACCTAAAGAGGAACCAATGAATCTTGACTCCATTGAGGTTCCTTCATTCTTGCTGAAGCCTCAACAGAAGCCTACACAGAAGAAAAGGAAACCAAGGAAGCAACCTTCAAAGGAACCAATTCAAGTTGCTAGGGTACCTGCAATTGTCAGGCAGCCAATCTTGGAAAACAAGGATGATTTCATCTATCAGGCAGATATTGAAGAATACTCTGACATGAATCTTTATCTGGATGAATTGTCAGAAGTAAGAGGAATTGAGAAATATAGACATTTGCCTGAAAGATTGGTCTTTGTATACAAGGGAGGAACGGAAAGGACATGGCTACTACAAAGGGTTCTTGGAGAAAATTATCATACCTTAACCAAAGTGTTCTCTGCAATCAAGAGATACACAGGGTTCTCCAAGATAGCAAAAGGGGAGATACTGGACAAAATAGAACAAATAAGGAGGGATTGGAACTCACCATCAAGTCTACCAAGGAAAATGAAGATCCCATACAATGGATAGAAAATCCACCTCCAACCTTTCTGGATGATGGAGTTCAGGGATGAAGATGGTAACAGGAGATTCTTCAGGTTAGAAGACCAACTACCAAAGGCTAGTTCTCAATACCTGAGATGGCTACAACAGAAGCTAAATCCAAAGGTAGATGAAGAAGATGCCTTCTATAGGCAACTCCAAATACAGATTGAGTCCAACTCTGCCAAGGAAGGAAAATCAAGGGTGATGCCAACAAGAGGAAAGAAACAGTCCTAATCTGCTCAGTCTAGAGGAGCACTTCTCTGTAAATTTCTCAAACTTTCAGTTTTTAATTATTGTAGCTTAATACAATTTATGTATTGTTCTTTATATATCTTTAGGAATGTTTTGTTATCATCAAGGTCCTGAATTTATGCTTTATTGCCATCAAGTATAAATTGGGGGAGATTGTTAGGAATATGTTGTACTTGATGATAACTTCACAATCAATCAAATTGTTTAAGGTTTTGTAGCTGTCAACGGATGAGGATTTATAACTCTATCCGTTGACAGGTAGCTCATCAACGGATGAGGTTTTGTAGCACACTGCAGTATCTCTATGTTATCAGTTGATAGTGTTTTTATCCACAGTCATGTTGACTATCAACGGATAGGCAGAATAGGGTAGCCAATTGTAAATAAGCTATGCTATGTAATTCTGTCTAAGTGAAAGTGTATCAACGGATGAAGACTAAACTCTATCAACGGATACAACTCAAATCCACTCTATCAACGGATACAGCTCAAGTCCCAATATCAACGGATACTGCTCTATACATCATCAACGGATGTCAGTATACATCATCAACGGATAATCATTGACACTGTTTTCTATGATTAGCTGGAGATTAGCAGTTGATAAGGACATGTTTGACTGACAGATCACATGAGTTTATAGTAGATACAAAAAGCAGTATGGCAGCCATACTTTGGAAACATAGAAGAAAGAAGCATTCCATTTACACTATGAATACAAGAAAGGTGCAGGAGACATGTCTGAACACAAGGACAACCTTTCGGCTACATGTGTATTTGGAGTGTAGTAGCAAGTCAACTAGAATTAGATTAGTATTATCTTATTCCAGTAGTACTTGTAAAACTTGGGATATATAACCAAGTGTAGCAACTCTTTGTAGGTTAAGAAAACAGACATATTTGCTTAGGGTTTCTTGAATATCCTTAGAAGCAAAGAGTTGTAAAACGGCAGCTGTGTACATTTTGTATCACAGAGTTTTCTTCAAATAAAAGCTTCAGGTGGTGCATATTAACCACCTGATTTTATATGTGTTTGTGTTTAAATCTTACATTGCAATTATCTCTTCATAAGTTTCTGAAGTTCTTATCAGAAATTTATAAATATCAAGAATTGTATTCAACCCCCCCCCCTTCTACAATTATACAAGTGTGTAATCTGGGAATAACAAACACTTAAAATTAAAAGAACACTTATAAGAACGACAGAATAAACTAAAAATAAAACAACACACTATATTTTTAATTACTAGTAACTTTTTCTTTGAAGTGTTGTTCATTTTTAAAGAAAACACAATATAATTAAAATAGTAATAACATTTACTTTTTGTGAGTTCAAAAAAAAAACATTTACTTTGAATTTTTCTATTACAGATTGAAAAATATTTCAAATTTAATTAAAATATTTATTAAATTAAAGTGCTTTTTTAAGTGTTCTCTTAAGTGTTCTATTAAGTCCAGAGAGAAATACTGAATTTTATTTTCTAATCGTACCAACAGAACCTACGACCGTATATATCAAGGTGTTGTCCAAGTTCATTGGCGAATGTAATGAAGCGATGCTGGGACGCTAACCCTCACAGAAGACGTGAAATGGATGAGGTTGTCACAATGATAGAGGTTATTGACACATCGAAAGCTGGAGGTCTCGCCTCTGTTTCCGTAGCCATCGAGGTCCGTGAAAGCCAACGAGGTGGAGTTTCGAACGGGTAGATTCAAATTTGTTTGTCAAGTGTCACTGTGGGTTTGATAATGATCAGTTTCTTAAGACACATATGTATCAAGATTTTTTCTTGATTCTTGATACAGATATGTATCAAGAGTGAATTCTTAATCTCCAGGTGAATTCAAATCACAAAAGGAAGGATTTTCTGTTTATTGCAATATAAATCTCTCAAAAAATATTATTAAAATAGGTAAATTATAATTAAAGATAAAATGTAGATTGATTAAATTATAAATTGATTGTGTAAAGATATATATAAATTAAAAAGTCTGTATTGCCCCATTAGTTAATTTTAAGTAAATCTAAAAGATTAATATAGTCGTTGGATTGATGAAAGATCAATGAACTAGAAAAGTACTTCTGTTTTCTTTAAAAAAAGGTGCTCTCTTGAGTAACCCCATATATATATATATATATATATATATATATATATATATTGATTCAATTGAAATAAAGCTTAAATTCGATCGATTAGGATTTGAATTTGTTGTAAATATAGTATATTTTGGTTATAAAATTCAAGATATAAATGTTTAATTTATTTAATTTTATATATATATATATATATATATATATATATATATATTGATTCAATTGAAATAAAGCTTAAATTCGATCGATTAGGATTTGAATTTGTTGTAAATATAGTATATTTTGGTTATAAAATTCAAGATATAAATGTTTAATTTACTTAATTTTTTCCTATATTCTTTATTTTTGACAAACTTTAATCTCCAATGGGAGAGACCCCTTAGGTAAATTTTAAATTTAATTACCATAAATAAGAATTATAAAGAATGTGTAAAAAAATTTACACTCCAATGGGACAAAACTGTTATCTATAATTATAGATAATCTCTTGATGTTGGCTATATTTGTCGAACCTCTAGAGACCTGTAGTGAATTGCCACATCACTTATTTCTATATTAAAATTATATATTCCATTAATAACAACTTGAAATATTAATAACATACCATTTTTAAAATATAGCCAATCATTATAGCCAATACCCTCGGAACACAATATCTTACAGGTTCGACAAAATTTACATAATCAATATTTTATGTAATATAGCCAATCATTTTTAGCTAATGCCATTGGAGATGCTCTTGGATGGATTACTCAAAAAAAATTAGTTGGATAAAAAATTTATCCATAGGATAAAAATTTATTTTCTACTCATTGTTATTTTCTATTTTTTATTACTTGTAATATATCTTCCTGCTTCTTTAATACCCTCTCCGTTTCATGTTAGTATTTCACTTTCAAAAAAGATTTTGTTTCAAAATAGTTGTCTCACTTCTACTTTCAAGGCAATTTTTTACTTAAACTTCTCATATTACCCTTGAGTTTTAATTTCTAAGATTGACTTTATGTATTAATTTATCTAAGCAATACAATAAATATACGTAAATATGAATTTAGATCATTAACGTTTAAATTTTTTAATTTTCATAATTTTTTGAAAATGAACAATTAATTTGTAACACGGAGGGAGTACTATATAAGGATCTAAATTTGGATGAGGATCTCCGCCGCTGAAGATGAACTTAATGCTATCAAAACTTTAATAGTAGTAAATTGTTTCACATAAACCAAGTAATTGCAGGCTAGTTAAATTGAGAATCAATAATTTGAGATTCATGGGGCTTAACGTATTTAAGATCCAACAAATGCACGAACTCTCATTTATTCATCCATACTGGACGAAACCACCTCCTACCCTACAACTTCCTTGGGGCATCCCCCCCCCCCCCCCCCCCCCCCCCGCGCGCGGCGGGTCGTCCCCCCTCCACCTCTTCCACCGTATGGTATGCGCCCAAATCAAGTTTTTCAAAAAAAAGGAATGAGATGCTGTGTTCTATGCTTAACGAGGATTAGAAGTTTTGATCGGTACGTAGCTAGTTTGGTTACTTTCTTTTTTCTTTTTTTTTGACTATTAAAAATTTATTTTAACATACTTAGTTATATCTGAATAAATATAATTTGAATAAAGTACATTTAACTATTTCAATATATACACATCTATAGGTCTACTTATTCAAGAAACTAAAAACGTGTCTAAATATTTGAAAAATAAATTAATGAAAACACACTTAGTCTTATTTAAACATATCTCTACACTTTGTAACAAGTTACAGTAAATATAAAAAAAGTAAAATAATAAATAATTTTAATGTTAAATATTTTGTACCATTTAGGGTGATCTTTTTGGATGGCGTGTATTTTAGGTCTTGGAGAGGCATTTATGTATCGTTTTGATGGCTTGTCTATTTTGATGGTATCTGATAAAGTATGGGAAGAAAAGAGAAAACTAGTATTTTATTATAATGAAACTTGTTCTCAATTACAATAGAAGAGGGGCTTATATACCCAACATCCAACAATAATAAAGAAAATTATCCGAAGAAGGAAACAAACATAATAATAGAATTATCCAATAATACGCTAATATTATATATGTTAACATTTCCCCTCAAACTCACGATGGAGAATCGGGAGTTTGCCAACAAGAAACGGAACAACGTATCCAAGCGAATCCAAAGCTGCTAACTCCAAAATCAAGAGCTTCCAAACAAATAAAAAAAATAGAATCACGAACCCAAATGAGCCAAGCACTTCCAAACGAATCCAAAGTTACACCCGTAAAACAAGCGAGAAAAGGAAAAAAAGCATCCATGTCATCCAATAACAAACAGAAACAAAACAACAATTCAAGTGTATCCAAATCAAAAAGCGAACAGAAAATCCAAACAGCAAGAAAAGAAAAACCATCCATGTCAGCCAATAACGAACCAAAATAATTTCAAAATTCAAACGAATCTGCAACCAATGAACAAGAAAGAAAGATCCAAACGAACCGCAACCATCGAAAACAATATTAACACCAATACCGAAATCAAAACTGAATCCAAATCGAACCCAATAACCAATCCAAACCAACTCCAAATCCAAACATAATCTAAAACAAGAATCGAATCCAAATCTAACCAACAAACTTATGTGCAAATCTGATATCCAACTAAAACCAAAATTGAGTCCAAATCCATATCTAAATTATAACCGAGAAAACCAATTTATAATGCTAAGCTAGTAGATAGAGAGAAAGAATCAAGAGCCAGGTGAGAAAAAAAACCTTGCGAAAGTTCGTGGGTGTGAAAAGATCCTGCGAGAGTTCGTGGAAAAAGGAAAAAAATTACGGGAATTCTACGAGAGGTCGTGGGGGCGAAAAAAAAATATGTGAGAGTTCTTGGCATGGAAGAAGGCATAAGAACGAAGATAACGATAAACACAACGACAATGATGATGGGTGTGGTGGATTTGTCGAAGAGATTATCTCATACTAATAACGACAAAAGAGGGATTTTGAAGAGATTCATGACAAAGACGATGACGGTGACATCGATATCAAAGACAGAGATGAGGACTAGGATGAAAAAAATGATCATAACGAAGAATCTGGATGAAAAGGTATACAAATGTGCCTAGGGCTACTCCCATCATTAAACATGAGAAGGAAGAAGGGCAAGGAAAGAGAAGAGAAAGAAAAAAACAATTACCAACGAGCCAATAACATCAAAAAGAGAGATTCAAAGAGTGTGTATGAGAGCCCCAACCAAAACAAAATGAAACCAGTAGGAAAAAAATCCAACCAAAATCAGTTTTAACCGAAGAAAGATCCAACCAAGACGAAGAAGAAAAAGACAACCAACTATAGAACTCATCCCAACGATTCGAGAAGAAAAAAAAAACTTAACAATCACGATTAAAAACCAAAAGCAATATTACCAAAAAAAAAAAAAGACAAAACCAATTTGAAGAAGAAAACGAGAAGAAAAAATAATCAAAGAACATGTTTTAATCCAACATGCGGAATCATGGAACATTTTTTAATCCAACATGCGGAAAACATCACGTTCAACCCTCAATCAACCGATCCCGGATCGAATTAACCTAGCTCTGATACCATGATAAAGTATGGGAAGAAGAGAGAAAACTAGTATTTTATTATAATGAAACTTTTTCTCAATTATAATAGAAGAGGGGCTTATATAGCCAACATCCAACAATAATAAATGAAATTATCCTAACAAGGAAACCAACATAATAATAGAATTATCCAATAATACGCTAATATTATATATATTAACAGTATCTAGCCAAAGGGATACTCTTTTGGCTAGAGTAATGATGCTCTTGTTGGTTTTAATTTTGCAGGAATTCCCGACATATTTATTGACCATCAATAATTCGCATAGACGAATATATGTAAACATCCGGAGGGAACATATGTTGTAAGAATAAATCATGTATATAAATACAACATAATATATATACATGAATCTCCTGATCAAAACTATGAGTATAGATAAATAGCAGAAGCGTACCTGAATCGAAAGAGGCCATTAATGATCTTGAGAGAGTCCGAAGAGCGCAAGTACTTGAGGGTTTTGATCTTCACTATTCTCCTCTATACGTAAGGATGAGGTGTGTGTATTTTCTGAATAGTATGAGACGCGTACCTTTTGTTCTCAAATAATATTCTTTATATAGAGGGAATAGTGGGACCAACCCTAATGAGCTAAACCCATAACCGTCCATCAAAGTTATGGGCTTGGGTACTTAAGCCATTATTAATATATATATCCAAATATATATTTTGGATGTAATAATTAATATATATTAAGTGCTATTTATATATTTAATTATTAATTAGGCTCAAGTCTTATTTAGATGATTAATAATAAAAACCCGATGGGCCATAAATAATGGATTAGATCCCGTCGAATCCAACATTCTCCCACTTGGCCGAGGGTCAGTATATCATCGACATACATATAACAAGACTTCATTATTGAGCTTTACATCCCTTAAGACAGGCTAAATTTTACATCATACTAAAATAGAATTAAAGGTAGTATCATACTCGTATAGAGATATGAAACCGTCCTCCAGTTACAATCCAAGTATAATTGCAAAACTTAGCAAAAGATATAGCTTAAAGTCATGAACAACATAATATATCATAAGCAATAGCAAATCAATATGTTCATGAGGTCCTTACATAATTGTTTGTTCCATAAACTTCGAATGTGCACAATAATAGAAGTAACAAACTAAATACTTTGTCCAAAAACCATAGCAACTGTACTAATTTGCTCAATAGACACTTGTTGTTTTTGAACTCTTTCTCGTACTACAAGATACTTTATATCTATGTGTTTTGTCGCATCAGTTATCTTGTAGTCTTTAGAGAAAGAAACAGCAGCTTTATTGTCGCAATAAATTTTCAGTGGTCTAGAAATAGTGTCAACTATTTTGAGATGCGTGACAAAATTCCTCAACCATAAATCTTGCTTCGTTGCCTTATAGCAAGCCACAAATTCAGCTTCCATTGTAGAAGAGGTATGCAACGACTGCTTAGCACTTTTCCATGATATAGCTCCTCCAGAAAGCATAAAAATGTAACCTGAAGTGGATTTCAACTCATCTTTACACCCAGCATAATCAGAATCCGAATAACCAATACCTTCAAGGTTATCCGTCTTTCCATATGTGAGCATAAAATCTTTTTTACCTTGCAAATACCGCATGACTTTTTTAACAGCTTTCCAATGATCCGGACCTGGATTTATTTGGTATCGCCCTAGCATTCCAACAATATATGCTATGTCTGGACGAGTACAAACCTGAGCATACATAAGACTCCCAACTGCCGAAGCATAAGGAATATTCTCCATTTGATCCAATTCCAACTGATTTTGAGGACATTGTTTCAAGCTAAATTTGTCACCCTTGACAACAGGAGCAACGTTTGGAGAACAATTTTGCATGTTAAAACGTTTGAGAACTTTATCAATATAAGCTCTTTGTGATAAACCCAAAATTCCATGAGATCTATTTCTATGAATTTCAATGCCCAAGACATAAGATGCTTCCCCCAGATCCTTCATATCAAAATTCTTATGAAGGAATCTCTTTGTCTCATGCATTAAATTCATATCGCTACTAGCGAGTAGAATATCATCCACATATAGTACTAAAATAATGTACTTGCTCCCACTCACTTTTAGATATATGCATTGGTCAACAAAATTTTCTTTAAACCCAAATTTTCCAATCACATCATCGAATTTAATATACCACTCTCTAGAAGCTTGCCTTAATCCATATATGGACTTCTTTAACCGACATTTCATGTGTTCCTTGCCTTTGACTACAAAACCTTCCGGTTGTGACATGTAGACATCCTCATGCAAGTCACCATTAAGAAAAGCGGTTTTAACATCCATTTGGTGTAACTCTAAATCATAATGAGCTACTAAAGCCATGATGATACGAAATGAGTCCTTACTCGAAACAGGGGAAAATGTATCATTATAATCAATTCCTTTTCTTTGTGTGAAGCCCTTTGCAACCAATCTAGCTTTATATCTTTCGATGTTCCCACTAGAATCAAGCTTAGTTTTGTAGACCCATTTGCAGCCTACAGCTTTGATCCCTTGTGGCAACTCAACTAGATCCCATACATCATTATCCTTCATGGATTTCAACTCATCCTCCATGGTTGCAAGCCATTGAGTTGAATGGTTACTAGCAATAGCTTCTTTATAAGAAATAGGATCAGGTCCCATGCCAAGATTAGACTCAATTTCATCTAAATACACAATATAATCATCCGAGATTGCTGATCGTCTTACTCTTTCTGACCTCCTAAGATGTTCAGTAGTGTTATTGTCATCTTGAGGTGGTTCTTGATGTACATTCTCATTTGCACCAATATTTTTATCATCATTTTCTGGTACACTAATATCTGGAATGATAGGAATAGAGATATTTTCCTGAATCTCTTCCAGATTTATCTTTCGAGATGTACTCCCACTGACTTCAGCATCCTCAAAAAAACTGCATTTCTAGTCTCAACTATTCGAGTGGTGTGTGATGGACAATAAAACCTAAAACCTTTAGATCTTTCGGGGTAACCAATAAAATGACAAGTAATAGTCTTAGGGTCCAATTTCTTGATGTGTGGGTTATATATTTTCGCTTAATCCAAACAACCCCATACATGCATATATCCAAAACTAAGTTCCCTTTCAGTCTATATTTCATAAGGTGTTTTAGGCACAGACTTACTTGGGACCCGATTAAGGATATGCATAGCTGTTTTAAGGGCTTCAACCCACAAAAATTCTGGCAATGTACTGTGACATATCATGCTTCGAACCATATCCATAAGAGTTCGATTTCGTCTCTCAGCAACACCATTCTGTTGGGGTGTACCCGGCATTGTGTACTGAGGAACGATGCCACATTCTTGCAAAAATAAGGCAAAATGTCCTGGATTCTGTCCAGATTCAGAGAATTTTCCATAATACTCTCCTCCTCTATCAGATCTAACAACCTTAATATCTAATTTAAGTTGTTTTTCAACTTCTGCTTTATAAATTTTAAACATATCGAGTGCTTAAGATTTTTCATGCAAAAGATAAATGTAGCCATAACGTGAGTAGTCATCAATAAAAGTAATAAAATACTTATAACCACCTATGCCTGGAGTATATGGTCCACTAATGTCAGTGTGGATTATCTCCAAACACTTAGTGCTACGAGTTGCACCCTTTTTGTTTGTTTTTACAAATTTTCCTTTAATACATTTAATACATGTGTCAAAATCTGAGAAATCTAATGGATGAAGAAGTCCTTCTTTAACAAGTCATGATTAATAATAAAAACCCGATGGGCCATAAATAATGGATTAGATCCCGTCGAATCCAACATATGTACCTTTTGGTTAGATGATAAATTTTCTTGAATGAATAAAATATCATTTTACAAATATTGTATTCGATGCAATTCATCGATGAAATAATACTTCTGACAAAAAAAAAATGTAACCTATCCCGGATACAAGCTCCTAACAAGCTAATGAACTCTAAAATGGATGATAGTACACAAACAAATGTCTCCTCAAGCAACATGTCGAACCATAAATCATATGAACATGAAATTCAACGATATATTACCCCACAACTTGTTGTTCCTCGTACACTCGTATAAATTTCATATATTTAACATATTAACAAGAAAGATGGAGCATTTGATTTTCCGATTTTTCATTTTTAAACATTGTTTTTGCTTATATCTGATTAATTTTACGCTTAGATTCATCATTTTTAAGATACCGAAAATGTAGAGAAAGTTTAAGGAAGATAATGTTGGAGAGAATAAGTCCTGTAGCTACTAGCAAAGCTGCGAGAAAGTAGTCCAATACGAGAATTTAATTAATGAAAAAAAAGAACTTAAAATACATCTTAATTAATGAAATAATGCCCAAAATGCCCACATTTTAATTCCAGCTGCCCAAAATACCCACGAATGAAACTGTCCACCCTTTTTATCCAGGACCGCGCAATACACACATACGTGGAGGGTATACGCATGTTAGTATTGCGTGGAGGTCGACCACGCATCGTACCTATGCGTGGCGTTTGTTAAAATTGCTTCTGAATTTATGAACAGTAATTGAGGATACGCATGTTGAGCATGCGTGACCCCATATACGCATGTCCAACATGCGTATGCCTCACTACTGTTCATCGTCTCCCAACAGCGCCGGCGTCGTTTTATCGACGAAATCTTTGACCAAACGATTCAGTCCATTCCAGACATCATTCAATAACGTGCTATATACCAAAACGATCGCTTTTTCGTACTCTACAAGAACATACCAACCATTTTCCATTTGATTCGCCGTAAACGAAAGCCCCAAAATCGAGTGCTTTTTCCGATTGAGTTTTCAGATCGTTCGTACGTGCCCCTACGGGGCCAGAACTCATCAACTGAATATGGCAATATGTAGAAAAATGTTTGGACATCATTTTGATGTGCTTGATTTTTGTGGAGGTGGCCTGAATCGAATGGACGGGGGAAGGCGATTTCCAGGCGATTTTTTGGTCGTCGGAGCTCCAAAGCTGTTAACGAAGAAATGACACATGATGATGTCATTGCGCATCTGGGAAATGCGTGATCCTAGATGCGCATTCCCTAAATGCGTATCTCAGTATACGCATGATACACATGCGTACGCCGTGGATAAAAAGGGCGGACAATTTCATTCGTGGATATTTTAGACAGCTGGAATTAAAATGTGGGCATTTTGATTTTTCACCCTTAATTAATTTCCTCTTTTAAGCTTTAACAAATCAATTAAGCAACATTCTCTTTTTTCCATATCTCCAGACACTTGACAACTTTGTTTTAATAGTGAATTTCTAGGGAATGAGGCACCAGATCCAAAGCAAACTTCAAAGTGGGTGCAGATTGCACGTGAACTCTCATTTCACCCCCACTCCCTCCTTTGTTCCTTTGCCTAATTTAATTTTCTAGTCACACGTGAAAGATTTCACACAATAATTTTATCATGAAAATATATAAAGAAGAAAAAAGATTACTCAAAATAATTTCGATAAAAATTATTCTCGTCTAAACGCGAACCAAGTTTGTATTTTATTCTCGCACCAACTTGTAAAACATGAGAAGGGAAATGGCAAAATAAGAGCCTTTAATGTACATATACCTACATATATTTATGAAGAAAGAGCCAAACATGCCAATCCAAAGCTTACTTTTTCACAAACTAAAAGAGAAACAATAAAAGTTTGCCAAAACAAACCCCACCAAATAAATCACTGTCTTTGTACCATACTACTACAATCACTGCAAAGCCTAGAAAATCACAGATTCATCTATAGAGATGCAATTCAATTTATATTTTCAAGCCAAATGTGTACTTTTAAATACTGACCCAAAATTCCAAACTGAATTCATGCCACAATGTCTATTGCATAAGGTGTCTTGTACCATAACTTACATTTTTAGATTACTTCAGTTTGTTGGAACATTATAGATTTAGCATTAGTAGTGAGAGACTGAAATCTCTGTATTTTACACAGGCTTCAAAACAAAATCCAATCACATGACAGAGCCAAAAATCAACATTACGTGTGGCTTTAGCTTTGCCTTCCTTTTCTGATGATATGATCATGGACAAACCCACTGGTACCTCCCTTCCAATGCCACATCCTTCACAATATCATAATTATACCTGACAAACCCAAAATATATTGACATTAGTATTCACTAATATTGTTGCTTCATGCTTGATGCCTGAGGGGGTTGGACATGGCTAAAATCCCAGTTGGTTGTCGAAAATCAGAAATATTTTTTTTTAGCATCTCGTCGGTCTTGAAAATCAATGAAAACATCTACAGATTACAACTCAACTAAATTGATTTTGGAAAATCGAAACAGGACTTTGGAAAATCAACCAAATATTTATATGCAAAAGATTACGGTGTAATGATACTTACTTGTCCATGAATCTTTTCATCTCGAACTTTTCTGCTACGGAGAAAAACTCTTCGATCTCTTCCGTTGATGGCATCTTCGCCGCATCAACGGAACTTGCTTGAGAAATCTTCCTCTTCTTCTTTATTGTCGGTGATTCCATTATTTCTTCCTTCTTTTCGTCACTGCTGAAAGTAACAGCTCAAAATCCAGAATTAATATAAATTTTAAATGCATAGAAACATGCATGTATGAGAAAATGGACCTGTTTAGCTGATCACTACGAAAGAAAATTACAAATGTGTAATTATGTAAAGCATTTATTATCAATTCATGAACGGAAAATAAGAAAAGAGAGACTCGAATGAGGATCCACCTGAAACCATTACTAGAAGATGCTGAAATTTCATGAGTTCCACAATTTTCATCAGCCTACATATTCAAATTCACAAGATTTATCAAATATCAGTAACTGAACTCAATAAAACTGACCATAACCAAAAAAAAAAAAAGAAGCTGCATTTATAATTTTGACCTTGAGATCTGACAATGTCGAGCTGTTTGTGGCGGATTGAATCTTCAAGCAGAATGTAGTAGGCATAATTTGGTCAGGAAATTCAAATGTTGTCGTAGGAGAAACTGAATTTTTCGGGGAATAATCAGGACGGGATAAACAGCAATATTGAGTTGGAAGAGGATCATTTGAGATGGATGATTTTGGCAATGGTGTAGGCTCTGCAGAATCAACTCTTCTTCTTCTCTTATTAGAAACAGAGGAGTCGAGTTGAATACTTGTCACTTGCCCTGCTACTTCCATAACACCTGTTGTTGTCTTTGGACAAGCAGGTAGGTTCATATATATGTATAGGGACTAGTTATTTAAGGCTTTGTCTACGTGTGCTATTTATAGCTTTTCAATTTGTACCACTACATACATACATACATATATCTTATTATTTTACACGATTTCAATCACCTCACAATTAAAAAATTTTAATTAATAAATAAGTAATGTTAGGAATACAAAATTTTATACAAAAATGTTACAAAATGATGTTAATATGGGATATTTTCATTGGTTGGTATGGATGTAAATGTACATGAACCCATTACATTTAATTTAATTATAACCATTTAGTTATTTTGTAAATCTTTTGTACACAATTTTATATTTCTAATATTTTTCTTAATAAATTCCAATAAAATATAGGTATAATATATGCTTATGTCGCAATCTAAAATTTTGGATGCAAGTGTTAAAAATATACCGTGTACAACTTAAAGTAGTTGTATTTTCTTTTTCTAAATACACACACATTATCATGTCTATATCCAAAAATTTCTTATTACTAAATCTGTTAAATAAATTTGTTATTCAACTATTTGTGTGTTTAAATAATGAAATTAAGATATATGTTGTATCTTATCTTTTTCTAAATACACATACCCAATATCATGTCAATATTCAAAGGTTTTTTTATTACTAAATTTATTAAATAATTTTGTTATTTAACGATTTGTGCATTTAAATATTGAAATTACTATATGAAAATAAAAGTGAAAATACATTTAATATTTAACTTGGAATATTATAGAATTATGTGTCTGATTTAGTGAGTGCTTTTTCAAGTCCATTCCCTATGCTAGTAGGATTGCTCGGGATATCATTGTAACTTTTTTCAGTTTCAAGAATCTACGGATTCAGTTTGTTAAGCAGTCTGGAAACGATGCGGTTATTTACTTACCTCGTTTATTGTTTTATCAACCTGATTGCATTGTCAGTTGGGGGTTTGTCCCGGCTAGACTTGTTTAATTTAACGGAATGAACTTGCATTTTGTCAACAAAAAAAAAAAAAAAAAGTCCATTCCCTGTGATGATTTTATTATAAAATGTATTCTTCAAAATTTCTATATGTACTTTGTAGTGTCGTACTTTTTGTAAGTTGTAACATTAGGCTTTCTATGATAATTAAGATAACAGAGGTAGGATTTTATAAATTGAAGAATGTCTTGCAGAATTCTATTTTCAAAAGTTAGATGGTGTTTTGAAAAGTTGGTCAGGGATCTGAGTTTACCATGGTTCCACATTTTGGTGAGCAAAAGAAATAAAAATGGGGGAATTGAGAGAGAAACAAATGTATTAGAAAACTTTCTTTATGAAATTTTTGCAAAAAGGAAAATAAAAAGTTTTAGAAAAAATGGATTAGAAGATTTCTCCCATTAATCCAAAAAATAATTTGAAAAAGAAAAGTTATTATATTATTACTAGCTACTGACTGACATAAAAATATGAGTAGTCCCCCATCCCTTACTTTTTGTTTAAATTTTTGTAAAAATATAGACATTAAATCAAGAAAAAGTAAAACGAATAGTAACTTAGGATGGAATAGTGTAAATAATTTAAGAATGATAAATGGTTAAACATAAAATAATACAAAGTTATGGAAATGTGTCAGTCGGAATTGTATAAATATAATCCGTGAGTATTATCAACTAACTTAATGCTACATACACACTTATTTATCTTATGGATCCGGCTTTTTTGGCAAACGATAAAACACAATCGTAAAAAGTTTCTACGATATGTATATAGTATAATTTTTGGTGTGAAAATAGAGGATTTCATTTTTCTACGTATCGTATAAATTTTCTATCATACATAAACAATAGCAATAAACAATTATAAACGTTTATTATCGACCGTCAACCTTTATCTTATTATAACACAATAGCCATACATGATCCACCATATTGCAATCAGCTATGTACATATTTATTTCTATACAGATACACATTAATATATACACTAAAAAAGAAATTAACACCCCACACTGTGGTGTGTAATAGTGTGAAAAATGTGTTTCACCTTCCTACCTACGACCTGACCTATAGCACCAGTAGCACTATCTCAACAATGTATGATCTTCTGTTAAATTATATTGTAAATAATATTTTACAATATATTTGATCCTTGAATACTAATAAACATATTACTCACGGGAGCTGTAGCCTTGTGAAGATTATGTGCAATAAATTTTTTTTATATACATATTGTTGTACCACTCTTTTGGATCCAAAAATTTAAATGTCGACCATGCTTTCTATGTTTTTTATTACTGAATCTAATTCATAATTGAGAAAAATGTTTCTACAATTAATTTTAGGAAAATTTCCTAAAAGTAACCTTTAAAATGATATAACTCCTTTTTATTTAGGAAATTATGTGATATGTCTTGGTTTCAACGATTAACTTTAGGAAATTCTCCTATAGTTAACTATAGAATCATTAAATCCTTCATAATAACTTGTTTTTTTTTTTGCGGTTAAATTGAATTAAAATTATTTGTTCATTTTGGGCTTGAATTAGAATAAATTTTATATATGATAGCCCAAATCTATTACTATATATTAAACTTCAACATAATGACAAAAATTGTCAATTTAATGGTTGTGAATTTACGATTTTACTCCTATATTTTTAAAAATTACAAAAATACCAACCTTTAATAATTGTGTAAAAAGTAGTGAAATTACATTTGTGTTGGGATTTGAACCACTGACCTTGTTATATCAAACTCATGTCACAACCAACTATACTACACCTAATTTTGAGTTTTGTTTAAAAATCTTATAAGATAAATCACAGCTCTTCTCTTCTTGTTAATTCCTCTTTTCTTTTTATTTTTAACAAAATAAAATATTAATTTATATTATTTCTAGAATATTAGATAGATAACTTTCAGCGAAATAAATATATGACTAGCTTAAACCCCGTGCATGCGATGCACGAATGTTCTTAATATAATGATTTTTTTTTTAATTAAAAATTTTAGACATGAATTTTGTTGGCTTAAAATTTTAAGTGATATAATCTGATAATAATTACATATATATTGTCCATTATATTTTTTAGAAAATAATAGTTTTTAATTTGAAAATGTAGAAAAGATGATATGTTTTAGCTGAAAAACGTAATCGGTTAGTTATTAGTTATTATAATATTATTATTTTATTTTACTTAAATAAAGCTACCAGAATAGGGTTTACTAGAAAATTAAAAAAAACAGAAAACGTAACGTATATTAGCTGAAAAAGGTATTGGTTAATTATTAGTAATTATAATATTTTATTAAATAGAATTGCTCATAGTGTTTTTAGAAAGGGAAAAAATTTAGTTAGATAAAATATAAAAGATAACGTATTTTACGTGAAAAAGAAAATTGATTAGTTGTTGAAAAATAAAAAAGGTAAGATGTTTTATATGAAAAAAAAATTATTGGTTATTACTAACTATAAGTAATTAAGTAAGGATAATTAAGTAAAAATAACATGTACCATTAAGTAATGGTAAATAAGTAAAATCAACGGGTACGACCGACCAACAAAACTTTTAATGTTTCGAATATTATGTAATAGTATAGATTCGTCTAAAAACATGAATATTTAAACATACACGAAAAATAATGAAATTGTGTTAAAAAGATGAGAACTCTAAAAATATGATTTATGTTATATATATAAAAAATAACGTACTCAACATTCAATAAAACCAAAAAATCTATAAATTTTTAAATCATAGATATTAAAAAACTACAATAATTATTTATAAAGATCAAGTAGACTATAACTCGACTATAAAGTATGATACATATGAATTTTTATATGATATGATAAATAGAGATGGCAACGGGTCGGGTCGGGTCGGGTTTTTCAATATCCAGATCCAGACCCGATTTTTTTGACAGGACCCGGACCCGACCCGGACCCGAAAAATACCCGAAAACTAAGACCCGGACCCGGATCCAACGGATTTCGGATCGGATTTTACCCGAAACCCGAATGTTTGGATTTTACCCGAGATCCGAGACCCGAACCCGAATTACTAAAATATTATAATTAAAAGAAAAATTGATTATTTAACTATTAATTGTAAATATTAATAATAAAATGATATAATAAACAATAATTAGATTAAGTGCATGTAAATATTAATAATGAAATGATACAATAATTAGTGAAATGTATGTAAATTATGTAATATGTATCATGGTTATAAAATTAAGTAAGATATTAATATATTTAATAATTCATTATGTATATATATATATCGGGTTTTTAATCGGGTTTCGGGTTCGGATCGGGTTTGGATCGGATTTCGGGTTTCGGGTCGGGTATCGGATCGGGACACCTAAGATCCAAATCCAGATCCAAACTCTTTCGGGTCCAAAAATAAGATCCAAATCCAAATCCAAATCCAAAAAATCGGGTTTGGGTAGATCAAAACGGATCGGATCGGATCGGATCGGGTATCCATCGGGTCGGGTATTTTTGTCATCCCTAATGATAAATTGATTAATATAATATATAATGGTTGAATATTTAGATCAGTATACGATAAAATCATAAAATTCTAAATTTCATATACATGCATGGTTCATTATGGTCGTTTTATCATATTAACATCGATTGATAAATAATTCAAAATATAATATAAAAATTGGTTTGTAAAATTACAAAATAACTATAAAAATATTAGATAAATTGAAATCTTATATTTTATTATATTTTTAGTTACAAAATTATTTGAATATATATATATATATATATATATATATATATATATATATATATATATACAATTTTGGACGAGAAATTTTTTTGATGCCCGTACAAGACATGAGCTTTTACGCTAATTTGAATATAAACACTCGTATATGATTTATGTCAACTCGAAGGAGTCATTTAGCAACTTGTTTACATATTCAAATTCGAACTTGTTGGCACTCGTTCTTATTCTTGTAGCGAAATTTAAAAAGGATTTTTTTCAGAAACATCTAAGTTGTAGAATATTTTTTTCAAGAATGTAGTGTAACCTAGCAATCTTAAATACAGGGTCTTGTTTGGTTGAACTCAGCTACGTAATTTCAACAATCTTGGAATTTTAACAGGTTACAGTGTTTGGTTTGATGATTTTTGAAATAAACTATTTAACCTAAACTTTGAAGTTATCCTCGGTTACTACAAAATGGTGGAATCTAAATAATATTGCACAACACTTCTCTTTCTCTTTAAATCCTAGCCTCCATTAAAAAGTTTTGAGGGGGCTTCCATCAATTTTCACCAGTAGAAAACCCCAATTCTTTTTCATTTTCTTGTTTTATATCTGTGTTGCAACCAATTTCCGTCGGTGTATCCGTTTGGTCGGACCTGCAATTGAAGAAGAATGCGAGGGTGTGGCCCCCCGATTCACCTCCGGTGTGAGAATAAGTTAACTGGTTCTTTTATGAGTAAAGGTAAACGCAGAGTGTTTGTGTTGTGTGTAAGTGATTGAATGAATGATATCAAACCTCTGTTAACCTTTTTATTCTCTATGCTGGCAGTTATCGGAGAGTAGGACGAATGGAGAACGTGTCCCACGTTCCCACGTTCCCAGGGAACACAACTGAATGGACCGTTGCACATAACTGGGCCGAATGATATGGGTCCTCGCCAGTCTGGAGCCTCTCCAAGCCAATTATCCTCATTGGGCTTTCGGTCCAGCCCGGTAAGAAGTTGGGCCTCTAACATGTCCCTAGGCTTCGTTCGGAATTATCCTCAGGACGAAGGCTAAAGCCCAAGCCCATCTTCGGAAGTCTGTCTTCGTACGTGTCCTTCGGATAAGGATGGCGATGGACAAGGCCGAGACGCCTCCTGGGAAGTCGTGTCCCTTTATGGATGACAACTGTCTGTCCTTGAGATTCGTGCTTCAATCCCCGCCGTTGAATATGAAACGGCTCCGTCCAAACGTCACATCCCTGTATATAAACCTTCTAGACCCATTCAGTCCCCACTTTTACGCCTATCGATTGAACAAAACACCAGAGTCAAAAACTTTTATCTCAGAGCTTTTTGCAAACAACGATTGGAAACGTCGATTCATCGTCGGTCATCTTCTCTTCTCCGACTCCGGTGGACGTCTACATTCAAGCAACTTATCCTCAAGAACTCAGCCTCGTCAAGGATCTTCAAATAAGTAAGTAACATTTCCCTTCTCACTTCTTTACCATAACTATTCTGCACTCTATACATTCGTGTATGTGTTTATACGTATATGCGCATGAAGTTGCCTGTGATTCTCAAATATTGTATGTTCATGCCTGCAAGTAGTTAGGTGGCCTTTGATGTACCATTTTATCCTTTAATTGTTTCCCTCTACGATTACGGAATTGGTCTGGAGAACGGCCTGGGCAAGAACTTCCTTCGGGATCTTCGAACCCTGAGAACACTTTTCATACCAGTCCGACCGCTTTAGAACTCCTAGGAACCCTCTAATCTCCCGAAAATTTAGGCCTTCAGATCCCTTTGACCTAGGCCGTAGGTGTCCCGACCGATCCTGGCTCACTGTACTCGGCCCTTCTTTCCTTTTGAATTCCTTTTTCTTTATCCGAGTACAAGGCTAACCGTCTCTTCATTTCCGAATGCAGGGACATGGATCGGTCAACCGAAGGTGCCGGTCCTTCGGAGGTATCACCGTTTAGTGATGTCGGGGAGTATCCTGCGGCGAACTTTCGGTCGCACCTGACTGAGGAAAAAATAGAAGAATTCCATTCCAAATACCAAGTAGAGAGGAAGGTCTGGTACTTCTTCACTCCTAGGAAGAGAGACCGTATTTGGCACAACCCTGAGGTTCCACCTCTCTTCGGCGGAAGCGTGGCCACCGGCATATCCGAAATGGCCTTCAAATGTGGCTTTCGGCTGCCGATGCTGCCAATACTGAAAAAATTGCTGAGGCAAGTTGGGATCGCCATAGGACAGCTGGATCCGAACAGCTTTTTCCATATAAACGCTTTCCAAGCCCGATGCTTAGCTAAAGGGATGACTCCGAGGACAACCCTGTTCTGGCATCATTATGAGCTTCGGAGGAATTCCAAAAGCAACGGCTTCTACACTATCGCTCGTCGGACCGGCAGGGCCGATTGGGCTCAAACGAACTCCAACAATAGGGGGGCCCATGAGAAGTGGGTTTTCATCTCGGGCCCGAGAATGGAGAAGTACGGCCGCTGGCAGGATCTGGACCCGTCGAGGTTGCAGTATCCCGAGATGTTGGAGGCGGACAAACACGATTATCGTCTTCTTTGTGAACTCGATATGGATAGGGTTCCCCTATCGGACAGCCGGGATAACGACTGGTTGGTCGCCCTCTGGGGTAATGGTAACATTTATCCTTACTCCTTTCCATCCGAGTGTTTCCTTTACTGTATTTTTATTTCTTGTTGCCAATGTTTGACACTCTTGTTTTTGTGCAGTGTCTTCTCTTGGTCATATTATTGAGCGCAAACGCAAGAAGGCAGCTCAACTCTCGATAGCTGCTACAACCGAAGCTGATGCTGCCGCTCAATCGGCCGGCAAGGAGCTGGAATCTGTTCCCGACACCGGTGGGAGAAGCGAAACTCCAGTGGCTTCTCCTCCGCGAGATCAGGGGGATGGTATCGTCCAGGCCCTCTCAACCGATTCCCGAAAAAGGGGTCGGTCGGGAGATGCCGGACTGAAAGTATACCATCCTCCCTGGGGAGTCATTGAGACGGATCAAATCATTGTCCCTGCCCCCCAGCTGTCTACCGTAGTAGGTCCCGATCTTTGCCGGGGTCTTATTCTGCCAGCCGACAGGCCCACGTTTGCTAAGGCAAACGACCTTGAGGCTTGTACTGAAATGCTGGCTCTGCTCTCCATGGTAAGCTTTTTTTTTTTTTTTTTTTTCTTCGGTGTTATTTCTTTCACTTGTATTCAGTGTTTAATTCTTTTCCCTTGTTTGTTTCCAGGGGGTCTCTTGGTCGGCCGTAGTGACTGAACGGATGGAGGGTATACAGAAAAAGCTGGAGGCAGCCAACCAGACTGAAGTTCGGGCAGTCAAGGCTGAAGAGGACCTCCGGAATGCAACTTCTGACTTGGAGAGGGTCACCGGCCAATCTAACTCCTTGAAGGCCGAGAATGATGCCTTGAAGGCAAAGTTGCAGGAGATGGACGCCTTGAGGGCTAGGGTCGAGCGGAGAAACAAGCAGCTCAAGCTTTCAAGGAAAAATGTTCGGAAGCTGCAGAAGACCCTGGAGCTGACCGAAGAAAGATGCTACCAAATGGGGTATGACGGCGCTGTGCTGAAGGCACATTCTTTGGGCTTCGATCATACTCAGCTGGTAGATCCTTCGCTCGGGATGACGGATCCGGTTGGTCGGGAGGGGTCTGATCAACCCTTAGAGGTTTCTTCGGGCGAAGATGAGTCTCTCTCCGACGAACCTCCAGCTGATGAAGCCTTGTAATATTTTCGTAGCTTTTTAATATTTTCGAACTTGTAATATTTAACTTTGCCTTCGGGCTCACTATTCGTGCCTTAGGGCTTGTAATATTTTACTTTGCCTTCGGGCTTGTTTTATATAAGTCTGCCTTTGCATAATATTCTTTTGTATGCGTCTTCGGCTTCGGCCTTAATTTGGCTTCTGTTTCTGTTCATGCGTCTTTGGCTTTGATTTGCCTTGGCATGATTCTTCTTTTTTTTTTATGCCTCTTCGGCTTCATTTTGCCTTAGCATATTTATTTTATTTTTATGCATCTTCGGCCATTTTTGCCTTAGCATATTTATTTTATTTTTATGCATCTTCGGCCATTTTTGCCTTAGCATAATTCTTGCCTTTTTGTGCATATTTGGTCGTAACCTAGCTGCCCCCGAGTATTTAAGGGGTTTTGTAAATGATTAAGGTCTCGTTCGGTCGGTTGAAAAATATTTCCTCCCGGCCTTAATTAATGTCAAAGCAACTTGAATACTAAGGCAATTTTGTAAGAGGCCAAATTTTATTCGGTCGGCCCCAAATTTGGATTCGTCAAGTATTTGTAGCTTAAAACACAATGTACTTGAACACTACCAATAAGTTAAGGGGCGCATGTTTTATACGGTCGGCCCCAAACATGGGTCTATTAAGCTTAATATTGCGTACTTAGCTTTTTGGCTATAAATGTACTTAGCTTAACAATAACGGATAAAAAATGGAGCAAAACAATCTTTTCATTAACCATGCAACTCTTACATAGATTTGATTACAGATTGATGCTAGCTTATGGAATTCAGAATAAAGTTGCATAAGACAAAATACTGAAGTAAAAAGCAATAAAAGTTGGACCAGTATGCTTACTGGTAGAAACGGCGAAGGCGAGCGGCGTGCCAGGTGTTTTTGATTGGGCTGCCGTCCGGATGAGCCAATTTGTAGGTGCCTGATCGGACCACTTCAATCACCACATATGGACCTTCCCAGTTGGGCATAAGCTTGCCTTTTTTTGCTGGCATGGAGGTGGCTAACTCCCGAAGCACTAAGTCCCCGGCTCGAAAAGATCTCTTCTTCACCCCCGAATCATAGTACTGGGCTGCCTGCAGTTGGTACCTTAAGTTTCTTTGGTGGGCAGCCTCTCTTTCTTCTTCTAGTAAGTCCACATTTGCTCGAAGTCCGAACTCATTTGTCTCCACGTTAAACATTTCTGTTCGGTACGACTCTAGACCAACTTCGACAGGTAGAAGGGCATCAGTTCCGAAGGCCAGTTTGAAAGGTGTTTCCCCGGTTGAAGATCTTGTAGTGGTTCGGTAAGCCCATAGGACCCATGGTAGTTCTTCAGCCCAAAGTCCCTTAGCTTCCCCTAGCCTTTTCTTGATTCCATCAAAAATGATTTTGTTGGCCGCCTCGATCGCCCCGTTTCCCTGGGGATGCCCTACCGAACTGAACTTCTGTTTTATCCCGAATTGAGCCAGGAATTTTCTGAACTTGCTCCCAATGAATTGAGTACCGTTATCGGACACACAAACCATAGGTATGCCAAACCTCAAGATCACCTGTTCCAGCATGAATTTCTTCGCGGCCTCTTCGGTAATGGCCGAAAGGGGTTTTGCTTCTATCCACTTTGTCATATAGTCGATTGCCACAATACAGTATTTCGCTTGCTTAGTGCTGGTGGGTAGGATCCCCACAATATCGACCGCCCACATAGCAAATGGGATCGGGCTAAGGACTGAAGACATCTCTTCGGGAGGTTGCTTCGGGATTGTGCTGAATATCTGGCATTGCTTGCATTTCTTTGCATACTCTGTGGCATCTCCTTTCATTTTTGGCCAGAAGAATCCCTGCCTAAGGATCTTGAAGGCTAAGGATCGTCCTGCCAAATGTTCTCCACAAATCCCTTCATGAACCGTCTCCAAAGCAAGCTGTTGTTCATCTTTGTCTAAACATCTGAGTAGCGGCTGGCTTACCGATCGTCTGAACAAACGGCCCCCGACCAGAGTGTAATTTCCCGACCGATACTTAACCTTCTGTGCTTCCCTTCGGTCAAGTGGTAAGATGCCTTTTTCCAAGAAGGCCCTGATGGGAGTCATCCAATTGACCCCTTGATGAATTTCCATGCACTGCTTCTTGTCTATCGAAGGTGTCTTTACTTCGGTCAGATAGATGGACCCACTTAGGTTTTGGGTTTCTGCCGAAGCTAACCTCGAGAGGGCGTCTGCCCGACTGTTGTTTTCTCTAGCTACTTGAGTTAACTCGAAAGTTTCAAATAGCAAAGATTGTTCACGTACCTTAAGGGCGTATGCCTTGGTTCGGGGATCTTTTTGCCCATACTCTCCTGAGAACTGTTTTACCACCAACATTGAATCACTGAACGCCCTTATGTGCTTAACTTCCAAATTTCTTGCCAAATCTAGCCCGGCCAAGAGTGCTTCATATTCGGCTTCGTTGCTCGTCAACGGGAAAGTGAACCTGATAGCTTGACAAATCTCGAATCCTTCTGGGCTTGTAAGAGTTAGCCCTGCCCCGCACTTTTCCTTGGCGACCGAACCATCGACAAACAACTTCCATTTTCCCGGTGTCTGAATCATTTGTTCTTCAGGAGCTAAGTCATTCGGCCCCGAAAAAGAGCATTCTACTATGAAGTCCGCCAATGCTTGGGCTTTGATCGAAGTCCTTGGTGTATACTCCAAATCATGCTCCCCCAATTCGATCGCCCAAGCAACCACTCTGCCCGATGCCTCTGGCCTTTGCAATATTTTCTTTAACGGCTGATCGGTTACAACTTTGATTGTCCTTCCCTGGAAATAGTGCCTTAGCTTTCTTGCGGCCACTACCAGTCCATAAGCGAACTTCTCTGCATTCGGATATCTTGTTTCTGCATCCTTGAGAATATGAGAGACATAGAATACCGGATGCTGGTTTCCTTCATGTTCTTTGACCAACACGGCTCCAAGTGTTCGGTCGTTCACAGCCAAGTACAGCTGCAATGTCTCCTTCGGGTCGGGTCTCATTAAGAGTGGGGCTTTCACCAAGTACTCTTTAACATCCTCGAATGCTTTCTGGCAATTTGGCCCCCACTCGAAATTCTTGGACCCCCGAAGCACTTCAAAGAATGGTAAGGCCTTTTCGGCCGATCGGGAGATGAACCTCCTCAGGGCTGCTAGCCGTCCGGTCAGCTTTTGAATGTCCCTGATTGTCTTCGGTGCCTCCATATCAATGACTGCTTTAATCTTCTCCGGATTGGCTTCAATTCCTCTGGCGCTAACCATGTATCCCAGAAATTTCCCACTATTCACTCCAAACGTACATTTGTTCGGATTGATCCTCATGTTGTTTCTTCTGAGCGTTTCAAAACATTCCCTCAGATCTTCGGCATGATCCCTGAAAAGGGACTTAACAATCATATCGTCCACGTAGCATTCCATGTTCCGGCCGATCTGGGCTTTGAACACTTTGTTGATCATCTTTTGGAATGTTGCCCCGGCGTTCTTCAAGCCGAAGGGCATCTTGATGTAGGCATAAGTGCCATTCGGTGTGATGAATGCTGTCTTGGGAACGTCCTCAGCATTCATGGCAATTTGGTGGTATCCTGAGAATGCATCCAGGAAACTGAGTATTTGATGCCCCGAAGTAGCATCTATCAGTTGGTCAATGTTTGGCAAGGGATAGTGGTCTTTCGGGCAATGCTTATTCAGGTCGGTGTAGTCGACACACATCCTCCACTTGCCATTAGATTTCTTCACCACCACTACGTTTGCCAACCAATCGGGATAGTCTATCTCTTCAATGAACTTTGCTTCCAGCAATTTTTCGACTTCAACTTGGATTACTTTCTGCCTTTCCATGGCGAAATTCCTCTTCTTTTGTCTTACGGGCTTGGCTTCGGGAGCCACATTTAAACAGTGTTTGGCAACCGCAGGGTCCAAACCTGGCATATCTTCGGGATTCCATGCGAATACGTCGTGGAATTCCCTAATGACCTTGATGACTTTCTCTTTTAATTTCGGCTCCATGTTCTTTCCAATTTGGATCATCTTTCCCGACTGACCCACGTATAGTTCTACCTCTTCGGTCTCTGCAGCCGGCTCAGCAATCGGGCTTGACAGGTCGGCCCCAAACTTTTCCAACTCAATGTTCAGCAGTTGGTGGCTGCCCCCAGCTTCGGTCTCATTTCTTTTCCTCTTTCCGGCTTCGGTCATCTCAATGTCTTTGTCTTTTTCCAAATCCTCCAACATGATTATTCTGGCGGCTTTCTGATCGCCTCTCATTTCTCCAACTCCATGTTCTGTTGGGAACTTCAACTTCAGATGAGGGACAGAGAACACGGCCTGGAACAAAGATAAGGCTGGCCTTCCCAAAATTCCGTTGTACGGACTATCGACCCGGACGACATAGAACTTTGCTTCCTTCACCACAGTGTATGGCACTTTTCCCATCATGACAGACAAAGTGATGGTCCCTTCTATCGGTACAGGCTGATTACCGAAACCATACAAGGGTGCCTCGTGGCATGGCTCCAACTGTTCACCTCCCAAATTCATCTTGCAATATGTCCGGTGATATAGAATGTTGACTGAGCTCCCTTCGTCCACCAGCACTCTCCATATCTTGTTTTCCCCGATTACTGGGTTTATAACAAGTGGGTCTTCGTGCGGCCATATCACGTCCTCGTAGTCATCTTCTGTGAAGGAGATAGGCAATGGTTGCTTAGCTGAACTTGACTGGTACAGGTTGTAGATCTGTCTGGCGTACTTTTTCCTTGCTGTCTTACTGTCCCGATCAAGCACTGTTCCTCCGGAAATTGTCCTGACCTCCCCTCGGTACTTCTCCGAACTCTCAGCTTCCTTCCTTTTCTCCTTGGACTCGAGTTTGTCCCTCAAGTCGCCCACAAATTGGGTCAGTTCCCCATCTTTGATCATTCTTTCAATTAACTTCTTCAAATGATAGCACTCCTCGGTGTTGTGACCTTTGTCCCGATGGTAGTCACAATACTTGCTGTCGTTTCTTCTGTTCTCAGGGGTCTTCAACTTGGGTGGTCTGACAAACCCAGGTTTACCCTTTATCTCATGGAGAATCTTCGAGATAGGTGTGTTTAACGGTGTGAACACAGTGCTATCTCTATCTCTTCTTCGTTCGGCCCCTTTGTCGGGCCTTGTATCATTCATCCTGCTCTTGATATCTCCTCGACCCCTTCGGTCGTCTCTTCTGTCATCCCTTCGGTCATCCCTCCTGTCATACCTATCATTTTTCTTCTCCTTGTACCCCCCAATTGATTCCAATTTTCTTCTAATGGCCTCTCCTCTCACATATATATCATTTAAAGATTTGGGAGGCATATCATAAAGAGAGGACCGAAGCTTCTTACCTTTGACAGGGTCGAGGCCTGCTGCGAGGAATCCAGCCGCCTTGACTTTGTCCAGGTTGGTGACCATACCAGCTTCTTCTTTGAACCTTGCTAAGTAATCACCCAAATCTTCGTTCGGCCCCTGCCTGCAGTGGATCAGTGCTTCAGTATCCTTCTCTCTTCGGCACAAATGTGAGTAGTGCCTCAAGAATTTTTTCTTCACTTGCTCATACGAGCCTATCGACCTAGGTCTCAGCGACCTGTACCACATGGATGCATTCCCCTTCAGGTAGGTCTTGAACATCTTACATAGCATCACATCGCAGTGCCCCATCCCAGTCATGAGCGATTCATATTTCTCACAATGATCTTCGGGGTCACCCTTTCCGTTAAATTCATTCATCTTCGGGAACTGCCTTCCGGGAGGCGGTCGAAAGTGTTCGACGTCTTCGGTCACCACTGGCTCGTGGCTGACCTTTCTCTCTCCAAACATGGCCTTCTCAATTCTCCGGATGCGATCGTCCGTGTGTGGGCCCTCCTCTTCCGAATCGGAGGAATAAACCACCTTTGACCGGGTTCTCCTCGAGTTTGATTCAGAGTCCCCTGACTCATCTTCATCAATTCTGGTTCTTGGTCTTTTGTCTCTTCGGTCGTCCAACTCCGGGTCTTCGGCTTCTAGAGCCTCACGGAGTACCTTTTCCTGTAACTCGATCTCCTCCCTTTGGAGCTTTAGGGCTTCTAGCCTCAAACGGTCGGCCTCCCTTTTTTTGGCCAGACGTTCGGCCTCCCTGCTGCTTTTCTCTTTATCTATCTCTTTCCGTTTCCCCTTGGCTTTTTGTTCTTCTCGCCACTTCATCAGAATTTCCCGTTGCTCTTCGGGAGACGGTACGTCCCCCTCTTCGTCGAAAATCAAATGTCTTGGGGTGATGGGAGGAGTGGTGCGAGTATTTACAGCCATAGTGCCATCGTCAGCCGTTGGTATTTCGGTTTCATTCGCCATTACTAACAATATAATCCAACACAAACGTAACTCTGTGTTCCCACAGATGGCGCCAAATGTTGCAACCAATTTCCGTCGGTGTATCCGTTCGGTCGGACCTGCAATTGAAGAAGAATGCGAGGGTGTGGCCCCCCGATTCACCTCCGGTGTGAGAATAAGTTAACTGGTTCTTTTATGAGTAAAGGTAAACGCAGAGTGTTTGTGTTGTGTGTAAGTGATTGAATGAATGATATCAAACCTCTGTTAACCTTTTTATTCTCTATGCTGGCAGTTATCGGAGAGTAGGACGAATGGAGAACGTGTCCCACGTTCCCACGTTCCCAGGGAACACAACTGAATGGACCGTTGCACATAACTGGGCCGAATGATATGGGCCCTCGCCAGTCTGGAGCCTCTCCAAGCCAATTATCCTCATTGGGCTTTCGGTCCAGCCCGGTAAGAAGTTGGGCCTCTAACAATCTGCTTTCCTTCAATAAGTTCCCAATTTATTTGGGTTTCAATAAGTTTTCAATTTATTTGGGTTTTGTTAGTCTCTCCTTATGAGACTATAGTTTTTTGCTTTGATTGGGTTTTGATGTTTTCCATAATCGAGGTGATAGATCGGCAAGATTTTCATGGTTTTGATTCAAGAATGAAGGTTATTATGGGATCGCGTCTATGGTCGTTTGCACAGAACAATCCTATGAAAACAAGTACATACTTTCAATCATCTTCAAATCGTTTGGTTACCTCTAGGAATGATTCAACAGTGATCCCCTTAAGCGTCTGTCCTTTCGATTGTATTTGTAGATGTCGTATGGCTTTTGATTAATGAATTGATTCTTTTTTTCAAAAAAATAAAATAAAATGGTGGAATCCAGTTACTAGTAGAGACGTGGTCACCGAAAGTTACGTTGTAAAATATGTTTAATTTTTTTTTACTACTATTTTGTATCCATAATTATACATCCATTTTTTAATAGGTATTTTTTTTACCCTTATGATTAACTATTTTAATTTTTTTAATAAAATATCTTTAATATGCTATATATTTTTCCTCATGATTAACTATATAAGTTTTTTAATTTTTTTGTAAAATTTACTTTTACAAATTGGGTTGCTTGATTTGATTTAGGTAAATTGTTAAAAAAAATTAAAAAATTTAATTTGTATAATAAATTTAAATTTTCTATATAACAATTTTGTAAAAATTTATAAATTTTTAATTTTTTTATTATACTTAACATAATTTCAATTATTTTTACTATAATCTATAATAGATATATATTTTTTTGAACAACGTATTATAATATTTCTACTTTTATTTTATATAGAAATTTTTTATATAAGTTTATAATTAACTTTTTTATCTATTTTTTATCAACATAATTAGTAGTTATACAAAAAATGATTTTGTTAATAGATAATTCAAACAAAAAAAATTGTGTAACCAAAAGTTACATAATGGTTAGGTTTTTAGTTGGAAAATTTAACTCAATACAGTTAAACCTCGATAAATAAATATGCTCGGGACCGAAAATTTTTATTCATTAATTGAGAATATTCGTTTAACGAGATCAAAAATACATTGTCTTTATTATGTTGGGATCAGAAAAAATTATTCATTTGACGAGCTTATTAGTTTATCGAATATTCATGAGGCTCTACCGTATGTTAGTTCCAAGAACTTTTAAGTTGCTCTGTAACTCCAAAATTGCATAAACAAACAAGACGAGACCCGTTGTTGCAATCTGAAAAGCAATTGCTTGCAATCTGTTGTTGACCAAATATGCAACTTTTACCATATTTTTGCAAAAATATTTGAAAACATAAATATTTTGATAATTTCACTTTAAATAATAATCAAATACTCATATTTGTAATCAAATACAACTATAAGAATTCAAATGATCTTAGAAAATACAGTATGATATGTATGTGAATTACTCTTGAAGAAACGAAATAATATTGGTGTAGTAAAATTGGACGCCAAGTTTACCAGATTATTTATTCCGTATTCAACTTTCTGTTTTTACATCAATACGATTTGTGTTATACAGTATTATGTCGAGATTTTATTCGAGTCCAGAGTACTCAAAACGGTTTTCAGCCTCAAATGTAATATTCTCATCAAGTAACGTTACCTGAGTACTAATCTAAAATGAAGGGAGTACAATTTAGTAGTGTACATACAAATTTTTCGACTATCCTAAAATGTCAATTTGTTGGTAGTTTCGCTGCAAAACTTTGAGCATGTGGAACTCATGGGTTAAAAGGGTATACAATCTCAATCTGTTGGTAGATGATTCGTCTTTCTATAGGGCTTTCTTGATTTCAAAGAAGTTAGGTCTTTCCCTGTTTGCATTATCAACATCATCTGGAGATGCAACTGCAACCACAACACCGTTGTCTTTTATTGAATTGATTGTTTCCGCAAATTCCTTAAAGTCAGCCCAGCTTCACAAGGTGATATACATGAAAATACAAGAAGTTAGGTCGTACAATTTTAGAAGAATTCAGTATAATTAAGAATTTCACTAATGAAATTCGATAAAATCATGTGAAATCATAGTCAAGATCTTATTTATCACCCAAAGTGAATATAAGAACAGGGACCTGATGAAAAGTTATAGCCCTAATAGCAAACGTTTATACTTTATAGTACTATGAAGGAAACTCACTTAAAAAGCTAGCAATTAAAACAAACTGTATTCATTAATTGAAAAGAACAGTTACCTTGTTGATAGTATCTCTTCACGTCTCTTTTGTCTTTCTTCTTCTTCAACGCCCAGTAAGTATCGCAATAAACTGCAAGTAACATAGACACTCATTAACTATAATGCAAATAATTAAAAATAACAAGAACCATTTCACAATCTGGGAGAAAAACCCACATTACTTGATATAGATCATGAACTTGAAATACAAAAATGAAAAAAATAAGTGCTTCTGCACAGTGGACATAAATACACTACATGGCATCTTCTATGTCGACAAGAATACAGGCCTAATTTTATATGTTTTTTTTTCAGAAAGAGCTCCAGATATGTGGAAAGTAATAATTCATCTTAATTTAAAAGCAGTAAAAACTCTATTCTTTCATTTGTACCCTGGGAAAGATAATAAGTTAATACAGTAATATATCGGTGGTTATTTGTTTGGCACAGATGACAGAACCCACCAATACATGCAATAGAAGTGAAGAAGATAAAGGGAAGATCTTATTAGGGTATTATATCAAAGTGCCCACCATTCTCATCAAAAACTATCAAGTGACTACCCGATTTCCACCGGGACTCATTTAAGCCACTATAATCATTATATACATCACTATGTTAAATCTTGAAAAAATATTAATGGAAAAGTTAACAAACAGATGATGTGTTTGCTACAATCTTTTTATATTTCTTTTTAATCTTCGGCTCTAGTTCTTTTTTGTAATCCATGTGCCTCGCACATCATCTGTTGATTAGGATTCCATTAACTTTTCTATTAAGTATTTTTCAAAATTTAACAGAGTGATATATACAATGATTATAGTGGCTAAAATGAGTTCCCGTGGAGATCGGGTAGTCACTTGATAGTTTTTGGCGAGAATGGTGGGCACTTTGATATAAAACCCGATCTTATTAGTGACTGGAATTATAGAAAAGAGTAAACTATAAAAAAGGAACAGAAGAACTGGCATAAGATAATTTATAAATTCCAATTGCAACTTCTAAGAGAGTCTAGAGATTGTAATAACTAATAAGTAAAAACTCCAGCTTTGAGCTTACCTACTATAACCTTTAGCATCAGGTAACTGGTAGGAATCTACTTCTCCAATAGTCCCAATAATTGCTTTAGTAAGAGCATCATTATCCATTTCTAACTCTCGCAGAAAATCACTGGTCCTGTCGTATACATCTAGTGTCTTCAACAAATTGGGATCCCGATAGGACAAGAACGAAAAGACTCCTGTGTAAATTATTTAGTAAATAAATACATCGGAGTAGGAAACTTAAATAAGGCATAGCCATGAGAGGGGAAAGTACCTGAGTGTGTGTCAAAATCACAGAATCCTCCATAAGCCCCGCCACTAACACGTACACGATCCCATAACCATGTATTGCTGATATGCTTAGAAATGACATACGCACTCCCGTTAAATTCATACCCAGTTTCATAGAGGTTCGCCGCTTTTCCAACATAATTCACCTGCTTAAAGATAAACTTAAGCTTGCGAACAAAAGCACAAAGGAAAAATATTCATTCAAAGCTATTTATTTGTTTACCTGGGTTGGAATCACAATAGCTTCACTAGTTGAAGGAAGTCGAGCATTCCACGTTTCTGATTTGACTGAGGAAGATGTTGGAAGCAAATCAAGAAACTTGCTAACATACTTCTCTGAGTTTGTGAGGTTCTTCCCATCAGCCGTAAGATTTATAAGGCAACCTGATTTTGTAAATAAGGATTTGCGGATCTCCTCCAATGATGAAGAAATCTCATTCCAGTTTAGGTCAACTTTCTCTTCAAGAGATTGCAAAAATTCCAGATAACTGTAAATACACACAAGATAAAAACTACATTAACGCCATTCTGATCATCTACAATGCTACAGGTGTCAGATACAGTGAATGTGTGGAATTAAAATACCAAAAATGGAAATGCACAATAGAAGCTATATTCACGCAATTAAAATACTTTTAATCACCAATCACCTGATGTATTGCACTAAACTGGCAAGACCACATGAAATTTCCATAAACTTGTAACCGAGAAACTAAGGAAACTGTTAAGTTACTAGCTCTCCTAAAACCTCAAGGTGTTACGAGGAAGGGTTAATTGGATCATAACACTTCCCCTCACTCGGAAGGGTAATTTTTGGGCCAGAGAGTGGATCACTAGAAGCCTATCTTTGGGGCAATAATCAACCCTAATGTTTTTTTTTTTTGCTAAATAATAATCAACCCTAATGTTTAAATTGACAAATTGAAAATTTTTGGGGTAGGAAAGTTCGAACCGGATGACACCATGTTAAGCTACCAACTCTCCTAAAACCTGGTGTTAGGAAGGCTTGATTGAATCATATTATATGTTTAACATGAATTCTAAAAGTTCCTGACTAAAGTCAGCATAAAATAATTGGGTATTTACAAACCTTTTTAATCTGATACATCTGTCCCTATATACAAGTTAGAAACTTAGCAAAAAAAAAAAGTTAGAAACTGATAAAATAGTTCACTAAGCACCAAAGCAAGCCCTTCACTCTGTTTTCATTTTCAATGCGAAAATAGAAAACCATCATTAAATTTTCTCAAATCACTATTTGTTGTGTGATTTATTGAATCTCATGTTTGTAAACCAAGGGAGTACTTACTAAGTTACATAAAGGCAAGCAGGCTCTTAGTTCTTTATTTTGGTCTTGACTACTACTTTACCAGTTATTACACCCCTGACCCCCCCCCCCCAACATACACACAAAGCCTAAGTCATTCCGCAAGAAAAGTAACCAGCAGATAATTTAAGTATAAAGGAAAAAGTTCATATGAGAACTTTTATTCATTGGAGAATCACAGAACCAATATGTCCTGCACAACTTTTTTTTTTCTGTTCTGTAGAATTTGTTGCCGTAGATTTTGACGGAGTCATATATTTTTCTCAGACAACTTCTAGAAAAAAACACTTCCATTTTTGCCGACAAGAACTGTATTCTCTATTTCTCCTTCTAGAGTGTTCTCCAGAAAACCCTACTCGTATATATATGTGTGTGAGTGTGTGTGTGTGTGTCAATATTTACCTTACACCACCCATTTGTTCGCCTATCCACCCTGCAACATTCAACTTTGCTTCCATCCTTGCAGCCGCAATGCCATGACCACTGCCTTGCAGTTGGTCCTGAAACACATCACATTTGATCATATATAAAAGGGCAGAGAAAAAGTATGACCCATAATATCAAAGCAACAAATACCTCCATTTGAGCTTTGCTCTGGGAAATGAATTGTTTGAAACGCTTTTGGTCTGTAAACTGAACGTCTTGGATAATTTGATTGATCTACAGTTAAAACGTACGCTTATTCAGTTTTCTTGTATAGGAATTCTCAGAAATTAAAGTCACCAGTTTATTACAGTCATTACAGAAACATATTTTATTATTAACTTCTACACAGTAACAATATGGCAGATTATATGAAGCAGTGGTGCAGTACTATGAGATATATGCACAAAGAATAATAAATTTAGGGCAGACTCAATTCTAAATGTTTTATTTTTTTTAATTAAAGTAGAACAGAATAATGCCTCTGCAAATGAGCTGGCTACTGTGCAGATCACTATGATATGATAGTCATATTAAACATGTAAAAGGTGATGTGCAGATCACTATCATAGTGATAGTCACTATGATAGCTTGCCTACACAAAAAGACACTAAATCAGAGAGAAGAACCAGCTTCCCTCCCTAATGTACACACACAGTTCCAACATTTATATTACACAGAAGCATACAGCTAACGGCTTAAAGTATATTTCCTGCATCATCCATTACACTAAACTTAATGCCAGAGAGTGGCTACAACAAAAGAACTACACAAAATCCCCACCCTCCTGATATACCTGGAAAAAAGAGCAGAGAAATCCTAAAAGTTCTACCCAGAAGAGCCAGTTTCTTGAATGAAATTTTGCATACTGATAATTCAACATGTCAATACTTAAGCAAACTAGCACCATCTCCTTGCAATCTCGCATGCCTACGTTGATAAAAGCCCTATTACAGTTTTTTTCCCGAGTTTTTGGCTATCCAACAGCCGAGTAGGACCGGAAAGACTAAAAGACTACTTGGTAAATTCCTAATTCATATTAAAAACTGTAAAACGTCACATATAAACAAATCCAAGCTTACTAAAAATTCATCAGCCATAAAGGGAACAAGCAGATAATAGGTTTAAAACTAACATTTTATTTATCACCATAATGCAACTTGAGATGCTTGATGCTTAATATCAAGTCAAATGAAATCATACATATCAATCTTCATTAACTTTCCTGTTTGGTAATTCATCCAAGATAAAAGTGTGTACATATTGTAGCATTATATACATAAACATGCATCTATTACTGAGGTTTGTTAATACATTTATCTGAGCTCTATAAACACAAGTCTTGAATGTTCAAGTAAATCAACTCAATTTATCACGCCCAAAAAGAATAAATAGTTCATCAACAAATCCAGGAGCATATAAAGAGTTTTCAGCTAATCATACATGTTTCTAAGTATGTAAAGGAAAGTATACCAGGTTAAAAAGATCTTCAGTGCGCCCAGACATTGCTTTGCCTCGAACAATCATATGGCTACATGGATTCACTTTGCCTCTTACTGATGATGTGAATGGATATACTGATATTCCTCCAGTTTTTCTTCCAATCAACTGATTGAGTTGTACAAATTCCATGTCTTTCGTACCCATCTCCATCAGTGATTGACTGTCAACAATTTTACCAAACTGGATTTAGAACATCTATCCATATATTCATACAACAATAAGAATGCGTAGGTGACCACTCATGTATAATAGTTTTAACTTCACGAAAATTAAAATTTCACTCTTCAAAAGCACTTAGTCAATGGGAATGATTTTCTTGTCTAAAATTACATGCTTACAATCCACAGCAAACTAACAGTTTTACCCCCCACCCCAAGTCTATGCAATACAAATATGCAATCCTAAAAACTAATATGAAACAGATGGAGCAAGTAAAACATACTGTTTCACTTCCATAATTGAATGCCCTAGATCTAAAGTATTACTACGTATTTAGATTTTATTCTCTCCGGTCAACGGGGTCATGTAACCCTACAACAAACCAATTTTGAGAAAGTGTATTGTACGGAGCTGGAACTCAATCTTAAAAAAAGAAGGTCGTACTAAGTGTCAACACACAATTAAATTTTTTAAGTAACATGATATTCTATAATCACGGAGCATATAAATATTTGCAACTTACCAGAACAACGGCACCAGAGGAAGAAGCTCTTGCTTTAGTGAACTCATGTCGAACAGAACTTCACTGTATAACACATCATTAGTGAAGAGGTCATGCTGCAAAACCTTTACTCCATTAATATCCCCTATCTGCGATTAACGAAGTTCGTAAGACCATCTGAACAAGATTATATCTTGGTTTAACAAAAACAGATATGCATGCAACTACAGTTACCTCAATTGGGATCTGTATAGGTTTTTTAGGTATGTCTTGAAGAGATAGGCTTGGAACACGCTTCAAGGCTTCTGGGGGGTCAGGGGTTTCCTGCTTTAATCGTAGCTCATGAGTAGCACGAGCCAATTTACCAAGATCTTCTTCAGTCATACCTGCCTTTAGATTATCCAAGAGTTCTCTCTCAGCTGCTTCATCACTAAAAGCCTTCTCTGCATCAGGCTGACAAAAATAACAGAAGTTGCAATTTAACAATTCCAATTTGATTCAAACCTATAAGAGATATTTATGCCTTTAATTTACCTGCATCTCAATGGTTACACGATGAGGATTATTCAAGATAAATTTCTCTATCAATGGGGCAAAAACAGCCTTGGAGCCTTCCTCAGCAATCCTGGCTTTCAGAGCCTTTAACGGCTTTTGATATTTTAATGGTTCAAATGGATCCATATCATATATCCATTTCCCCTAAAACACAAATCTTATGTAAGAACTCATTCCAAAATCAAGGTGGAAAATAAGTAGACCAGGATTCTTAAACAAGAGCATGATAAATAGCATTCTTACAATGGACTGAAGCATCAAAACCAAGCCACGAGGAGATGACCCGGTGTTGTTTTCCCTCAAAGAGAACTCTATTGTATTCATAGATGCTTCTACAGCATCTGTGTCAAAACCTGTCTCAGCCAAAGATTTCAGTGCATCCATTACTAGATCCTCGACCTTCTGGATATCCTCCTTAGAAACACCTTTTAATCCAATGCTAAATTGGGGCTGAAGTAATTCATTTTCAACCCCTCCTCCAACTATGGCCTCTCCCAAACTACTTTCAAGAAGGATTTTCCTTAAAGGAGAAGCAGGGGTTCCCAACAATAGATGGTCCAGGAAACCAAGGGCAAGCTCAGTTTCCAAGTCGAGCGGTTTATAAGATATCAACCAATTAAGGCAAACCATGTGCTTCTTTTCCATTTCACCACCTTCAGAGGCAGGATACTTTTTGATTATCCTTCTTGGCTCTGAAAATAGCTCCTGAGGTTTAATCATTGATTCGTTGGGAGCTGTACTCGCATCAAACATGTCTAGATAATCTGCAATTGAACATGAGAAGTGTCAAACCAAGTTAAAGTTATTTCCATACTTAATATTACATTTTATAAAATTGTAAAGAACTTGGGAAACGTTAAAAGCAACTTCTCTCGAAGCTGCAAGAATTACTATTATATAACCGCATAAGCAAGATTGTGATCCCCACGTATGTAAAAATAAGCATGGGGGGAAAGGTTTCCACCAATAAAACTGCATTATGCATGTATACATTAGAGCTACAAAAGAAGTATACGATTGTTCTTAAATCCCTATATCCTCTCATGTAGGCCCTTATGTGATCCTTTACCATAAGATTGGGAAGCATGTTTAGGCTCCATCTAGCTTAATAAATTTAAGAGCGCTCCGAGAAAGGTACCAGTTCAAAACTATTGTCTTCTGACTTTAAGAACATATTTCGCTGCAAATTTCATATATCTGTCTCTCAAAAATCGGTTGTAGTCCTAAATATTAAAAAGGGTAAATACCATTTTGGACCATAAAATTTTTCCGAAATACTCATCAACCCTCTGTGTACAATACAATACCTATAAAGTTCAGAACGTACAGAACCGACCTTTATACACATATTTTTCTTTATTTTTCTTCCTATATTACCCTGGTACTATACATGCAAGTTTTTGCTGTATCTACATATGTCTTACTTGTTGATATCATATGCAGTTCCATAGTTTGAAATATGACTTTCAAGTGTATATTGCTTCCACTCTTTTAGAAGGTAGAAATAGAATTATTAAGTACCACTAATCAATGGGTACCAAGACTTGCCGGTTATATGTACAAACTTATACTATTGATCTATTGTGTGCCAATATTTTTCATGCCAATAGAGGATTCATGTGACAAGTGTTTGAATAGTTCTCTGCAGTTGTCCATACAGTGGGAGCTTAAAATGCATTCAGCTCTGTTAGGCATAAAGGCATGCATGAATACATCTAATAACAAGCCTATTGTAATGTAATGCACTGCATTACTTACATGACCTCGTAACTGGGAACCTTTGGCTTTGTATGTACTTAAAGTTGTACTAGAATTAGTAGTCAAAAATCTGAAATAATAAATGTAATTATGCTATGTAATGGTGCTTGAAAGAACATCATTCGATCATGCCCCAAGAATGATGAAGAAGGATAACAAATAATGAAGTTGCAGACTAAAGATGAGAATAGTTTTAAGTTAAAATTCGAGAAGTCGGTATACTGGTTCGAGAAGTCTCATTCGAGAAATACAGAATTTCATGATAGAGAAGTCTACAATTCGAGAAGTCAAGAAAGCCAATTCAAAATGTCATCAAGTTGTCATTCGAGATGTCAAAATGACTTATTTGAGAAGTCACCATTCGAGAAGTCAACAAAGGCCAATTTTATATGTCTACAATTTGATAAGTCAGATATCACTCAGAGTTCTCGAATTGGGAACTTGGCCAAATTTCAAATCAATCACAGATAAACTTTGGAAGATTTTCAAGGACAAAAGATCAACAAAACCCTGAGCACCTACAGTGATCCAAATATTGCAGTGTGCACATGGCAAACCTACAATAAGCAAGTTTGGCTAAGCTTAAAAAAATGAATGACTTCAAGTTACTTTAAGTTATAAACTGAAAATTTTAAGTTGGTATCTATTTGTGTAATTTTATTGTTTTGTATAACTTGAGTTATTAAAGTGTAAAAATAAAAATATAATCATTAAGTTGAACATGTAAAATAAGTAGTTACAAAAGTACCCCTGACCAACTTCTGACTTTTATGTTGTTTCTTTAGCTTTAAGTCCTTTTTTAACTTATTAGACAAACAGTAATTCTTTTTAATTAAAGCCAAATTGAGTTTACGGACATGGCTTTAACGAAAGCCAAACAGTCTCAATGAAGCTTGGGAAGGAATTCAAGGAATAAACAACTACTGAAGTGGTACTTTTTAGTCCAAAGGACAAGAACTTTTTGTTAATTGTCAAATTACACAGTTTTAGTATAGATAGTTTGTAAACTAATTTGTCTTATCCTGGGAACAACCAAATTTGTAAAAGGTAAGTTGTGCACAGTTTATTAAGTGCACAAGTCCCTTAGTTAAGTTTTTTATAGCAAACACTAAGATTTCCCTCCAAGAAAAACAAGAAGCTGAGAATACTTTTGTGTTCACAAATTGTGGAAACACTTGAATCTTATATATCAATTAGATTTAAAGTAATCTTGTTATTTCCGCATTTCATATTCTTTAAACACACAACAGTTGCTAATAATTAAACAGAATTGAAGTAAGAAAAATCAAGAGAAGGTTAGTAAAAGTAATACATTCACCCCACCCTTCTTGTATTATTTTCATTGTGTATCTCATATCCAACAAGCTCCTCTATACTTCTACTTCTCTTGTCATAAGGTGGAATTGTGTACTACTGACTATTTCATGTGTGTTAACAACCTACAAATGTTGGGAAGCATTCAAATCATAAGTTCTACATTGTGTTTAACAATTGTTGGACTTTAGTGGACTGTTTTTGAACTGTTAACCAACGTCAAAATTTTTGCCTTCGTGATCTCACCAATTCTCCAATTCCCCTTGGTTAAGTTCAAGCCTGGTCGACCGTTTCCAACACTCGTAACACAAATGATAGGTCATCCTCTTGACCTTCTCTCCGACTAAAAGAAGATATGCCTTATGACATATCAATTATAATGTCATATAAAAGTACGAAAAGAAGCTCTGAACTCTCTCTCTGTAAACTAGCCGTTAACGGCATTCTTTGTTAACCTGGTTCGACTGACCGGCGGTTCGCCGGAAATTTAATCATTTTTCAAGCGTAGCTTTCTCTGTCTGTCTGCTTTTGTCTTTCCCCTCTCATTAACTTTGTAATTATATAGAGTAACCCCCTCTTGCATCCCCCCAACACCCCTGTCAACCCCCTCTTCAACCCCAGCCACCACCCTCCTTCTCTCGCCCCCCCACTCCCTCCTTCCCTCCGTCGACATATAACTAAACAAAACCCATAAACCCAACGCCAACATTAATTCCTGACCTCCCCCTTACGCTGATTTCAACTCAACCTCTCGCTCGCATTTATCGCAGGCACCTCATTTCGACTTCTCTCTCACTCGAACTCTCCCCCCCCCCCTCTATTGCGTGTCTATCTCTCGTCTCTTATCCCTTCTTCACTCTCTCTCAACCCGCTTCTCCCTCCTCTATCTCCTCAACCCCGTCGACCCGTCTAGTCCTTCACCCAATTCTTTCCCCCCTCCCCCATCTGTTTCCCCTTAACCCCCCTGTTCTTTTCTCCGTCGCCCCCCCCCCTTTGCATCTTTATTTTCGTTTGGTTTCCCTTCTTTATTTGATTTCTGTGTTGTTTTATGTGTTTTCTGTTTTCTGTATTTTTTTTTTTATTTTTTTTTGGTTCTGTGTTGTTTAGCTTTCTGGTCTTTTCGTCTAGTTTGATGTTTTCGGTTCTTTGTTTGCGCTGGTTCATTTGGTTAGTCGATGTTGCGTAATTTGCGTGTTGGGAGTTTGAATTTAGGTACCTTGACGGGCAAATTTCTGGAGCTAGTGGACGTGTTGAAGAAGCGTAGAGTGGATGTGGCGTGTATCCAAAAGACGAGGTGGAAGGGGGCGCGGTCAAGAGAAGCGAACGGGTATAAATTGTGGTATTCAGGTCTTGCCAACTCGAGGAACGGAGTGGGTATTCTTTTGGCGGAAGACCTAAAAGACAACGTCGTGGAAGTGAATAGGTGCAATGACAGGATCATGTCCGTCAAGGTGGTGGTGGGGGAGAGTGTGGTGAACGTGGTGTGTGCGTACGCCCCGCAAGGCGGTCTGGGCGACTCTGAGAAGGAGGCTTTTTGGGTCTGTTTAGACGGGCTGGTAGGAAGTATTCCTGCAGACCAATTTTTAGTGTTGGGTGGCGATTTCAACGGTCACATTGGTGAGAGGTCAGATGGTTTTCCCATTGCGCATGGGGGTTTTGGCTTCGGGTCCAGGAATGTCGGTGGGTCCGCACTGTTGGAGTTTGCTATGGCCCAGGAGTTGGTAATTGTAAATTCTGTTTTTCAGAAGAGGGCTGAGCACCTCATCACCTTTAGTAGTGGGGGACGCAGCACTCAAATCGATTACTTGTGCGCAGCCGGGACGCTAGAGCATGCGTGGATTGCAAGGTGTTCAGGAGTGAGGCGTGCGCTTCCCAGCACCGGCTGTTGGCCATGGATCTATCCATGGGGGGTCGAGTTGTTCGCAGGAAGAGAGAGTATAGACCAAGAATCCTTTGGAAAGACTTGAAGGGCGAGAAGGCGGCGGAATTCAGGGAGGCTTTGCTCAACGAAGGTTGTTTTGCGAGTGGTGGAGATGCTAACTTCAGGTGGACCAACATGGCGAAGGCCATTCGGAGTGTGGGCGAGAAGGTGGTGGGGGTTTCCTCAGGGAGGTTCAGTGGTCATAAGGAGTCGTGGTGGTGGAACGAGGAGGTTCAAAAGAAAGTTAAGGCTAAACTTGCGCTCTTTAAAGAGCTTTTATCGATCTGCGCAGGGCCGGAGAGGATTCTGAAGATGGAAGCATACAAGGTGGCGAGACGAGAGGCAAAAAAGGCCGTGGCGAAAGCTAAAGAGGAAGCTTATGAAGGGCTGTACAAACGCCTAGATACCAAGGAAGGAGCGAATGCCATCTTTAAGCTAGCTAAAGCTAGGGAGAGAGGGCGGCGCGACCTGGGTTCTGTTAAGTTTGTTAAGGATGAATCAGGCCTAGTGTTATTGAATGAAGATGCTATTAAGGAGAGGTGGACGTCGTATTTCCATAATCTTTTCAACGAGGCTAGGAGGAGTGGTGCCGGTGTGGAACAAGAGGTCTCTCTTTCGCATGTGCTTTCTATCGATTCCTGTGAGCGCATCAGCGAGGATGAAGTCAAGGGTGCCCTGCAAAAGATGGCTAGAGGGAAGGCGGTCGGTCCAGATCTTATCCCAATCGAGGTTTGGATGTGTCTTGGTGAGGTTGGCGTCCAATGGCTAACAGATCTGTTCAATGTTCTACTCTTGGGTGATAAGATGCCAGATGAATGGAGGCGTAGTGTTGTGGTCCCTTTTTTCAAGAATAAAGGCGATGCCCAGAGTTGTAGTAACTACCGGGGTATTAAATTACTCAGTCATACTATGAAACTTTGGGAGAGAGTGGTTGATAGTCGGATTAGAAGAGAAGTTGAAATCTCAGAGAATCAATTTGGATTTATGTCTGGGAGATCGACGACCGAGGCCATTCATCTCGTTAGACGCCTTATGGAGAAGTTCAGGGAACGTCGCAAAGACCTCCATTTGGTGTTCATTGATCTTGAGAAGGCTTATGATAGCATCCCCCGTGAAGCTATTTGGAAGAGCCTTGAGGAGAGGGGAGTGTCGTCGGCGTACGTTAGGGTGATTCAAGACATGTACTCTCAAGCTAGTTCTTGCGTTCGGACACCAGTGGGGGACTCTCGTTTCTTCCCTATTGAGATGGGGCTTCATCAGGGGTCGGCCCTAAGTCCTTTTCTTTTCGCCCTTATCCTTGATGTCATGTCGCGAGGGATTCAAGTTGATGTCCCTTGGTGCATGCTCTTCGCTGATGATATCGTGCTAGTGGCGGAATCGAGGGGGGAGGTGAACGAGAAATTGGAGCTTTGGAGATCTACTTTGGAGTCCCAAGGGCTACGTATGAGCCGTTCAAAAACCGAGTATCTCAGGTGTAACTTCAGTGGTGAGGCCAGCGAAGAAGGGGTGGAGGTTAGGATTGAAGACCAGATCGTCCCGCAGACGGATAAGTTCAAGTATTTGGGTTCGATCATCCAGAAGGAAGGTGAGATTGAAGCCGATGTCACGCATCGTATCAAGGCTGGTTGGCTAAGGTGGAGGGCAGCGTCAGGGGTGATGTGCGATAAGAAAGTTCCTTTAAAGTTGAAAGGGAAATTCTATAGAGCGGCTATCCGTCCTGCGATGTTATATGGTTCTGAGTGTTGGGCGGAGAAGAAAGCCCTCGTAAGCAAGTTGGAAGCGGCTGAAATGAGGATGTTGCGGTGGTCTTGTGGGCGCACGATGTTGGACAGAATCCCGAATTCGGTGTTTAGGAGCGAGCTTGAAGTGGCGCCTTTTTCTGCGAAAGTTAGGGAAGGAAGGTTGAGATGGTTCGGCCACGTCCGTAGGAGGCCGGCTGAAGCCCCAGTGAGGAGGGTCGAGAGTCTTTCGGTTGTTGGGGCGAGGAGGAGAGGCAGGCCGAGGAGGTCGTGGGAAGAGCAGCTCAGGCTGGATTTGAAGGCCTTAGACTTAAATGAGACCATGTTCGCGGATAGGTGTTCTTGGAGGCGGCGTATCAGAGTGGTGGATTCCCTTTTAGGGAGCGGCTCTATTATCGAGAGCCTCAGAGTTGGGTTGTCTCGGTTAGCGATTTTTTAGCAGTTCGGCTTTAGTGTCTCACTTTACGTTTTTAGTGTATGCTGTTTTCTGGTTTTGCAGTTGCAGGGAGCATGGCTCGGTGTTATCTCGGTGCGGGATTTTCGTGTGGTGGAGCGCATCAAGATATGAGTATCATAAATCCTCGCAGGTGTGTATGGCCCATGTGGAGAACGCCATGGGCCCAGGTATGACATTGATCATTTCCGTATCATTTGGTTTCCTTTGTATTTATCACACTCTTTGTATGTCGTGCACTTAGCCGAGGGTCTTCACGGAAACAGCCTCCCTGCTCTGAAAAGTAGGGGCATGGTCTGCGTACAACCTACCCTCCCCAGACCCTACTCTGAGCGGGATATACTGGGTATGTTTGGTTTGGTTTGGTTTGGTTTAATTATAATGTCATATCATAAGTTTCCTTTTACAAAATATGCATATCCAGACATGATATGTATAAGCCTATGAACACCTTGAGTCATGCCTACACCATGCTCCTACCATGACATATATGTACATTACCTCTCCCAGGCTAACTACACCATGAAACCAAATTTTTGTTGGGCTAAACCGCAAAAAGGAAGGTAGATAGCTAAAGTTGCGAGGCATCATGCCTAAGTTGTTACGTTCACTTTTGAGATAAGAAAAAGGTTAGGGAAACCCATAAATTTGTTGATGTCTCTTTCTAATTGAAGTGTCTTGCGTACTAATCATATGTACTAATCATCTGGATGGGGTACAGGAGACGGTTGGTTATGCTTCAACGAGGGAAATTGGGCGAAACGCAAAAGAAGAAAATTAGATGTTGGTTAGCATTTCCGCAAACCTCTATGATAGTTGGTATGCAGATCGTCATGTTGTTAGCCTAAGAACATTAATCGATAATGGATTACATTTTTGGATACCAATGACTGCTACTCTTATGGTCATTTTACTTGAGGGAAGGATCTTTTTTCCACAAGTTTCCAAGAGCCAACCTCAACAAAGATTGCTAACTAAAGAGGATGATAGAGTAAATGGTATAATTGGAAAAAAATATTGAAAAGGGTCAGGATGCACAAGCATCAAACTTAAAGGGCACGGATGTACATTTGGTACCTTTAGGGTTAATATGTGTTTTCGGCTAAACCGTAAGGGATCAAACTGATGCTGGACAGAGGGTCAAAAAGCCTAAAGAAAGTATTTTGGGGGGGCAGTATGAGAGGCTTTGGAAGCCCAATTATTAGATCATTTTTGAATTGGTTTACTTCTATTATTATTCATAACATATATATATATATATTCGGGTTTTATACGAATTAGGAAAGTAGACTATATATAGGAGTTCAATGATGTGACTTAGCAATGTTATTATTATTGAGATTAACGTATCGTTGTTTTCCGAAAAACTCTTGTCAGAGTATTCTACCCTAACCCTAAAATCAGCCCCCATCCCCTATCAAAAATGATATAAACCCTAATAAAAAATGAGAAATTATTGCTTAATAGATAACTAGCTATATTACGTGGGAAATTGCCTTGGTGCCCTTTAGAAGCAAAGGTGCTCGTCAATCTCTCTACCGCCTAAGTAAGCATAATGAATCTGTAGCAGGGGATTTGTAATTACTAGGCATTTGACAGTCCTGTGACAATTGCAACATTTTTTACCTTTAATTGAAAATCCTTCTCAAGCACATGTAACTACCAGTGCAAAAATGGATAACGTTACAAGAACTGAATTAAATAACAAATACCACTTAGGATGCGCAGGCGCTCAATTGGGTCATCATCTCCATAAAACCATATCCTGGCATTACTTGGATGATAATATTTACGATGGAATTCCTGTAGCGTTTAAAAAAACAAAATCACAATAAATCCAATAGGCCAAAGCCATCTTTTACATTTGGGCTGTACACAAACTAAGGTCATATGAAAGTTAACCATGTACACAAACTAAGGTCATATAAAAGTTAACCATATTTTTCAGGTATACATAGCGACAAATGCATGTTGTTGCAATTTAGAATCTTTCATTGTCGGAGCAACACGGCTAACTCAGTTGTCTTTATTTGTTTTTCCTAGTTCATCACCCCCCCCCCAAACCCCCTCCCTCTCTACATTTTCCATTAATGGTGGTGGATTGTGTTGCTTAAGTATTTAAATATTGATGTCCCCATCACAATAAAATTTTATGTAATCCTAATATTGCTTCTATTTAAATGCAAGCCGTGATAACATGCAACTTCGACAAATCTTCAAACAGTGAACATGAAAGTGTGCAACAAACCTTAAATTCATCAAAGGTCAGTTTGGGAATATCTAGTGGATCACCGCCACTATCAACGCCATAGGTATTGTCTGGAAAAACAGCCTGAGCAGAAGTGCGACAATCAGTAACATTGCATAACCTACTACTTGAGAATCCATAATCAAAGCCACAATTTTATCAACCACCAAAACAAAAACCCCTACATATAAAAAAAGATTATCAACCATGAACAAGAAAGTTCCGAGACTTCACGATCAATTTGCAGTTACATGTAATTTTTTATCTGAATAAACATCTGACCTGTAATAAAATAAAAATAACACAGAGGACTGTGAGCCTATCAGTCTATGGATGTAAGACTATCTCTATGTGTTTAATTTGAGAAACTACTAGCTAACACATGGAATGTTTTTTACACCACCAGGTTTTGATCATCTTTGAAGTGTCTTTTTAAGACATTGGAGAACTTTGGCGAAAACCATGTTATCCAAATTCATTGCTGAAAACAGTGTTATAATAGCATTTATATAACAGCAGGAAGTTTGGAAAACCATGTTATTCAGCTTAGCATGTACAACAGCAGGAAGTTTGGAAAACAAGAAAATTGTAGACAGTTGAGAAGTCTTATGAGATACACGCATTAGAATTATAAAGTGTGTGTGTAGAAATTAGTGTAGAGGTCATTTCGTATAGGATATGTAAACCAGCACTGTGGTGTTTGAGGAAAAAAACAGCCAGGCAACCTTAATTTTGACAAAAACAAAATACAAGTCAATATATACAAGTACAAATATAATTACTAAAGACTCTAAACGATGCAGAACAGTTGAGGTTCATGTAAAATGAAATGACCCAAAGAAAAGCGTGCTTGAAAGAATTATCACCCTATGGAATTATGAAATTAGTTGAAGTGTATAATTTTTAAACTTGCCTGTTGAGAACTTCTGCCTAATATGTTCTCTGGTTGAGAATAAACACCTTTCATTTCATTAAATACAACACCTGAGATATGCACAAGAAGCAGCTTTGAGATAAATCCATACTGTAATAATACTAAGACTGCAAGTACAACAGTGTTCTTTTAGATGGAAAGAAAGTAAAGATGATCAGACAAAAAATAAAACCTTTATATGTTATGTCCTCTGAAGGATCGTTTAGCTCATGATGCCAACCCTCTTGTTGAAAAGTATGAATGTCCTCCACACATTTAGGAAAAAAGACGGCATCAAGGTAGACATCAACTAAATTATAGAAATCCTATTCAAAATAAACTCCACATTATTTGAAAATTCCTGGTCAACATTCATGACAAGAAAATCTTAGTGTATTTTTATAACCTTTGCATTCGTGGAAGCAACGGGATAGCAGGTCCTATCGGGATAGGTGAAAGCATTCAGAAAAGTATGCAAGCTTCCTTTCAACAGTTCAACAAAGGGTTCTTTCAAAGGGTACTTTCTTGAACCGCACAGCACGCTGTGTTCCAATATGTGGGGGATTCCAGTTGAATCTTTTCTGCATTAACCATTACATTTAGTGATAAGATATTGAGCAACAAGATATCACATACATGACCAAGATCAAGTCTTGTTATAAGTATAAAGCAACAAAATTCTTAGAGTAAAACACAAAATTCAAAAAAAAACAGCAAAAACAATATTTTAGCTTCACAGTTGCAGATAGCACATATAAACACCAGAGGGTTCGCTTTTGAGTAGTTTAACCATATTTCTAATATGATACAAATTCCAATTTAAAACTCAATCTTACGGAACATTTAATATCTTACAAGGCCATTGAGTTATCATCATTTTCAAAGTTCACCTCTTTAATCAGTAATTACCTGAGCCTAACCCAAAAATTCAATTTCTAACCATCTTTCTAACATCTTATTCAATTGTAAACAGTTTCAATATATCCAAATTCTTTACACAGAATTAGTATAATTCACTTGTACAGCTCCACGAATAACAATATACCATCAAAGATGAAGGAATGCAATAACACTTACGGAGGAGTTCGAAAAACAACACCAAAAACCTTATTCTCATCGTCATTCGAAACAGACATAACTTCAGCACCAGTCTTTTTATGTTTAAACAAAACCGCATTGGATTTACACTCTTCAATAAACTGCTCCGATACTTTCTCGAACCCCAGCTTCTCCGGAGCATCGTAAACATCTAAAACCACCACAAAACCCTCAAATTACCCAAAAACAAGCAATCTCAAATCCAAAAAAAAAAAACGAAAAAATAAAAAATATATATTAGAATATACCGAGAGAAGATTGAGGAGCAGAAGTTGCAATAGCGCGATTAAAGAGAGGGGGAAAATGTGTGTTGAATAAAGGAGGTTTAGCAGTTGGGATGAGTTTGAGATGTTGCCGGAGAATTGATCGGCGGTGAGGGTTAGTGAGGAAACGTTGTCGTATTGATGAAAAGCGGCGGGAGGATATTCGTGTACATATTCTTGAAGTTGTGTTTGATATGGACTGGCGAAGTACGGCTCGCAACATTGAGATATGACGTTAATGTGGTCAAGTGTATGTATAAATTATAGATATAGAGGGAGAGAAGTGGAGTTAAGAGGGAGTTTTGAGTTTGAAGATAACGAGAGAGAGAGAGAGAGAGAGAGAGAGGCAAGTGAATTGAGGTTTGAGGTTTTGGTTGTTTGGTAGTTGGTACGGGACCATGTCATGTAAAATACAGTATAAACCTAACCGAAAATTCAAGCCACCGATAAAAATATATTATCACGTTTTTTCTATAGAATTTGGGCATTAGTTTATAAGTTTGATCCCATAAAAAAAAATTTCAAATAAATTTTCAAAATTTTCATAATTGCACAACTTTTTATTAATCAAGCTTATATATCTTACTATCAGTATTTGTTTTCATCAATTTTGAAAATCGAACCTAGAACCTCGTATGATAAATAAGTCATTTATCAGTATATCTGTGTGCCCGTTTGCCAAAACTTTTTTTATGGACTTATTTTTGGATAAAAATTTTATATTTTGATAATTTTTTTTATATAAGTATTTAATGTATGTTTGAGATTCAATAAGTTGCAAAAATAAGTTGGAATGTTAGGAATCTCTAACTTTGTCTTAAAATAAGTTGACTTATTCTGAAAAAAAATTCTCCCAAACACCCCCACAATATCATCGTGCTCTCATAGGTGCGCTAAAACAATTGGTCGATTGGGTGGTGATTACATCCTTAATTGATGGTTGCACACCCTTTTAGTATATTTGACTATAATATTCTTAATCTTCCTCTTTGCTTTAATTTGTTGCCAAATTCTATTACTTATTTTTTTTCGCTAAATTACGTGATACAAAATAATTCGTGTCTAAATAAATTATATTAAATTTTTAAATCAAAATTAATTGAAATCTCGTATTAAAATTATCGGGTTTTGTTTGATGGTGGTTCGGTGTTGGTAGTGTAGAGGCGAGAAAGGGAAGAGAGGGAGTTAGTGAGGACGAGAGATTGAGAGAGAGGAGGCGATCGAGAGGCAGAGAGATTGATTTGGGGAGAAAGAGCAGGGAGAGATGTTAGAGGGGCGAGAGAGAGAGGGGGGGTGAGAGAGATTCGGAGAGAGTGAGGGAGAGAGACAGAGAGAGAGAGAGAGAGAGACTGCGAGAGGGAGAGAGATGCAGGGGAGGGGGTGAGGTGGGGCCCACATAACAAAACGCTGTTAAATAAAATAATATCGATTGAATGTTATAATCGGGATTTAATTAATTGGTATATTGATTTTAAATTGGTTATTAATAAACAGTTTAATAAAATGGTATTTGATTAAATTGGAATGTTTTAAAGATTAGAATATTATTGGTGGTAAATACTTGTTTTAAAAACGATTTAATTGATTAATTGAATTGTTTATTAATATTTATGGATTTAAATTGAATAAAAATAGATTCTTGAATAATTTTGGTTTTGAGATTTATATTATTTAAATTAGGGATTTTTCTGAGAATTTAGAAGAGATAATTAGAAGTATAATTTGAATTATTAATTGTTAGTAATCGTTTAGAGATATTTAGTGATTATCTGACCGTGATTTATAGAATTAATAATTCGTTAATAAAAAAGGGAGATTTTTGGGAATAAATAGAAGTAAATATAGTATTATTTTAGAGGCTGATATTTACTATTGGATTAATTTAATTAGTCAGATTGGGTTTTTAGATTAAAAACCGGGATTAGTACGAAATAGCTGAACCAGGTTTTTAATAGGTGAAATGTCGGGCTAATAAAGTGAGTTTTATTTGATTTTAGAGAATCAGAGACGTGGAGCCAGGTGAATTATTGTACCGCAGAGCATAGGCAAGTTTACTAATTCGTACTCCATTGTTCGGAGTATTTCTATTTTTAAAAATTCATAATTATGTTGATTAAGTTTTCGATTATCAAAATCAAGTATCCTTTCGAGTGATTTATATCAGATTTTTATTCATGCAATTTACATACATATTATTGTTGAGCTGTTATCCAGACATATTATATCATGAGGTGTTCAAACTTATTTCTTGAGTTGTCCCATTTTGTTGGTACGTTTATTGAGATACTTCATTCGAGTTTATATTTAAGAGTGGGGATATATATAAAGTAAGTTATGTATACTGACATGGGTCACCTCATTTCGACTCCATAATCAGAACAGTTTTTCATAATATTTTCCTCTACTCATTCGAGAGGGAAACTATATTATTGGTGTCTATTGTTCATTGCTTTTTAAGGCAAAAGTGACCGGAGTAACGCACCGGCCCAACTGAGTAGTATTTAGGGTGTGATCGAAACTTCGGCACATCCTTCTATCGATAGAAAACGAGTAGTGATAATGGATTGATCATCCATTACTTGAGTAGGCGTTCTGAGCAGAAATCCAATTGACATCCTATCAGTTAATAGATGCCTGTGTGGTTCTGTTAACTAGGGTGTTGATGTGAGCAGTTGTTATATTATATTATCAATGGAGTAGTTCTGAGGAGTTATTAAATCTATTTTCGAGTAGCATTTTGAGAAGTTACTGATTTATTTTCGAGTAGTATTTCGAGAAGTTATTGAGATATATTGGAATCGTATTTCGAGATTTATAAGAATTTCTGAGTTGATCTCTTTTCAAAGGTAATTATATTTATTAACTCTTATAGAGTAGTAAAATTCATATTTTGAGTGAGTTGTTATGTATTATATGATATCTATATATACTTGCTAGGCACTCTTTGGCTCATTCTTGCTATTTAAATATTATTGATCAGCGGCATCTAAAGACGACTCTAGCATGGCTGACTGCGGCATAGGGAAGTGGAAGGGCTATTAAATTCAATCCGGTAGCCTCATATTATCAATGGAGGTTGCAAGATGGAACGGAATTGTTAATGCTTTATTATTGTGTGTTTGGTGTGTTGTAATAATACTTCAGAGATTCTGGGAGATGAGTTTGTATTGTAATAACTTTTGTATTTTGAGTGCTTGTTCTAAGACTATAACCTGTGGAATAAAAGATGGAGTTGTTAAGAATATTGTTATAGATTATACTATGAGTAGGTGTTCAAGTATTCCGCAAGAGTTGTGACGACCTGGATTCCTGTAAGGGTTTTGGGGGCGTTACATATAAAAACATAATTATAATATTAAATAAAATTTAATAAACACCTAAAATATTGTATCTTTCAATCAATTTAAAAGACGTTTACTTTTAATTTAAGATATTACCCTTTATAAACACCTAAAATATCGTATCTTCCAATCATTGATATTTTTTTTCTTATTAAAACAGGTTATCTTCTAATTTAAAACATAATTTTACAATCATAATCTTCCAATCATTAATGTATATTTTCTAATTAAAGCATGTTTGCTTTTTTAATTTAAAACATAACCTTGCAATCATTAATATATACCCAAAAATATCACATCATATCTTTCAATCACTAATAAAAATATATAATAGAAATCTGTATAAAACGAATAATTACCTTTAGATTTTTAGCAAAAAATCAGAACCGTTAAATTTAATGATTAAATTTTTTATATAATTAAGTTATTTTACAAAATATTCAAGATTCGAATTTCGTCAACGACATATTTAATTTAAAATTTTGTAATATAAGTTTTAAATCATGCATATCATTAATTAAATTTATGTAAATAATTTAAAATAAAATAAAATAATTATTAAAAATAATAATTATATAAACATATAATTGTAATACAAAATAAATTTTTTTTCATATCAAAAGAAACCTGTGCATGGCACGGTTATAAGCTAGTTTATAATAAGATAAGAAAAATTAAGAAAGAATCACAATGTAATTTGCACGAATCAAATTAAATAAAAAAATATGATTCTAATCAAGCAAATGCTTGAGTGGGAGGTCAAAGTAGACATTATGAGATAAAATAAAGATAATTTGGTGAAACAAATAATTTAGAGTGTGCAACCATTAATTGAGAATTTACTACAAATACGGTCTTATCTTTCTTTTTTTGCAGATATACGGTTCTCTAACTTTTATTGCATTTTTACTGTTTTTAATTCCAAATTTGCAAAAATACGACTATACTTACACCCCATTCTTTCACCTTTTTCCTGTTGCCAATCTATTATCCTTCGTTCTTCCTTCTCAATCACCTGTTCGTTTCCCACGACCACCTCCACACCACCTCCGATTCCGATCTACCCACCCCTCACCACCACCTCCCCGTACTCCGACGTTGGGGCCGCAGGCCTTCCTAGCCTCCACTTTTGATGAAGGAGTTAGAAGCGGAAAATAAGAAAGGGAAAGCTTTTGTTGACGGTTGTTAGAGAGCTTGAGAGAGATGAATGTGTTGTTGAAGCAAGTGAGAGAGCCTGGTGCCCAAGTTCGTATTTGAAGGATTCAAAAAGGGCGGAGATGTATAAGTTGTATAAGGAGAATCCTGAGGTTTATACGGTGGACAAATTGGTCAAGGATTATCGGATTATGAGGCAACATGTGCACGCTATTTTGTGGCTTAAGGAGCTTGAGGAGGAAGATCGGAGAAGAAGCTTGGTCATCCGTCGGCGTCGGTGACGGAGATGCGAACAGTTTTAGGACCAGTGAGTTTCATTTGTTGGGAGAAGAGTGGTGTGTGTTTTATGTATCCAATCTCACTGCTAGGAAGTAGACGAGTTAAACGGCGTGTTTGGCTTCGTTATCTATATATTTTGTGTATTTGAATGTGATGCTTGCTTAATGAGGAAAAATAGAATTTTTGCAATTTTTAACAAAAAATTGGTATAATTGCAATTAAGATAGTAAAATTACAAATAATTTTTCTTAAAAAAATAAAATTGTAAAAAATTACTTTTAGCAATATATTTATCAAAAAATCTCCCATTAATTTAGGGTGTGTAAAAGCACCCAAACAATTTAGTGGTAACGTCAAAGATTTAGTTAAGTGTACAGATGGTTCGTACAAAAAAAATGGTTTATACTTCTAAATAATTTATATTAAAAAACAATTGATAAGTATTGCATAAATGTTTTTTTTCTACGGGTATAATGGTTAACTGGAAATCTTTGAAAAAATGATCAACAAACAGGCTTATGAGGTCAACATTTTTTGTATAATTTTCACATCTAAAAAACAGTATTTATGATTAGTAAGTAGCATCTTGGAGGATATTCCGTTGAAGCTCGTAAAGCCTTTCCAAGTAAGACGTCGTGAAGCATGGATGCAGTTAGGCGCAGTATGGAAGGGTGAGCATACCGGTGATCTGAGGTACTATTACGGTCTGACATACTGTTAATAAGGTAAGGTTCTGGACTAGTATTTACTGTTTATAATTAAAATTAAAGTGATTATTTCTGTGATTATGATGCTAGGGTTTGATAAGGAATTATAGAAGTTTCAAATTTAAAAATGAATTATGTTTTAATTATTGTTTTATGTTATGCTAACCATACCATTTATACTCCTTCCCTCTTTAGGCTTAATATATAATGAGATCCAAACTGATATTCATTATAATAAATTTACATTTTATAATTAAAATGATGCTTATTATGATCAGTTTTCAGCTTATTATATTTTTAAAGCTCTTTATAATATTGTTTATTATAAAGAATCTGTAATAAACTTGTCCCTCTGAATTTGGTATCACAGCCTGTAAACAAAAAGGGAGTGAAATAGTTAGTAATGGCATCACACGGAATGAATGAAATTTGGTGGAATGAATTTTGATATCAAAAAGTGTAAAATAGTAACCTAGAGCTACTGAACCTAGAGCTACTAAAGTAAGTGGAAAAAATATAAACAAATTAGTTGATAAAAGGCAAGATGATGGAACAAATAGTAGTTCAAAGACTAATACAAAACAAACACACGGCTTGCATGAAAAGAATTGCACTGTATTATGTTATGTACAAAAATCATATGAAATTATAAATGAGACCTCCTATTAACTCAAAATTTAGGAAAGAATATAACTCACGTATAATTGCAACCCTATTAATAATGTATAAATCAAATAATAAATCTACACAAAAGATGTGTAAAAAACTTATTAAAAAATATTTAGTTTAAAAATGGATCTAGAAAGAATTAGGAGAATAGCAACAAAAACACCTACATATAACAAAGATATTAATCAACATATTGAAAGTTGTAGAATAAGTTTAAAAATAATAGAATAAAGAGAAGATACAATAAAAATATTAAGTGATATGTTAGCTGAAAAAGATGCAGAAATAAGAATGTTAAAAGAAAAGAATTCAACATTAATAATAACAAAAATAAAGAAATGAATGAATGAATTTAAAAAAGTCATAGAAGAACAATATAAATTAATAAATGATCTAGCTGATAAATTAAATAAAATAAAATGATGACATTCCAAAGAAGATTTGAAATTTTTAAATATTACATAAAAGCTGGAGAAAAAATGGAACAAGAAATGGAAAAAATTCAAACTGAACTTAACAAAATAGAATGGATAGAAGAGACTCATTTAGAAAGAATAATATTATACCAAAGACTAGGTAAAATATTGGAAAAGTATAGAGCAAACAGGACAGATATAAAATGGTATCATGAAAGATTATTAGAAAATGCAAATTTAAGATAGAATGGAAAGATCATATTTTGTATATAAATCAGAAATAAAAGAAGAGGTTAAAGAAACCTATGAAAGATTAAAACATTATGAAAATGTATTAATAAATTTAGAATAAAAAATGAATCATCAGTCATATGAACAAAAAATAGAAGATCAAATGAGAATATAAGTTCTCAAATAATATATAAGTGAATTAAAGAAAACTTTAGAAACAAAAACAGATATTTATTTTTATGGATAATTCTTATTTTGTGTATAATCTTAAAACAAAAGAAAAAATAAAAGAAAATTATGAAAAGATAAGATATTATGAAAAAAGTCTTAATAAAATGGAATCTAGTATTAATTATCAGAATTTAATACAAACTATAAAATTTCTTAAAAGATTTGTAAACGAAATAAAGATTTGTAAAGAAATAAAAAGAGACATAGAGATTATTTGTAATGGATAAATCATACTTTGCATACATGCCTATGGCAAGAAATAAAATCAAAAGTAAATTTAAAAAGATAGAAAAATGTGAAAAAAGAATTAAGAAAATACAAGGAAGAAAATATGGTAATAATAATATAAGTAAACCTTATATTGATCAAGCCATAAGATTTCTTAAAGAAATAATAAATAAAAAATTAATAAGATAGAAAATATTTATTTATATGGATAAAGGGAAAGAATTAGCTGAAGAATCTAACCAAACATATTACCAATTGGAAACATATGAAGAAGGAGTATCACAAACATTAAGCTTTAAACTTGAAACTTACAGAAAAATACAAAATGAAAAAGAAGAATTATCAGTTAAGAAAATATTTAAAACTGGATTATTTCAAAGAAATAAAGAAATCAGATATATAACACAAAAACATGAAAATATAATAGATATAACTAGTATACATGGCAAGACAAAAATAAGTCTAATAACTGATGAAATTATAAAAAGAGAATTAAGAAAATTATCTACTAAAGAAGCAAATAAATACAGAAATATATATATATTTAGGAGCTATAGAATTTACAATAAAAGCATATTTTCAGAAAAATATAAATACACCTATACAAATATATATATATATATATATATATATATATATATATATATGATAGAATACTAGGAAATTTACAAGATGCCTTAATATCAGTAATTAAAGGAAATTTAATATATCAGAAATTAAAATTTACTATACAACCAGATTTTAGTATATCATTAAAAGATAAACATAAAGAACTAGCTTTAACCCTAAATTATAAATTAGACGGAATAAAAATGCCACAAGGTAGTAAAGTAATAAGCATTGAAACACAAATGATATATGCATTAACAGGTAATCATCATGTAACTAAACAACATGAATTAGATGTTTTAGTACCAAAAATGTATCAAGAAATATTAGAACAAATAGAACATAAAGAAAACTCACAAATAACTATACCGGAAGAAATATGTATTGAAAGGCATATGACATAGCCTATTTGTATTTCGAGGATTCAACTCAACTTAAACAAGAATGTAATAGTAAATAGTACATATACTGTCACAAGGAATCTCAGATTGAATTATCTGTCAGAAGAAAAAGAAGACAAAGTCAATCTACCGTTTTGAGGTATAATACACTTGAAGAAGTTCATTCAGTTGATCAAGCATCAGTGGAGTAATCAAGACAGTGGATTCTATTTATAGTGACAAGAGGTTCCTACAGTGGTAGAATACAGATTAAGAAGGTTTGAATAAAGAGTGAAGAAAAGGAAGACATGAACCACAACTTTAAAGTCAATATATGAAGAACAGTCATTGCGGTTAGTCACTCATGAAATAGACCGTGCATCGAGTGTCAACATTAAACAGTGGTTGTTCGTCATTAACTTCAGTGGTTCAAGCTATCAAGACTGGTATATGGAAGAATCATTGTGCAAGCAATAGAGGTGCTAAATTAATTAACGACAATGGTTTTGCAATCAAGACTTGCTAAGGAATAATCTTTGTGGAGGATCAAATTTATCAAGACATAGAAGACCACAAGGGTTATGCTATCAAGGAGGTATATTAATTTTATCTTAATTAATTAAGTCATTTGATTTATTTATTTGATAAATTAATTCTATCCGAATTAATTTATTCAGTAGATTAATTAAAAGATTAATTAAGTTGGAATTAATATAATTATCAAAAGACTTCATATTAATTCTCTTTTAATTAAATTAAATTAGTTGGCTAATTTATTTTATAAATTAATTCAATCAGAGTTAATTTATTCTTTAAATTAATCAATTAATTAATTAAATCAGAATTAATATAAGTGTTTAAAGACTTAAAACAATTCTGCTCAGCGAATATGACTTACTGGAGGTCGGTATGACTTATCCTTAAGTCATACCGAAGCTACTCAGACTGATTAAGTCATACTGATCTAAGTCATTCTGATCTAAGTCATTCTGATCTACTCAGAATGATTAAGTCATACCGAAGCTACTCAGACTGATTAAGTCATACCGAGCAGATTAAGTCTTACCGACTTGAAGATATTTTTGAAAAGTAAATTAAGTCATACCGACAAAGTGCTTTATGTCATACCCAAAGGCTGCTCAGAATTAAGTCATACCAACTGATTTATTAAGTCATACCGCCCAAGATTTAAGTCATATCGAAGGAAAATTATGTCTTGGAGCAAGTTTAAGTCATGTTGATAGCTGATTTATTATGTCTTGAAGCAGTTTAAGTCATACCAGATCAGTCAAGACTTAAATGGCTATAAATACAACTGCAGGACATAGCAGAGCAGTCTGAAATTTTTCACATCTTCTTCAACAGAACACTAACATAAGAAAGAGAGACCAAGAGAGAAAATGGTTCCTTGAACATCAAATAAATTCTTGTAAATTATTTCTAGCTTGTATTGTTAAATCTAAACCACTAGAAATTGTTTACTTGTACTTGTGGAACTATCTAGCGGATTAAGTTCCCTAGAACCTCTCGATATTTTTATTACAAATATAGAAAAGTTCATGTCGAATTTTCTATAGAATTTGTAATAATTAATTTCGATCTTTTTACTTACAAATATAGAAAAATTCATGTCGAATTTTCTATAGAATTTGTAATAATTAGTTTGGTCATCAAACCTTGTAATTTGTACCCGTGTATTTAGACACACCCCATCAAGTTAATATAAATTTTATATTCAACTTGAAATATCAGTATTCGTTTTATTTCGCATCAATTTGTTCTTGATTTAATATTTTAATATTTTTAAGAAAAGAGCAAATTCGATAAAATGGTATAGTTTGTATTCAACCCCCCCTTCTACAAACTATTTTGGACCTAACAATTGGCATCAGAGCCTTTTGATTGACGCACAAATCAAGATCTTTATTTTTGTGGTCCTCCAATTGGATTTCGAATTTGTTGACCCATATAAAAATTAAATCCGGTATTAGACCAAAAAGTCAACTCCTCTTATTTTCAAATTTTTTAACCTTCAAAAATTCAATACTTGAGATTTTTGAACTTTAAATAATTTGAATTTATTTTTGGATTCTTTACCTTTCAAAATTTTCAATTTTGAGATTTTTGAATTTTAAATAATCTAAATTCATTTTCTAATTCTTTAACCTTTAAAAATTCTCAATTTATGATATTTTTGATTTTTAAACAATATGAGTTTATTTTCAATTGTTAATTAAATTGAATTTATTCTCAAATTGTTTAACCTTCAAAAATTTTCATTTTATGATATTTTTGATTGTTAAGTAATCTTAACTTATATTCGAATTTTTTAATTCCTGAAATGATTAATTCTTGGAAATTTTGATTTTTAAACAACTTGAGTTTATTTTCAAATTGTTTAATTTTCAAAATTTTTAATTCTTGATAATTTCGAATTTTAATTAACTTGAATTTATTTTCGGATTCTTTAACTCTAAAAAATTTCATTTCTTGAGATTTTTTTATTCTTAATTAATTTGACTCTAATTTCGAATTTTAATTAATTTGAACTTATTTTCAGATTTGTTAATTCTCAAAAATCTTCAAGCCCTTGAAGTTTTTGAATTTTAAATAATTTGAATTTATTCTAAGCCAATAGTTCTAAGAAGGTTGTTAGTTGAAGATTCCTCCGAATTGTCAAAGATGATTTGAATCTTTTGAATAAAATGCATTTTTCAATGAAATTAATTTCTACCTACTGAAGAAAAATTTGTGGAAGCTCCTCAAAATTATATCCATAGAAAAATTTGTGGAAGCTCCTCTATTGATTCTGTGATATACAAACACTAAATGAATTGCTCCAATGTAACATCTACTACACTTAGTGAATTGTACCAAGAAATATCTTTCAAGGAATCAACAGAGATTTTAGAAAAGTGGAATCAAGGAGGTTTGAGAATGGACTAGACAGTTAGACATCTCAGTCAGGAATTAATGATGGAACCTCAGAACATACATGAAGAGTTACTAATTTAGAAAGAGTACAAATGTTTAATCCAGGAATTAGGACTATCTATTCCGAAGCAGAAACTCTTCAGGATACAGTTCAAGAGGTGGCTACAAGACTGAGTTGGTGGAAAGAACAAAACATGATAGTTGCAGTTATGAAAAGTTTTATGTGATAAGTAACTATCAAGGTGTGCAACATGGTACCGAATTCTGACAGACAAGGATGAATAGGGATTCATTAAATGAGATGAAACAGAAGCATCAGTGCAGAACTTATCTTGCTGAAGAAAAGAGTTGGGATGGATCAAATGATGATGAGAAGAGCATAATTAATATCTTGCCTTCATAGCAATCTCTGAAGATGATTCACCTCACATGTCTCAGGTATCAATTCTTCGAACTAGTGTAATATGTAATTCTCAGAAATTCAAAGCATGTTAAGATCTTAGTTTTTAATTATTATATCTTTAGTTGGAAAATTTTATTATGTGTATGAATATTTGTTGAATTTAATTAATTGCAATAGTGAGTTAGAAGTGTTCCTTAGACAATATCTCTCAATTCTTAAATGATATATGTCAAGCATATATGACCTCTGCTTAAGCTAGTTTCAGGATCCCCAGTAGAACAAGATTTGCTTATTCATTCTGAATTGTTTGTTAAGGTTTAAAAAGTTTAAAAGATGGAATAATTACCTAGGGTGTCAGTAGAACATCAAGTCATTTGTAAAACTGACTTAGGTAATAGAGATTATATAATATAACATAAAAATAGGAATGGATTGGATAGAATTAGCGATTAATTGTTAATTCTTCTATTCCATGCATGTTTAGAAAATTATTGAATATCTGTAAATCTACTTGCTACCTGTTACACAAGTGTACATAGGTTAAAGTAGATAGTACTGAATTTTCTAAAATTCATAACATGCCTAATTTGCATAATTCTTATCTGTAATGTTTTAATGCTGAATGTATGCAATGTATTCTTATTATCATGCCTGCTTATTTCAAATGTCATAAATGCATTTCTTAGTATTTGCATTGATCATAGAAAAAGCATGTTTAAGAATAACAATAAGGTACAGACTGCTAGTCCTCCTTATGTTAGGAAGGAACCATTATTCTCCTTGCTCAGTGAATATTTTGTCAATGACATTAAAAAGGAGAAATGGTCAGCCAAAGAAAAGAATGAGCATGTTAAGGTTAAAACTGTTGTTAACTCTAATAAAAGAGAAATCTCTAATCCATCTGGACCCAATTAAACAATTTGGGTACCAAGAACTTTTTATCCATTTATGAATGTAGGGCTTAACAGGTTAATCGATTATGCATTATTCTTGATTTATTCAAAGCATATCATCGAAGAAAGAACCCTGCTATCAAATGTGAATGTGAAGACAGGCCAAGTGGTGTATCCCTTGGAGACAACAGCAAGGGTATGACCTAGGGTCAAGGCTATTCAATAGCTAAGGAATGTTGTCAGTAATAAAGCATCTTTTACAAGATGAAGAGCCTACTGTTCGAGGATTAAGGAAAGAGAACTTATCTGTAGCTGACATGGAATCTCAGTCAAAGGTGAAGTAGCTATGACATAAGGAGCTCTCTCACCTGAATGTCATATCAAGAGATTCTTTCCTGGAAATCGAATCAGTAAAGGAGACTACCTCATCTGGAATTAAAGTAAAATAAAATTATGAGGCATGTCATAAAGAGAAGTCAAAGAAGCATCACACAGAAGTTCTACATCAATGAAAAATATAGCTTAGTGATGATGACTGATGACTTCTCTCAAGAAACAAGTTGTTGTTCAGACAATCTGAAGACGAGACACCACTGATGGTGATTGATCACATCTTAAACCCTGATCCGTAAGAATTTTAGGAAGACCCCATAAGTATGAAGGAAATTGTTTTGCAATATTAAATCGAAAGTGAGCATCCTAGCAATCAGCTAATGCTCAAGAGGATAATTTCCTTTGTTACTCAATGGAGTCATCAGCCTACAGGGTGATTGTTATTAATCAACAGAAGGTGATTGAAAGTCTTAGTGATGTTCAATAACCTCTAGCTCCCAGCTGTCAATGGTAATGGTGATTCAGATCCAAGCAATGTCAAACATGGAGAATCTTCATGTAAACCCAACAGCAGCTTATGGGGAGCAACTAAATGATCAACTAGCCAACTCAACACCACATTGAAAGTCAAAGGACACTATGAGAACATGTCTGCCAAAACAAAGAATGTTGACTCAATTAATTCTTTGTCCTAGTTCTTAGTGTTTCTAATGGTGGAAGTAAAAGACTAGCAGAGCTTTAGGTACTAATGATTATTTCTTTAGTTTTCTTTTAGAAGAAACTAAGAAAGCTACAAAAGCTCTGAAAGATTCAGATTGAGTGATTGCAATGCAAGATGATCTCAATCACTACAAAAGGCAGATTGAAGGGAAGCTGGTATCCAGACCAAACAACAAGGTTGTATTTGGTATAAGGATAACCAGAAGTTTAACTGGATGTCAAGGCATTGTTATGAGGGACAAGGCCAAACTTGGTGCAAGGTTACAAGCTGATAAGACAGTATATCTAACAAGAAGCACCAGTGACAAGACTTGAGGATATCAGGCACCTGTTGTACATTCATGATCATAATGGACATCTGGACCTACTGAATTTGGATGCTAGAGGAATGTGAACAAGTGCACTCCTAGTTGGTGAGATAATTGAAGATCTCTACAGGTTAGTATGAACTGGTATCATCACTCAAGCAAGCATGGAAGACATGGTATGACACCCTAACTATAATTTAATATTTGGTATCAATCTTTAACAGTTGGTATCTTTTAACAATTGGTGTCACATTTATAGAACTCTCTACATCTTTAGGCACAAACATAAATGATATATATGTGCAATGATGTCTTGATTATATTATATGTTGGTCTACTAACTATAAATTGGGATCAAGATATTTGCTGTTTTGATGTTGGTAAAGTTGAAATTCTTTTGAATTACTTCATGCAAGCCAATAGAAGAATCCTTTTAGGAGCTCAAGCAAGCCAAAAGAATAATTCTATTTGGAGCACAAGTAAGCCAAAAGAATGATGACAATAAAAGTAAGTCCAGCATCTTTTGTTTCTATTCAGAAGATTCTAGACCTGTCAAGACTACATGCCAACACACCACTATATCTGGCTTTTGACCTACTAGCTTGGACCTAACAAGTTGGTAATCAAAAATCTTAAGATGGACCCGGATCTGAGGAAATGGTACCCTAGAGATATTTGACCCAATAAGTTCAGGATCTACTAATTAGGACATAATCAGGCTATAGAGGAATCATCAGCTCATTATCTTATTCAATTGATAATATATCACTTACACACATATTTTATTCTCAATATGCAAATTTGCAAGGCCCCAAGTGGATCCTAGAGAATCTATTCTTGTAGTTATTACACTTGATTTTCAGATGTCTTAAGTTGGACCCATCTCCGGAGATGGTACCCTAGAGACATCAGTTCTGACATGTTTTGCTGCATAGAGACAGATCAAATGAGTTGTACGAAAGTAGGAGAACACAAGGAATCAACTTCATCTCCAACAACTCTGTGGAACGCTCAAGGCTAAGCAACTTGTATAAGGTATCAATTCTTTTTCGAGAGCTTGTCTTTCATTAAAATTAACTTACAGACATGTTTGCTAAATCACTTGAAGAAATTAATTTTTCAAGATTGGTTTGTAAACTTGGGATTTTATTAATGCTATATGATTGTAAATCCCATCTGTTAAGTAATTCTTAAGTAAGCATACAAGTATTCAATTGTCAATATTGAAAGGACTTGTGAACTTACTTACATCCAGACCTCACGCTGAAAATTATCTGTTGAATGATTGTCGTGTGTATAATTGTAATATATTTCAGTGGTGATTATTTAAGGATAATTTAAATACTTAAATGCTAAAATCTAACTCATAGAGATTTAGTATTTATTTATTTAAATATTTACTTTGATTAATATGAGCTATAGAACCTGAAGCAATTCAATTTAGTATTTGCTCTGTATCTCATATTTATTAAAATAAATAAACAACAGAACTAATTTGGACCTAATCTGTATTGGTCTTCAATCAGTTATGAGATGTTAATTCTAGTGAACTTTAATATCCCATTTTCAGAAATTCACAATAATTAATATCATGGCTCTAACAATTGGTTGTATTGAAGTTTTGACTTATATTAGTTAATGATATCTAGTTAGAATTCTATTTACTAACTAATTGTGAGATATATTGGTATGTGTGAAATTACTTAGAACTCCTCTAAGTAATCATTGTTATATCTTTTACAATTCACTCATATTACTATGCATATTATGAAAATTCTCTAAGTAGAACTATGGATATTGTAATATCTAAAGTGACCATTGTTCAGTTACTTGGAATAATTTTTGTGCTTATTTGCAAGCTTCTAATCACTTTGATAATAAATGTTATATACTATGGATCAAGGTGTATAGGACTTAGAATATCATTTCTAAGATTGCAGACAAGACATCTTTGGTAATCTAGTCTTATTTATAGAACCAAGGTTGTCTACCGGTAAACAGTTGTTAGGAGTTAACAATTGTTATTATCGAGGAGTTGCCTCGAAGTCATAAGTTTGAAATGTTATTTCTTAAGAGCTTGTGTATTTCTTGTCAACTAGTTCCTCGTACTTATGAATATCAGTGAATGATGTTCTTAAGTAGTTAGATACTAATATTCATTCTGTCAATTGGTACTCAATGTAACAATTCAATCTTCACTAAATTGAATTTATCTTACAATAGATTGAATTTATCAAACAATTGGTATCATTGAATATTTAGTATTTAGCAGTGATTATTTATATCCTAGTTAAATTATGACGTGAAGCAATTCAATGGTTTATTTGCTCATAATTTAATTTTGGTAAAGTAATCATAAACACAATTACTTGCATTCTAAAGTATTTGATAAATACTAACAGTTGGTATCAAATAGTAAAATATTTGTTTACTAACAATTGCTAGTTGTTCTGATACTTTATTGCAAACTAATTGTGATGTATATATTATCTCTGATGATATTACTTAGGATTTATTCTGAGTAAATGTGTCTTATCTATAAATCATTAGTGTTAGTATAAATTAAGGTGTTCAACTTTCTAAGTAAGTGAGACTTAAAATTACATTCGGTCTCCTATCATATTTTGAAGTGGTGAAAATTTTCAAAATTGAATTCTCTAATTCTGGTTATACACCACTTTATACATATGATAGTTCTTAGAATATTTTACATCCATCAGTCAATTACTTAGTTTATGTTGTACTAAGTAATGAAGTGCCAAAGGAGAGACATTGGTTATCTGTACTTATGTACTTGGTAATCTTTGTCACCTAAACGACATCAAGTGCTTGTATGAGTCTTTTCACTAACTTTTGTGTTAAAGTTCTCTATACATAATAAGCACTTAAAGAAAATCTTTCTTTCTAAATTACTGCGAAGTCAAGAGTTTGTGTCTTTTAAAATTAAAACGACCTAGTTTTCATTAAAAGACATTATAATACATTGTTTTAGGCATAAATACAAACTCTTGCACATTAACAGTTTTTAAAAGAAAAACTCAATTTTTTCTACAGTTGTGATTGCTTATATTGTAAAACTTTTTGAAGTCACAATTGTACATCATTTCTCTCATTGGATATAATGCATATGTTTTCACACAAGGTTATGGTATGATGTAAATGCATTCTATCTCTATATTGCTCTATTGCTATGTGATGCAGGTTCAGCTCCTAGTGGAAGTTTTCTCACATTGTAAGTCATGAGGTTGTAAACCCAACAACTTCTATCCCGGACTATAAATCCAAATCTAAACACATCCTAACTTACCCCTGAAGTGGAAGTAACTTATTTGACTAGAGGTCATTAAGGGAGTAACTGCACTTGATGCAGCAAATAAGGATGTGAGGGATAGTAAACTCACAGCTTTACCTCTCAAGGAGAATAGATGTATATACCTTGAGGTATCTGTAAGCTCGCCTGCATTCTCCCAAAAGGATGCAGAGCTGAAAATGGCACTAAAACAGTCTCTGGATTCATTATCTTAAAATGATGAGTTTATTGAAATTTGCCTGTCGGCCAAGGCATCTGTTGGTAAGTCACTACCTCATACACAATTCTAAAATACTTTCTATGCACAAAGTGAGATTGCACACACTAAGGATGAATTGACGGAAACAACTAATACTTCGACCATTTTACGGTTAGGATTATAAGCTGAAGGTTCCTCAAAGAACCAAGAGTCTTCACAGACCTCGAGAGAAGGTATTGATCTCAATGCAAAATTCAACAAGATCATTATCTAACTCCCCAGAGGGAACATCTCTGGATCCTACGGGTATCGGGTCCGACATAGGTGCGGATCGGCAACTTGTTAACTATGATTCAGATTTACCTGATGAGTTTAACAAGGTGATGTCTTCATAGACATTAGATGGAAACATGATTTTAATTCTAAGTTTTGATTTCATTGTTTACCTTCTCAGAATTCAAATCTGAAACCCATAAAAAGGGAAAATTTTTATCAACTTGTAGATTATGACTCAGATCCGTCTGACGAGTTTAACGAGGATCGGGGATTTGCGAAACCCCATTGCACCACCAGTGACCTCTCTAGAAGGGGCTATAGTGAATTTTCCTTGCAGGTACACATGGATGTTGGAGCTATGAGAGATAAGAGTGATACACTAGTGAGCATGAGTGTAAACACTTGAGAGTTGAGAGATGAGATCACTCATTTTAAGTGATATGAGTGGAGAGATGAGCTAAACACTTGTGAGGTACACGAAACAGAATCACACACTCACAGTCAGGAAGAAAGATAAACACCAAATCTCATTCTCTATTCCCAAAAAAAGTTTACTTACAAGATTTGGGAAATACAAGGAAATTGTCGGAAGATTTGGTTGTCAGGATGATCAATAGTGAGGCCCTTCTATAATATCTAAAGGGCAAAGTTGATCAGTCTACATACTTCTATTCTGGAAGTCTTCATAAAAATCCTTCAACACAAGCAAAGCTTCTTTACTTTATTCCAGCAGTCAATGTTAGATGTATGAAGAATCTGTTGTACTAAAGGTAAGAGGTGAGTTATAATTGAAAATATGGTATCATCTAATTTAATTGGATGTTTGCTATAATTGAATGCTTGGAGGATTACTCAACTAAGGGGGAGAGATATTTTGAAGAAGATATACTCAAAGATTGCCTTAGTAAGAGATACTCAACTAAGGGGGAGAGTATAAGCTTACCTTAGTGAGGGGGAGATTTTCTATCTAAGGGGGAGAGATATGAAAAAGGACATACCTTAGAATGGGGGAGTATTCACCTTGTCAGGGGGAGATAGATTTATTCGCCTTGTCAGGGGAGATAAGGAGTATTCACCGTTATAAGGAAGAGACATATCACCTTGGGTGGGGAGACATAAGGAAGGAGAGAAGTATGAAACGACAAAGAAGAATTCTTCAGTATGTGGTTGACAAGTCATATTATTTACCACTGAAGAATTCCCAAGCATCTGCTGATAATGTTCAATATTAGATGTAAAGGGTTATCAGGCAGATATGTCAAGAAATGAAGATGAGTTACTTAATTCATTGTCAGAGGAACAATCATCAATCATTTCATCTACTGAGATTCTGGAATTGTAATATCTAAACCAGAAATTTTTTTTTATGTATTATTTACTATAGCTCTTTAAAGCTTTATCTTCTTCTTGTTTGTAGTTGAGTTATCCTCTAGGACTTTGTATGTTAATGTTTAACAAACAAATAGGGGGAGATTGAAAGGCATATGACATAGCCTATTTGTATTTCGAGGATTCAACTCAACTTAAATAAGAATGTAATAGTAAATAGTACATATACTGTCACAAGGAATCTCAGATTGTATTATCTGTCAGAAGAAAAAGAAGACAAAGTCAATCTACCGTTTTGAGGTATACTACACTTGAAGAAGTTCATTCAGTTGATCAAGCATCAGTGGAGTAATCAAGACAGTGGATTCTATTTATAGTGACAAGAGGTTCCTACAGTGGCAGAATACAGATTAGGAAGGTTTGAATAAAGATTGAAGAAAAGGAAGACATGAACCACAACTTTAAAGTCAATATATGAAGAACAGTCATTGCGGTTAGTCACTCATGAACCAGACCGTGCATCGAGTGTCAACATTAAACAGTGGTTGTTCGTCATTAACTTCAGTGGTTCAAGCTATCAAGACTGGTATATGGAAGAAATCATTGTGCAAGCAACAGAGGTGCTAAATTAATTAACGACAATGGTTTTGCAATCAAGACTTGCTAAGGAATAATCTTTGTGGAGGATCAAATTTATCAAGACATAGAAGACCACAAGGGTTATGCTATCAAGGAGGTATATTAATTTTATCTTAATTAATTAAGTCATTTGATTTATTTATTTGATAAATTAATTCTATCCGAATTAATTTATTCAGTAGATTAATTAAAAGATTAATTAAGTTGGAATTAATATAATTATCAAAAGACTTCATATTAATTCTCTTTTAATTAAATTAAATTAGTTGGCTAATTTATTTTATAAATTAATTCAATCAGAATTAATTTATTCTTTAAATTAATCAATTAATTAATTAAATCAGAATTAATATAAGTGTTTAAAGACTTAAAACAATTCTGCTCAGCGAATATGACTTACTGGAGGTCGGTATGACTTATCCTTAAGTCATACCGAAGCTACTCAGACTGATTAAGTCATACTGATCTAAGTCATTCTGATCTAAGTCATTCTGATCTACTCAGACTGATTAAGTCATACCGAAGCTACTCAGACTGATTAAGTCATACCGAGCAGATTAAGTCTTACCGACTTGAAGATATTTTTGAAAAGTAAATTAAGTCATACCGACAAAGTGCTTTATGTCATACCCAAAGGCTGCTCAGAATTAAGTCATACCAACTGATTTATTAAGTCATACCGCCCAAGATTTAAGTCATATCGAAGGAAAATTATGTCTTGGAGCAAGTTTAAGTCATGCTGATAGCTGATTTATTATGTCTTGAAGCAGTTTAAGTCATACCAGATCAGTCAAGACTTAAATGGCTATAAATACAACTGCAGGACATAGCAGAGCAGTCTGAAATTTTTCACATCTTCTTCAACAGAACACTAACATAAGAAAGAGAGACCAAGAGAGAAAATGGTTCCTTGAACATCAAATAAATTCTTGTAAATTATTTCTAGCTTGTATTGTTAAATCTAAACCACTAGAAATTGTTTACTTGTACTTGTGGAACTATCTAGCGGATTAAGTTCCCTAGAACCTCTCGATATTTTTATTACAAATATAGAAAAGTTCATGTCGAATTTTCTATAGAATTTGTAATAATTAATTTCGATCTTTTTACTTACAAATATAGAAAAATTCATGTCGAATTTTATATAGAATTTGTAATAATTAGTTTGGTCATCAAACCTTGTAATTTGTACCCGTGTATTTAGACACACCCCATCAAGTTAATATAAATTTTATATTCAACTTGAAATATCGGTATTCGTTTTATTTCGCATCAATTTGTTCTTGATTTAATATTTTAATATTTTTAAGAAAAGAGCAAATTCGATAAAACGGTATAGTTTGTATTCAACCCCCCCCCCCTTCTACAAACTATTTTGGACCTAACATGTATGGACTTTAATACAAGAACAATAAGACCACCTAATAAAATAATACCAAGAATAGAAGGTTCAAGATTAAGTTTTAGAAAAGAACCATCAACTTCAAGACAACAAATGATAGCACGACAATGTAGTTTACCTAGAAGAATAAATTTTATAGATATAAGAACAGATAGATTAAAAATCAAAGTAATAATATTTGATGGAATTATAGCAAAGGATTGCATAGCTGAAATAAATATTGGAGCTATTAAAAGTTTTATACATATAAATAAAATTAATGAAAATGATTGTTGTATAATAGAACCACAAACTTATAATTATCCAGAGAATGAAAAAGAAATAATAATTACCAAAAGTGTTAATATAAGATTCAAAATACAAGATTTAGAATATAATATAAATATAGGAGTGTTAACAGCCTGACTTTTCGGACTATTAATTCAAAATCGAAAACTAAAAGAAAATACAATGTATTAATCAAAAAGTTTTTTACAAAGGTAATTATTACAAAAGCGCAGCTAACATTTTACGAAAAGTCAATCTAGCCCAATTCTAAGGTCCTCGAACTCCAACGCTACCAATCTCGATCGTATACCGAACCTAAAATATTAAAAGAATGAGCTACGAAGCCCAGCAAGCAACTACCGTTCGTTGGCTCAAAATAACATTTTTATAATTTTTCAAAAACACGATTTCGATATGTAGCACATAACATCTATCACATAGTATCACACAACATACTCAATTTCAATCACGACAAAATTCACACCTTACATTCTATAACAAATATCAAAGCGATGCATTCAATATATGCAAAGATTCACATAATCAAATTCTTAATGAACAAATAGATCTTAGTCTTATATCTTTTACTTTTAATTCCCACAGTCCTAAATCACACTTTACGCCACACTTTGCCAGTGACCGGCATCTTATACCTTATGCCACACTTTCCCAAGTGACCGGGATCTTATTCTTATTCGATGGGGGGCTAGTTTACGTCCCTCGTCAAGTGAAACCGAATCTTGACAAGGTATCGATGTGTTCTGGAACGTGCGCAAACTAGTTCTATGTATCACACTATCCAGTGATCGGAATCTTATTCTTATACATGACTTAGACTGGGGATTTCTAAAAAATTAATATCTTATTAATCACATGTCAAAATCATATTTACGATAATTTAAACACATATTCGAGAACATGTAATCAAATAATATAAAGCACGTTCCACATTAATACGGAGCAAAGGTACGAAAAGTTAGTTACCAAATACTTGATAACATATAATCAATAAACATAGAGCACGTTTCACATCAATACGGAGCAACGTATAAATACTTACAATATACGGAGCAACGAATAGTTACTTACCTCAATTACGCAAATCAAGAATTCACATAATCACATAAGAACATATGTACAATCCTTAGCAACCCATCAGAAGCAGAACATCTAAAATCTTGAAAGACTCCATGATTACAATTCTGATCAGATCTGTATTTAGCCTTTTTAACCCTCTAAATGATATTTTCTTGACAATCTCAAAGAACGAAAGTTGTAGAGCACGAAAAGATCTTTCCGACAAGTCCTGAATCAATGAATTCCGACTTGCGATGAGTTTTCTACGAATTTTAGAAGACTGCTGATTTTGTGTGTGAAAAGGGCCTACGAATTTTATTAATAAAGATGAGGAAGGAGAATATGATGTTTATATAGCGGTACAAAACCCCTAAACCCAAGCCTACTAATATCCGTTTTAAAATCTATCCATATTTTAGGCCCATTATTCTAATCCAATTCTAATCCTATTTATTATCTAATTTTAATCCTTTATTCTATTGTTCTTTTATTATTACTAATCTAAAAATTACGGGATATTACAAGGAGTCATAGAATATGATAGTTCTAATGAATTATTATTAGGAAGTGACTTTTTAACTATGATAAATTACAAGATCAATAATAATGGAATTGAAATAAATGATCAAGGAAAGATTAGATTTATAAATAAAATATGAATACATAGCAGAAGTTAGAAAATAAAAAGCACAAACTACAAAAAATAAAAGATGCTTTAAAAGAAGGAATATACTCACAAATAAAATATTTAGAATATAGTGAAAAACAAATCAAACTAAAAAATGATATAAAAGAATTGGAAACAATTATAAGCAAAGAAGAAACAAAATCTAAGAAAATATGGGTAGATATAAGTAAAATGAAACCTAAGATATCAGAATCAGCAGATAAAGTATTAAAAAATTTATCTATATTACAAAAAGAAGGAAAATTTTAAATGGACAAACAAGAATATAATGTAATAACATTTCTGAGAAATCATGGAAAAGAAATATTAGAAAGAGACAGATATAGGTATGAACCAATAAGAAGAGAATCAAAAAATATAGAAGTTAATATTACTAAAGAAGAAAAAGAAACTATAGAATATTTAAAATTAAAATTAGAAAAACAAGAAAAAGAGTTTGAGAGAGTAAAAGAGGAAAATAATAAACTTAAAGAAAAAACTAATGAAGAATGGTTTAATAAATATAAAAAATATATAGACAAACATAAAACCGTTAAAAAGGAGCTAAAAGAAACTAAAAGAGAATTAAAACAGATAACATATGAATTACATCAAGAAATGGAAGAAACTAAAAAAGAATTAAATTTCGTAAAAGAAAAAATTAAGAAATTTAAAGGAAAAGAATCAATGATTATTGGAGAAAGTTCTCAAAAGAATGATGAAAATACAACTAGTGATTCAGAAAGTTCAAATGATAGTTCTAATAAAAAATATGTAAATTTTATAGAAGAATCAGATAGTGAAGGAGGATCAGAAGTAGAAAAGGAAAATAATCAAATAATACAAGCTTTAAGAAAAATGAATAATGTAAGTGCAATAATAAAAGAAGAACCTGAAAGTGATAAGCCTATAGAAACAGAAATGGAAACAGATGAAACAATGAATGAAGATATAGATAATTATCAGGAAGAAGAATTATATGACCCAAATTTAGAAATAATAACAAGAGGTAGTAATAAAATTCCCAAACATATACCAATTGGACAACATGCAGAATTCATAGAATTTGTAGGATCAATGTCACAAGGTGTTAATTTAAATGGTTATTTCTTAGACTTAGGTAATGTATATGAAGAACAAGAAATTAGTAGAAGAATTACAGATTGGAATCTTGGAACTTATATAGCTTTAATGAGTTCTACACATACTAACAATCTAGAATATATTTATGATCTAATATCTAAGACTTTAATAGGAAAGGTTGCATATTGGATAGAATCTATAGATTATCAATTAAGAATTGAAGTAATGAGAAGTGCTGGAGATTGGAAATCTATGTTACAAATATTTGATATGATATTAAAAAGAGAATTTTTAGGAGAACCCTGGATAGTAGCTAGAGATCAAGTATTAGTAGAAAGAAAAATAGAGATAATAATGAATTTAAATAATATGAAATGTTGTAAAATATATAAATTACCAGAATATACAATAAGTTTTACTAAATTCTTTTATAAAGCTAGATTTCTACCTGAAGAAAGTCTAGTATATCAACAATTATATTATGATCACTTACCAAGTCCATATAATACTGAAATAACAAAAGAATATAAAAATTAGAACCAAGAGAAAATACTTTAGGAGAAAAAATAAGAGTGTTAAGAGGATGTCTTATGAGAAAATGTGAAGAATATAGAATACAACAGAAAGTTAAGAAAGAAAAAAAAATTAGGATTAAGAGAAATATGTGGATTAACTGAAAAAAGATTAGTATTTGGATGTGATAAAAAAACCTTATAAAAAATATAAGAAAAAATATAGGAAAAAGACTCAAAAATATAAAAGTTATAGTAAAGATTATAAACCCAAAAAAAATATAATCCTTATTATAATAAGTATAAAAGGAAAAAATTTAGGAGATTTAGAAATACTAATAATACTAGAAATAAATTTAGAAATAAGAGAAAGTTTAGAAGAAAACCTAATGATAAAGGAAAAATAAAATAAGTAAATGTAAGTGTTGGAATTGTAATGAAAAAGGACATTATGCTAATAAGTGCCCCAAATTGAAAGAAAAAGGTGTAAAGTATATTAATTCATCACAATTTATAATGAATCTTGAACAAATAAAAGAGGATAATGATAAATGGTATAAATATGAAGATTTTTATGTAAGTCAAACGGATAACAGTGAAACGGAACAAGAATATATAAATTACTATTCTACAGATAGTTGGTAGCAATCTATGTAGAAGCATATGTAGAATATAAACCTGAAAAATTGATAAAACAAAAAATATTCATAGATAGTGGAGCAGATTTAAGCTTAGCTAAAGAAGGAGTATTAATTCAACATAGATGGAAAAGATCAAAATTACATAGAACTAGGATAACATGATTTAATGAACAAAGAAAAGAATTAGATACAATTGCAGAAAATATGAAAATATTACTAAATAAAACAATATTTAAACTTCCCTTGATATATCAAGAAAATAATATGAAACAATCAATATTATTAGGAAATAATTTCTTAGATCATTTCAAAACTCAAGTAGTAACTTCAGATACTTTAAGTTTACAAACTCCATGTAATAAATGGATAGTATTAAAAAGAATATTACCATTAGGGATAAAAAGGATAAATAACCTAATGATTGACAGAAATAATAATCTACAAGAATTAATAGCTAAATATAAGGAGTTATTAAAACCAAACTTTGGACAAAATCCAGTACAATTATGGGATAAAGAAAAAATATATGCTGAAATAAAACTAATAAACCCTAATGATATAGTACGATCTAAACCTATTAGATATAGCCCAAGTGATCAAAAAGAATTTGAAACTCAAATAAATGAATTACTAGAAATGAAAATAATACAAGAAAGTAAAAGTCCACATAGTAGTCCTGCCTTTTTAGTAAGAAAACATAGTGAACAAAAAAGAGGTAAGGCTCGAATGGTAATAGATTATAGAGAATTAAATAAAAAGACTGTATTTGATGGATACTTTTTACCATATAAAAGAAATCTTATTAACATTCTTGGAAATAAAAAATGGTTTAGTAAATTTGATTGTAAAAGCGGATTTTGGCAAATAAAATTAACAAAAGAATCAAGACCTCTAACAGCTTTTAGTGTACCTCAAGGTCACTACGAGTGGATGGTACTTCCTTTTGGATTTAAAAATGCCCCACAAATATTTCAAAGAAGAATGGATCAAGTATTTAGAAAATTAAAAGACTTCTGTATAGTCTATGTAGATGATATATTAATATGTAGTGAAACCCTAGAAGATCATATAAGACATTTAGATCAATTTATAGAAATTATAAAACAACATGGAATATTACTTTCTGAAAAGAAATCAGAATTATTTAAGAATAAAATAGAATATTTAGGATATATTATTGATAAGGAAGGATTACTGTTGGTCCCGGAGTATATTGCAAAAGGGGGGGTTGAATGCAATATAGATAATTTCAAATCTTTAGCTCAACAACAATGATAAAGATTGTAAACTATCTACATAAGAATTGCAAACACAAGTAGTAATTCAAGATGTTCTCACAAAATAAATGTTTTATTTATTTTGTAATGTGTTGCTACAACCTCGAGAAAAATGGTTTTCTCAAGCTTCGAGTTCTTGTGAGAATCGCTTACAGAAAGAATGAGAGATGTGTCTCTATATAGACTAATCTTCCTTTTGCATCTCAGTCACATGGGTGGTGGAGCTATTGTCGTTTTCAAGTGACAGCTCCTCACAATTTGCCCACACATGTGACCTTTCCTAAAATGCTATACACACAGAGTTATCTTTAAGCATAAAGCATTCTGGGTTCTTTCCAAAATTAGCTATAACAATTCTAGTGGATGCAAACTTGTCATACTTTTTGAATTGTCGAGCCTCGTCTTGTGATCTCTCAAGCTTCTGTCGTAGTCTTGCAGGTCTGCTACAATCTTTGACGAATTGCAACAAATCTATTTCTCGAACATCTAAACTGTCACGAGGGTTTGACTGAGATAAAATCCCCAAATCAAATAATTCAGTTAGACAGTAACTCTTGCCGCCAAGTTTGCTCTCATAGGAATATCAGTAGTTGACAGTATGAGCTCCCGCCAATGTTGTTGTCGGAACTCCAAACTTGCTATCAAGTGTGAGAATGTTGTTGTCCCCTGCTTCAGCCAATGTTGCTGTCAAATGAAACTTGCTGTCGTGACCTTGCAACATGCAGTCTTATTGTAACGTTACTATCAATGTATTGACAGTAACTTTATTATTGCTGTCGAACTGATGTATTCTCTTGAGTCTTGAACATATCAATGAACTTCTTCCAAGATAAATACTTATTACATTTCAGCAATTATTTGATTACAAGAACATACTCTGGCTGTGACAGTATGTTCTACTTAGCCTATACAAATAAACTAAGTACTAGTTAAGTTGTCTCTACGTTATCACCCATAAATCCTAACAATCTCCCCCAATTTGTTTTTATGGACAATAACAACAAATTCTCAATACAAGCACGCCGACAACTTAACTAACATAGATCAGAATAGGATTCTAGAACATTTCCAAGCATTTAGCATTACATAGGACAATGATCTAAAGCAAAACAAGTACTCCTCGAGATTGAGTAGATATGAGATTTACTTATCTTGTTATTAAGCTTTCCTGTTCTATATATTTTCTCTCTTTCTGTGGAGAGCTTCTTCCAAGTACTTTCTGAGATCTTGCACTAGCTTCTTTTCATCAGCAGATACAGCATCATCTTCAATCTCATCAATGTACTGTTGGATTTATCTAGAAGAGACATACTGAACATCTTTTAGATCAAACCATGATTCGAAACCATAGGTGTAAGTTCTGAATTTCAAGATATTGTTCTCAATCTTGAATCTTCTGCCAGGAAAAGAATTCAAGGTCACTCTTTTTTTTGGATCTTCATCTCTCCTACTATCAAAAATAACTTCCAATTCCCATGCACAGAACATTTCCAGTTTGTGAGATGATCCAACAACTTTCCAGTATAGACTTTTCAGTACACTGGTCCTCAGCTTGTGAAAACTATCTGCATAGAATTCTTCTTTGCCATCTATGATCCTGAGAGGATTTTCCAGTGCACATGGCTGATAGTTTGGAGCTTCACTGTTCATCTTGTTGACTTTCTTGCATTTTTCTTTCAGCTCAGCTTCCACTACCTCAGCAGTCTGTTTACCAATATTATCTTTTCTCCTAGCAGCTTCAGCAGCTAATTCGGCTTCATAGGCAGCCATAGCTTCAGGTGTATACGAGGGCATCCTTTCTGTCCAATCATACTTAGACACAAGTTCTTCCTCATCTATACTCACATCCTCATTCGCATCATCGATGTTTCTCTAGTCACCATATCTCTCATAAAATTCAGCATATCTTTTAGCATGGTACTTTTGGATGTGTTCCATGGCTTTCTTAGGAACATTTTCATACGTCCCCATAAGCTTCACCATTCTTTCAAGCACGAAGTAATTGAATCTACTCCTTACTTCTTGTGATGTTTGTTTGAGAGTGTATCTGTCCATTATTGTTGACATATTCACCATAGTGAAGTCCTTCTCAACAAACATGACTTTTGCTTTATCTTTCCAAAGAATGTATCTGGATGCATATTCCTTAGAATTATCCAGCTCCAATTCGACTGAAGTGATATCTCGTGTCGCAGCTTCCTTCTAGATTTCGAAGCTGTTTGTCTCTCTTCTTCGAATAGGCTTCTTAAGAAACATCACTCCATGCTTCTTTTTCCTTGCTGCAGCCTTTGTCTTGCCCTTTCTTGGAACTGTACGCCAGGCTTTTGCTCTTTATTTTGTCTTTCTAGACTTGGATGTCTTGACAGTTTTGCCTGTTATAGTTTCTTCATTCAAGCTCTTGACAGTGTCTTTCATGACAGTGTCTTCTTTGACAGCAGCTTCTTCGACAGTAACTTCATCATTCTTGACAGCTTCTTTGTTGACAGTATCTTTTTTAGCATCAAAACAGTCAATAACAAGTCTTAAGATACTTCCTTCCAGTATGTCAAGAATGTCTGTCTCTCCCTCATCTTTAGTTTCAGCATCTTTCTTATTATCCTTAGGAGCTTCTTCCTTTGCTTCCTCCTGAGTCTGACTTCCAGTAATCTCAGCAATTTCTTTACCACTTCCAGTTATACCAGATCCTCCAGTTCCATCAAGATCATCATCATCAAGGGTGTCATCATATGTGCAGCTTCCACCACTTTCACTTCTTCTGGCATTAGCTTCAGAAATCAATTTCTTCACTTGAGAGCTAAGACTTTCATCTCTCTTTGCCAGCAGTTTGTGAATCGCTTTGACAGCCTTGACTTTGTCTTTGTTTATCTTAGATTTGAGGATCTGTTTCAGCACTCCCATGATTGTGTTAGAATGCAATCTGGGTTCTTCACTTAGGATCAGAAATCCAATCCTTTTAGCTCCTGTGCTTGTGGTTGTTCTATAGCAAATACCATAGGGTTCTTCAATCACTTCTGGTAGCTTTTCTTCAATAAGACCTTTAATTTGTGCTAGCAGATCGTTATTGAAGATTGTAGAATTTGCTTTCACTTTCGTTCCCATGGCATTCAGCACTCTAGCTTGCAGACTCTGTAATAGCTGCGTTGTAATAAATATAGAGATGCTTGTTTTCAGATAAACATCAACTGCCCATCTTTTCACCAGATTCACCTTCACAGGGATACTTGTTATTTTGTCCTTCAGTATTGGTGACAGTTTTGTATATACTCCTCCCGCCTCTTTTATGGCACTATTCACCAATGCACTGAAGTCTTCATCTTTGTTCTGCAAAGTACTCTCCATGTGGCTAACCATCATCGTTTCTACCTCTTCTGGACTATATTCACTTCCATCAGACCAAATGTATCATGTTGTAGGATTTACCATTTCAGGCATTTTGTCTTTGCCTTTACCGAGTCTGTTGGCTTCTTGCATTTCTCTCCAATGTTTCTGCAGTGGAGTTTCCATGACTTCAGGAGCTGGTTCATTGATTTTCAGAGGAGGCAATGTTGATGTTTGAGCCCTTTGTAATTGCTCCAATATTTTTTTAGTTACCAACATTGGCTTACCATCTACTTCAAAAGATTCACCAATTCCACTACCTCTCAACTCTTCACCAAAGATTCTATCTTCATTTGCATTTTGCTTCCCCTTACTTCCATCTCCATCTTCTTCCATTTGCCCCCCCTCTCTTCTAGACTCCCCCTTGCTTGTTGCTCCATCTTGTGTCTCCTTCTCTACTGGACTTACAGTATTCTGATTTTGTACTTTATTCTGATCTACCACTTTCTTCCCTTTAGTTAAGTTGACAGCACTAAGGACAACAGAAAATGATAACAGATTTTGTTGAATCTCAGCAAAGCCAGTAGCTACCATGGTGGAAAGAGCATCAAGTTTAGCTTCCATGGATGCACATCTGCCCTCAAGGGATTTCAACCTTGATTCAGCTTGTTTAGAAGGACCATCAGACCTTAACCTTTTTGATGAGAAAGGAAAAGACTGAGGCAAGGAGGCTATGGGGTGTCTCACACTCTCATTGTTTTTCTGAATGATCTCATCACTCCTCACAGAATGACTCTCAAGGCCTAGTGCCTTTTTGTGTGGGGTACCCTCATATTCACTCTGGACATGCTCAAGTCCATCTCCTTTTGCCAGCTCATTTGGCTGCCTCTCATTTTTATGCACACCTCTCTTTTTCTTTTATCTCTCTTTTCTTTTGCACTCCCTCACTCATCCTAGATGTATGGGTATGAGCAGTACTTACATGCATTGAAAGAGAAGGTTTAGATTTTACCTTTTTGAAAGTAGAGATTGGCACATGATCATTATCAGAAGCATCTTCAACAATTACTGAATCTTGATCAAGCTATGCAGAGGTTACAGCATCTTTGACCAAAATGTTACTGTCCACAGGTGGGTTGACAACAACTTTTGTGGTGTCTTTGACAGCAACTGAGGCCGTGATAGCAACTTCTTGAAGGTCAGTTGCTTTTTGGAGGTCGACCAAGATGTTGGCTGTTTCATTTTCTGGGAGATTGCCATCTTGATCTTGCTCAGTGTTTGAGGGAGTGGTATCCATTTCACTTTGAGAAATGGATTCTTGTGGACCACTTGATGGGGGCTCATCCATGACTTGAGATGGATGATCAAAACCTGAAGGGTTGGTACTGTCCCCTTCTCTAGGTTGTTGAGAAGAAACAATTGATGGATTAGAGAATAAAGAAGGTGATGGTATAGAAGAGATTTCTGGCTGTTGCACAGAGATAACTTGTGGAACATCAAGTGTAGAAGTTTCATGACCCTCACTGTGCCCTAACTCCATGTGCATTTCTGCAAGTGTAGGCTCCTCATGAGTGAGTACATGAGGTTGTGCTGACTCTTTACAGGATGCCTTGGGAGACATGCCAGTTTCAATAGATACTTCTTGTTGAGAAGAAGCACCTGGGGATGTGTTTGATTCCCTTTTATCCTCCACAGCCTTTTGTGAGACTGAGGGGTGGCTGATAGTGGTTTTGTCCCTCTTAGCTCTCTTCTTTTTGGACTCAAGAGGAACCACTGTGGGTTCACTTTTACTAATATCCTTATTTGCTGCACCAGGTGCAGTTTGTCCCTCAACATTCTCAGAACTACCACAAACTCCAGTTTCCAAGGGTCTTTTCTTGGATTCTTGCAAGGCTATTTTTATGAATTTTGTTTGTCTGGAAGGTCTGATTGGAACGAATGGTGTAGAATGTGGGTTAACTAAATTTGGGTCTAATTCAGCTTCATTCTCAAGGGAGAAATTAACATACCCAGAAGGTAGTTCAAAGTAAAGATTAGGCTCTTGATCAGCCATGTGTTTGGTGAAACAGAGTGGAATATGTGCATTCAAATTTTGTGAATTGAGTGATGTGTGTGTATTTCTTTTCAAAACATTGCATTCCATGATTAGAGATGCATTATCATCAATACCACATAATGAATTTAAACACATTGTAAGAAAGCGAGGATAAACATGTACCTTCCTGCTCAGAGCTGACTTGAGTTGACTCATAAGCAGCTTTCCAACATCCACTTTGTAACCATGGACTAGAGAGTGAGCGAGCTTATTGATGTAGGAGGGAATTCCATTCCCGCCAGTGGTTTTGGTTGAGAAAATCTTCAACATGGCATCAAAAATCATGCTCCATTCTTTTCTCAAAAACTTTCTGTCCATTTCACCAGTTGAGTACCAATTTGTTGTACCCTCTTCGAGGACAGAACCAGAATACCCAATTTTCAAGAAAAACTTCTTCAGGGTTTCATCACTTGCAAGTTCCTTGTATGATTCTTTAGCTTGCAGTCCAGTTCCCAAAGCTTCGTTAATACCTTTTATTGTGAGGATGCAGGTAACCCCTTTGATTTTGCAGTTTATGGTGTCTTTACCTGCACCTCGTGGAACAAAGGCAGATTTCCAGAATTCTTCAAATCTTTCTAGGTCCAATGAGGGTGTAGATGTTATTGCATGACCTAGATAGGACTTGTTGATAAAGGACACGAGTCCTTTGAAACCTTCACCAGCATCTCCAGCAGAGAGAATACCGGCAAAGTTTGTTTGAGAAGAGGATTGTTTGGGTGCCATTTTTGCTTTGAGTTTTGGGAGAGAGAGATTTTTGCTTTTAAGAGAGAGAGAGGTTATGTTGAGTGTTGTGTGTTTGACAGTTGCTTACATGAAAATAGTAAATGTTTTACTGAAGAAGGGAAAGTAGTAATGTCTTAGCCTATTAATCAGTCACGTGGTGTTGTGGGTAGTTACTTTTTAGTGGCTGTAAATCGTGGAGGTAAAGTCTCAATTAAATCGGTCCACTAACCTTGACAGTAACCTGTGCGCTGTAACAAATTTATTAGTAATTTGGGAGGATGACAGCAAGTTTTGCTTGACAGTAACATCGGCGCAAGAACATGCTGTCACCATTAAAGAATTTATACAATTTCCTTTAAATTTCATGACAGAAACTTTTTCCGTTGCTGATAAGGAACTTGCTGTCAAGGCACATCGTGACAGCATCTTCAATTATTGATAACAACTTGTGCGGAAATAATTTGTTTCGTGAATTTTAATCGACTTTGCCCATTGCTTAAAAGTAAAATGACCAATTAGCATTTTAATCGAATTAAGCACATATTTGTTTAGCAGGCACACATTCACATACATCCATACACAAACAAGCACATGCATACAACAAACAACTAAGATGAGAGGGTAAAATAAGCAATAATACTGGGGAGATGAAATAATGAACTTTTTATTAAGAAAAACTTAAAAAATAGTACAAGGTAGTTCTTAAGAACTGAACATCATTTCTTATCAAGCTCCGCAAGAGCTTCCACCAGCAGCTGCTCAACGACCTTCTCTATCTCCTTCTCCTTAGTAATCCCCTTTGCATCCAGATAAGATTGAAGCTTATCAAAGAAGGGATCAAGAGGGTGCTCAGCAGCAGCAGCCTCTGGCTTCAGTATCACCTCTTCAGCTTTGGAAGAGTTGGAGTCTTCTGAAGTTGACATTTTCGACGCCTTCCTCTTACTCATTCTCTAGAGTTTCTTAGTGTAAAATGAAGAATAAGGGTTTTGTCTCGGTCTTATTTATAACACATTAAGTGACTCTAGAGCTTCCTACACGCTTCCTTTTAATAAAGTATTCAACTTTAAAATAAAAGTCTGACAAATACCCGGGTACATTTTAAATGACACGACTACTCATCACTTACACGCGTGTGAAATAAGTTAATGTCACGTGACTACTCATTGCATAAGTTAAAACATGCATGAATTTGAATTTAGCATAGTCATAGCAAACATGTTGTCAACAAACAAGTAGCACATAAGACAGTAACTTCTCATGACAGTAACATTGAAAGCTACGGTCACAAGCTGCGATTTAACCACTTTGAAAATGTAAAAACTAGTAAGTTAACATACCAGATTTAGCATTCCAAATTCACTTACCAACATGTTGAAGGTTGCTTCATCTAGTGGCTTCGTGAAGATGTCTGCAAGTTGCTTTTCTGTTAGAATATAAACCAGCTTCACAGTTCCCTTTTCAACATGCTCTCTGATGAAATGATGTCTAATATCAATGTGCTTTGTCCTGGAGTGTTGAACTGGATTATCTGAGATGGCTATGGCACTGGTGTTATCACAATAGATGGGAATATTGGACAACTCTAAACCATAATCCATTAGCTGATTTTTCATCCAAAGAATTTGAGCACAGCAACTTCCAACTGCAATGTATTCAGCTTCTGCAGTTGAGGTAGACACAGAATGCTGCTTCTTGATAAACCATGACACTAATCTTCCACCAAGAAATTGACAGCTTCCTGTTGTACTTTTTCTGTCAATCTTGCATCCAGCATAGTCTGAATTTAAATATCCTATCAAATCAAATCCAGAATCTTTAGGATACCAAAGGCCTAAATTTGGAGTACCTTTGAGATATCTAAAGATCCTCTTGATTGCTACCACGTATGACTCTTTTGGATCAGCTTGAAAACCTTGCACAGAGACATGTAACAAACATAATATCTGGTCTGCTAGCAGTTAGATACAGCAATGATCCCACCATGCCCCTGTAGGTACTAGAGTCCACTTTCTTTCCTTTAGGATCCAAATCCAGTTTGGTTTCAGTAGAGATAGGTGTCTTGGCAGGTGATGCATCTTCCAAGTTGAACTTTTTGAGAAGTTCCTTGACATAGTTTTCTTGGCAAATGAAGATGCCATCATCCTTTTGATGAATTTGTAAACCTAGGAAAAATGACAGTTCTCCCATCATACTCATCCCATATTTGTTCCTCATAAGAGATGAAAACTTTTCACACAGCTACTCATTTGTAGAACCAAAGATTATGTCATCAACATAGATCTGCACCAGAATGATGTCTTTGCCATGATGCTTGTAGAACAGTGTCTTATCCACAACACCTCTTACAAATTGATTCTCTAGCAGAAAGGTAGAGAGAGTATCATACCAAGCTCTAGGGGCTTGCTTCAATCCATAAAGTGCCTTGAACAGTTTACAGACAAAGTCATACAATTCAGAATCTTTAAATCCAGGTGGATGTTCAACGTACACTTCCTCCTCTAGCTCTCCATTGAGAAAAGTACTTTTGACATCCATTTGGAACACTTTGAAGTTACAATGTGCAGCATAGGCTAGAAAAATTCTTATGGCTTCAAGTCTGGCAACAGGTGCAAATGTTTCATCATAGTCTATTCCTTCCTGTTGACAGTATCCTTTGGCCACTAGTCTTGCTTTGTTCCTTGTCACGTTTCCACCTTCATCCAGTTTGTTTCTGAACACCCACTTTGTGTCAACAACTGATTTCCCTTTAGGTCTAGGGACTAGCTTTCATACATTGTTTCTCTCAAATTGGTTGAGCTCTTTTTGCATGGCTATCACCCAATCTGAATCCAACAATGCTTCATCAATTGACTTTGGCTCAGTTTGAGATAGAAAGCAAGTGAACATGCTGTCAGCAGAAACATTTCTCCTTGTCCTTATACCATTAGTGGGATCACCAATGATTAGATTGCTGGTGTGATCTCTGTTCCACTTAGTGGTTCTAGGCAAGCTTCTTTCTTGATCTGCTTGATCAGTTCCTCTTTGAGGGGTTGATTCTCCACTATTGATGGTTTCTCCTTCATGTTCTTCAACATCTCCAGAATCATTCTCATTCTGATGATTGGGAGTTATTTTTTGAGACTGAGCTGGAGTTTGAGTAACATCATTGGTGTTGACAGCATCTCTTCCAAACTCAATGGACTGAGTACAAGTAGGTTCATCAGCAACAACTTCTTCTTCCTCCGAGTAACCTTGATTTTCAAATCTAAGAGGCTCCATTTGACCATCCTCTCGTAATCCAGGGAACTTGGTTTCATCAAATGTGACATTTACACTTTCTTCAATGACTTTATGATCAGTGACATAGACTCTGTACGCAGTCCTTTCCAATCCATATCCCATGAAAATGCTTCATAAGCTTTAGCATCAAACTTTCATTTCCTTTCATGGTTGTCAATCATCATGAAACACTTACTCCCAAATACATGAAAGTATTTGACAATTGGTTTCTTTCATGTTAACAGATAGTAAGGAGTGTTTCCATGAGTCTTGTTGATCAAGGTTCTGTTCTGTGTGTAGCAAGCTGTGTTAATAGCTTCTACCCAGAAATATGTTGGTAATTTATAATCATTCAACATAGTTCTCGCAGCTTCAATGAGAGTTCTATTCTTCCTTTCTATAACTCCATTTTGTTGTGGTGTCCTGACAGTGGAGAATTGTTGGACAATGCCTTCTTCCTTGCAGAAGTTTCCCAATGTGGCATTTCTGAACTCAGTACCATTGTCACTTCTCAGATATTGAACTTTTGCATTCGGGGTTCTATCAAGAACTCTTATGTGATCAATGATTTCTTAAGCAGCTTCGTCCTTTGTCTCTAAGAACTTTACCCAAGTGTACCTCGAGTAATCATCCAATATTATCAGGGCATATCTCTTTCTTGCAAGAGATTGAACATTTACTGGACCAAACTAATCCATATGAATTAATTTGAGTGGCTCGGTGTTGGTATTCACTTGCTTTGACTTGTGTACTGATCTTTTCAATTTACCCATTTGACAATCCTCGCACAATCCTTCTTGACAAAATTCCTGTTGAGGTAGTCCTCTCACCAAATCCTTCTTCATCAGAATATTCATATTCTTGAAATTGAGATGGGAGAGCTTCTTGTGCCAAAGCATGCTTTCACCAACTGATGCTTTACTGTAAAAACAATAAGCCTTGTCTTTCTTCACAGAATTTAAGTCTACAACAAACAAGCTTCCTTTCCTGACTCCTTTCAATGAGAGGCTTTCATCCTTCTTGTGATAGATGTTGCAAACCATCATATCAAAGTCAACCTTGAATCCCCTGTCACTGAACTAGCTGACACTGAGTAGGTTATGCTTCAATCCATCTACAAGAGCAATGTCTTCAAGGACAACATTTCCAATTTCCAAACAGCCATATCCCACAGTGTAACTGTTAGGTCCGATACGATTGTAGAAGGGGGGGTTGAATACAATCTATACCATTTTATCGAAATTTGTTCTTTAAATAAAATTTAACTTAAACAAATTTGAGCGGAATAATACAACACAAATTTCAAGTTGAATATAACAATATATTAACTTGATGGGTGTTACAAAATCAATCCAAATGATTATCAAGTAATTAATAACTAATTAGAAAATTCGACATGAACTTTTTTAATTTAGTTAATTAAAATCAAGATATCAAGTTGTGAACTAGGAAACTTAATTCGCTAGTATTACAAGAACCACACATAAACAAGTTCCAACGGATAGAATATTACAAAAGAGATGAACTTGAATTTCCAGAATTATGTTTGTAAGTGTTCTTGAGCTTGAGAGAGAGAGATATGAGCTGCTGGGATTTTTAAGAAGTTGTAAGTGAATTGTCTTCTGCCTCTTTGCTGCTTCTGATCTTTATATTCCGTCCATAGTCATATTGTGTTGTTTTAATTGATATAACAATCAATTAACACATATATAACATTCGGTATGACTATCCATTGAAAGAAATATGACTGTCCCATTAAATATAACTTTCGGTATGACTATCCACTGAACTGAATATGACTGTCCAATAGCCACTTGACTTGAATATAACTTTCGGTATAACTATTATTTGAACTTAATATGACTGTCCAAACCATTCCCTTTGTATGACTATCCTTTTGAACTATATATAACAATCGGTATAACTATCCTTAGATAGTTATATTGTTATATATTTTCAGATTATAATTAACTAAATGATTTATATAAATCACTTAATTAATTATTTCTTTTTCAGATTAATTCTTATTTAATTAATCTAATAATTACTTTAACAAATATATTAATTCTGATTGAATTAATTTATTTAATTAAATTAACTATTTGATTTAATTAATTAAAATAGAATTAATACAACTCCTTTTAATAGTCAAAACTTCACTGAGGACCACGTAATTATAATAACGAACATACACTGGACTTTTGTTGACGCTCGATGTACTGTCTGGTTCATGAACGACTAACTCCAATCTCTGTTCTTCATCTTGACATTAAACTGTGGTCTTTTTCTTTTCTTCACTCTCTCCGATCATTCTGAACTGATATTGTTTCTTATCACTTATAGAAACCTCTGTCCTTGAAATAAATCCATGTATTTCAATGCTACACTGATGCTTGATCAGGCAACTGAATCTTCTTCAGTGTGAAACATCAAAACTATAGATTGACTTGTTGATTTTTCTTCTGACAGTTGTCACCTTATGAGATTCCTGTGACAGTTGATATTATTTACTTATTACAAACTACTTTAATTGGATTAGGATCCTCTAACTACAAATAGGCTGAATCATATGCCTTTCAATCTCCCCCTATTTGTTTGTTAGACAGTAACAAGCAAATACCTAGAGGATTCTTCAACTAATCCCAATTAAATAAGTAAAGAATAAAACTTTAAATGCTAAGTAAATAATGAAAAAGTTCTGGTTCATATATAACATTATCCAGATTCAAACAGAAAAGATAAATACAAGATAGATGATCCTCTAGACTGATCACATAGTATAATTATGCTATCTTGTTCTATCTAAGCTCTAAAAATATCACAAGTAGAGCGGTTCTTCAGTTTTCACTTCCTCCAGGTCTGAACTCTCCTTCTTCTTCTTCTTCTTCATTCAGGACTGGTAGGCTTTTATGTAGCTCAACATCAACTAACATTTCTTTCCTTGATGATAGCCTTGTAGGAAGTACCAATGGAATTCCAAGTGATTTCCTCAACTCACCTTTGAATTTTTCATAGTCTTTCACATTGGTTTGAGCATAAGATTTGATATGATCTGCAGTTTCCCGTTTAAGTTGAGAAGTAAATCCATGATTTCTAAGAATGTACTCCACAAATACCAAGTGTTTAGCTGTATGTATCACTTCACCCTTAAGAAACTTCACTTGCTTAGGCTCTTCTATCACTTCCGGTCCAGCTCTTTCAGCAAACTCTTTGAACTTTTCATGAAGTAGTATTCCCAACTCAGAGGATGTTCTTACCTTTGGTCTAAGAGCCCAGAGTTCTGTCAAAGATCTGTCATAAAAGAATTGAAGGGACACTCTGAATGTTCCAACATTATGACATTCAACGAAAATTACTAACTCATCGGTTCTTGGTTCAAAAGCAGAAGATATCCTGACGACTTCTGTTTGTAAGGTTTTCACATACCCTTCATGTATTGGATTTGAATTCTTAAACTCATCAAGAATAGCACTTAGCCGACGATCATCATATTCAGACATTTGTGGTGAGTCTATAGCTTTTTGAGCTCGTTCCCACTTGTCACCACTTTTTAATCTGATGTATGTTCTCCTAGCTTGTACCTTAAGTGCATGTTGGCGTTGCATTGCTGCAGCTTCCTCTTTTTGAAGTTTTTCTTTATGAGCAATCAAGTCCAATGTCTTTTTAAGCCTATCATCTCTCAATTTTAGTTGAGCTTCTTGTCTGTCAATTTCTGCTTCAGCTTCAAAATCTAGACGTATCTGTTCAGCTTCAGCTTCTGAGTCTATGGGCATTTCATCTTCCCAGTCCCTGAGATCTGGTTCAGGTAATACTTCTCCCACATCTGTGAACTTTAAATCAGCAAACATGTCAATACTATCTGGTTCACCTGTGTAGTAGTAACCTTCAATATCTTCAGGTTCTTCATGCATGTCAGAACTTCCAATTTCTTTCCTCTTCCCCTTATCTCTCCTATCACCTTGATCAGCTCCTTGATCAGATTTAGATTTACTTGAACTTCCTCCATGTCTTGACTTCTCCCCCTTAGTTGATGAATCCTCTACAGAGGGAACAAAATCAGCAGGCTTCGGGTCACGTTCATCACCATCACCTCCTTCATCTTGACCTTCAAAGAACTTTCTTTCTTCTTCTGTTGGAGTGATAGTTCTAGTAATGATGTTATACAAGTGAGTCAACCCTTTTGCTTGAAGTGCATTCTGCCTTTCAATCTGACTAAGTCGATGTTCAGTGGACAAGTGATGTTCATTCATGTTATTCTGAATATCTTCAATCTGATTTGACATTGAAGATATAATGAGATCTTGAGCCACTGTGACATCTCCAGAGTCTTCAATTGCTTGTTGTTGAGTTAGCTTGAGTGCACTGATCTTGTTGTTGAGGATAGTTCTCATGTTATCCATATCAAATCTTAAGTTCTTGTTATCCTCTTCAGTTTGAGCAAGATTTTCTTTCATTTGAGCAAGTTGTTCCATAAGAGACAGAGTGTTTGTGTCAGTGTGTGCTCTCACTTCAATAGCTCTCTGAGTATCACTCACCTCACGTGCTAGTGTTTCACTCAGATTTGAAGTAATTCTCACATCACTCCTCTCATAATCCATAGCTGCATCCATTGTACCTGCAGGAGAAATCACCCTAGCCTCCTCTTGGAAGGTCAGTGGTGGTGCAATGGGAGTTCGCAAATCCCTATCAACCTGTGAGAGTTCTTCTGCCGTAACAATGGCAGGCACTGTAACTTGGTCAACTTGCATGAGAGTGTTTTCAGCTTCATTTGAGAAAATGTCTTCCCCCATTGTAAGTAACAAGGGAGTAGTTGATGAACTGAAAGGGTTTACAGTTGACTCAGATGTAGTTTTACTTTTCTTTTGAAAATGCAGAACTGTAGTTTCACTCAGAATATCACTACTCGGATTGTATCGTTTGACTGACAATTTCTTTCTTTGATAGTATTTGGAGAATTTGGATTTAGTATTTGGTGTATTGACCTGGGTTAGAGGTTGTGGTTGTACAACCCCTTGGTCATTTCTCGCACTTGTTTGACTATCAGAAAGATATTGAGATTGAGTAGAAGTTGAGTCAAATACCTGATCATTTACATTTCCAACATCTTCAGTCTGAATGGGTTGATCCACTTGATAGTGAGGTTCAGGATCAATTAACGGTTCAGGTTCTGGTTGATGTTCAGTAGCTGTGTGTTCTGCTTCAGGTTCTGGAGCTTGTTCAATTGCAAGTAGCTCAGCAACTGGTTGAGCCACAACATTTGGCAAATTTATGAATGTAGACATATATGGTGTTATGACTACTGGAACATGCGCCAGAGTACCAGAAGTATCCAACCTTGTGTAGAACTTCTTATTTGGTTTACCAGACCATTGAACTCGGTCATTTTGAAAAGGAGTAGGCTGATCCGTAGGCATAAGATGATTAAAAATTAATGTCAAAAATCGAGGATAATGACATTTAACCAGTTTACCTTTCTCAAAGTTCTTCCTAGCTTTCTTCACACGATTTATCAAAATAGGCCAGAGCAAGTTACCAAAATTGATTCTTCTGTTGTAAGCAATTGAGTAACCAATAGACTGCAACATTCCCGTGATAACAGTGTTGTTACTCTTGGTAGAATTAGCAAAGACCTTTGCAATGATTTCGAAGAATATGTTCCATTCTTGAACCATGTTACTTTTCAGGGGACGCTTAAGATCCAATTGACCTTGATAATTCAGATGTGTGAAGAAATGTGTCAACTCATCAATTGAAGGAGGCTCATTAAATTGTTCAGTAGGCAGTCTCAGAGCAGCATTGAAGACAGATTCATCCACTGTATATGTCTTATCGCTGAAGTTGAAAGAAAATGATTTTTTGTCTGAGGCCACCATAGCTGTAGTACACATTAATTTAAGCGGACCAAATTTCATGGGAACATTTGCAGTTATAGCATGACTACAGATATTATGATCGTTCAGAAAAGATATCCACGGTTTGAAACGATCCACCGAGCAATCCTCGGGATTAAAATATCCAATAAAGTTGTGATTAACAATCTCAAAATTATTATAAGTGTCAGCCATTCCAAATCAAATTTTAACCTTAGAGAATCTGCAAAATTCAGCAATTAAACTTATTAATACACAAAATTCGAATAAATAAATAAATAAAAATTCGAATAATCGAATTCTTCACCAAAAATTTTGAAAATTTGAGGCAATGATCTCCATAACATCACAAACACACGTCTATTTTTAGTTTTTGAAAAATCACAACCATCGTTCTTGAATTTCAAATCGAAAATCCGAAGTTTTTAACAAAAAATCTTCAAAACACAACCAAATCTTACATTTAAGCAACGGTTTTGAAGATAATTGAATGGGTAATCGAATTTTGTTCTTAGAACTGTGATTCGAGTGTGATTGAGACAGAAAATCGGCAGCAATTCGATAGTTATACACCGTGTATATGTATGTATCGTTCGAAATAGTGTCTCAGGTGACTTAACACGCTGACAAGATAATATAACTGAATATAACTATCAATATTACTAACGATTTATATATAATTCAGCTCAGATATGACTATCGGTTGATAGTCATACCGATAGTTATATTACGTATAAACGTAATATGACTATCCTATTTACATAGTTATATAACATTCTTATTAACAAGATAACACTAATATGACTATCGAAGAACAAAGAGTATGACAATGCAAAATTGAATTTTCGACAGTTATATTTCAAACAAAACAAAATTATAACTATATACTAATTAGAGTTATATTTACCCTAAAATACAAATATAACAATCAGATTAATTGTTATATCTATTGTAATATAAACAAAACAACAAATATAACTATCCTAAAATCTAAATATTAACAGGATATTTAGAACTAGCAAATTCTAAAAATGAAGCAATTTAATTTTTATCAACAACCAAGTCAAAAGTTACTAAACTAACTTACACTAAAATCAGCAAACCTAATAACAATTAAACACACGATCATAGGTAGTCCTTTTTACGAGATCAAACATTAATAACAAAAGGACAAACATTACAAATTAAAATAAATAAAATATTGAATATATACAAAATTATTTCTGGTGAATTAATAAATATCAATTTTCTAATAAAATAATTTCCATATAGAAAATTATTCAAGAAAAAAATATAATTTATTAAACACACAAAAAAAATAATGAAACTGATTTTAAAATAAAAACATTTTCAGGAAAAATAGATTTCTCATAAACTACAGCTAGTAAAATTCGAGAAAAATATTTTTAAGGAAAATGAATCACTCTAAAATTACAAGAAGTATTTAGAGATGTATAACGAAGATAGTGATAAAACCTTAAGAAGAAACAAGCAACATTATAAGTTGATAAAATAATTAAACAAGTGATTTCAAATAACAAATATTGTACACAATAATCACTTGAAAATTATTAAAGATCAAACCTCAGATATTAACTAGTTTAATTACTAGGACTATTTAACATACCCAATTCACCAATAAGTCTGGTGAATGTGGATTCGTCAAGAGACTTAGTAAAAATATCTGCTGTTTGTTCTTCCGTAGGTACAAAAAGTAACTCCACGGTACCATTCATGACATGCTCTCGAATAAAATGATACCTGATGTCAATATGCTTTGTCCTTGTGTGCTGCACAGGATTGTTAGAGATAGCTATGGCACTTGTATTGTCACATAAAATAGGAATTTTATCTAGTACAAAACCATAGTCTCTCAGCTGATTCCTGATCCACAAAATCTGTGCGCAACAACTTCCAGCAGCTATATATTCAGCCTCAGCTGTTGAGTTGGAAACTGTTTGTTGTTTCTTGCTGTACCAGGAAACCAGTCTACCACCTAGGAATTGACAACTCCCAGAGGTGCTTTTTCTATCCACAACACTTCCTGCATAATCTGAATCTGTATATCCAACAAGATTAAAACCAGAATCTTTAGGGTACCAGATGCCTAAATTAGGCGTACCCTTAAGATATCTCAGGATTCGTTTAACAGCAATGAGATGAACATCTCTAGGATCCGATTGGAACCTTGCACACAAGCACGTAGCATGCATAATATCAGGTCTACTTGCAGTAAGGTAAAGTAATGAGCCTATCATACCTCTGTAGCTTGTGATATCTACCTTGATAGAATTTTCACATGCTCCAAATTTGACTGCTGTCGATGATGGTGTTCTTGCTGAAGATGAGTCCTCCATTTGATATTTCTTGAGAAGCTCTTTGACATACTTGGATTGACAGATAAATATTCCATCTGTCCTTTGACTTACTTGCAATCCAAGAAAGAACTTCAGCTCACCCATCATGCTCATTTCAAACTTACCCTGCATTAACTTAGCAAATTTCTTGCAAAGAATATCATTAGTAGACCCGAATATTATATCATCCACATAGATTTGGACTAATATCGTATCCTTTTTATGTTTCTTTGTGAAGAGAGTTTTGTCTATGACACCTCTTGTAAATTCATTTTCAAGTAGAAATTCAGAGAGTGTGTCATACCATTTTCTTGGTGCTTGCTTAAGACCATATATAGCTTTAAAGAGAAAGTAAACATACCCCAATAAATCTGGATCTTCAAAACCAGGTGGCTGTTCTACATATACCTCTTCATCCAGTTTTCCATTCAGAAAGGCACTCTTGACATCCATTTGATAAACATTAAAGTTTGAAAATGCTGCGAATGCCAAGAATATCCTTATGGCCTCAAGTCTAGCCACTGGAGCATAGGTTTCATCATAGTCAATGCCTTCAGATTGTGAGTAACCTTGTGCTACCAGTCTTGCTTTATTTCTTGTTACTGTTCCATCTTCATCAAGTTTGTTTCTGAATACCCACCTTGTACCAACCACTGTTTTATTTGTCGGTCTGGGCACCAGCTTCCACACTTCTTGTTGTTTAAATTGATTGAGTTCAACTTGCATAGCAATCACCCAATCAGGATCTGAAAGAGCTTCTTCAGTTTTCTTAGGTTCCATTTCAGATAGAAACCCTGAATAATTACATTGATTTTGAAAAGCTCTTCTAGTCTTTACACCAACATCTGGATCACCAACGATTAGCTCAAAAGGATGAGCTCTATTCCAGACAGTCTGTCTTGGAAGATTTAATCTTGATGATTCGCCTTGATCTTCATTATGATGTTGAATATGACTAGTAGATCCTTCATTAACTCCCCCTGAGTTGTTGCCAGGCTGATTAGATGATTGTTCAGAATCATTAGTGACACTTTCAACATTATCATGATTTTCATCACCATTATTCTGATTAGTCTCATCATTGACATTGTTGTCATTAGCATCAGCAAACACATCAGGTGGACTATCATCATCTGATTCTAGATCTGTCATATCTTCAAAAGACAGCTTTTCAGATGAATCTTCAGTTTGGATATTAGGAAGTTTTGTGTCATCAAATGTAACATTGACACTTTCCATTGTTTTCTGTTGATCAATTAGATACACCTTATATGCTCTTCTAGTATAACCCACAAAAATTGCTTCATGTGCTTTTTCTTCAAATTTACCACCTTGATCGTCTCCTTCTTTTAGCACAAAGCATTTTGTTCCAAATACATGAAAGTACTTGAGTGTTGGTTTCTTTTCTGTTAACGCTTCATAAGGTGTCTTCATTAAGTCTTTGTTGATCAGCGTTCGATTCTGGGTATAGCATGCAGTATTGACAGCTTCAGCCCAAAAGCTTAATGGAAGCCTTGATTCACTTAGCATAGTACGAGCAGCTTCAATCAAGGTCCTATTCTTTCTTTCAACTACCCCATTTTGCTGAGGAGTTCTTGGAGCCGAGAACTGTCTTGTTATACCTTTCTCAGTACAGAATTCATTTAGAACTGCATTCCTGAATTCAGTTCCATTATCTGACCTTATCGCTCTTACTGGATACATTGAATCAAGCTCAATCAACTTGATATGATCAATCACTAACTGTGGAGTTTCATCTTTGGAATGTAAGAACAAAACCCATGTGAATTTAGAGAAGTCGTCAACAATCACTAGAGCATATCTTTTCTTTGACATTGACATCACATTAACTGGACCAAACAAATCCATATGAAGTAATTGTAATGGTTCAGTTATTGATGATGTATTAGTGCTCCTGTGAGTTGCCCTTCTTATCTTCCCTTTTTGGCATGCGTCACATAGTCCTTCTTGTGTAAATTCCATAGAAGGCAAACCTCTCACCAATTCTCTTTTAACAAGAGAGTTCATTGTTTTGAAATTCAGGTGAGAGAGCTTCTTGTGCCATAGCCAACTTTCATCTGTGGACGCTTTAGAATAGAAGCAATTGAATTCTTCAGTGCTTCCCGTATTCAAGTTAGCTACATACAAGTTTCCTTTTCTGACTCCAGTTAGCGATGGTTGTTCACTTCTTTTGTGAGAAATCAGACAATTCTTTTTGTTAAAATGAACATCAAATCCTTTGTCACAAAATTGACTGATACTGAGCAAATTATGCTCAAGTCCTTTTACAAAGGATACTTCTTCTATGATAACATTTCCAGCTTCAAGTCTGCCATATCCATCAGTTCTACCTTTGCTGTTATCTCCAAAGGTAACTACTGGGCCGGCCTTTTCCACCACGTTTGTTAGCAGGGTTCTATTTCCAGTCATATGCCTTGAACATCCACTATCCAAGATCCAGGTTACACGTTCAACCTGCTCAACACCCTGCAATGACAAACGGATTAAACCTTCTTCGGAACCCAAATTTGATTGGGTCCTGCGGTTTTAAAATATTGGCCTTTATCAGGCAAAGCAACACTTTTAATTTTAACATCTTTAACCAATAAACATTTAACCTTATAAACAGATTTGAAAATCTTTTGTTTTATTTTAGGTATCCATGTTTCTTTAACAGCACGGACACTTGTGTCATTGACTGGACACTTGACCTGGTAAACATTCTTCGTAACCCTTTGTTTGTTCTTAGGTTCAAATGTCTCTCTCCTAACTTGAGAAGGAATAACAGTCTTTGACCGAACATTATTGTTCCTGTTCATATGCTGTCGCGGAGTAGTCTGTTTATCACATGCATAGCTACCATTAAAATATGCTCGCATACTATTAAAAGCACAAGTTATACAATTAATAATACCACATGATTTATGAGATGGATCATTAATAGGCATGGTGTGCATATCAGACATGGTATTTTTCTTTTTCAACTGCTCGTTACTTAAACTACTTTTAGACGAACTAGTTAACTCAACATGCTTAACTGGTTTCTTAGTAGTTTTGACATTTCCAAGAACAATGCCATTAGCACTGTCCTCATTTCTTATTTCTTCCTGGATGACCATAGAAAGAATATCTGGTGGTCCAGCATCAGATTTCTTAAAGAGGGGATCTTTAACTTTCTTAAGAACATGCGGTATCCCTCTTTCTTCAGCACTAACAAGGTTAGGGGTATTTATGCCCAACAATCCAACAGCTTCGTTGTAGCCATACCCTATCCCTACTGTTTGTTCAACAGCTTGTTTGTTAAAGAACTCCTTGGAAATCTTAACAGAATTATAACAAGCCCTGACCTGCATTTCAAGTTCAGTAATTCTAGCCATTTGTTTGCCAACAACTTCTAGAATAGATTTCTCCTTGGTGAGAAGCATTGTTATTTCATCTCTTTGTTGATCTTGATTAATGTGAATCTTTTTCAATTCTGACACTTCATTTCCAAGTTTAGTGCTTAGTAGATCTAGTCTATTATATCCAGTTTGTGCATTACCTAAGGAATTATATAGACTACGAATTAATTCAGTGTCAGTAAGAGTTACCTGTCCGTTCTGCTGATCAGATGATTCACCAATTGCCATTAGCGCAAGATTTCCATATTCTTCATCTTCGCTATCCGTGTCATCCCAACTCTTACCGGCTGCAACATAAGCTTTCCCAGGTTTCTTCTTCTCAGCAGCAAAGTCTCTTCTTTGAGTTTGCTTGGGTTTCTGGCATTCAGTGGCAAAATGCCCCAATTCATTACAGTTGAAGCAACGAAATTTGCTTCTGTCAACAGATCCAGTTTTGTATCCTCCCCTGTTACTAGATGAAGAAGAGCCTCCTCTCTGGAATCTGTTATTTGACTTGAACCTGTACTTTGGATTTCTTCTGAATCTAAAATTGCCAAATTGCCTTACCATTAATGCCATGGATTCATCTTCAAGTTGATCTAGCTCTTCAAGTGAGTAAAAGTCTCCACCATCCTGAATAGGTGGTGTTTGACCCTGTTCAACTTCAGTTTGTTCCTTGTCTGAGCTGTAAGGTAGAACAACCTTAGCTTCCACTTCCTTTGGTGCTTCAACTACAAGAGCTGTAGATGAGCTTAGCACCCTTCCTTTTCCAGTGACCTCCCTCTGCTGTACTTGTTCCAGTTCATAGGTTTTCAGAACACCAAACAACCTTTCAAGAGAAATCTTATTCAGATCTCTCGATTCTCTGATGGCCGTTATCCTGTGTTCAAGATGAGTGGGCATTGTCAACAAAAACTTCATATTAATCTCCTTCTGTGTATATTGCTTGCCATGAACTTGCAAGTTGTTGATTATTTTGTTATATCTTTCGAACACTTCCTGAATGCCCTCATTAGGACCAGCTCTAAAATGTTCATATTCAGAAGTCAAAATTTGAAGTCTGTTCTCCCTAACCTCATCTGTCCCTTCATTAATAGTCTCAATGGTTTCCCACATGTGCTTTGCAGTTTTACAATTTATGACATGACTGTACATAACAACATCTAGGGAATCTATCAGAATAAGTCTCAAATTCTTATCTAGTCCAGCATCCTCCTTTTCATCCGGAGTAAAAGAAGAAGCAGGCTTTGGACTAGTTGATGCAGGTGTTACAACAACTCCTCCAACTATTGATTCAGTTGTATGTTGAATTGGAATTATGGGTCCATTCTGTAGAACACCCAAATATTTGGAATTTGCGACATCAAGGAACAACTCCATCTTATTTTTCCACATTGAATAATTGTCCTTATTAAACATAGGAATCTTAACAATACTTTTTGAAGACATGACGAATTTTTAAGAGAGTTAAAAATTCAAGATTGATTTTTGGCGGAGTAAAATTAGGATCTTGATTTGTATATCAATCAATAAGCTTTGATACCAATTGTTAGGTCCGATACGATTGTAGAAGGGGGGGTTGAATACAATCTATACCATTTTATCGAAATTTGTTCTTTAAATAAAATTTAACTTAAACAAATTTGAGCGGAATAATACAACACAAATTTCAAGTTGAATATAACAATATATTAACTTGATGGGTGTTACAAAATCAATCCAAATGATTATCAAGTAATTAATAACTAATTAGAAAATTCGACATGAACTTTTCTAATTTAGTTAATTAAAATCAAGATATCAAGTTGTGAACTAGGAAACTTAATTCGCTAGTATTACAAGAACCACACATAAACAAGTTCCAACGGATAGAATATTACAAAAGAGATGAACTTGAATTTCCAGAATTATGTTTGTAAGTGTTCTTGAGCTTGAGAGAGAGAGATATGAGCTGCTGGGATTTTTAAGAAGTTGTAAGTGAATTGTCTTCTGCCTCTTTGCTGCTTCTGATCTTTATATTCCGTCCATAGTCATATTGTGTTGTTTTAATTGATATAACAATCAATTAACACATATATAACATTCGGTATGACTATCCATTGAAAGAAATATGACTGTCCCATTAAATATAACTTTCGGTATGACTATCCACTGAACTGAATATGACTGTCCAATAGCCACTTGACTTGAATATAACTTTCGGTATAACTATTATTTGAACTTAATATGACTGTCCAAACCATTCCCTTTGTATGACTATCCTTTTGAACTATATATAACAATCGGTATAACTATCCTTAGATAGTTATATTGTTATATATTTTCAGATTATAATTAACTAAATGATTTATATAAATCACTTAATTAATTATTTCTTTTTCAGATTAATTCTTATTTAATTAATTTAATAATTACTTTAACAAATATATTAATTCTGATAGAATTAATTTATTTAATTAAATTAACTATTTGATTTAATTAATTAAAATAGAATTAATACAACTCCTTTTAATAGTCAAAACTTCACTGAGGACCACGTAATTATAATAACGAACATACACTGGACTTTTGTTGACGCTCGATGTACTGTCTGGTTCATGAACGACTAACTCCAATCTCTGTTCTTCATCTTGACATTAAACTGTGGTCTTTTTCTTTTCTTCACTCTCTCCGATCATTCTGAACTGATATTGTTTCTTATCACTTATAGAAACCTCTGTCCTTGAAATAAATCCATGTATTTCAATGCTACACTGATGCTTGATCAGGCAACTGAATCTTCTTCAGTGTGAAACATCAAAACTATAGATTGACTTGTTGATTTTTCTTCTAACAGTTGTCACCTTATGAGATTCCTGTGACAGTTGATATTATTTACTTATTACAAACTACTTTAATTGGATTAGGATCCTCTAACTACAAATAGGCTGAATCATATGCCTTTCAGTAACCTTTGCTGTTGTCTCCAAAAGTTATGATTGGGTCGGCTTTCTCCACAAAATGTGATAGCAGGGCTATATCACCTGTCATGTGCCTAGAACATCCACTATCGATGATCCACATGACTTGCTTCTGCTTTTTGCCCTGTAAAACAGATGATTTTAATTTGCATCTGGTACCCAAACTCTGTTGGGTCCTGCAGTTACAATATTATTATTCATATCATTCTGTTTCATATTTGAATCAACACTAGAATCCTCCTGTTTGACTTCTTTGACAGTCCACTTAGGCTTAGAGTTAGACTTGGTCTTTCTCTAGGTGAATGTTGCCTTTTTACCAACATAGGCAGGCTTAAAAGTCTCAGCAGTTTGTATATAGGAACATCTTTCAGTAGACAGAATAGGCAAATTGAAACAAGTACTCATAACAACAATCTTGCATGGCATACAATCAATACTATTACAGACGTCCACTTCTCTTTGCATGATGGGGTTTCTATGTAAGTTACCACTAACATTGGTCGCATTAACCTTGTTCTTGTTGGGTTTCTTATAAACAAATGTTAAATGTTAAGATGAGCCACAATTATTGCAAAGCTTCCTAAGAGTGTCTTTAACATGAGCATAGCCATTCTTTTTGTCAATTCCTAACTTGCCATTCCTATTCTTAGGCTTGTAGGCATTTGCCTTGACAGTATGTTCTGAAGTTGCTGTCGAGCTACCTTTGACAGTACCTTTCTTTCCCTATGTCTTGACAGTAGGTTTGAAAGTTGCTGTCTTGGGTTCTCTCTTGACAGTATCTTTTGAAGTTTCTGTCATATCCTTGTTGACAGCTACTTTAGAACATTCTTTCTGATTTCTTGGCAAAGTTTCTGTCACGGGAGACTTGACAGTATCTTTCCCTTCATCTAGTGTGCTGTCAACGCACTCATCCTCATCAAGAAGTTCTTGTTTGATGAACATGGAGGTTTCATCAAAATCAGCTTGAAGATTTTTGAAAATCGATTTGTAAACTCTTTTGAGAATATGAGGTTTGACAGCATCACTATCATCAAGAACAATTGCCTTTCCATGCCTCCTACCATACTCGAAGCCTATACCTACCTTTTGATTCTCAGTGTGATTATCATGATATTCCTGGACTAACTTAGAAGAGTTTCTAAATGCTTTGAGTTTAAACTCATTTTTTGCAATTTGATTCCTGAGAAATTCTTCTATTTCCTTAGCACAGACAATATCATTTTTCAATCTAGTATTCTCTTGAGCTAACGAATCTAGCAATAACATTTCATTTTCAGATTTGAGAGTTTCATTTTGTTTAGTTCACTTAGCAATTTCTTTGTGAGCAGCAGATAAATTAACATGAATGTTAAACATCTCAGCACTTAAATCTTCAATGGTATGCTTGTATTCAGTTTTAGACATATCAAGTATGACTAGATATGGTACCTGAGTTGAGGAACTAGAAGCTTCATCATCAGATTTAGCCATGAGGGCCAAGTTTACACACTCTTCTTCTTCCTCATCTTCAGAATCATCCCAGCATTTCCCTTTAGCCACATAGGCTTTACCTTGATTCCTCTTAAACTGATTTCCAGATCCTTTTCCTTGATTCTGTTTCAGTCTTCTGCATTCAGTAGCAAAATGACCTAGCTCATTGCAGTTGTAGCACCTAAACTTCGACCTATCCACCATCCCGATCTTGTATCCACCTCTCGTGGCACCACCAGCAGCTTTTGAAAAACTCCCCTTGTTGAACTTAGATGTTTGACCCTGTGGCTTGTATGACTTGTCCCTTCTGAACTTGATGTTATTGAATCTCTTAGCCATATAAGCCATGGTTGGATTATCCATGCTTTCAATCTCTTCTATTGTGTAGAAGTCTTCATCTTCAACGTCTTTGAGCTGCAGAACCACCTTCTCCTCGTCATCCAACACTTCTTCAATCTTTAATGGCGGTACTTGTGTTGGTTGTGAAGTTTGTGAGGATTCACTTAGACAAGCTACTTGTGGTTCATGAGCTACAAGGGCTCCTGACATGTTTTCCAACTTTCCTTTGGTTCCAGTTTGAATAGCTCTCTTTTGAAAGAGTTCGAGTTCATATGATTTGAGCACATCATAAAGAGTTTCTAGAGAGACATCGCTCAAGTTTCTTCCTTATCTTATGGCTGTGACTTTGTGCTCAAGATGCTCAGGGAGAGTGAGCAGAAATTTGATGTTAATCTCCTTTCTATCATAGAACTTCCCATGAATTTGTAACTCAGCTATTAGCTTACTGAACCTTTCAAACATGTGTGTGAGTTCTTCGCTTGGCTTGGCCATGAAAGCTTCATATTGTGATACAAGGATTTGCCTTTGATTTTCTCAGACCTCTTCACTTCCTTCACACAGCAGCTCTATCTTGCTCCACATCTCTTTTGCAGATGAAAATCCCATGACATTACCACACATGGCTTTGTCTAAAGTGAGAGAGTCGAGTAAGATGAGTTTTAAGTAGTCATCCAAGGTTACTTTCTCCTTTTCGGTCTCTGTGTATTCTGAAGGCCTCTTGGCAACCCAATGGGCTGGAATGACTTCGTCATTTACAGTAGCAGCAGCTACTTCCTTTTGAGGAATGAAGGGGCCGTTCTCAAGGATTCCCAAGTACAGTGGATGGGCAACTTTGATAAATAACAAGATCTTTCTTTTCCAGAAATTGTAGTTCTCTTTATCAAAGACTGGAATCTTGATACCACTTGACTTCTGAATACTCGTCATGATCTTCAGATTTGTATATCAATCTTTTGCTCTGATACCTGTTGTTGGTCCCGAAGTATATTGCAGAAGGGGGGGTTGAATGCAATATAGATAATTTTAAATCTTTAGCTCAACAACAATGATAAAAATTATAAAATATCTACACAAGAATTGCAAACATAAGTAGTAATTCAAGATGTTCTCACAAAATAAATGTTTTATTTATTTTGTAATGTGTTGCTACAACCTCGAGAAAATGGTTTTCTCAAGCTTCGAGTTCTTGTGAGAATCGCTTACAGAAAGAATGAGAGATGTGTCTCTATATAGACTAATCTTCCTTTTGCATCTCAATCACATGGGTGGCGGAGCTGTTGTCGTTTTCAAGTGACAACTCCTCATAATTTGCCCACACATGTGACCTTTCCTAAAATGCTATACACACAGAGTTATCTTTAAGCATAAAGCATTCAGGGTTCTTTCCAAAATTAGCTATAACAATTCTAGTGGATGCAGACTTGTCATACTCTTTGAATTGTCGAGCCTCGTCTTGTGATCTCTCAAGCTTCTATCATAGTCTTGCAGGTCTGCTACAATCTTTGACGAATTGCAACAAATCTGTTTGTCGAACATCTAAACTGTCATGGGGGTTTGACTGAGATAAAATCCCCAAATCAAATAATTCAGTGAGACAGTAACTCTTGCCGCCAAGTTTGCTATCATAGGAATATTCAGTAGTTGATAGTATGAGCTCTCGCCAATGTTGCCAATGTTGCCAATGTTGTTGTCAATGTTGCTGTCACCTGCTTCAGCCAATGTTACTGTCAAATGAAACTTGCTGTCGTGACCTTGCAACATGCAGTCTTCTTGTAACGTTACTATCAATGTATTGACAGTAACTTTATTATTGTTGTCGAACTGATGTATTCTCTTGAGGCTTGAACATATCAATGAACTTCTTCCAAGATACATACTTATTACATTTCAGCAACTATTTGATTACAAGAACACACTCTGGCTGTGACAGTATGTTCTACTTAGCCTATACAAATAAACTAAGTACTAGTTAAGTTGTCTCTACGCTATCACCCATAAATCCTAACAATTACAATTACAAAATCATATAGTATCAAAAATACAAAATTTTAAAGACAAATTAGAAAACAAGAAAGAGGTTCAACAATTTTTAGGAATAATTAATTATGCATCAGATTATATAAAAGATTTACCACAATTAAGAAAACCTTTCTAGGAATTAACAAAAAACAAAAAACCCTTTTAGTGGATGGAAGAACATGATAAAGCTGTTAAAACCCTTAAAGAAAAGGTGAAGAAATTACCAAAGCATAGAATACTTATAGAAACTGACCAATTAGAATTATTTACGGATGCAAGTGATATAGGATGGGGAGCAGTCCTCATAGCTTATGAACAAAATGATATTGATAAAGAAAAACCCCTTATATGTGGATATGCAGGAGGAACCTGGAAACCTAATGAAATGAATTACCATATAAATGAAAAAGAAATATTAGCAGTAAAATTTGGAATAAATAAATTTCATTCTCATTTGTTACCAGTAAAATTCATAGTTAGAACTGATAATACTCAGGTAAAAGCATTTATTACTAATAAAATTGATTTATTACCAGAATTAAATAAAAGAAGAAAATGACAGTCATTCTTTTGTTGTTATGATTTTATTGTTAAAAATATATCTGGTACTAAGAATGTTCTAGCTGATTTTCTTAGCAGGTACAAAGATGGAAGATAATAATTTTGAAGAATATATTAGCAATGTTACAAATGCTATTACCAAAAATCATGAAACCATTGCCCGGTTACATAAAGAGATAGATGTCAAGGTACAAGAAAACAAACATCTCTTGGAATCCTTGAATGAAGCTATAAAGAACAGAATGAAAACCCTACAAAGCCCTACCACAAAACCTCAATCCTTTACATCTAAACTTGCAACTATGCCATCATCATCAAACACCTCCCAGATATCACCTACAATATCATCTGAAATAACCATGAGTGATAAGCTTAAATATCCTTCTGAAGTTATAAAAGCCTATGAGAAAATCATGAAATTTTATGACTATAAAACTAACATGAATATCTTGAGAAGCTTTAAACTTAGCAAATATCCTAGATATTTATGTAGTGAAAAATCAAATCCAGATGTGGTAGAAAAACTATTTACATATGGATTCATTGACAAAATAATGGTGGATGAAACTCTGTATAGTATGTCCCAATTACCATCACTTATTTTAGAGTCTGTGCAAGCTATGATAAAAGCATATGGAAATGGAACTTTTGGAGTACAAATTTTTGATGCCTCTACAGATTTAACAGGCAAACCTATAGTAATTTGTCAATTATTCAGGATGGGAAAGAAAGAAATACAAGGTGATTATGCTGATTTAACCCTACCACCACCTTGTACCCTTGCAAATTTCCAGGAATGGTTATGTATGAAACGTGCAATTGGTTTATCTACTTTGAAAGGTAAACTTGATGATATGATAAGGGCTGGAAAAGCTAAAGTCATAGGTATTAGCAAAGGTGGAGCAGTTGAAGAAATTATTACCATTTATTATGACAATGAAACTATATCAAGAGATACTATGGAACTGGAAAGGATGCGAGACAGAATTGTTCATCTCCAATATACTCATGCAAAACAAACCATAGAACATTATCATGTAATCACAGGTCAAAGAAAAAGGCATGTTCTTAGTACTGTCAGTGGTACTAATAATACAAATATTACCATAAAAGAAGAAAGATCTCCTGATCCCTTCCAATGATACTGATAAACCCAATGTAGTTCAACTACTAGGGCCCATAAAATTATAACAGGCCAAATGCAGTAAAGCTACAGCAAGTCCATAATATCACTATATTACCACATTGCAAGCAAGAAGCAGCTGGACGGCTGGAGATAAAAGAAAAAGATGACAAGACAAAAGAAATGGAATCTTTGAAGACGGAAGAAAAAATAGCAAAGATAAAAATAATGGCAGACATGAGGTGATATGAAGAGATATGTATTTTGAAAAAAAAATGGCAGACATGAAGTGATATGAAGAGATATGTATTTTGAAAACTATGTACTGAATAGATTATGAATAGAAACGGTGAAGAACCGGTTGTAAGTTGTAATGACAGAAGCTGCCTATAAAAGGAGATTAATGTAATATGTAAACCATCGAAAGTTTTTCAACAATAAAAATTCTGAAGTTCTTATACTTTCTCAATGTCTAGCTAAACACCCTTCTCTTCTATAATTTCTGCCAAGAATATAGTATCATATTTTCAGAATAAATATGAAAATACTACCATTACAAAAAATTATACTGCCAAGAATATGCCACCCTCACATCTGACTTTTATAAAAATAAATCTATACTACTTACTACCTAACTTTTGCACTATCGAACAAGCACGATGAACCAGCTTTCAATCTTATTAGATCATGAATAATGCGAATCGGAACGAGAGAACACTCACCTATAAGAGACAGAACAAACCTGCAAACACATAAAATAGCATCACCATCCTCCGACGACATATTATTATTGAAAAGGGGAATTGATTGCTCTACTTCAACTAGCTCTGGTGACAAATATAGCTACTCTACTAGCATCCCATAAAGCACCGATATAGGGGCTCGTTCCACAGCCCCCGGGGATATCCCCCTTCCCCCTGCCCGTAATGAAACTTTGCGGACGCCCGCTGTGCTCGCAATAAAACAGGACAGGCGTGTTATTGTGAAAATAAAATTAAAATTTAAAATTAATTAAAGAGGAAAAGGCAATTTGACTGGCTATCTTTTTTGTTTTTGGCACTTGGATGACTGAGAATAATTTTTGACATTATGTCTGGCTGTAATAAAATTTTTAAACAATTGAGGGGCTTCCGTCAAAACGCTAGTAACGCCGTCTAAACATCAGGGGTAAATGTGACTTCTCATCTTTCTCTCTCTCTCTAATGTATGGGGAAGGGAGTAACAACCCTACATAGTATATTAGTACTCCTACTAGTTTAGTATACTAATATATCTCCAAATTAGCATAACAACGTTTCGGTGCTGAGCACAGCTGAGGACTTCTACCTCCGAACAGAATTCTTGATCCCCATGAGAACTTGCTAATTTGTATTGCTTGACCGCAACTGTCTGGCCATTTGGAAGAACTCCTCTGTGAACAGACCCAAAACCTCCTTCAGCCAAGAAATTAGCTCGAGAAAATCCTCCGGTAGCTAGCTCTAGTTCTGCAAAACTGAACCATCTTGGTGGTTTTCCAAAAGCAGGTGTCCTATGCTGACATATTGAACATAAAGGAGGGGCTCCGAGAGGTGCATTACTAGAGAAAGAAATGGCTTCTCTGACATTTCCACTGAATTCGAAATCAGGTATGTACCTCATCCTTCCAATACCAGATTCTTGATCATGTCTAGAAAAGTTCTCACGAAAGGCCTTCAAAGTAGATGTTTGGATCTTGTATTCAGACATATGCGAACTTTCTTCCATGTCACAGGAGGACTGACATTGTGAACTGTTAATGTGCTTCATCCATGGTGGAAATAGTAAACTTGAGGAAGATTTAGAAAGGTCGTCATTATCCGACTCTGAAGTCGATTCATCGAGATAACAATTTTCCTTTCGAGAGAACTGCTCCTTCAGTTCTTCATTGGTTATAGGAATGGAATATGGTGAATTTCCTGGATTAGAGCTTGAAAGTCATGATGTTCCAGCATCGGTAGCAGTGTAAAGCTCTGAACTACCAGTTGGCGTAACAACTTGTCCATGATCAGAATCTAAAGAATTATTCTTTTTGAAGTGTTTATCAGAGGACTGATCTAGCATGGAGAAAAACTGGCCTCCTTCTGTTTCCATTTTAGGTAATCCAACCAGATTAAGACTGAGAACTTTAGGACGTGATCTCTTCACTGAGACGATGTTGCATTGTAGCTCTTCCATGCAAAGTTTTTCCTCTTGTCTAAGCTGCCTGAAAAACAAAGGTCAAGTTCCCTTGCTCCATGTGACTGGCGGGGAGTTTATTATTTCAATGACCGAGTTTATGAGCTCCGCTTGCCTCGTCTTCAACTCGCTGGTCGACTCACTCATCATCTTGCTAACTTGCACCAGCGGCGTAGGTTAAGCTTGCACAACAATGAGTTCAAGTCCTTCATTCCTCTTTCTCTCTCTACACTCTCGCTCCTCCGAGCTGTTTATCTCCAGAATAATGCATTTTCCGGCAAGTATTGGAGGTTTGCTTAACCTCAAAACTCTTGATTTAAGTAAGCAGAAGTTATCCAGGAAGTTGCCAGTTGAGCTATTTGGGTCGCCAAGTTTACAAGTTGTGGCTTTGGAGGAAAACCGTGTATCCGGAGATGTTCCTGAAGGTTTTAGCAGTTTGTCAAGTTTGCAGTTTTTGAATTTGTCATCTAATGAATTTACAGGAGAGATTCATGCAGATCTTTTGCTCAGCATTTACCCCTGATGTTTAGGAAATGGTCAGGAAATCTGAAAAGTCACATTTACCCATGATGTTTACACGGCGTTACTAGCGTTTTGACGGAAGCCCCTCAAGTGCTTAAAAATTTTATTACAGCCAGACATAATGTCAAAAATTATTCTCAGCCATCCAAGTGCCAAAAACAAAAAAGATAGCCAGCCAAATTGTCTTTTTCTCTTAATTAAAAATTAAAAATAAATAGAACAAAATTAGTAACTACCACTATTTGAGTGTGTATGAATTTTTAATTCGAATTTAATCTTTTCTTCGTTTTTAATTAAATTTTTGATATATTTCACAAACTAGTTAAATTATTGAAAATTCAAGAAAATAGGAAAATAGTGATACTGAGTTGATATTCATCCCAAAATTAGTGACTACCACTAATTGAGTGTGTATAAATTTTTAATTCGAATTTAATCTTTTTTCATTTTTAATTAATTATATAATATATTTCACAAACTAGTTAAAAACTATTGAAAATTCAAGAAAATAGGAAAATAGTGATATTGAGTTGACATTCATCCCAAAATTAGTGAATACCACTAATTGAGTGTTTATGAATTTTTAATTCGAATTTAATCTTTTCTTCGTTTTTAATTAATTTTTTGATATATTTCAAAAACTAGTTAAAAATTATTGAAAATTCAAGAAAATAGGAAAATAGTGATATTGAGTTGACATTCATCCAAAAATTAGTGAATACCAATAATTGAGTGTGTATGAATTTTTAATTCGAATTTAATCTTTTCTTCATTTTTAATTAATTATATAATATGTTTCACAAACTAGTTAAAAATTATTGAAAAATCAAGAAAATAGGAAAATAATGATATTGAGTTGACATTCATACAAAAATTAGTGACTACCACTAAATGAGTGTGTATGAATTTTTAGTTCGAATTTAATCTTTTCTTCGTTTTTAATTAATTTTTTGATATATTTCACAAACTAGTTAAAAATTATTGAAAAATCAAGAAAATAGGAAAATAGTGATATTGAGTTGACATTCATCCCAAAATTAGTGACTACCACTAATTGTGTGTGTATGAATTTTTAATTCGAATTTAATCTTTTCTTCATTTTTAATTAAATTTTTAATATATTTCACAAACTAGTTAAAAATTATTGAAAAATCAAGAAAATAGGAAAATAGTGATATTGAGTTGACATTCATCCAAAAATTAGTGACTACCACTAATTGAGTGTGTATGAATTTTTTATTCGAATTTAATCTTTTCTTCATTTTTAATTAATTTATTGATATATTTCACAAGGAAATAGGAAAATAGTGATATTGAGTTGACATTCATCCAAAAATTAGTAACTACCACTAATTGAGTGTGTACGAATTTTGAATTCGAATTTAATCTTTTCTTTCTTTTAATTAATTTTATAATATATTTCACAAACTAGTTAAAAATTATTGAAAAATCAAAAAAAATGGAAAATAATGATATTGAGTTGACATTTATTAGTTTGTAAATTTATTTGAAATAATAATTATCATAAGAAAAGTAAAATCTATATTTCAAATAAAAATAAATAATGAAAATATTTTTTGGCTGTAGCCCTGACGCCCACAATGAAACATGACGGGCATTCGCCATGAAATATGAATCGGGAACGGGAACGAAAACTAGTTTAGTGGTTAAAGTCAAAGTAGTGGTTGACCGTTAAATTACCTAACCAAATAAATTTTATATTTTTCTAAAATTTTAGAATAACATTTAAAAAGATTGATCTTAACCCCCCGTATGGTTCGATCGACGAAATTCTATTTCAAAAAAATCGAATCAAGAATCGGGAACGGAAACTAGTTTAGGGGTTAAAGTCAAAATAGTGGTTGACCGTTAAATTACCTAACCAAATAAATTTTTTATTTTTCTAAAATTTTAGAATAACATTTAAAAAGATTGATCTTGACTCCAGTACGGTTCGATCGTCGAAATTCTATTTCAAAAAAAATTGAATCAAGCATCGGGAACGAAAACTAGTTTAGGGGTTAAAGTCAAATTACTAGTTGACCGTTAAATTACCTAACCAAATAATTTTTTTAATTTTTTAAAACTTTAGAATAACACTTAAAAAGATTGATCTTGACTCCCGTACGGTTCGATCGTCGAAATTCTATTTCAAAAAAAATAAAATCAAGAATCGGGAACGAAAACTAGTATAGGGGTTAAAGTCAAAGTACTGGTTGACCGTTAAATTACCTGACCAAATAAATTTTTTGTTTTTTTAAAATTTTTGGAATAACAGTTAAAAAGATTGATCTTGACTCTCGTACGGTTCGATCATCGAAATTCTATTTCAAAAAAATCGAATCAAGCATCGGGAACCAAAACTAGTTTAGGGGTTAAAGTTAAAGTTATAGTTGACCGTTATATTACCTAATCAAATAAAATTATTATTTTCTGAAAATTTGGAATAGCATTTAAAACGATGGATCTTGACTCTCGTACGGTTCGTTTGTCAAAATTCGATTTCAAAAAAATCGAATCAAGCATCGAGAATGAAAACTAGTTTAGGGGTTATAGTCAAAGTAATAGTTGACCGTTAAATTCTATTTCAAAGTAATTTTGGAATAAATGTGAGTATTAATATTTGCATTTTAATGTATTTTTAATTCGAATTGTATCTTTTTTTCTATTTTTATTTAAATTTTTAATGTAATTCACAAACTAGTTAAAAATAGGGTAAAAAATCTAAAAAATAGAAAATTAGTGAATCTAATGTAACATGAATCACAGAATCAATGAGTATTAATATTTGAATTTTATTGTATTTTAATTCAAATTTTATCTATTTTTTCTATTTTTATTTAATTTTTAATGTAATTCACAAACTAGTTGAAAGTAGGGTGAAAAATCTCAAAAAAAGGAAATTACTGAATCTAATGTAACATGAATCACAAAATCAATGAGTATTAATATTTGATTTTTTTTTGAATTTTAATTCGAATTTTATCTTATTTTTCTATTTTTAATTAATTTTAACAAATTTACGCAATGAAACAGGGCGGGCGCCCGCAATGAAATATAGCGGGCAGGGGGATATCCCCCGAGGGCTCCTGACCAATTTCCTAAATATATTTAAGTAACTTTATCTAAAGTTAGTTATACTCTTATAGTCCACTAGCTTTGTAGCATGTGCAAGGCACGTACATGCTCTAGATTATAAATATAAGCCGCACTTTGCAGCAGCCTTATAACATTTTTTTAAAAATTTTAAATAAAGATTATTTAAGAAAAAATCGATAAAAATATATGTGTAATATCAATATAGATTGTTGAACAAAATATTGTATAAATTAAATATACATAGATAATAAGATGTATTATTCGTATATTTTTCTATATCGATTTTGTCTCGTAATTTTTTAAGCCGACACCCGTTGTATATATTATAAAAAGCGTACACACTAATAAAAATTTAAATACTAAAATTCTCTTCGATTTTGATTTTGATTTGCACGTCGGTGAGATTTTCTTAGGATTCAATTAGAATTAGGAGATATTGTTCATAAAAAAAGTTAGAACTTCCTTTTTATATCCTAACTATAATATAATTTAGAGGCGAGACTTACCTTTAAAAACATCAATTATTTCCTTGATTACATATTTGATGTACATCAATTATTTCCTTGATTGCATATTTTAGTTTAAAAATTGAGATAATTTCGAAAATTTGATAAATGGCTTTCGAGTTTTTAAAAAATCTACAAAAATATTATATCCTTATATATAATAAACGTAAGAGGGATCTTATCCAAAATTTTGGTTTGGTCACTGTACCGCCAAAATAATCTCAACCGTCAAATCTAGTATTTTTAAATATAGACGATCAAGATTATATCATATTAAAAAGAAAATTATAATCCAAAAAGGATATAATTAAAAGGTTGTATTAGAATTGAATTTAAAAAGAAGTTATAATCTGAAAAGGATATAAAAGATTGTATTAGAACTGAATTTTATTTATATATTTATTAATATTAAAAAAAGGTTCATATTTACTATTTAGGCTCTATATCGAGATCTAGAAATCAGATTTGGATGATTTTACAGTCCACGTGAAACTCATAAAATTATCTTTAATTTAGTGATGATTTAACAATTATTATCCAAATGGAAACACTCGGAATCTTAAGAAAAAATATAATTACGAATTTTTACATTAATCCTATTCATTGTAGAATACCTGCATTAATAATCCTATTCAATATAGAAAACCTAATTATATATGATTTAAATCATTGACAAATACTTTTTCGTATTTTAATATAAATACACTTTTTATTTTACATATTAAAATATTAAACATTTTTTATGTTAGATCCAACGTTTTTCATCTATTTGTTTTAAGATCTAACAGTTCTCATTTATTTTATCGTACTGAAGACCAGTCTACCAACTACCAAGATTTCGGACAAAATCCCTCTTACACTTCTACACTATACTATAATAAGCGAAATGGGGTATAATTTGTAGTTTGGTTACCCCATTTTCGGTTATCCCCATTCACAACCGTTAGATCTTCAACTCAAATAGATCATGACCGTTAGATACGACAATACTAAAAGTTTAAGGTTTAAGGTTCGAATCCCGTCAACAACATTTTAATATAAAATTAATACTAGATTAGTAGATTATGTTATATAGAAAGGTTGAAGGTTCGATTCCCACCAACAGCATATTAATTTAGATTTAATACTAAAAATTATTTATATACAAATGTCTAAAATTTGAATTCTCCCAACATATTAAAAGTAATGTTTATAATATTATATATACTAAACTATAAGTAAATTAAAAAAAAATTAAAAGTAACCCGTGCTTTGCACGGGCTATAAGCTAGTATTATTAAAACTGTATTTGGTTGTTAGTACAACTATCTTCAAATAATAAGAAGATTATTTTGATAATCAAAACGAAATATAAGTAGATTTCCTAAATAGAATAGAATTTTCAATATAAAAAATCGTCAATTTCATCTCTCTTTTGTTTCTTGGTAGTTTTAATTGGAGAAATAAATTAAAGATTATTTTGTTAATTTCACGTAGGTTGTAAAATCATCCAAATCAAGTTTTAAGAATTCAAGATAAAACACATAATAAATTGAACGTGTAAAATCTTATATATATCAATTTCATATCAACAATTTGATATGAAAACTAATAACAAATAAATGATAAAAAAATAATATAATAAATATTAGAAAAAGAGCCGTGCGTTGCACGGGTTGTAAGCTATATCTATAATATCAATATAGATTGTGAACACAATATTGTATAAATTAAATATACATGATAATAAGATAAAATTATTCATATATTTTTTTATACCGATTTTGTCTAACTATTTTTTAGGCCCCGTTGTCTATATTATAAAAATACTAAACGTACACAATAATAAAAAATTAAATACTAAAATCCTCTTTGACTTTAATTTCGGTGTGCACGCTGTTGAGATTTTCTTATGATTCAATTAGAATTGGAAGATTTTGTTGTAAAAAAAAGGTTAGAACTTGTTTTTTATATCCTAACTATATTATAGTTGAGACTTTACTCTATTAACAACAATTATTTTCTTGACTGCATATTTTATATTTGAAAATTGAGATAATTTAGAAAATTAGATAAATAGTTTTAAAGTGATTACTAAGCTCCACCAAACGCCCGGGGAATTTCCTTTATATAATATAATAAAGAAGATGTTTCAAATTTCCTTTCAAAACTTCATATCTTTCTTATTTCGCTAATTAATTTGCTATATTTTGTATAGAATTTATCATACCGTCTCATAAATAAACTATATATTATATGTAATCCTTTATTATAATACATGAGTCTACCACAGTATGCAGTTAACCAATCAGAAAAGAGGAATTATTTTAGGACCAATCAGAGGTCATCCCTAAATTGTAGACCAATAAAATTCATTCTTCAAATTTCCTTCGATTAAATTTTAACAAAAGTATTAACCACATACAAGTTAACCATGAGTTAACAAATACAATTTTTTAGTATATAATATAATGAATCGATTGACATAATTTAATTATTATACCATGCAATCCTCGCAATCAAGACCAACCCCCTCCCCAAAACATCTTTCTTTTATTATAATACTTGAGTATATCCATGTATAGTTAATATATAGTTAACCAATCAAAAAATTATGAATTATTTTAGGACCAATCAGAGACCACTCCTAAATTAAAGACCAATCATATTCTTTTAAAAGTATTCCTTATTTAACATTTCATTCCTATTATGCCAATCATGGTTACATAACAATTCTAATCTTTTATTATAATAGCTGAGTCTACCCAGGTATAGAGTTAGATGCAGCTAGCCAATCAAAAAATTATGAATTATTATAGAATCAATGAGAGGTCATTCTTTTAGACCAATCATATTACATTTAAAATTTTCCTTATTTACCATTCTCATCCTATTATACAAACCATGGTTAGTTAACAATTCAAATTAAAATAAGTAATCAGGATTATACAAATACATAATATTAATCGATTTTCGTAATATTAATCTTCCACCCTTTGATTTACAATTAATAATAATTACAGTATTATATATTGCATATTAATTTTCATAAATATATATAAGAGCCATCAGAATTTATCACTAAAAGTAAATTAATCATAACATTCCTATCCTAATTTACTTATCGTGGTTACTTAACAAATTTTTTGAAATAAAAGTTTATTTTATTTAGTACATACATAAATTACATATTTTTTAAAGTGATCAAATATTTATAAACTTATCAATCTTTTATTTGAAAGTCAATCAAAAATTATATTGTTATATATTACGAGCTAATTTTCATAAAAATTAATTACAATCATACTTTAATATATAGTTATATATTATAGACTAATTTTCATAAATACTTATTAACTAATTAATCACAATTTTTTTATTTAAAATCAATCACAATTATATTATTATATACTGGCACATATGTTTTTTGCGCCCCTCTCTATGTATAGAGTCATTTTTTAAAATTGCAGATTTTTTAATTATTTTAATCCAAATACAGTATTTTATGAATCTATCTTATCTATATTATATAATATAATATTTTAATATTTCAAACTCTCGATCTACGATCATAAAATGCAATCAAATTTGAATAAATCTATTGTTAATGAATTTAAAATTTTAAAAATTTTAAAATATTTAGCACATTATTCTATACACGTTCAAAAATTAATTTATAAAATTTTTTAAATCAATCAAATATAAAAAAACTGATTCACCCAATTAAAATATTAAAATGAAAGTTTAACTAATTATCTCTAACAATTTACTTATCGATATTTTTTAGTTATGCAATAATTAATTTTACAAACAAATTGAACTAACAATATATTTGAATTATTCAAAATACTAAATACACTCTGAGATAGCATTAGACATTATTTGGTGTATAAATTACAATCAAAAAATAAAATTCTTTATAGAGTCAATGAAAAAATTGTTAACGAAAGTAATCAATATTGGACAAACACATATTAAAATAGATCATATCAAGGTATCTTTCATTCAAACTACGATTGTTCATCAGTTCTTAAATTATGGTACATCCCTCGCTTATATGACGAATATATATATATATATATATATATATATATATATATATATATATATATCCTTTTTGGCGATATAATCGAACAATATATTATAATCGGGAGAAAAGGTATATATCTGTTTTGCCAAAACGCATTCAAACAACTGACCATAATTACGATTCTATACTATCCAAATCAATGAACCAATACAATAAAATCCTGTAGATCTAGGGTCCCGGATCCCAAAATAAAGAATATACTCCCACAAAGAGAAAGAACAAAACCTGGATAGACAAAATCCACTATCGAGGTAGTAGACTATCAACAAAGAGATACAGTATGTTTATTGAAAATTGAAGTAAAATCAAGGAAAATAAACGGGAGTTGTCATTCATAAGGAGAAAGTACAAATTCCAATATATCAATAGATAAAAACCACCAATAGGGTACTAGACTGTAGACTCTAAATAAAGAGATATATTTATTGAAAAATAAAGCAAAATCAAGAAAAACAATAAACATGGAGATTATCATCAACTTAAACGCTGATTTCAAACCCCAAACTTTAGTTTAGTACATTTTGGGAGAGGAGGAAAGAGGAACAACTACTGCATTCGTTATAAAAAATCATTATTATTGATAACAAGATAGGTTAATACAAAAATATATATAAGAGCGGACACATCGAATTTTCTTGATTGATCGATAATATTTATTTTTAATATCAACAAAACCTTAGATATAGGTAAAAAAAAAGCTTAATAACTTGGGAGATATATTCTAAACAAACAGAGATATTTATTAATAGTAAGCAAAATAAATAAAAATTAAAAAAGGAGGGTTTCATTTTATGTACTCTACTTTTAGTTTTGTTTTATATAATCTCATTGTTGTTTTCAGTTATATAGTAACATACTTAGATAATTTAGGTAGAGAGTAACATTACATGTAATTGTCATTTTTTTTCTTTTCGCGTATTATTTTCGTTTCTTATACAAAAAAATTTAATGTAGTTTAGTAGCATTTTATGTTCGAATTTTGGGTGCACAAATTTTTTTTATGTCATTTTCATGCAATACCTCAAAGACACTCGCCATTAATATACACAACACAAACAATTTGTCGGGTCTTCTCAAGCACTTTCTTCTAATATATGTCAAAAAAATATATTCACTCTTAAAGAAAAATAAATTTCATGTTTTTTAACCTGATAACTAAATTACAAGGACACATATATAATAACATGATTACATGTTTATATATTAGACATTTGATTTTAGTTTCATGTACAGTTTTTTGTTTTAACATGTTAGTCAAATAGGAAAAAGATAGGTGATACTTATTTTCAAATGTCTTATTTTATGCGTAGGGATGACAACGAATTATGTTCGATCCGAATTTTGTAAAATCTAAATTCATATCCAAATATTTTCGGGTTTTAAAAATAAATTCAAATCCAAAACTCAATATCCAAAACCAAATCCGTTGGGTTTCGGATTAGCTCTGGTTTTCTCGGGTATCCAAAATTAGTAGTTATGTAGTCAAATTTAAAATAATTGCTAAACGCAAACAATATTAATTATATTTATACAATGGTTAAAAATTAAAATGATTAAATTAAGTAAGTAGTCAAATGTAACATATTGTACGAATTGACGTACCAAGTAAAATTTAAAATATATTAAAAAATAATTCTTTGTATACAACACAAATTAAATTTTTATGTAAAACAGAGAAAATTACATCTTAAATATTTCAGTGAAATTTGAGATTGAGAAATAGAAGTTATAATTACTAAATTATTTTTGACTATTTCTAATGAAATATTTAAATAAAAATAAATAAATATATGTCTTACATCTAAAATATTACATATAATAATTTCAAATTATGATATTATATTATTTATGTATCGGGTTTCGGATTAGATATCGGTTCGGTACAACTAAAATCCAAATCCAAATCGAAACTATATTGAGTTTTAAATTTATATCCAAACTTAATCCAAAAAATCGGGTCCGGTATATCCAATATTTCGGATTTTGGATCGGATATCATCAAATCGAATTAATTTGCCATCCCTATTTATGGGTAAAAGAAAACTAATATTTTAAAAAATAATTCTTCGTATACAACACAAATGAAAAATTTATGTAAAGCAAAGAAAATTACATCTAAAATATTTAAATAAAACTTGAGATTGAGAAATAGAAGTTCTAATTACTAAATTAATCTTGACAATTTCCAATGAAAAATTTGAATAAAAATAAATAAATTATATGTCTTACATATAAAATATTACATATTATAACTTCAAATTATGGTATTATATTATTTATGCATCGGGTTTCGATATTGGATCAGGTTTTATATTCTGGATTGGATATCGGTTCGGTACAACTAAAATCCAAATAAAAAACGAAACTATTTTGGGTTTAAAATTTAAATCCAAAACTAAATCCGAAAATTTAGGTTCAGTATATCCAAAATTTCGCGTTTCGGAACGGGTATCATCAGATCGAATTAATTTGTCATCCCTATTTATGGATAAAAAAAACTAATATTTAATATACCATATTTAATATATAAAATAAAAAATGCAACCTACAAACTCCCAAGCTGAATATACACATTTTATGTTGTCATTAAAAACAAGCTTAGGGCAATCACCATAAATTTTAATAGTCATATCTTAATCTAAGAACATGATATTTTGGATATGTTTGGTTGATTGTTAATTTTTATTTTCCTACAGTAAATTAATTGAATAATAAAAAACATACAATTTATAGAAATGACATTGAATGAATACATGTAATAACCGCAAAATTTTCGAATAATATTTTTCTACTCGTTATCTAAATTTATTTAAGGGTCAAGGCATTAATATATTTAATTAGCGTTTTTTTGTTAAATTTTAAAATTTTATATTCATATGTAAATAAATATTTATTATATCTATTTATTTATAATTATTAGGTATTTATTAAAATTAGAAAATTTAGGAAAATAGGATTTTAATTTTGGACGGATATTAATTTTAAATCGCGGAATTTATTTTTAGAGAACGAATTTGGGCCTCGTTATAATTATCCAGCAGGAAAATCGACGATAATAATGTCACCGTTTTAACTGTTCGAATCGTTAAATACGAAGGAGGAGACAACAAATTCTATTTTTCGGAACACAACATTTCTTTCACCAAACACAATTTATCCTTTACAAAACACAAAAATATTCTGTACAAAACACGATTATTCTATCACAAAACACTAAGTTCTTTTCAGAAATTCAAAACATTCCTGCACACTCTCTTTTGTTTTATCCCCACGTTTTGTCTCGTTCACAACTTACTAGTACAGGACTGTATAAACAATACACACGGCCTTCATTTGTTTCTATATGCAAATACAACAGAGAAGTCTTATTTTCTCTCTGCAAAAACCAAAACAAAAGCCCAGTGTTAAAACACATAACACCAATTCTCCTAACCCTTTCACAAACCCAAAAACCCCTTTTCTTTTTCCTTCTCTGCGTACAGAGTTGTAACCACAGGTAGTCCATTTCCTCCTCTTCTCGTTTTTTTTCCTCTTTTCGTTTTCTTCTTTTCTTTCTTTTCCCGTTTATTTCTTTTCGGTTCATTCAATTCATCTTAGTTCGGGTATTTGATTGGAGTTCCATTTCCGAATTGTAACGAGGGAGATTGAGAGAGATTCGAGAGGGGGAGTAGTGTTGATGTTGTCGAATAGAGGAGAGGGACGAGACAGAGATTATTGTGTTGTGGTTGTTATTGACGGAGGTATAAGGGAGGGGGAATAATTGTTTTGTTGTTGGTTGTGCTGAATTGAAGAAGAGAGTGAAGGGGGATTGAGAGAGAGAACGGTGAGACGAGAGAGAGGTTGGAGATAGCGAGAGAGGAGAGAAAGAGGTAGGGAGAGAGAACGAGGGAGATTGAGAGAGATTCGAGAGGGGGTGCAGTTTGGTGGAGTGTAACGTTTGTTGGGTTCGACTGGTGGTGTGTTGTTGGTATCGAATTAGAGGTGAAGGTGGAGTTCGAAGAGGGTGGAGAGGAGGTGAAGGCAGAGTTGACAGAGGGAGTTTGATGGGTTGTGTATGTGGCCGGAGTTATAAGGAGGAGATGAGGGGAGTTGTGAGATGAGAGACTTGGGGAGAGACTTCGACGAGAGAGAGATTGTTAGAGACAGAGAGAGAGATTGGTAGAGAAATGTGAGAGAGAGATTGATCAGGAGCGATTTTCCGGACGGCGGTGGTGGCGCGTGGGCCCCACGCGCCGTCGTGAATTGTTTTCTGATAAAAACTGTTACAACTGTAATAAAATGAAAAAGGGTGAAAAATTTAAATTGGTTTATTATTTAAATTGTGGGAAATAAAAGGTGTTTAATAATAATAGTGAAATTAATTATTACTTAGTTAAAAATAACCATTTAATAATTTTTGGATAAAAATTGGAGATTTATTGATTTGTCGATAAAAAGAGGAATAATTGTGGATAAATAGGATTAAAAACGGTGTTATTTTTAGAAGACTTATAATTAGCGATTCCGGGTTATTTTAATTAATCGGATCAAGCCAGACTAATTTAGAGTCTAATCGGGGTAATATAATATTAATTACGAGATTAAAAATGGTGAGAGTAATAATAATAATTTTGGATTTAAAATTTAATAAAGGAGGATTGTTGGACTATTTTGTTGTGAGAATAAATAGAGGTTATTATTATTAATTTGCGAGATTTAAAAATAGATAATTGCCGTTATTTTGGGTAACCCTATTTGTCGTTTTAACGAGACTTACGGACATTAAAATATTATATTTTCGAGATTTGATTTCTGAGTTTGAAAGAGAGTTATTACCCGGGGATTTAGTTTCCGTTAAGTACGTTAGAGATTTTCGGGAAAGTATTTTAGTATTTAAATATTATATTATCGGATCAGGTATATTCTATTTTGACGATTCGCTCACGTATTTCTGGTTGCCATTTTTAGAGCATAATTCTCGAGCCATAGATCAAAGTTGATTTCACGGGTAGAGTATAATTTTATCTGCACTTTCTGCACTGCGAGACCGAGGCAAGTTCATTCCTACCCTAACTCTCGGAAACTTTATATTTCTGTTCGTATTATTATTTCATTCCTTATTTATTTTCGAGCTATCAATTATGAGATTTATTTGTTGCTCCTTATGATGCAATAGTTTCTTTTGAGCATTATTTTCTCGTTAAATATTACGTTACTGATAGAATTAGTTTACTTGCGAAATACATTCCCTATAAGCGTAGAAGCAATCCCGTTGTTATCTGGTCGATCTCATTAATTCGGGACGACTACTTATTTTGATTCAGTGAAACTATTCTCATTCGTTCGAGATAGTTAGATTCATTTTTCTTAGTCGGATTTATTGTTCAAATTCGACAATATTTATTGATTATCTTTTAGTAGGTCCATCGTTCGGACCGACCAATAGGTGTTATATTATTTAAAATTGTTAGGGTTTTACTCGTTGATCAAGTGAAAAACATTCTATTTATCGTTCATCAATTTTGAGTATTTAAAATTATTCGGGTAGTACTACTTGTTCAGTAAGACTCATTATTTTTCATTCTAAAACTATTCTCGTTATTTCGAGATAGTTGCCCTTTTCTTGTCAAGGGTTGGCACTTTGTTCGTGTCAAGCAATTAAAACATATTTATTGAAGGTTACATCAGTCCATTGTTCGGATTGGTGGTCCATCGAGTAAAACTAGCAGTCAGCCAGATCAATTAAATATTTTTTTTCCTTGTGAAGTTTATCTCAAAGCATCAGTTCATGAAATGTTCGGGAATTCTGTGTTCTACTGGTCAATTTGGGAAAGAGGCCCATTTTAGAGAAAGAGAGACTTGTGTACCGTTATGCGGATACGAGATATATTTGGCACTATGCTGCCAGGGTTTAATTAATAACCCCTATGATGCTAGCATTCATACATATATACATTATATTGTTGATAACGTATTGTAGCCGTGATCGGGCGAAGTGCGATATCATTGGAGGACGGTATTCCCGGTCAGATAGTTGATCGCCCCACCGAGATACCGAGAGGTGGAAGACCAGTTTATTCTTAAATCATGAGTCACCAGAGTTATATCAATTGAGTCTTTCGAGTATTCTGTTTCGAGATGAGTATTGAGTCAATGCCAGTCTGTGCTATCCGATTTTAAAATTTCGAGTATTTCTTTTGGTAAATCTTTTTATATTTTTATTTACCGAGCAAGGAGAGAACTTGCTGAGCACCATAGTTGCTCATTCTTGCTTTACAACATTTTATTCAGCTGTCAAGATGGAAAGAGGCGAGACGTCGAGCCAGGGATCCAGAGGAAAGGGAAAAGCTCCAGGCTATGCTGACAAGAACTAGATCATCCAGCTGGAACCTTGATATTTATTACTTTTGTGAACGTTTGTAAGATATTATCCTAAGATGTACTAAGTCGTATTGTAATATTTTGTGAGACCGATCTTGGATCTGTGGAATGGGACACTTATGCTTCGTTGTATTAAATATTTTGCTTTATTATTGCGTTAACGTGTGTTGCAGGATATTGAGACAATGTGACGACCCGAGTCCCCAGTCAGGGTGGATTTGGGGGCGTTACAATACATAGGAAATTAGATTAGACGATAGTTTCCTTTGTCATAATTACCTTCGTTTAATGGATTGCACTGTAGAGATTCTTTCTCATATCGTTGATATATGCAACCTTTTTTTTAGCGAAAATCAGATGATTTATAATGGTTGTGAGAAATAAGTGTTTATGAATTTTTAATATGTGTTCGAAAAATTGATCATGACCCGTACACATTTTTTGACTGAATGAATATGATAAAATTCTAGAAACCTAAAGTACTGCACATTTAAATAATACTAAATTTTCAAAAGAACAAAACTTAAAATATAGATAAAATATATATGAACTTGGTAGAAGGATTCTAAGAAATGAGAGAAATCAAATGAAAATCAAAATTAAGAAAAAATAATAAAGAGCCGAGGATGTGAATGTTATGGTAATTATTTGATAATATTAATATTAATGCAATTGGTACATATTGACAAATAAGTAATTTTATACTTAAACTAATTACATCTAATGTATAATTTTTCTAAATAATAATTAAAATAATATATTTTTATTAATTAATTAATCATTTTTATTGTTTGGTGCGTAGCACGGGTAGAATGCTAGTTATTAACCAATAATCGATATGTAATCCAAATCGCATTTGTAATTTTTTTTTATAAATTTTCTTAAAATTCATATTTTTAGTATGCCTATAGTTTAATTGATTCTAATTTGACCAACCAATTTTAATTTAGTGCATTTTTTTATTAAATTTCACAACAAAATTAACCACGAGCACTTCATATGTGATATATTGTTAACAAAATAGTTGATCTCAAAGAATAATTATTTTATCTATGCATTTCATATATGAGATTATGAACAAAACAATTTATCTCAAAATAATAATTATTTTCTCCATTTAAAAAATATAAGAAAATTTTCTATAAAATTTATTTAGCTGGGTAGGTCTATAAATAATTATCAAAAAATAATGCGCACAATTTATAATATAAGTAATTTTATCTTAAATGAATAGTTTAATATATATTAAACATAATATAACCCAAAAAGTATTTATGTATGTAGTTAATGAATTCCATCATAAGTATAAATGTCCATCTAGCTAAATTGGTTGGTTAGTTTAGTTTCATTATGAGAGGTCATGGGTTCAATTTCTTGGAACAATAATTTTTTTTAAATATTATAATTGAGTTAGGTTCGGAGTTAGGTTTGATTTCACGGGTAGCTTGGTAAAGATTTTTATTAACTTAAGTAACATAGGCATTTAAGACTAGTAGCGTTCACTGGAAAAGCCTCAAATTACATTATTGATTATACTCAACTGTTTCAACATCAATTTTATTGAATACTACTCCCCCCGTCCCATAAAACTCTTTCCACTTTCCTTATCGGGACATTCAAAATACTCTTCCCCTTTCTATTTTTAGTAAAGAAAATATACTAAAAAACTAACCCACCAACTTAAACAAATATATCCCCCTTTTCCCCAAAAATTCTTTTACTTTAAGTTTTACCCCACCTTAATTTGTTTATTCAGTTTATAGTGGGAGTATTATTGTTGTCCTTGGGCCGTGTGCCCGGTTTAGTCTATTTTCTCTTTTACGCGACTTCTCTTTCTCTCAAACCCTAGTTCTCTCTCGCCGCTCTCCCTCCCATCTCTCTCCCCTCTCTCTTAATTCACCCATGAAATCTGTTGTAATGGATGCGCACTATGGTTTTTCGGAATCCGATGATGCGTTAAGTGGTTCCTACCGTTATTCCGATCCCGATAATTGCGATAGAGGCGTCGACTGTGACGGCGACCACACTTACAGTGAAGATTATCTCCGGTCAAGACTGGAACAGGGACAATCTGAGGGTTCTGAAGACCGTACGGTGGATGGAACGCCCGGATCCGATTTGTATGCAGTTGTGGACGACTGTGACGACGATGAGGATTCCGATGAAGCCCCCCCAAGCGATTTGTGGTCAGAATTCGGTGACGATGCTCCTAACGACGACAAACCTAACTCTGACGATTCCGATGATGCATGTTCGTGTTCTTAATGGTTTAGTCTCTTTTCTCTTTTATGCGACCTCTTTATTCCTGTGATTTATTCGTACCCTTAATTTGTCATTGCTTAATTCGTGTTTTGGGATATATTCGTAGTCTTAATTCTTGTGCTTTATTCGTGTAGTCTTAATTTGTGTAAGCCCTAATTTTTGTATTGGTAATTCCTGTTTAATTGATGTGCTTGTTTAATTGTTGTGCTTGTTTAATTTGTACTCCCTGTATGCCTAAAAACCCTTCTCATTTGTTAATTCGAATTGAGTTTATATGAGGATCATTGTCTTATTTTAACTGTTTATGTAATCGTTAGTTGGAATTGGAATTAACTGTCTAATTGATTGTATTGTGCACTGATCTTAGACTTGTTTTAGGGCTTTTTTAGATTGTTGACTGTTTGGTTGCTTATAATGGTTTCTTGTGCTTTTTCATGATTCACACCTTCATGACTTGATGATTATTATTCGAATTGTCCTAATTCACACACACTATGCACACACACTTTTCACACAGATTATGCCCTGCCAATAAGATCTGTCTTGGGGGTCCTTCGAGCTTCCTTGAATCTGCATCCCTGTTGGACATGACCACTTAGTAATTAAGGCACTGTCTAATTGATTGCATTGTGCATTGATTGTATTCATACATTGTTATACATATATACATATATAGTGCAGTTGAAGTATATTGGTTCAAAATGTAAACTTGCATTCCTATAGTGCATTGTTTGTCGTACATGTATTGTCTGCATTACATTCAGTCTTGCCTTCATACAATGCATACATTAATACATGTAAATAAAACATTGCCTGCATCTAGTTCTGTTGTGGACCATGTACCAAATTCCATGCTTCATATACTGCCACATTGGTGCTGTTACTTGAACTGGTATTTGTCCTTCTCTTGCTATTTTTTCTTGTTTACATGAGGTACTAGGTAGTCATTGCTGCCCTTTGCTTTCAGAGTTTCATTCATGACATACTGCATAGTTAACCATACATTTGCAAGTGTTCTTGGCTTTAACTCATAAAATGCTTCATTTACTGCATCCATCATTCCATCAACATCTTTTGGCATCTTATTGTGCATTAGAGATTGAATACTTCTAAAAAACCCCAAGTCTAGGATGTTTAGGTCAGGAATGTTAGGTGGTTGTTGTAGAAGAATGAATGTCAAGTCCCCTTGTTGATGAACTTGTTGCTATTCTGAATCTGTTTGAGTAATGTGAGTCCTTGCATTGTCCTGTTGTATATATATGACCTTTGGTCCTTCAAATCTTGGCCATTTCTGCATGATTGCTGGTACTATGTGATTGATAAACATGCTCCTTGTTTCATTTTTGCCTACTGACTCAACCACCTTAGTGATTATAGTACCCTTAGCTCTGTTTTTAGATGCCCTCTTTGCTGGTTCTTTGTATGTGAATGTAAATATGCCTATTTTGCCATCAAATATGCATTCATCTTGTGCATTAAACCATGGTCTTGCAACTGCAGCAGTGAACATAACCTTTGGTATGAACTTACTTGACTAAGCAGATCTGTACTTGCCTCTTTCATTTTTCTCTAAGTAAACTCTTTGTGCTTTTTTGCTAAGGTAGAACCATTTTTCGTCTATATGCACAAAATCATACATTGCCTTATACTGCCTCTTTGTTGTTGTTGTTGTTGTGTCTCCCATGAGTAGGTCTAGAACCCATTGCATTCTTTGCATGATATTTGCATCTTTTAATCCAGGATGTAGAGGATTTGTGTGAGGTTTGATCAGTCCCCTTTTTATCATTCTGTTAGCAGTACTTGATGATACTTTTAACTGAGCTGCAAGGTCCCTTATGCATGATCTATCTCCCATATTAATGTCTGTTACTGCATTATGTGGCAGTTGGATTCTTTTCCTTCCGAAATTGTGTCCATCTGTTGCCATGTTGTATGCCTGCATTGATGCCTTTTGTTTCTTTGCTTTGTTCCATATGGTGCTAATTGTTCTTCTTGTGACATTGAACTTTATTGCTGCCTCCTGTATGGCACCTTTTTAAGGTTTACCTTCTGTTGACTGGTTGCTTAGCAAGAACATGAGTATTTGCAGTCTTGCATCAGTGCTAAGCTTGGTGAATCTTCTGTGATGATGGTTACCAGTTTGTTGTTGTTGTGTACGCCCTTCTGTTTCTTGTTCTGGTGATTCATTTAAATTAAAATAGTGGATAACATCTTCCATGTCTCCATGTTCATTGAGATCAAAAGGGAAGCCTCCAACATTCATGTTTGAATAAAGAAGCCAAGCAAAGATGCAATTTTTTTTTGAACTTTTTGTGATCTGTTGTGTTTTAATCTGTTTGTAATCTTTGTAATCTTCTTTAAATATGCCTGTAATCTGTTTGTAGGGGGAAAGTTGTAATCCATGTATTTGTAATGGAGCTTTGTGATTGGTTTATTTTGAATGTTAATGCAAAATGGGGGGAAAGTTTATCTACTTTTCCCTCTAAAATTCTGAGCTTCCCCCTTAATTATCACAGCCCAATCATTATTAAACATTGTTTATATCTATTCTTAAAACTTGTGTTTTTGGCCAAATGAGAAAAACAATATGGCACAGAGGGAGTACCATGCAGTCATGCATGATCAAACTTGTCCACGATGCATTGTTGCCTGTTGGCACTCACATTAGAATTTCGTACATTGCAGGGTAATAGGAAAAACAATAAAAGAAACAATTTGCGATTCAAATAGAATGATGGGCTTTGTCTTTATAAATAAAAGACACCACTTTTTGGATCAATTCCCTGGTCTTCTGGGTCTTGGGCTTGTACAAGTGAAACACGTGAACTTCACCTTCAATTTCCAGCACCTCAACATTTCCGGCCCATCCACTTTTACCTAACACCTCACCATAATACTTGGCCCTATGTTTTAGAAAATCTTCTTCAGCACCAAAAATCAAAGCCCTTTTGCACACTAAGCTTGACAATTTCGGATCCAAACCCGGGTTCATCCACGGGTCATCCACACCGCTGCTCGTCGGGCAAGCTAATAGCCAGTACCTATCAATAAAGGCCCTTCTTTCGGTATCATCCGTTTCCTCACCAACCGGATCCTTGCCCCAAAAGTAAGGATGCATGAGAATAAGCCCATCAAAATATATCCCATTAACTTTCTCCGACCCGGCCCGAATAGCCATGCAATGTGCAATGTTTGCACCTGCACTATCACCTACTAAATGTACATGTCCAAAATCAGCAAACTCATTAAACCATGCCTCCTGGCCAGTACCACTGGAATGAGAAGCCACCCATTGTATGGCAGTCCAAGAATCCTCGTACGCGATCGGAACATGATGCTCCGGTGGCCTTCTATAATCGATCGATATTAAAATAACGTTACATTCCGCAACCAAGGAATTAAGAAAAGGTTGGTACAAGGTGGAAAATGGAGTAAAACAATAAAATCCTCCCCCGTGAAAATAAATCACCAGAGGAATTTTTTTACTCGAATCTCTGTTTTTAGGTAAGTAAAGTCTAGCAGATACACCACTCTCTGGTGTTACAAGAACGTCTTTGGATTCGACACCGGTTTCGGGATCAATGCCAGCAGGCACAGTGTCGGTACCCATTAACCGTTCCACGGTACCATCTTTGTATACTCTTACAAAACGAGGCAGTTCGTAATCCAGCTCTTGCTCTGCCATGTTTGAAGAAGAAGAAGAAGATGGTATTTGGGAGGAATGTGTGACAAAAATAATTGTTGTTGAGATGGGACAATCAGTGTGATTTATGGTCACCAATTATTTGAAGTCCACGATTTTTTTTTTTATTTTTAGCTTTGAAGAGACCGGTCAATTATGTCGTGCTAAAGTTCGATGTAGTGGGATCGGCCGACGAGGGGCGGGCGGATATTCACAAACAATACAGTACTATACCCGTAAAAACCCGAATTTTCGGAAATCTATTCTATCTCTATTATATTATAACTAGCATTTTGCCCGTACTTCATACATGGCATTTTATTTAATTTAAAATTACAATACCAAAAATTTAACAAAATTATATTAACTATGAGACCTCATAGTTAATATAATATGTAAATGTTGGAGAACAATGAAACCCAATTTCAAGCAATTTTTTAATTTTTTTTTTTGTTAATTTTTTTTTATGAATGGATAGAGGGTAGAATTATAAGAGCATTCACATCCCACTCTCCATCTACAAATTATAGGAATTTTTTTAGCTTTTATCACAAGAAAGCACCTCCATCCCATTCCTCATTTTGGGGTTTGGTTTTACGGACAACTTTTGAGTCCCCATATTTGGGGATTTCTTTTTCACCCGCAAATCTGTTTGCAAACACTCTCTCTCCTCATATAAACATATTTAATTATTTTATAGGTAGTAGTTGAGTTTTGGTAGTTAAAATTGTAAGTGAAAGAGAGAGAAAGAAGTAATATAAAAAAGAATATAGGGATATGAGGATGAAAAATGGGGAATGGGATGTAGAATTTTTTTGATAATTTTGGGGATTTACTATTTTTGTTTGGGGATTTACTATTTTTAGTAAGTTTTTGGGGATAGGGATGAGGGACGGGATGTGAATGCTCTAAGACTTTTTTGTGAAGATGCCCCTAGCGGAGCCCTTTAAAATAGCTTGAAATGTAGTGAATATGTGTGTTCTCACTGTTCTCATTTTAATTTTTTTTTTTGTTAATTTTTTTTATGAATGGATAGAGGATAGAATTATAAGATTTTTTTTGTGAAGATACCCCTAGCGGGGCCCTTTAAAATAGTTTGAAATGTAGTGAATATGTGTGTTCTCACTATTCTCATTCTCACCAGAGCGTGACCATTAAACTGTATTAGTAAATTCATGTATGAAAAAACAATGTATATATATTATTAATATAGATTCTTTTATTAAAAATAAGTAAAATATACAATTAAATAAGCAAGTCAAAATATCAGATAAATATTCTAGTAGATTTATAGTTTATATCTTTCTGAAATTGTTGAATTTTTATTTTATTGACTTTATTATATTAAAAGTATGTTCTTATTGAAACGAATATAATAATTTGAATTTGAATATATTTTTAAACTACTTATTTTGATGGGTTGTTAATTTTTTTGTGATCAACTTAGAGGGGTGACCAAAAATAAAATCTATCTATTATATATATAATAGGCCAACACAAGAAGAAAATGTGAGATTTTTTAATGCACATGAAAATACCAATTTGCCCTCATGTTTAATATTTATTAAAAAATGTGTTGTTCATGAGAATCGAACCTGAGTCTACCAAATAACTTAGGCATGCTCTTACCACTACGCTACAATGTCACATGTGTTTTCAAACCATACATATAATAAGTGAATGTCGTTTAAGAGTAATACATTTGTAAATAACTATGAAACTAAATTAAACTTAGGTAAAACACCAACACATTTTTATTTAAAAAAGTGTTGTTCATGGGAATCTATCAAGTAACTTATGCATGCTCTTGCCACTACGCCACAATGTCACATGTGTTTATAAATCATACACGTAATATGTGAATGTCTTAACAGTAATACATTTGTAAATAAATTTGGAGCTAAATTAAACTTTAAAATAATAATAATATAATAATAATCAACATAATATTCATAGGGTCACCAATTTAATTCACACATCTTTCTATCACTAAATCATAGTGAAGTAAAAAATTTAAGTCAATATCTATTTGACTAATATTATATTATGAGTTACTAATGAATAGTTAAAAATGAACATAAAAATAAATTTGATAAATTATCTATTTGAATGATGATATTAATTTTAATCAAATAAAATTCTCAAAACAAAATAAGTCATTCAAAAAAGTACCTCCTACCTATTTTTTTAACTTTAATTCAATTTCTGACTTATTACACAAATAGACATTTTTTGATTTAAAGTAAAAAATGACTTTAACCTCCGACTTAAAGCCGTTGCCAAATATGCTCTTAGTCTCATGTGTTTTAAATCATACACATTATAGATGTGTGTGCATGCATTACTTGAGTGAAACAAATTTTGATATTTTTATTATTGTAACATATTAACAATTTTTGGCTATATTTTATTTTTACATTTATTGATTCGAATTATAGTATATTATGTTATATCATTTATTAATATTATTCTCTATCGATGTCAATATTTAGAACTATAAAAATTATTCATTTGACGAATTTATTGATTAATCAAATATTTATTTACCAAGACATAATTAATTAAAGGTAAAAATTTTAAATTTTTTTAAATAATTAAAATATCAATTAAAAAATTATAATAAATTTTAGAAAATAAGTAAAGCTAGCTAGAGACTCGTAATTCAACAAACTCATTCAAGTCTTTGGTCTATCAATTAGAATCCAATAATAAACTTGTAGTTACACAAGATATATTTACTCAGTCAATTAGAATTATCTGGTGTTTTACAAGTCTAGCGGACAGAGGAATAGTAAAGGACAAAGGATGCTTAAAATGAAGAAATTAGAAGAAAATAGATGAAAGAGTTGGAAAGATAGTTTTAAGAAGTGAAAGCGCAAGGCCACAGTAGAATATTTGAAGATTTACGAAGTTTTTGATTAATATCAAGAGTAAAACCTACATTCGCAAAATGCAATATCTTGAAGCCTATTTAGTTTGTATCTTGAATATTATTGAAGAACAGTTTAGTATTGTAAGTATTCTGAAAAATCTTCTTAATTAGACGATGCCTATAAAACACTCGAATTCTATTATATGACTCATAAAAAGAAAAACTAACATGACTATTATCAATATTACTCATATTAATTTTCAGATTACAAACTTGAACATACTTAAATAAGTACACAATAATAGCATATGTGCCATTAATAAGCAAAATTCCATTAAAATCAATCACATGGAGTACTTTGAAAGACATTGATCATGCCTAATTTAATTTAAAAATACAATTTAAAATAGTGACCCGTGCCTCGCACGGGTTTTTATGCTAGTTAATGGGAATACATAAACCCATTACCCACGTTATGATAAACAGTACCTATAAAATGGAAGTTGCTTCTGTGGTTCAGGCTTGTTAATTACTTCAATACTTTATTAGCTTGATCATCATGTAGACCATCTTTCTTTTTATCACTTATGTTGCTGCTATGTAGTCTATCTGTAACTAACATCTTTCTTTTTATCACTTATGTTGTGGCTATGTAGTCTATCTGTAACTAAACATCTCTCTCTGCTTGTAATCTATATTTATAAATGCAAACTTCTTCTTCTTGTATTGTATTTTGTTTTCAATATTTAAAATTATGTAGCTGGAGGAGAAGAGAAAGGCTGGAGGTGCAATCGTAATACTACAGCATTACTGAAAATAAGTACAATATCATAATAGAATTTTTTGTTTCAATCTAAATTGGGTCGCTCCAAATGCCCTGTAATGACAAAAAGGGGCATTAAAGAAATAAAGAAGATTAAAAAAATGAAGGATAATACTGTTCACCAAAAACACATGTCTCCGCAAGAAGCTCATTTATTCACTTTTATCTTCAAATAATGTATGATTACAAATTATAACAATCACATTTTCCACTACCTATTCTCTCTCAAAAAGCCAACTAAACTGAAAAAGGGAAAAGTTAGTGCTTTTATATTTTAATGTGGAGCTCAAATGAAAGTGCTAAATATGAGATCATATATGAAGTGAAATTGAACGCGAGTAAAGAAGATATTTAGAGCATAAATAATAGCAATGTTACCTGACCCATGGGGCGAGGCTTGTGCCGTGGGTCTGAGCTTTTAAGTATGCTATTCCATAGTCCCTTCGGAGACATCCGATAAAAAGTATGCTATTCCATAAGACCTTCTGGTACGTAGCATGTATACCCCATGAACCTTAAGTTGAACAAATCCATAAAGAACATAAACTTGCTTGAAAACAAAATAATGTCTATAATGCTATATGTATCAAATTGAGTCCCAAGATTATTTACAAATAACATGGTGCAAGTAACGTGACATCATGATTGGTTGTAACTGATTGTCTACATATTTTTATTTAAATTTAAATATAAAATGGTTCATTACATTTAATTAAAATACATAACCAATTAAAATGTCACATGACATGTGGGATTCCGCCATTTAAATAAATTATTTGATCGATTTCTAGTATGCCTTTCATCCTTGCTACCTCTTGTATCGGTACTGTGCCAATGTTATTAACTGATAATCTTTCCAACTACCTTTTTTATTATGACATGTAAATTCAAAAATTGAAAGGCCAAGCAAATATTTTAAAGGTACTTTTCTGGTGTCCTGTATATTATTATAACATCGGGTAATTCATTAAAACTTTAATTCTTAAATGCCAAATCAAAATCAAAACCAAACAAATATTATCATGTCTAATTTTTAATATTGTGAAATCAATAAAAACTTAACTTTTAAGGCCAAATTAAAAACCGGAACCAAACATATATGACCCGTCCCTACTTCAGGGGGTTGAGATGTTAATTTGGTGAAACACCCAGCTTTCAAATCTGAAAAGTGCAAACATGCGTCAAAATCCAGCAGTGTGAAGATTTGAGCGGCTTGGACTTGAAGGTGAAAAATGACAGAGATAGATTTGGGTAATGACAAAAAGGAGCATCAAAAAATAAAGAAAGATAAAAACAAATAAAGGATAATAGTAGATATTTAGATTTGGGTCGATCCAATTGGGTTACTCCAAATGTTGTGTAATGACAAAAAATAGTACTCCCTCCGTCCCTTTTTAGTTGGCACATTTGCAAAAAATACACATATTAAGAAAGATTTAATTATGTAATTTGTTTCCATGTTTGCCCTTAATCTTAACATTAAATGATGAGTTATGAGTATGTATATTAAATATAAAGTCAAACATTGGTATTAGAAATAAAGGGGTATATATGGAAAATTTGGTAAAAATAAGTATTGGAACAAGGAATGTGATAACTAATTAGGGACAAATTTTTTTTTGTAAATGTGCCCACTAAAAAGGGACGGAGGGAGTATATGTTTAGATTTGGGTCGATCCAATCTAAATTGGGTTGCTCCAAATGCTGTGTAGTGGTAAAAAGGGGCATCAAAGAAATAAAGAAGATTAAGAAAATGAAGGATAATAGTATCGCTAACGGAATTCGAACCTTGAAATTTTAATAAATAAATTTAATCATGTAATATATTTAATCATTAGATATAACAGTTCTAATTTTTAACTAAAAATCTAACGGATATTATTCGTTGTATACGAATTTTATTATATTTTGTTATTGGTTAGAAGATATGATGTCATATTTTTGGGTATGTATTTAGTAAATAAATTTAATCATGTAATATATTTAATCATTAGATCTAACGGTTCTAATTTTTAACTAAAAATTTAACGGATATTATTCGTTGTATACAAATTTTTATTATATTTTGTTAGTGGTTAGAAGATATGATGTCATATTTTTGGGTATGTATTAATTATTGCAATATTATGTTTTAAATTAAAAGTCAAAGTGTTTTAATTAGAGAGAAAAAAAAATACTGATTGAAATATATGATATTTTAGGTATTTATAAAAATTCGAATCTTGAAATTTTAGTAAATAAATTTAACATGTAATATATTAATCATTAGATCTAACAGTTCTAATTTTTAACTAAAAATGTAACGGATATTATTCGTTGTATACAAATTTTTATTATATTTTGTTAGTGGTTAGAATATATGATGTCATATTTTTGAGTATGTATTTTGTAAATAAATTTAATCATGTAATATATTTAATCATTAGATATAACAGTTCTAATTTTTAACTAAAAATCTAACGGATATTATTCGTTGTACATGAATTTTTATTATATTTTGTTAGTGGTTAGAAGATATGATGTCATATTTTTGTGTATGTATTAATTATTGCAATATTATGTTTTTGTGACGCCCCCAAATCCACTACTTGTAGACTTAGGTTGCCACTTACCGTCAATACCTGTCTTATCCAAAAATACAATACAATTCATAATAAACATGAAGGTTTTATCGTACAATAGTGGTTCCATCCCACGAGTCCAAGCATCGACAAGTCTCTGAATTATTACAACATATAACTAGTACACACGATATCAATACACACGTCAAAAGATAGACTAATAGTCTTCAGTAGAGTAGTCGCCTCTAAGATAAGCACACTTGTCCAGCTCAGTGCTCTGGTGCATTTTCTCCTTTCCCTTGAAACGAGAGGTTTTGCCTTTTTCCGTCTTCACTGAAAAACAATATCAACAACAAGAATGAGCAACTAGGTGCTCAGCAAGTCCATTGACTCGCTATTTCACTAACAAGGAGGGTGGAAGAAAACAATTCTATTTATGAAAGATACTCGTATGCAGGCAAAATGCCATGGAAATACTTACTGATAAACTCAAACATCTTAACTCTGAATAAAGAAATTGAAATTAAAACTTGAGATACCGGTCTTCCACCTTTACGATACCCCACAACGAGATCAACCGCTGTGTCTCAAGTACCGCACACCTATGATACCCCATAGCACGATCACTACTATGTCGCAGGTACCACTATATCATTTTGCTAGCAAAAAGTTGGTTGAAAAGTCAACCCGGCAACGTTTGTGCCAAAATGTTAATATTTTTCTTTCGATGCCACGAGTTTATTTCTCGTGTTGATCTGAAAGAAAACCCATGGGCCATCTCCCATGTTGACCAGTGGATTACATGATTATTCCTCCGGATAACAATTGATTGACTTGGATTCCTATTCGATTTTGGCCGACCGCCAGTCTACATTTTGTACAAGACCGACCTGGTCAATAGGCCGTCACAATATTTTCAAAAGAAACTAATTTATTATATTGACACGAACAATATGTCAATTCACGACAATAAGTAACAACCTTGAACAAGTAAGGTTCGTTGATTAAAATAATTCATGTGAAGTCGTCTTGATATAATAAGAATGACTCGATTCAAAAGAAAACTTCCAATTACGCTATAGTATGTGAAGTCGTCTTGATATAATAAGAATGACTCGATTCAAAAGAAAACTTCCAATTACGCTAGAGTATGTATTTTAGAGGAAATTCTGATGATATACTACTCTTCTATTCACTATTCTGAATGCAACTATTTTGATTCGAATAATGAATCAAATTTGATTATTGAAACAACATTTATCGGATCTGAACAATAGATCCGATTAAAGTCAATAAAAATCTAACTACCTCGATATATGAGCGTAGTTATAACTTAATAATACTTAAGGGTCATCTCGAAACAATTAAGATACCCTGGATTTCAATCAAATTACGTTATATGAATTTATCAAAATTTTGGGAAAATCTCTAAAATTTTCTAAATCAATATTATGATAAACATGATATTTTATAACAAAATGGCAATTCAAAACATAATTTTAACAGAATAATATCCAAACATTTCTCGAAATATTTAAGAAGGAGTGAGGGTCAGAAGGTACTTGCCTCGATCTCGAAGTGCAAATAAGTGTAGATAAAATTTGTACTCTACCCGTGAACTTGGTTTCGGTCTACGGCTCGGGATTTATACTCTAAAAATGGCAACCAGAAATACATGAGCGATTCATCAAAATAAAATATTCCCGCTACGATAATATAGTATTTAAATATAAAGAATATTAGTAATAATATAATATCTCTCAAAAATCTCTAGAATAAATAATGGAAAATAATCCCCGGATAAACAAATCTTTCTTCGAACTCAGGAATTCAATCTAGAAAATATATAATATTTTAATATTCGTAAATCCCACTTTATTTAATTGTAAGAAAATTCTCATTTAAAAGGCTCTAATGAATTCTCTACAATTCTCTAAAATTCACTAATTTAATAATATTAACCTCTATTTATTCTCAAAACAAAATAATTCAACAATTATCCGATTTTAAATCTCGTAACTAATTTAATATTATTACGATTTTAGCCTCTAAAATAATCTAATCCGACCCGGTTAATTAAAATAGTCCGAAAATATTTAATATTAGCTTTCCAAAATAAAACCTTATTTAACTCCATTTATTCACAATTAAATCCATAATTATTACTAAATAATTCAATTAAATCAATTATACCATCTTTAGTAAATTATTAATTACTAACCCAATTAATTAATACTTCAAATTTTAACGAAACTAATTGTAACGGTCAAACAAAACAATTCGGGATATACAACCATCAACGGCGCGTGGGGCCCACGCACCACCACCCACGCGCCACCACCACTGTCCCCCTCCTCCCATGCTATCTCACCCAATCTCTCACCTCTCTCTCTCTCTCTCTCTCTCTCTCTCTCTCTCTCTCTCTCTCTATATATATATATCTCCCTTTCTCTCCCTCTCTGCCATCTCTAATCTCTCCCGTCCTCTCTCTCGAACCCAACCTCGACAACAACATAACCCCTCCCCTTATAACACCGATTCAAACGCCACACCACAATCATCAAACATCACCCCTCCACTCTTGACCTCCTCCCTCTTCTTCTCCGTTCAATCTCGCACTCTCTCTCCCCTGATTCTCACTCTCTCGATCAACAACAACGCCACCAGTTTCAACCATACCAACACCCCAACAATCTCTCCTGCCGTCTCTCTCTCACGACCCAATCTCTCTCTCAATCCCGACCTCTCTCTGCCTCAACCCCAGTCTCTCAATCTCTCCCTGTTTCGTCTCTCCTCTCTGCCTTTTTTTTATTCCGATTACAACAAACAACACAACCAATCTGAAAATAAATAAAGCCCGAATCCGAACTAACAATTACTAAAACGAAATCGACAACAATTATTAGAGAGAAATTCAACTATCTGTGTCTCTGTTTCAGTTTTGTGTATATATTTCTGTCGGTTTTTGCTTAGATATGAATAGACAGAGTGTGATTTGGTTTAGGCTCTTGTGGTCTTATAAAATAAAACTGAATGCCTCTAATAATGATCAATAATGATGAGAATTGTAGTGTGTTTAGTAATTAAATAAAAAGAAATGAAAATATGGGGAACAAATTAAAATGTCATAATAATGACCATGTTAGTGCTATATTTGTTAAAAAGAGTTCGTCTCTCCCTGCGGGCTAATTAAAACGAGACTCTAATTTTGTTTCCTAAAATAAATTCGACCCAAAATTAAAATATTATTTCTCTAAATTTCCCGATTTTAATAAACACCAAATAAATATAATTAAATAGATATAATATAATATTTACTTACATATAAATAAATAAAATCTTAACATTTCATAAAAACACGCTAATTAAATATACTAGTGCATCGCTGTTAAATAAAATTAAATATCGAGTAGGAAAAATTTATTCGAAAAAATTCGCGGTTATTACAGTCTTCCCCCCCTATAGGACTCCGTCCTCGGAATCAAAATTATGCACTAAACAATTCAGGATATTTATCCCTCATTTCGCTTTCTAATTCCCACGTGGCTTCCTCAACTTGGTGGTTTCTCCAAAGTACTTTCACTAAATTTACTTTCTTAGTTCTCAACTCTTGCACTTTGTAATCTAGGATTTGTACTGGCGTTTCTTCGTATGTCAAATCGGGACGTATTTCCATTGGTTCGTAGGTTATAACATGTCTGAAATCAGAATGGTATTCTCTTAATGCAGAAACATGAAACACATCATGGATATGCTGAAGGTCTGGAGGTAGGGCTAACTGATAAGCTAGTGGTCCTATCTTCTTGAGAATCTCAAAAGGTCCTATATATCTGGGGCTCAATTTGCCTTTCTTTCCGAATCTCATAACTCCCTTCCAAGGTGAAACTTTCAACATCACTTTATCTCCTACTTCAAATGCTTTGTCTTTTCTCTTTTGACTTTTATACTTCTTCTGTCGATCCTGGGCTGCAACTAACCTTTTTCGAATAACCTCGGTCGCTTGCTTAGTTTGTTGAAGTAATTCTGGTCCTAGTGTCTTTTTTTCTCCTACCTCATCCCAGTATAGAGGTGATCTACACTTTCTTCCTTACAATGCCTCATATGGTGCCATACCTATGCTGGAGTGGTAGCTATTATTGTAAGCAAACTCAACTAGGGGCAGATGATCATCCCAACTTCCTTTGAAATCCAGTGCATAGGCTCTTAACATGTCCTCAACTGTTTGAATTGTCCTTTCACTTTGTCCGTCGGTCTGGGGATGATATGCAGTGCTCAAATTTAACTTCGTGCCAAGACATTCCTGAAAACTTTTCCAAAATCTAGAAGTAAAACGTTCAGATACAATTGAAACAAGCACTCCATGCCGAACCACAATTTCCTTCAGGTACATGTTCACCAATCTTTCCACCGAGTACTTATCACTGATTGGTAGGAAATGCGCAGACTTAGTGAGTCGGTCGACGATAACCCAAATCGCATCATGGCTAGCTCTAGTTCGGGGCAGTCCTACGACAAAATCCATGGTAATATGTTCCCATTTCCACTCGGGTATCTCTAAGGGTTGTAAAAGTCCACTTGGTCGTTGATTTTCTGCCTTCACTTTCTGACAGGTTAAACATTTACTTACCCAGTCTGCAATTTCTCTTTTCATGTTAGGCCACCAATAGTTTTGTTTGATATCCTGATAAATCTTCGTGCTTCCGGGATGAATAGAGTACTTCGAGCTATGTGCTTCGCTCAAAATCTCTTCCTTTAGTTCTGCAACATTTGGTATCCAAACTCTAGAGGCAAATCTTTTAATTCCTTTAGCATCCTTTGGACTCTGAAATTCTTCTCCGGTTAACTGATCCCTCTCTTCTTCCATCATTTCTCTTGACATCGGCGAATCTTTTCGATCAACTCTGGTTGTAAGGAGATTTCATATACTCTTTCATTGGCTTGAACAGGAATCTTAATCTCCAAATTAAATCTCTCAATTTCTTTTATCAATTCCTTTGACGATACTACCATATTAAGTCTTTCTTTTCTACTTAATGCGTCTGCCACCACATTGGCTTTCCCTGGATGATAATTAATCGAACAGTCATAGTCCTTGATCAATTCTAACCATCGTCTCTGCCTCATATTCAATTCTTTCTGGGTAAACATATATTTTAGACTCTTATGATCCGTGAAAATCTCACACTTTTCTCCGTACAAATAGTGTCTCCAAATCTTTAGCGCAAAAATAATCGCAGCTAACTCAAGGTCGTGAGTTGGGTATCTTACCTCATAATCTTTTAACTGTCGGGAAGCATAAGCAATTACTTTTCCATGCTGCATCAATACGTATCCTAAACCCTTATGGGAAGCGTCACTATAAATTACGAAATTTCCCGTATCGTCTGGTAATGTCAAAACCGGGGCAGATGTTAATCGTCTCTTAAGTTCTTGAAAACATTCTTCGCACTTGGGTGTCCATTCAAACTTCTCATTCTTTCTGGTGAGCTTGGTCAGGGGTGTAGTTATCTTTGAAAAATCCTTTACAAATCTCCGATAATATCCGGCTAGTCCCAGAAAACTTCTAACCTCTGTTGGAGTCTTCGTCCTTTCCCAATTTGCAACTGCCTCCAGTTTTGATGGGTCAACGGAAATTCCTTCACTGCTCACAATGTGTCCTAGGAATTGCACTTTTCGTAGCCAAAACTCGCACTTAGAAAATTTAGCGTATAACCTTTCCTTGCGTAACGTTTCCAACACTAAACGAAGATGATTTACGTGTTCTTCTTGGCTTTTAGAGAAAATCAAGATATCATCAATAAACACGATCACGAACTTGTCCAAATACTTCTTGAATACGCGATTCATCAAATCCATAAAAGCGGCTGGAGCATTCGTCAATCCAAATGGCATCACTAGAAATTCGTAATGCCCATAGCGAGTTTTAAAGGCAGTCTTTGGCACATCTTCAGGTTTAATCTTCAACTGGTGATAACCTGATCTCAGATCAATCTTGGAAAAATGAGTTGCTCCCTTCAGTTGATCAAACAAATCGTCAATTCGTGGCAAAGGATATTTATTCTTGATCGTCATCTTGTTTAACTCTCGATAATCTATGCACAACCTCATAGATCCATTTTTCTTCTTTACAAATAACAATGGAGCTCCCCAAGGGGATACGCTTGGTCTAATTACGCCTTTGTCTAATAGTTCTTGCAGTTGTGTAGCCAACTCCTTCATCTCAACTGGAGCCATTTTGTATGGTGCTTTGGAAATTGGTGCAGTTCTCGGGGCAAGATCGATATTGAATTCTATTTCTCTATCGGGCGGCAATCCAGGTAATTCTTCAGGAAAAACATCCTCGAATTGATTCACTACAGGAATTTCATCAATGGCAGGGGCTTGCTTCTCGTTGTCAACCACATGAGCTAAGTAGGCTTGACACCCACTCCTTAGTAGTTTCTTCGCTTGAACCATAGTCAAAAAATTACGGGTAGGTTTTCTTCCACGAAATTGTATTCGCTTGCCGTTGGGTCCATTTAAACTAACCCACTTACGCCGACAATTGATTTGAGCATCATAACGTGCTAACCAATCCATTCCAAGAATTATATCAAACTCTCCTAGATTAAAAGAAAGAAGATCTGCTTCGAAGCGTTGTCCTTGTATTTCGATTCCACAATCTTGACATATCTGATCTACAGAAACTTTTTCCTGATTTGCTACTTCTACAATCAATGTCTCTCATAATGGTACAGACTGAATATCCAATTTATTCCTAAAATTCTCCGATATGAAAGATTTTGTTGCTCCCGAATCAAACAGAACACATGCATCTATAGAATTTACTAAAAGCGTACCTGAAATTACATCACTGTCAGCAATAGCATCCTTCACCGTCATGTTGAAAGTACGTGCAATTGGCTTGTTGCTAGGAGGTGCCATGAGTCTAGGTGCAGTCGTCTCCTTTGGTGGTGACTTGCAATCTCGCGCTATATGTCCTTTCTTCCCGCAATTGAAACAAGTAATGGCCTTCTCCTTGTAGTTAGAAGAATAATGCCCTTTTTGTCCACAATTGTAACAAACAATGTTGGTAAGGTTACAGGGTCCTGGGTGTTTCTTTCCACACGTTTTGCATTCGGGTAGCGGTGGCCTTCCTTGAATAAGATTGGCTGCCTGTGGGGATCTGAATTTCTGATTGTTTCCCCTAGTGTCTTGATTCTCAATTCTCTTTATATCATTGCTTCTGTCTTCCCGCTTCACAACTGGTCTCTTTCCATTCCGATCGTCCGGCTTTCTCTCAAAATTAGTTCCACGACTCTGAAACTTCCTTTTCTTCATATCATTCTCCTTTAAGTACAACTCAGTTCAACTTTCGACAATAGATGCTTTCTGAACCACAGTAGCATAGTTAGTGATTTCTAGGACCGCAACTCGATTCTGGATCCACGGCTTCAGCCCTAGTTGAAAACGTTTAGCTCTCTTTTCGTCAGTATCCACATGGTAAGGCACAAACCTAGAGAGTTCAGAAAATTTGGCTTCGTATTCAGCTACAGTCATATTGCCTTGCTTAAGTTCCAGAAATTTGACCTCCATCTGATTCTCCAAGTATTTAGGAAAATATTTCTCCAAAAATAGCTGCGTGAACCTAGTCCAGGGTATGACTACGTTCCCTTCCATTGCTCTCTTTGATTCCCACCAATAATTCGCTTCACTTTTTAACATGTAGGCTGCAAAAATGGTCTTCTTCTCTTCTTCTACTCCTACAATCTCAAAGGTATTTTCTATCTCACGTAACCATATTCTTGCCTCAACAGGATCAGTGGTACCCTTAAACTCAGGGGGATTTAATGATTTGAAAGATTTAAATGCGACTGTATTTTTAGCTGGTGGTGCTGGGGGTTGATCATTTCTGACTTGAGGTATTTCTTGTCTAGGTGGAGGATTTTGTGTATATTGTCTTGAAAATTCCACGAGTAAACCCATAGGGTCGTTAGGATTTGGATTTGGTTGTACTTTGGGTACTGGCCCAGGTTCGGGTTCTGGTTGAGGATTGGGATCAACATCAGGGTGATCCTCTGCTGGGGGTACTCCTTGGTTCTTGCGGGGTCTACCTCTTTTAGGTGGCATCTTTTTCTATTAAGATTGAAAACACAGCGCTTGGTCAAACAGGGTAAAAGTATACATTTATAGCAGAATATTGATGCCGGTAACGTAAACCCTTAAAGTAATATGTCGAATTCTGAAAATGCTGAAGATATATCTCATGTGTCACAATAAAATATTTTTCCCATTTAGTTAAAACCATTAACGGTTGCAAAGTTCTAAATCTCAACTATCGCGGTTTAAGGAAATATTTTAGTCGTTATAGAAAACACATTTTTTTTATAAACAGGAGTGCTACTAATAAAGCGCAACAATAATCATAAAATCCGAAACAGATAAAGGTGCAAAGATACTGATATTAACATATAATCCATAATGGTACATAAACATCCTAATACAGAAAATCTAATGTGATCAGAAAGTGGTTCACCACTAGCTATACTAGCCAAAAGATAGGGATAGGCAAATCCAGGCTATGTCATCAGCAATAGTCTCAGCGACCAAACATCTCAACCACGCGTCTCTGGAACTCCTCGATGGCTCTGGTAATCAAATCAGCAACAGCAGTACGGTTAACAGCTCCTGTACTAGAGGATAGTAATGCTGTGAGATCAGTCTGCAGCCCGGTCAGAACATAGATAGAGATCTGATGTACAATCTCCATAGGAACATCCCTCACAAGTAAGCTGCCTCCTCCATGAACTGCAATCGGGTCAACCGACAGTAGTCGCAATACAGCATCCCTAGTAACAAAAACCTCCTCATAGCGAAGCCATACCCAACGAAACTGCTGGAAAAGATGATCATGAACAGACCAAGGTACTTGCGCTCGATCCACTATCGACGGCACAGGCCCACCAACTGACTGCACTGGAAAAGGTGGAGTAGATGGAATCACTACTGGAGCAGGGATATGGATAGCAGGTGCAGGAGGAGCAGTGTCACACGCCGGTGCACCATCGACCGGTATCACCACTGGAGCAGTATCACCAACAGGAGTGTCGCTGGTAAGTGGAAATATGAAGTCCGGTATAGAAGGGACCGTCGGAGTCAAAGTATAAATCGGAATAGGAACAGTAACCAAATCTGGGTTAGCTGTAGCCCTAGTAGGTGTGGCAACCCTGGAAACTGGATCCGCTGAGCTAGGCACCACCTCCGTACGGACAGGTGAAAGCTGGCTCTCATCAACCATCTCTGAAATCTCGTGCTTTGGAGTCTCAGCTCTGAACACCTCGGGAGTAACCAAAGGTGTAGTCTGTTCTAACTGCTCGGTCTCTGCCTGAACTTCAAGTGGAGGTGTATCTAGATCAATCACATGTGGAGGAGAAGGTGTAAGGATCTCAATAGAAGAATCCTCCGAGTCACTGGAGATCAGCATATACTCCTCAGATGGGTCACTATCTGAACCTGAACTGGGATCTAGTGGTCCGTAAGGGTAGGGTGTAGGAGATCTGTCTCGCATAGGTAAGAAACCGGTAGATTCTGAAGAAGACATCTACAAAAGCAAAGAGTTTCGGTCACCAACAGGTTCTAATCGACTATATACGCGTATAGATATATATAATGGTGTAAAGCACTTAGTGCTAAATTCTCAACATCGTATTATACCTCTAAACTCTCACGTCGCGTTATAATTCTAGGCTCGTACGATTCCTAAAAATATAACTAACGCTCTGATACCAGCTGTGACGCCCCCAAATCCACTACTTGTAGACTTAGGTTGCCACTTACCGTCAATACCTGTCTTATCCAAAAATACAATACAATTCATAATAAACATGAAGGTTTTATCGTACAATAGTGGTTCCATCCCACGAGTCCAAGCATCCACAAGTCTCTGAATTATTACAACATATAACTAGTACACACGATATCAATACACACGTCAAAAGATAGACTAATAGTCTTCAGTAGAGTAGTCGCCTCTGAGATAAGCACACTAGTCCAGCTCAGTGCTCTGGTGCATTTTCTCCTTTCCCTTGAAATGAGAGGTTTCGCTTTTTTCCGTCTTCACTGAAAAACAATATCAACAACAAGAATGAGCAACTAGGTGCTCAGCAAGTCCATTGACTCGCTCTTTCACTAACAAGGAGGGTGGAAGAAAACAATTCTATTTATGAAAGATACTCGTATGCAGGCAAAATGCCATGGAAATACTTACTGATAAACTCAAACATCTTAACTCTGAATAAAGAAATTGAAATTAAAACTTGAGATATCGGTCTTCCACCTTTACGATACCCCACAACGAGATCAACCGCTGTGTCTCAAGTACAGCACACCTATGATACCCCATAGCACGATCACTACTATGTCGCAGGTACCACTATATCGTTTTGCTAGCAAAAAGTTGGTTGAAAAGTCAACCCGGCAACGTTTGTGCCAAAATGTTAATATTTTTCTTTCCATGCCACGAGTTTATTTCTCGTGTTGATCTGAAAGAAAACCCATTGGCCATCTCCAATGTTGACCAGTGGATTACATGATTATTCCTCCGGATAACAATTGATTGACTTGGATTCCTATTCGATTTTGGCCGACCGCCAGTCTACATTTTGTACAAGACCGACCTGGTCAATAGGCCGTCACAATATTTTCAAAAGAAACTAATTTATTATATTGACACGAACAATATGTCAATTCACGACAATAAGTAACAACATTGAACAAGTAAGGTTCGTTGATTAAAATAATTCATGTGAAGTCGTCTTGATATAATAAGAACGACTCGATTCAGAAGAAAACTTCCAATTACGCTAGAGTATGTATTTTAGAGGAAATTCTGATGATATACTATTCTTCTATTCACTATTCTGAATGCAACTATTTTGATTCGAACAATGAATCAAATTTGAATATTGAAACAAATTTATCGGATCTGAACAATAGATCCGCTTAAAGTCAATAAAAATCTAACTACCTCGATATATGAGCGTAGTTATAACTTACTTAAGGCTCATCTCGAAACAATTAAGATACCCTGGATTTCAATCAAATTACGTTATATGAATTTATCAAAATTTTGGGAAAATCTCTAAAATTTTCTAAATCAATATTATGATAAACAGGATATTTTATAACGAACTGGCAATTCAAAACATAATTTTAACAGAATAATATCCAAACATTTCACGAAATATTTAAGAAGGAGTGAGGGTCAGAAGGTACTTGCCTCGATCTCGAAGTGCAAATAAGTGTAGATAAATTTGTACTCTACCCGTGAACTTGGCTTCGGTCTACGGCTCGGGAATTATTCTCTAAAAATGGCAACCAGAAATACGTGAGCGATTCGTCAAAATAAAATATTCCCGCTACGATAATATAATATTTAAATATAAAGAATATTAGTAATAATATTATATCTCTCAAAAATCTCTATAATAAATAATGGAAAATAATCCCCGGATAAACAAATCTTTCTTCGAACTCAGGAATTCAATCTAGAAAATATATAATATTTTAATATTCGTAAATCCCACTTTATTTAATTGTAAGAAAAATCTCATTTAAAAGGCTCTAATGAATTCTCTACAATTCTCTAAAATTCACTAATTTAATAATATTAACCTCTATTTATTCTCAAAACAAAATAATTCAACAATTATCCGATTTTAAATCTCGTAACTAATTTAATATTATTACGATTTTAGCCTCTAAAATAATCTAATCCGACCCGGTTAATTAAAATAGTCCGAAAATATTTAATATTAGCTTTCCAAAATAAAACCTTATTTAACTCCATTTATTCACAATTAAATCCATAATTATTACTAAATAATTCAATTAAATCAATTATACCATCTTTAGTAAATTATTAATTACTAACCCAATTAATTAATACTTCAAATTTTAACGAAACTAATTGTAACGGACAAACAAAACAATTCGGGATATACAACCATCAACGGCGCGTGGGGCCCACGCACCACCACCCACGCGCCACCACCACTGTCCCCCTCCTCCCATGCTATCTCACCCAATCTCTCACCTCTCTCTCTCTCTCTCTCACTCTCTCTCTCTCTCTCTCTCTCTCTCCCCCTTTCTCTCGCTCTCTGCCATCTCTAATCTCTCCCGTCCTCTCTCTCGAACCCAACCTCGACAACAACATAACCCCTCCCCTTATAACACCGATTCAAACGCCACACCCACAATCATCAAACATCACCCCTCCACTCTCGACCTCCTCCCCCTTCTTCTCCGTTCAATCTCGCACTCTCTCTCCCCTGATTCTCACTCTCTCGATCAACAACAACGCCACCAGTTTCAACCATACCAACACCCCAACAATCTCTCCTGCCGTCTCTCTCTCACGACCCAATCTCTCTCTCAATCCCGACCTCTCTCTGCCTCAACCTCAGTCTCTCAATCTCTCCCTGTTTCGTCTCTCCTCTCTGCCTCTCTTTTTTTTTTATTCCGATTACAACAAACAACACAACCAATCGAAAAATAAATAAAGCCCGAATCTGAACTAACAATTACTAAAACGAAATCGACAACAATTATTAGAGAGAAATTCAACTATCTGTGTCTCTGTTTCGGTTTTGTGTATTTATTTTTGTCGGTTTTTGCTTAGATATGAATAGACAGAGTGTGATTTGGTTTGGGCTCTTGTGGTCTTATAAAATAAAACTGAATGCCTCTAATAATGATCAATAATGATGAGAATTGTAGTGTGTTTAGTAATTAAATAAAAAGAAATGAAAATATGGGGAACAAATTAAAATGTCATAATAATGACCATGTTAGTGCTATATTTGTTAAAAAGAGTTCGTCTCTACCTGCGGGCTAATTAAAACGAGACTCTAATTTTGTTTCCTAAAATAAATTCGACCCAAAATTAAAATATTATTTCTCTAAATTTCCCGATTTTAATAAACACCAAATAAATATAATTAAATAGATATAATATAATATTTACTTACATATAAATAAATAAAATCTTAACATTTCATAAAAACACGCTAATTAAATATACTTGTGCATCGCTGTTAAATAAAATTAAATATCGAGTAGGAAAAATTTATTCGAAAAAATTCGCGGTTATTACAGTTTTAAATTAAAAGTCAACGTGTTTTAATTAGAGAGAAAAAAAATTATTGCTTGGAAGATATGATATTTTAGGTATTTATAAAAAGTTGAACCTTGAAATTTTTGTAAATAAATTTAATCATGTAATATATTTAATCATTAGATCTAACAGTTCTAATTTTTAACTAAAAATCTAACGGAGTTGTATACGAATTTTTATTATATTTTGTTAGTGATTAGAAGATATGAAGTAATATTTTTGGGTATGTATTTAGTAAATAAATTTAATCATGTAATATATTTAATCATTAGATCTAACAGTTCTAATTTTTAACTAAAAATCTAACGGATATTATTTGTTGTATACGAATTTTTATTATATTTTGTTAGTGGTTAGAAGATATGATGTCATATTTTTGGGTATGTATTAATTATTGCAATATTATGTTTTAAATTAAAAGTCAACGTGTTTTAATTAGAGAGAAAAAAATTATTGATTGGAAGATATGATATTTTATGTATTTATAAAAGGTAATATCATCAATTATAACTAAACATCTTTTAATTGAAAAAGGCAATCGGCTAATTATCATTGATTATATTATTAATAGAAAAATGAAGGATAATAGTAGAGGTTTAGATTTGGGTCGCTCCAAATGCTTATCAGAAAGAAAAAAAATTATTGATTGGAAGACATGATATTTTAGGTATTTATAATAGGTAATATCATATCAATTATAGGTAAACATCTTTTAATTGAAAAAGGCACGGCTTATTATCATTAATTATATTATTAGTAAAAAAAAATGAAGGATAATAGTAGAGCTTTAGATTTGGGTCGATCCAATTGGGTCGCTCCAAATGCTGTGTAATGATAAAAAATAATATAGATTTAGATTTGGGTCGATCAAATCTAAATTGGGTCGCTCCAAATGCTGTGTAATGACAAAAAGGGACATCAAAGAAATAAAGAAGATTAAAAAAATGAAGGATAAAAGCAGTAATTTTCCTGTGTAATGACAAAAAAGGGCATCAAAGGAATAAAAAAGATTAAAAAAATGAAGGATAAAAACATTAATTTTCGATATGCAATACTAGCAGACATTAGGAATATATTGATAAGCGAAAGAGGTATAATTTGTAGTTGGTTCCTCCGTTATTCCCTTATTTTAGGTTATCCCATTATTTTTGGTTTTCCTCATTCACAACCATTAGATCTTAAATTCAAATAGATCATGACGTTAGATACAATAATACTAAAAGTTGAAGGTCTAAGGTTCGAATCCGCCAACAAAATTTTAATATAAAATTAATACTAGATTATGTTATATAAAAAGGTTGAAGGTTCTTTTCCCATCAACAGCATATTAATTTAGATTTAATACTAAACTAAAAATAATGTTTAAAATATTATATATACTAAACTATAAATAAATTAAAAAAAAATAACTCGTGTTTTGCACGGGCTATAAGCTAGTAATATTAAAAGAAAAAGAAATCCGTGCATCGCACGGGTTTTAAGCTAGTGATATGGGCTAAAAGTAAGCCTTAAATACACCTTTAATATAGTATTAATTATACGCGGAATAGTCCAAACGTGGGGCCCACCAGTTGGGCCCAAACCCTATTTACAATATTAATTTCGTAATTAATATTAAGGGTAATAAACAGCTCAGCAAATAAGGGTTGGATAAGGATAATATCTCCTTCAGACTTATCCTATAAAGCATCCAATTCTATATGGAAACTGATTCCTATAAGGAATAGATCTAGAACTTTCCTCAAGGAGGTGACTTATCTATTAAGTCTCCAACTCCTACCTTAATTCTAAGGCTTCTCAGCCTATATAAAGGGCCTGACCCCTCATTCTCAGAACTACGTTTTTTGGCTTGATCTTTGATATTCATCAAAGTACGTAGGCATCTTGTGAAGGCAGAATCAGCCACGAGCTCAAGAGCAGCCATTAAAGCACGAAGCTCACACACCCTTACATTAAATACATAAATCCTAGCCGCAATACTAGTAGCCTAGTTTTTATTCCACAACATTTGGCGCCGTCTGTGGGAAGACAACATCAACCATGGTTCAAACACGAAGGACAACGTCAACCGAGGCCGTGCCCCTTAACTCTGCTCAACCAGCCACTTCAGATTCGCTCATCGTCACTGAGGAAGGACAAATACTCCCATCAACAGGGACGGTCGTTCAACCTCTGCCCACTCAACCCCCAGGGACGACTCCCCATGTAGAGGGGACTCACTCAGTAATCGTCCATCAAGGCCAAGAAACCAACCCTCTCCAGATGGTGGTTTCTCCTCTTGGTAACGTTGATCGTACGGGGGTACAGATCCACACTACGGATCTCCCTTTGAACACCAACCCTATGTATGGACTGCCTAACTATCCCCCTCGACGGAGGGAACCTGGACCGAGCGGACACGCCTTACAGATCCGGGATCGAGAATATGATGACTACTCGGGTCCCTATACTGATGATTCATCATCATCTGAAGATGATGATCGAGATGAAGCCCCGAGGAGGCGACGTGCTAGCAAGGAACCCCTAAGAAGAACACGGAGAATCCATGATGGGCCTCCACAGACGATTGAAGAGAGGATTAAGGCTCATGAGGCTGAGATCCAAAGGTTGAAGGATGATATAGCAAGGGAACAGGCAAGACAGAGTCTGGTTCGACCCCCTCCAATCTCAGAAAGGATTCCTGTTATAGATTTGGAGAGGTCTTCAAGAAGACAGAAGAGGGCTGATGTCCCAACAAGAGAAGCTATGAGGGTGGAAACCCCCAGGAGTAACCCCAAAGATCTGATGCCACTTGGGGACCCTGACGATCCCACACCTCCGTTTACTGAGGAGGTGATGAATGCCCACATCTCAAGGAAGTTTAAGATGCCAACTATTAAGGCCTATGATGGAACGGGCGATCCCGCAAATCATGTCAGAACTTTCTCGAACGCACTGCTGCTGCAGCCTGCTAGTGATGCCTTAAAGTGTAGGGCGTTCCCTCAAACTCTGTCAGGAATGGCTCAAAGATGGTATAGCCGTCTACCTGCAAATTCGATTGGCTCTTTTAAGGAGTTAAGCGCTGCTTTCATCAGCCAATTCATCAGTGGGAGAATTCATGAGAAAAGTTCTGCATCCCTTATGTATGTGGTGCAAGGGAAGAATGAGAACTTAAGGGATTATCTCAAGCGATTCACCAAGGAGACGCTGAATATCACCGATCTGGAAAATAAGGTGGCCATGGTAGCCCTGGAACACGGAACCACTGACCTCTTCTTCAAAAGGTCTTTGGCAAAACATCCTCCTGAGAACATGGCCGAACTCCAAAGAAGAGCCGACAAATATATCAAGGCTGAGGACAGCATTAAGAAGGAAACCACAGTAGGTAATGGCAAGGGCTCTAATGATTCGAAGAAAAGAAAATCAGAACAAGAGTACGACGCTAGGGACAAGTATCCCCGGACTGGCAAGGACTCTGATTCATCACCTAAGAAGGGTTTTGGGTCAAGGTTTTCTGATTACGCAAGGTTGAACGCTCCTAGGAACCAAATTTTGTTGGACATTGAGAAGGATAAGGACTTTCGCTGGCCTAAACCGCTCAGGGGTGATCCCGAAAAGAGAAACAAAGATCTGTATTGTAGATTCCATAAGGATGTGGGGCATGACACAGATGACTGCAGACAGTTGAAGGATGAAATTGAGTTTTTAATCCGGAGGGGAAAGTTAAACAAGTTCACTAAAGGTGAAGACCGTGAAACCCAGAAGAGGGATTATGAAAGAAGAGACAATGATAGGAGGGATAACGATCGCAATCGTAACCCGCAGCCTCGAGGGCCAGTAATTAATATGATTTGGGGAGGACCAACAGCGGCCGGCACTACCCGAAACTCTCGAAAGGCTTATGCCAGGGAAGTGATGCACATCACAGGAGAAGCCCCGAAGCGTGCTAAGACTGAGGCAGTGATTGGTTTTGATGATTCGGACCTTGAAGGGGTGAAATTCCCCCATGACGACCCGTTGGTCATAACTCCAGTAATTGGAAACTCGGAAGTGAAGCGAGTCCTGATAGACAATGGAGCTTCCGTCGATATCTTGTTTCATGATGCTTTTATGAGGATGGGGTATACTGACTCTCAACTAACCCCGACTAACATGCCGATCTACGGATTTAATGGAGTTGAATCCAAGGTTGAAGGGACCATTCAGCTGCCCATGACAATAGGGCAAGAACCTAAGGAGGCCACCCAGATGCTAAACTTTCTAGTAATTAAGGCTGCCTCAACGTACAATGCAATCTTAGGGAGGACCGGACTTCATGCATTCAAGGCTGTTGCCTCTACTTATCACATGAAGGTCAAATTTCCAACCAGGAATGGTGTTGGGGAACAAAAAGGAGATCAGAAAATGGCCAGAAGTTGCTATGTGGCTGCTTTGAGAGCTGACGGAACCGGGGGGCAGGTACTCCCAATTGAAGACATGGATGTCCGTGATGATAATGAACACCGGGGAAAGCCAGCGGAGGACTTAATACCTATCCCTCTGGAGTTAGGCGACCCTGAGAAGGTGACTTATATTGGAGCCTCTTTGAAAGAACCCCTGAAGGGCAAATTAATAGAGTTCTTACAAAGGAATAGTGACGTTTTTGCTTGGACAGCAGCTGACATGCCAGGGATTGATCCTCAACTCATAACTCATAGATTGAATGTTGACCCTAATCGGAAGATAGTACAGCAGAAGAAGAGAAATTTTGCTCCGGAAAGGCAAGAGGCCATTAAGCAAGAAGTGGATAAGCTCTTGGAGGCTGGTTTTATTGAGGAAATTCAATTTCCCGAATGGTTAGCAAACCCAGTGATGGTCAAGAAAGCGAATGGGAAGTGGAGGATGTGTATAGACTTCACTGACCTGAATGATGCATGCCCAAAGGATTGTTTCCCTCTGCCAAGGATAGATATGTTGATAGATGCCACAGCTGGACATGAGATGCTGAGCTTCATGGATGGATTCAGCGGCTATAATCAGATTAAGATGCACAAGGATGACATCCCTAAGGTATCTTTCATAACCGACTTTGGTGTTTTCTGCTATCTTGTTATGGCGTTTGGCTTAAAGAATGCGGGAGCTACTTACCAACGATTGGTGAATAAGATATTTGCCCATCTGATTGGAAAAACCATGGAGGTTTATGTCGATGATATGCTGGTTAAAAGTTTGGTCAAGACAGATCATATCAAGCACCTCAGAGAGGCATTTGAAGTGCTGAGGCACCACAAGATGATGTTGAATCCAGCCAAGTGTGCCTTTGGCGTTGGATCAGGCAAATTTTTGGGTCTGATGGTTTCTAAAAGAGGCATAGAGGCCAACCCCGACAAGATTAAGGCAATCTTAGACATGGAACCACCGCGCTCTATAAGAGATGTGCAGAAGTTGACAGGCCGGGTAGCGGCTTTAGGAAGATTCATCTCCAAGTCTGGTGACAAGTGCTTGCCTTTCTTTCAAGCACTGAAGAAAGTGAAAAATTTTGAGTGGACTCCTGAGAGCCAAGAGGCCTTCGACCAATTGAAGAAATACATGGTTGAAGCCCCATTATTGACCAAACCAAGTCCTGGAGAGACCCTTTATCTATACCTGGCGGTATCTGAGCAAGCCCTGAGTGCTGTCCTTATTCGAGAAGAGCAGAAAGTCCAGAAACCTATCTACTATGTAAGCAAAGTGTTGCATGGGGCTGAGTTGAATTACTCACCTATAGAAAAGTTTGCTTTGGCTTTAGTAACTGCCTCAAGGAAATTGCGACCTTACTTTCAGGCACACAAGATTCAAGTTCTGACGAACCAACAGTTGAGGAACATATTGCATAGCCCTAAGGCCAGTGGAAGGCTAATTAAATGGGCGATTGAGTTAGGAGAATTCGATATCACATACAAGCCTCGGACAGCCATCAAGGCTCAGGCATTGGCTGACTTCGTGGTTGAATGTACTATTAACAACCAAGAAGTCGGGGGGCAAGAGATAATGACTACCCCTGGGCAAGAAAAAAAAGAAGGGGAACTTACACCCGATCTAAAGGAATATTGGGTGCTCTATTTTGATGGAGCATCAAAAACAAATTCTAGTGGTGCAGGTTTGGTTTTGCAAAGCCCTGATGGGTTCACAGTTGAGTATGCTTTAAAGCTGGATTTTCCTACTACTAACAATGAGGCAGAGTATGAGGCATTAATAGCTGGTTTGGGTTTAGCTAGAATCATGCGGGTCAAAAACCTTAAAGTTTGTGGAGATTCACGACTTGTGATATCCCAAGTAAACGGCGAATTCGAAGCTAAGGATGAGACTATGGCGAAATACCTGAGAGTGGTGAAGGCTGTTATGTCTCAGTTTGAGGAATGTCATGTTGAGCACATCCCGAGAGAAGAAAACGTTAAGGCCGATGCCCTGTCTAAGTTTGCTTCTTCTGAAATAGAAAATTATGCTGGGAGTGTCTACTTTCAGGTCCTGAAGGCCCCAACCATTAATGCAAAGTTAATGGCACCGATTGATATAGGAGGCTCTTGGATAGATCCTATCAAGGCACACCTGGAGACCGGTTGGCTCCCAGACAATGCCATGGAGGCACGAAAACTCTCAGTAAGAGCGTTGAGATATACTTTGATTGAGGGTATTCTGTACAAAAGGTCTTTTGTCATCCCGTACTTGAAATGTCTAAGGCCTTTAGAGGCAAGGGAAGCATTAGAGGAAGTTCATGAAGGGATCTGTGGGCAACATTTGGGGGGCAGAGCCCTAGCCCACAAGATAATTCGTTTAGGGTTTTATTGGCCGGAGATGTTGGCTGATGCACAAAACTATGTCAAGAGATGTGAGAGATGCCAGAAGCATGCCCCAATTGTGAGGCAACCACCTGAGATGTTGACCTCTATCAACTCTCCCATTCCGTTTGCAATGTGGGGGATGGACATACTTGGACCCTTTCCCATGGCTTCAGCACAGAGGAAATTCCTGATAGTGGCCATTGATTACTTCACTAAGTGGATTGAGGCTAAACCCCTGGCCAAGATAACCACCAAGCAAGTTTCCCAGTTCTTCTGGGAGAACATCATTTGCAGATACGGAATCCCACGAATCCTTGTGACAGACAATGGGACACAGTTCAATAATGAGGAGTTTAAGAAGTATTGTGAAGAGAATGCGATTGAGCTCCGCTTTACCTCAGTGGCACATCCACAAGCCAATGGGCAAGCTGAGGTAGCTAATCGAATTATCCTTGATGGACTGAAGAAGAGGGTCGAGCGCTCTAGGAACACTTGGGTAGATGAACTGCTGCCCATACTCTGGGCGTATCGTACCACTTGTAAGGTAACAACTGGAGCAACCCCATTTTTGCTGGCTTACGGAGCCGAGGCTGTTGTACCCTTGGAGATCATGCAGGCATCACCTCGAATCGAGGCATATGAGCCAGAAACTAATGAAGAAGGGATGAGACTTGCCCTGGATTTAATTGACGAGGTTAGAGATGAAGCTAATGCTAGGAATGCTGAGCATCAGAAGAGAGCCTCTTTTCATTACAACCAGAGAGTTAAAGAAAGATTTTTTCGACAAGGCGACATGGTCCTAAGGAAGATTGAAGCCTCAGGAGTTGGCCAAAAAGGAAAGTTAGCACCAAACTGGGAAGGACCGTATCTGGTCAGGAAGGTGTTAGGACGAGGATCTTACAAGTTAGAAACCTTGGATGGGGTTGAGGTGCCCCGGACTTGGCATGCTGTGAACCTCAAAGTTTATTATGTTTGAGGTCTTTTGATAAAGACCTAACTTTTATCTATTTATTAGGAATAAGGTTCAAATGAAACCATTATAGAGCATGTTGCTCCCAGTAGTTGATAAAGTATCTATGTAAGGGTTGAACCCATTTTATTAATGTCCTTTGACAGCATAATGGGATTTAATCTGTTTTCTCTATTGGTTATCTTTCCTTGCTAAAATAAACGAAAGACGAATGTTGGACCGACTTATAAGTTTAAGTACCAGCCAGGAGGCCAAGTACTCAAAAATTCTAAAGTATTAACAAAATATGAGCAAAGGCAAGAAAAATGAGCGGAAATAAACTGCATAAATAGTTAAGTTAGAAATTACAAAGGCCCGAAGGCTATTAAGTCAAATGGTTGAAACCCAAAGTTCAGAAAGGCAAATGATAAATAAATAAAGTCTAAGGGGCTTTAGGGGCCTCCTTAGCAGGAGAAGCATCCACAGAGCTAGTCTCAGTAGTAGACCCCTCGTCGGCAGAGATAGCAGCACCAGGCTGAGCTAGAGTAGGCTCGGGATCCAAAGCTGAAGAAGTGGCAGCAGCATGCTCCTTAACCAAAGTGTCATCCTCCCCAAACAGCTCTTCACTGGAACCAGGCCCCTGTGTCAAGGCATGGGGAAGGTGAGGGCTAGGAAAAGCAGAAGGCAAGAATAACCCTGGATGCTGCCTCAGAACTGCTTCAAGGGCCTTGGTCCACCCATCAGAAAACTGACTAGGAAAGAGCATCTCATCATGCTGATCCATGAGGGTCTTGTACTCCTCCGAATCCAGATATTCATCAATATGCTTCTCCTTGTCATCTCTCAGGGCGACCAACTCCGCATGCATCCCTACCATCTCTTCATCTTTCTTCTTTATTTGCTCTTCCAAACGGTTAATATGGAGAGTCTTCTTCTGAGACTCAGACTCAAAAGCTTTAGACTTCTCTTTCCAAGCTTTGGCTTTATGAACCAAGCTTTGGAAATGGACGTTAGCCTGCATAAAAGGTTAGCATTGAAATCAAGTATTGAACTTAAAAGCCGTTAAGGTATTGAAAGATAAAAGTTTGAGACTTACCACAGCGAGAGCCTGAGCACCAAGTGCCTCTGACTCCCCAATACCTCCACCAAGGACCATGTCCTTATAATCAGGGGTGGTGATCGAGTTTAAAGACCAATCCATGGAGTGCTTCGTAGAGCCCACCACAGAATCCTGCTTCCTAAAGCCCCAAGGAGGCCTGAAAACCGTCGACTGGACATTAACCTGGGAGCTCCCCTCCAGTCCAGCTATATCACCATATCTCAACTCCCCTTTATGGACCTTGTGGGGGCGCAAGAAAGGAGGCTCCGTGTTTTTCCCTCGAGGGTCAGCAACCCTCTTAGCCCGAACCATCCTGGCCGTCTCTTCATCAGGAGATGGTGCAGCCTCCACAATCAATTTCGCAACTGCAAGAACGACCAAAAAGAGAGTTGGAATAAATTCAGTATTAAAAAGTAAATGGCAAAGACCAGTAAGAAAATTACCCCGCTCAGAAACTCTGGAAAGGCCTACTCCCCTTAGAGACTCCTCATTTAAAAGACTTAGGCAGGTAATAGAACTACCGTCTGCCTCGGTCAAAGTATTATAAGCGGCCTGTTCCTCGGTACTAAGGACGATTCCCTTAGCACTTCCATCTGAGACTCTCGAGAATGTCTGCCTAAAGAGAGTGCCCCAATCACCTCCATCCCATTCTAAGTATGCGAACTCATTTTTCCAGCCCGCATTATTATCAGGAATCGACTTGCCATTAAAGATTGGGGGGACTCTAGGACGGAGCTTAACATATACCCAGCCAGGGTTCGTGGCAGGACTATTGTAAAATTGAAAAAGTTTACGAAAAAGAGCAACTGATAAAGGGAGTTGTTGTCGAAGACACAAAACCATAAAACATAATATAATTCTCCACGCGTTTGGCGGGAGTTGACATGGACTAATTTGCACATCAGCTAAGAGTCTAGGAATGAATTCATGAAATGGAAAACGAAGGCCAGCCACTAGACTCTCCCTATAAACACACAAAGAATTGGGTTTCCAGTGACAAGGTCTGTCACCTGGCTCGGCTGGGACAAGTTTATAAGGTGATTTAATTTTGAAAAGCTTGTTATATCTAGTGATTTCACCAACATCATGATAAGAGCTACAACAGTCATATGCATCTAATTCTGACAAAGAGGGGTAATCATCTCCACGTTGATTTAACATATCTACTAGAGATGTGTAAGAAGAGCGAATGGTGATTGTACCTTTGGAGGAGGCAGAATTCATCTTTGCAAGGCGAGACTTAGCTTTGTCTTCCATTGATGCTCTTGAAGAAAGGTTCGAAGCTCTTGAAAAACCCAGAAGCTATGAAGATATGAAGAAATCTTCAAGGAGAAACCCAGAAACCACCGTGAAGGGGAGGAGCTTCGATAAACTCTCGCCGGAAATCGCCTTGAAATGAAGAGAACTATAGAGAGAATTTCTAGTGAAGTGTTTGAGTAAAAGTGAGAATGAGAAAGTGAACTCTCCACTCTCACTCTTATATATAACTTTTCAGCCGGTTGAAATTCCTCCAAACGGTCAGAAAACCTACAGTAACAGGTCAGAAAAGCCCATGAAACCGGCCCAAATTAAGGCCCAATTCTAGGACATTCTTAGGAAAATATCTTTGAAAAATATCTTAGATATTTTGAAGAAAATTATGGGTATTTTTTAAAAAAAATATATCATAAATCCCGGATTTGGATCCAAATAGCCCGGATGGGCCCAATAACAACTATGAGGATAAGCCCATTTTGAAAAGAAAAGTACCAGGCCCCATAAGAATAGGCCCAAAGCCAAAGTCGCCCTTAATTCGACCAGAATCCTGGTCGAAACGACCAAGAATCCTGGTCGAAAAACCCTTCGACCAAAGCGTTGGAAACGCCCTTAATTCGACCAGAATCCTGGTCGAAACGACCAAGAATCCTGGTCGAAAAACCCTTCGACCAAAGCGTTGGAAACGCCCTTAATTCGACCAGAATCCTGGTCGAAACGACCAAGAATCCTGGTCGAAAAACCCTTCGACCAAAGCGTTGGAAACGCCCTTAATTCGACCAGAATCCTGGTCGAAACGACCAGGAATCCTGGTCGAAAAACCTTTCGACCAAAACCATTCTGAGGCCCTTATTTCGACCAGAATCCTGGTCGAAACGACCAGGAATCCTGGTCGAAAAACCCTTCGACTAGAGCAAAATTGGACCCTTATTTCGACCAGAATCCTGGTCGAAACGACCAGGAATCCTGGTTGAAAATCTTTTCGATCAGGAAGAAAAAGAAGGCCTTAATTCGACCAGAATCCTGGTCGAATTCCTGGTCGAATTCCTGGTCGAATTTCTGATCGAAAATACTCAGTCCTGGTCGAAATTTGCTATAAAAATTGATTTTCCGACAGCTAATCTTCACAGACATGGAATTTTGATACCTGTAGGTACCATAATAGGATAAAAATGGAAATACGAGGGATTTCATAGATAATTCCTTGAAGGAAAAGATTCTGTAACTAAAGTTATGGAAATTGCTTAGCCTCGAATAAGGCATATCGTCGTAAACGTGTCGGTCGCTCCACACTTTGCATCAAGACGACTTTCGTGAAACACTAGTGTACTAAGCCCTGACCCAAGTCTCACGAAAGACAGATAAAACTTCAAGGAAAACCTGATCAGTTTTCCTAGAAGTTGGGGGGCAAATGATATGGGCTAAAAGTAAGCCTTAAATACACCTTTAATATAGTATTAATTATACGCGGAATAGTCCAAACGTGGGGCCCACCAGTTGGGCCCAAACCCTATTTACAATATTAATTTCGTAATTAATATTAAGGGTAATAAACAGCTCAGCAAATAAGGGTTGGATAAGGATAATATCTCCTTCAGACTTATCCTATAAAGCATCCAATTCTATATGGAAACTGATTCCTATAAGGAATAGATCTAGAACTTTCCTCAAGGAGGTGACTTATCTATTAAGTCTCCAACTCCTACCTTAATTCTAAGGCTTCTCAGCCTATATAAAGGGCCTGACCCCTCATTCTCAGAACTACGTTTTTTGGCTTGATCTTTGATATTCATCAAAGTACGTAGGCATCTTGTGAAGGCAGAATCAGCCACGAGCTCAAGAGCAGCCATTAAAGCATGAAGCTCACACACCCTTACATTAAATACATAAATCCTAGCCGCAATACTAGTAGCCTAGTTTTTATTCCACAACAGCTAGTATTATATAATAAGCAAATAGGGGTATAATTTGGTTGTTTGGTTCAACTTGGTTCAACCATCTAAAAGAATATAAAGATCCAAGGTTCGAATCCCGTCAACAACAAATTTACATTAAGATTTTATATTATTAGTTCTAATCAATACATATCATTTATTAAATAACTATTATTATTACTAATAATTTTAATAATTAATTACAAAGTTAAATTATATCCATAATAAATTATTAGAATTTAATCATATAATTTTAAAAGTATTTAAAATTAACTCGTGCTTTGCACGGGCTATAAGCTAGTTAATTATAAATTCGAAACTAAAATAAAATTATTTTCTTCAATTAATAAATCCAAATTTTGCAAAATTCAAACTGAAAGTCAATATAAGCTCCACAACTTCACAAATCAATATCTTACACTTAACAAAACAATCTATCTATTATATATATAATAGCCCAACAAGGGGCTATAATTCATGAGACATTTTATACCATTTAAAATCATGCAACATTTTATTCCATTTGAAATGACTGATTTGCCCTTCTATTTACTATTTTTAAAAAAATTGTTGTTGGAAGGAATTGAACTTAAGTCTCCAAATTAACTTACACCTTACTTTACCACTAGACCACTTGACACACATGTGAATTAAATTATACATATTATATGTGTGTCGCTTGAGTGAAAGAATACATGGTATTTTAATTATTCGTCATGAGTTTACTTTTACATTTATTAATTCGAACTATAATATATTTTATTATATCAAAATATAAATTAATGATGTATAATATACAGTTTGATTATACATTTTTAAATTGTAATGATAATAATAATAATAACCAAAATTTACTCTATAATGATAACTCCGTAACACAACCAAATGGCTCATGCATACATGTTTTCAATCATAAACATAATATCTCTATGTACGGACCACATGAGCGGGATACTATTTAGGTTTATATAAAGAAAATGTAGGAAATGCATAATATATTTTTAATAAATAACAATTAAATATAAGAGCAACTCAATAACTAAAGTATATCAAAATTGTTAGCTCTTTTGGATTAACATGTGATGCATTGGTATGTTTGGGAATTGACTATTGTTTGAAAAAAATTACAATTTTTGAACAAGTTGTCATAAGATTGATTATGGGAGTAAATTTTTACATATTATTTTTTATATTCTACTCATTAATAAAACAAATTGAGATAATATCATAGTTCAAAATAAAAACTTGTGACATCTTTAATGATGACGAGTTCTGGATGAGATAATTACTGGATCATAATTTATTATGTCATGCAAATTTAGGGAAAATAAACTAATTTTTTTATTATAAATTAAAAAGATTTTTCACTAATTAACAGAACTTGGTAAATGCATAAAATCTAAAGATTTTAGATATCACCCTCATTGAAAATATAAAAGTTATATATTCTTATTTAATTAAGACCATATTTCTATTTAAACATTTGTGATCAAAATTTTGAACTCCATACATTTACTCACTTTAATATAGTTAGTTTTTTGTTTTTGGGAATAACTTAATATATAATTTTTTGGAAATAATTTTATAAAATTTATAGTAGAGATTTATCAAAGATTAAAGAAATTATCAAAGCTTTTTTCAAAACTTAATTGAATTGAAAAATATTAAATTTGCGGATCATTCAAAATATCACATATAAAATTAGTAATGAGTGATGATAAAAGTCAGGAATAAATGAAATACGCAATAGAAGAACATTTATAACATTACGAAAGCTTCCCGTAATGAAACATTGAGATGCGAATGAGACAAAAAAAATTACGAAATCTCAACTCAAACATAAATCAAAAGGATCCATAATCCTATTTTCAATAGAAGTTCTTGATATAGTCACATTTGAATATATAAGAATTAGAGTTTAACATATGTTCACAAATATTTACAAAAATCACTTGCAATAAATATTTACAATGGAAAAGATACACTATTATTTTAAAGTAAAATTTTGCAGAAACATCTACCAATTATACTTATGTATTAACAATTGTTACATTTTTTTTTACATATTTCTCCATCGCCTATATTCATTGAATGAATAAATGATATGTCTAGTCTTATAAATAAAATAAAATAAAAATTTACAAGTAATTTATCAATATGTTACCATCGTCCAAGTAGCACTTGCTCGCAATCCTAAATTCCTAAATAATTTCCATATACGATGAAAATATCATTTAAATTTAGCAATATTTCAGGATCACTTCGAATGTGTTTTAACATATCTAACACAATAAGGACTATACTATATTCTATTTTTATTGATCATCTGAATTTGCATAATCAAATTATGCACTAATTAATGAAGTAAGAATATTATAACAACGCGTGTTATGAATGTAAAAAAAAGTGACGAAAATAAAAAAATATTATAAACGACATTAATAAATAAATATATATCTATTTCTAGAAAATAACCTCATGCCTCGCACGGGTTATTATGCTAGTTAATTCTAATAGCACAACAATAAATTGTATCAAATCAAATGACAAGAAATTCCACAAAGTTCACGTCCTTAGTCTCAATGAGTTTCCGAAAATAGAAACCTGAAATATATTAAAACAATGAAATGCGAAGCCCAGCAAGTAACTATCGTCCGACGGCTCAAAATAATACCTTTTAAAAATAAAACAAAAGTTCTAAAGCTATAAATCAATAAAAGAATCTTAACAGTAAAATCACATTTTATTCCCATAGTTTTAAATTACGGCCACACTATGCCAGTGACACGGCTTCTATAGTTCGATGGTTCGATGGGGCCAGTTTACGTCTGAAAGGCAGAGTGTATAAACTTGTAACACTATAACTAATGTAACTCAAACTAAAGGAAAAGATACTTAACCAGAAGACAATCAAGAACAGGAAGTCACAAGAAATCAACACTAAATGAAGACAAGGTAATTGATACAATTTAACATGCTAACTATGATCAAGCCAAGAAGAAATCATTGAGAGAAGTTCAAGTCAAAGTTGTTCATGCCTCGATGATTTGATTAATCAAGAATCAAGATCATAACTATCAGTATCAACAAGACCAATTGATTTCAAGTGAAGAAGAAGGAAAGCAAATATTGGAAAGCCAAGTTATTCAGTGAATATGGTAATTTATTCAAGAAGCAGAAACACTATCAAGACTAGTCACTTATGAACCAGACCAGTGCATCAAGTGTCAGGACATTGATAGCAAGTTTATGTCAGTAATAAAGAACCATGTTCAAGAGCTTGTTGAAGAATAAAGAAGACATGAAGATATCACAAGTTCAAGATGTGCATTGAAGTTTCAAGTTGAAGACCAGAATATTTTCTAAGTACTAAATGTTCTGGATGGCTAAGTAGAAATTCTCAAGTAGAAGTTCTACTTAGGAATTTCGAGATAGCCAAGTAGAAGTTCCACTTAGGAATTTCGAGATAGCCAAGTAGAAATTCTCAAGTAGAAGTTCTACTTAGGTGCAGCTTCAACATGACACATGGCATCTTCTGATTGGCAGATTTCCAAGCTTTCAAGATAAGGCAAGAATTATGTGGACATCATTGGGCCACGTACATCTTAGTCTTTGAAGACTACAGGACATAGATTACATGTAGTATAAATAGAAGTACTTGTGTAATGTTTTAGTTAGTGAGCAATTCTAGAGAAAAACACAAGAGAAAAAGAGAGAGTGCATTCACAAAGCTTAGTATCATTCACTTCTCTCTCAACTTCTGTTATACTTTGTAATGAATGTTGTAGCAACCCTTTCAAGTTATATATAAAGAAATATATTCCTTGAATCTGTGTGTTCATTTATTGCATCGTTTTTATTGCCTCTCATATTCGAAAAGTTGTATTCACCCCCCCTCTACAACACATTTGGACCTAACAATTGGTATCAGAGCTATATGTTTAACATACAAAACATAGATCCTTGTGTTGAGTAGAAGAATCGTGAGTTTTCATTTTTCAGATCTACTTTTCATTTTCTCGAAAAGTGTGTTTTAATTCGTTGGTAGTGAAAACTCATCTGAAAAAATTATTTAAATACTCCAGGTGTGATTATTTAGCTTGGGTGTATTTTAATTAATTTTTGTGAATTTATCTGGGTTAGTTCATATTTGGTGTTCTTGAGTGTTCATCATCTGTTCTTATCAAAGAATACAACCCAACAACTTTTTGATCTCCTTTTCAATAGTAAAAGAATAAAAAGGTGGTTTTTGGACTTGTTGATTTATTTTATTCGGCCGAAAGTAAAAGACATACTCAGTACCTAGCATGTGGGTTAGGTGGGTTTGGTGAGTAAAGCATTCAAAGTCAAAAAGTGTTAAAGTGATAATATTGTTTATTCAATATTTAAAGAAATCTACAGAAAAATTATTCTAAGGCAAAAAGTTCTACATAGAATTTCTACTTGAGAATTTCTACATAGAATTTCGACTTGGACAATTTCTACTTAGTGATTTCGACTTGAGCAAAATTTCTACTTAGAGAAATTTCGACTTAGGCAAAAGTTCTACATAAATATTCTACATAGCCTAGTCTTGGGTACTTAGAAACTTTTAGTGACCAGAATTGAGATGGCTCCTAAAAATGCATTCAAGATCCCAATGTTCAACAAAGATCACTATGAAGAATGGGTTTTCAGAATGAGACTATATCTAGAGACTATTAACCCTGAATATCTGGAAGTCCTTGACAAGGGTAAATTTGTCCCAATGGCAGTTATTCCTTCACATACGGAAGGAGGAGTGGTTATACCACCCCGGTCTGAGCCCAAAAAGGCAGCGGACTTTTCGGATGCTGATAAAGAGCAAATAGCTTTGGATACTGCCGTACGACAAACCTTGATGGAATCTCTTGATCATGAAATGTTCAACATAGTCAAAGGTTTGACTACAGCGAAGAAGATTTGGGACAAGATAGAAGTTGTCATGGAAGGATCTGCAGAGGTCAGAAGCAACAAAACACTCATACTCAAGATGGAGTATGACACCTTTAGAATAAGGAAAGGAGAAGGCATAACAGATGTCTACCTACGATTCAGTCAGTTGGTATTGGATTTGAATCTGAGAGGTGTGACTCTCCCCATGGTTGAAACAAATACGAGATATCTGAGGAACCAGCCAAAAAGCATTGAGCATAGGGTCTACGCAATCAGAGAAACCAGAGATTTGCATACAACTTCTCTGGAAGAGTATTATGGAATATTAAAGACCTATGAGCTGGAAACGCTTCAAGATCAAGCATGGGACAATGATTCAAAGTCAAAAGAAAGTGCATCAGGATTAGTTGCTGATGAGGAAGAGTCTAAGAAGGCAATGGTTGCAGCAAAGCCTAAATCATCACTTGCACCACATCAAGTTGATAATGATGACGAGTGCGCATCTGACAGTGATGATGACTACTACACCCAAGAAGAGCTGGACAACATGGACGATAGTGTCGTGGCATACATGGCAAGGAAGTTCAGCAACATGAGATTTAGAAAAAGCAACCGACCACAGAGAAAATCTTCATCTTATTATCGGGCTGCTAAGGGTGGTGGTAGTTCGTCAGGCTACAAAGGAAAAGGCAAGAATACCAGCTACAAATCTCCTTTGGATTTCAAAATGAAATTCAAATGCTACAATTGTGGTGAAGCTGGACACTTTGCCTCAGACTGCAAAAAGCCTAAACAGACTTATCCAAAAGAAACATTTGAAGCTCTCAAAAGCAACTATGAAGCACTGTTGAAGGAAAGACATGGAAAACGAGCTTTATTGGTGACAGAAGGAAGAGCTTGGGATGATTCAGATGAGGAAGATGTTACTCAAGTAGCAAACTTTGCGCTCATGGCTGAGACATCAGAGGAACCAGAGGTACCAGTTCTGACTCTTAAAGTAGAAATGTCTATTGATGATTATAAAGAACAGAACGGGGCTCTTAGTGAAGAGATCTACATGTTGTGCAAAAGCCTAGATTCTTCTCAAAAGGAACAGAAAACACTTGTTGCCAAATGCAGAATGCTTGAGGCAAAAGTGGAAGAGCTAGAGGCTGCTTGCACTGTAGATACTTCTCTAAGAGACTTTATTAAATCTCTGGAACACAAGCTCGTCCTTAAGGAAGAAGTAGAAGCATGTCTTAGGAACAATCTAGCTGAGTTAGAAACAAAATGCGAAGCTTACAAACTAGCTGCTAGTAAAGTGTATGTAGATAATGACACATTTAAGAAGATAACTGGAGTAGGTATAGGGCTTGATTATTCTGACCTTCCTAAGAAAGAAGGAAAGAGACCTATTGACCCTAGTTCCAGTGACCTTAAACAGGAAACACCTAGAATTCTTAAATCGGCTGTCAAACCTATCTACAAACATCTTGTTCCTAGAATAGAAGAAGAAGAGACTGAATTGATAGCTAGATATGAGATTGAGATGGAAGATCGCCAGAGAGAACAACCTGTAACTCCTATCAAACAAGTTAAAATCAATTTCCCTAGAGATGAATCTAGACTGGGATTAGGAGCTAAGGCTGTTAAGCAACAAGGAAAGAGAGAGAAAGGCATAAAAGAGGTTAAGGCTGAACGAATAAAGAAAGCATGTTATCATTGTAAATCTACTGAACATCTTTCTTATGCATGCAAAGTTGCACATGCCATGCCTACCACACATACAATGAATAATCTGCATCAGAATCATGCATAGTGTGGTCAACCTAACTGTATGCCATGCACTTTTAATATCATGCAAACTTTTGTGCATTTAATGAATGCATCTAGCCAGTCATGCTCAAATACTGTTGCTAGCTCAAATATCAAGAAAAAGTATGGTAGAGCCAAGACTGTCAGTCCTCCTAAAGTTAGGAGTGACAAACCTTCTCCTAAGACTGACAAATCTGTCAAGTCTGAGAAAGGAAAGGAGATAGTCGAAAGCTTTAGTAATGTGAAGAAAAGTGCATCTCCTGTTGTTAAATCTGTTGATTCTCGATCTTATCGAAAAGCCGGGCCCAATCAAAGTTGGGTTCCGAAGAATGTCTAATCAATCTGTCATTGCAGGGCATTAAGCAGAATAGAAATAAAGTTATATGGGTGCTAGACAGTGGAGCATCGAGGCATATGACTGGAAACAAGTCCCTGCTTACAGAGTTGGTTATGAAGGCTGGCCCTTATGTTACCTTTGGAGATGACAGCATAGGTGTGACTAAGGGATATGGCAAACTGAAAACTGGCAATGTCATCATTGAAGATATTTCCTATGTTGAGGGACTAAAGCACAATCTGTTGAGTATAAGTCAATTCTGTGACAAAGGTTACGAAATTGTCTTCAACAAGAAAGGTGTCTCAATCACTCATATTAAGGAAGGCTCACTAGCTTTAAGAGGAGTTCGAAAGGCAGATCTTTTTGTTGCAGATATGGATTCAGCAAATCAGGATGAGGTCACCTGTTTCTACAGCAAAGCCTCGGATGATGAAAGCTGGTTATGGCACAAAAAGCTATCTCACTTAAACTTCAAAACGATGAATGCTCTCGCGAGGCGAGAATTGGTGAGAGATCTACCTCAAATGGAGTTCGCTCCGAAAGGACTCTGTGAAGCTTGTGAAATGGGAAAGTCGAAGCGAGCATCGCATAAAAGCAAAGAAATTTCTAGTATTACTGAGCCTCTACAACTTCTTCATATGGATTTGTTTGGCCCAGTGAATGTCCTATCTTTGTCTAGGAAAAGATATGCTTTGGTAATCGTGGATGACTTCTCCAAGTATACATGGGTATTGTTCGCAATGACGAAAGACGAAGTACCTTTCTTAATCATTGATCACATCACTCAAATTGAGAATGTTTCAACACTTACTGTGAAGACGATTAGATCAGACAATGGCACTGAATTCAAAAACGCAGTGCTAAATGACTTCTGTGTATCTAAGGGAATACGTCGTCAGTATTCAGCCCCGAGAACTCCACAGCAAAATGGAGTAGTTGAAAGGAAGAATAGAACTTTGGTTGAAGCAGCAAGAACTTTGTTGTATGATTCAAAACTTCCTTTGTATTTCTGGGCCGAAGCAGTGAGTACCGCTTGTTACACTCAAAATAGAACCTTGATCATAAAAGATAAAGAAAAGACACCATGTGAGCTAATGAACAACAGAAGACCAACAATCAAATACTTTCATGTCTTCGGAGCAAAATGCTATGTGCTTATAGATGATGAAAATCTAGGCAAGTTTGCAGCAAAAGCTCGTGAAGGAATCTTTGTTGGTTACTCTACAGACGTGGTGGCAGCTTATAGAGTGTTCTTGGTGAATGATCGAAAAGTGACGGAAAGCTACAACGTCAGATTCGACGATACCAAACTCTCATCAATTTCAAGAGATTCTAGTGAACCTGAGTCCCTAAAATTTCAGAATCTGGACTTAGAAGATCTTGAAGATGAACCTGAGTTGGTTGTTCCATTAAATGTTCCAAGTGTACGTGAAGAACCTGAGTCTAGTGAACGAGCTAATTCTACAAGATCAGGAGAGACTTCTTCAGTACCAACCGGCAACAACTCAGGGGGAGTAAATAGCAGCTCAAGGACTACTGTTCAAGGCTCGAGTCGAGTTGACTCTAGTTCTGTAGGAGCTGGCACTAACTCAGGGGGAGTTAGTGAAAATATTCAAAGTAGTCAGCACCCCAACTCAGAAAGTCAAGCTGAATCATCTAGACAATTTCCAGGTGAACGGGTATGGAATAGAGACCATCCGTTTGAGTTAATTATTGGTGATCCAGATGCTGGTGTGACTACTAGAAGAACTGCAAGAGCTGACATGGCTAATATCTCCTTATATTCTGGGTTCTTATCCAAGCTTGAACCTAAAGAAATAGAAGAAGCTCTTGGCGATGCTGATTGGGTGATTGCAATGCAAGAGGAACTCAATCAGTTTGAAAGGCAGAAAGTTTGGAAACTGGTACCCCGACCAAAGAACAAATCCGTAATTGGAGCTAGGTGGGTATTCAGAAATAAACTGGATGAAAACGGACTTGTAACACGAAACAAGGCTCGTTTGGTTGCAAAAGGTTATTCTCAGCGAGAAGGAATTGATTATGATGAAACCTATGCACCGGTTGCAAGACTTGAGGCAGTCAGGATGTTCTTGGCATTTGCAGCACATAAGAACTTCAAGGTATTCCAGATGGACGTGAAAAGTGCCTTCCTGAACGGAGAGTTAGAAGAAGAAGTGTATCTGGAACAGCCGCCCGGCTTCGTTGATCCAGAACATGCAGATTTTGTGTATCTACTCTTCAAATCTGTCTATGGCCTCAGGCAATCCCCAAGGCGATGGTATGAAACCCTATCTCTATTCTTAATTGAAAATGGTTTTGTTAGGGGAGTAATTGATAAAACATTGTTCTATAAAGTTGTGAGAAATGACTTAATACTTGTTCAAGTATATGTGGACGATATTATTTTTGGGTCATCAAATGAGCGCTTGTGCGAGAAATTTGCCAAGCTAATGCAGGAAAAATATGAGATGAGCATGATGGGAGAGCTGTCCTTCTTCCTTGGATTACAGATCAGTCAGAGAAAAGATGGTATCTTTATCTGTCAATCCAAGTACGTCAGAGATTTACTCAAGAAGTATAATCTAGAAGATGCATCAGCAGCTAAGACTCCTATGGCAACAGCCACGAAGCTTGATGAAGACAAATCAGGTAAATCAGTTGACATCACAAGCTATCGAGGTATGATTGGCTCACTCCTCTATTTAACTGCAAGTAGACTAGATATAATGTTCGCAACTTGTTTATGTGCAAGGTTCCAAGCGGATCCTAGAGAATCACATCTCGTAGCCGTCAAAAGAATTTTTAGGTATCTCAAGGGCACACCAAATCTAGGGATTTGGTACCCAAGAGATACAGGTTTTAATCTTATTGGCTATTCGGATTCAGACTATGCAGGTTGCAGGATTGATAGGAAAAGCACATCTGGTGCTTGCCAATTTCTTGGCAGAAGATTGGTGTCCTGGCAAAGTAAAAAACAACATACAGTATCTACTTCTACTGCTGAAGCTGAGTACATTGCTGCTGGAAGCTGTGTAGCTCAAATACTGTGGATGAGGAACCAATTGAAGGATTATGGCATGGAGCACAAGAAAATTCCAATCATGTGTGACAACACAAGTGCCATTGCCATAACCAACAATCCTGTAGATCACTCAAGAACCAAGCATATTGACATCAGGTATCATTTCATAAGAGAACATGTCGAGGAGGGGACTGTGGAGCTACATTTTGTGCCCACAATGCAACAAATTGCAGATATATTCACCAAACCTCTTGATGAAGTAACATTCAATAGGTTGGTTGGTGAATTGGGAATGCTTAACACAAGTTAGTAAAGCCTTCTATCTGTAAAATCCATGTTTATGTTTGTATGTGCAAGCTAATCAATCATTATGTGCTTAGACTTTAATATGCCTAATTAATGATTGTTATAGGTTGCATATAGTGTGATTTTGCATGAATTCATTGTGTTTTAAGTGTCTTTTATAGCACAAATCTGTGAATTTATGCTTGTTAGATTGCATGATCATAGGGGGAGTTAAATTCATAATAGTCTAAATATTGCATGATTTTTAGATGAATTTACCTGTGTTTTTCATGTAATTAGAGGCCTTAGAATTATCAAGGAATGTTTTAATTATGTCATATATTAAAATCCTTGAATTGATATTTATATTAATTTGGCAAAATTAATTGTTGAGTTTTTCAAAGAAAAAAAAAATTGTCAAATTATTCTAAGTATCTTCAAAATTTCGAGTTAGTCTCTATCTCGAAACTCATGTAGAAATTCGACTTGAATTTCGACTTGAGCTTCCAGGGTGAAGTTTTGAAAATTCTAAGTCTGGGAAGAATTTCGAGTTAGTACCTATCTCGAAATTCATCTCGAAATTCGACTTAGAGTTCGAGTTCGAGTTACCAGTGTGCCTAGTTCTATCTTCAAAATATTCGAGATAAAGTCTATCTCGAATTTTATCTCTAAGGTTGAGATGAAGTTTCCATTAAGGGAATATTTTGAAAAGAACTGAGAATTAACTTCGAGTTAGTCTATCTCGAACTTTATCTCGAAGTTCGACTTGATGTTCGAGATAGAGTTCTTAGTCTATCTCGAAACTCAACTCGAATTTCGACTTGGTGTTCGAGATAGAGTTCTCAGTTAAGCTAAAGGGAATTTTTCGAGTTACACTCCTAACTCGAAACATATCTTGAATTACCCTGGACTTTTTGATTCAAGGAAATATTTTGGAAAGAATTTGAGATTAACTTCGAGTTAGTCTATCTCGAACTTTATCTCGAAGTTCGACTTAATGTTCGAGATAGAGTTCTTAGTCTATCTCGAAACTCAACTCGAATTTCGACTTGATGTTCGAGATAGACTCTAACTCGAAAAGTATCTTGAATTTTCTGTTTTTCCAAGTTTACTACAAATCAATAATGTTCAAGATAGTATTTCCCTATAGTTTCTGCTGTAATTTTGGTTAAAGTGCTTCTTTGTGCATAATTGTTCGAGTTAACTTCTATCTCGAACTTTATCTCGAAGTTCGACTTGATGTTCGAGATAGAAAAGTTCGAGATAGAAAAGTTCGAGATAGAGTTCGACTTAGATGTCCCCTGTATGGACTTGGTACTTTTCACATTTTTTAACAGGGACATTTTTGTCATTTCTCATTCACCTATATATACATCTCTAACTCGATGCCTAAATTCACTTTACCTAATTCTAATTTTCAGCAGCCGTTTCACAAGAACAGTGCGAATTCACTAATTACATACCTTTGATCCTTGTTTTTGTGATTAAACTCGTACTAATCACGAATTACTGCCGATTTGTTGACTGCTATTATCTGTGTTAACCTTAATCTTTGTGTTACTGTGTTTTGTGAACATTCATACACGCGCATATACATACACACGAACACATATTGTTTGTGTACTGTTCATAAACACGATTCCATTTTCTCCATCTATAAACACACACGATTCCACTGGTATACACACGAAATAGTAATTGGTTGTTGAATTGAATCCCGTAGTTTGATTTCTCAGATTCCGTTTGGTGTTCTTGAAAAATTAAAAGGGTTACAATTCTCTTTTGTAATTCGGAAAATTAATTGTTTTTCTAAATTAAATAAAAATTCACATCTTCTTAAAGAAAAACATTTAATCAAAATGGCTCACCAATTTTCCCTTGCTAAAAACAATTTTTACAATATTTCTACGGAAATTGGTGATCAACTCCCGCGGTTTAAGTTTTGGATACGATTTCTCAATTTGTATTCCAAAGCTAGCCAAGCTTTTACTGCTAAACCTACACTAGTACATGATGCTTTACAGCAATTATGGACTAGTGCGGTTACTTTTGGGAGTAAATCAACCCCCTACGGTTTCAGGTTTACCTTAGCGGGTCAGGAATATGAGGTGACAGAACAAATTGTCAACAGAGTTCTAGGATTCCCCATTAAAGATGCCTATGATCCAGAACCTACTGCTGCAGAACGCCTCAGATTCTTTGAAGAAATTGGATGTTATCCTACAAAAGGCCCAATCACGGGAAATATCCAAAAGCAATTCTTCCATGCGGAATGGAATTACTTTTTCGAGGCCATCACAAGATGTTTTCGGGCACGCGAAAAAGACTTTCATCAAATTCCGATTCCCATGCAAACCTTTGCAGTAGCCCTAGCAAGAGAACTGGATATAAACTATGGACGCATAGTTCTCTCTGAGATAGTGGCCTCAATGGGATCCCTTGCAAGCAGAGACCTCTCTACCACTGATGTCGTCTGTTGGTTTCCTCGGTTTCTTCAAATGCTAATCAATGAATTAATACCGAAGGATGCTCTTGCTATTAGACAGGGATTTGCCAGAAGCCCCACATCTGAATCGCTGGGGATGGGCACTAAGTCACTTGCAACCATTGCAAATCAGGATAAACATCAAGGTAAGCCAATGTCCACTCCTGAAAATATTCAAATGTGGCTTAGATATGATGCAGGAGTTACCAATTTGGAGGCATCATCACAAGTCTCATCACATGCTCAAAATCCATCTGTTCATGCTGAGGCATTTGATGAGATTCCGGATGAGGAAAGCGATGATGCACAAGGTAAGCAATCAGGTAATCTCTCTCTGCATAATATTCATTCCTCCTCATACGTTTCTGATTCCGCGACCCATGAGTCTGCTAACCCGCAGAATCTATCCCAGGGTAAGAGCCATATTTCTGACTCTGAGTCTGATACACATTCATATTCTTTATCACCCCTGTTAACGGAAGTCAGAAAACCAGCACGTATATTTATACAAGATGATGAGGAGAATGAACCCGAAGAGCAGCAACTTATTCGCAAGAAAGCCAAACTTTTCCACGCTGCTACTTCACAACCACAGTCAAACCCTAGCGTGTCACACGCAACCACTCCACCTCACGCGAGTGGTTCACCCCTTGAACATTCTGCACATAGGGACTTTGATTTTGGTCAAGATGATGTGCCTCTTGATGATACTGTTGCTTCAAGAGGACATGAAGTATTAAGAACTTCAGCCGTACCTTCACCGGTACGTACTGATGCTGCAAAGAGGATCGGTTCTGATGTCGTACAAGGACACTTTGCAGCCTCTCAGACTGAGATTCCAACTCAGGAACAAACAGAATTTGATCCTATAACTGTCAACAACATTTCTTATCAATTTTCTGCAGGTACTGCTTCACTATTTGGATCAATCATTGAAGACATACACGAGTGTGAGACAGGGAGTGTGTGTGAGAGGTTAGGGAGAGAGGGACCTTCATTTTTAAGACCCGAAACCGAGCGCCAAATACCAACAGAACGCGTATTAGAGCGAGTTCACCTAAACCAAACACCGTCCCTTAATACTGAAAATTTTGATACTCGTATGACTTCAATGGAGAATAAAATGGAGCAGTTCGGGCAGTCGATGGGGCAGTTGGGGATTAATGTTGGAAACAATCAAAGGACTCTAGACGACTACGCAGCAAGAATGGCAAGTCAAGCTACAGCTTTTGATGATTTGACAAATAAGGTCAATGACTTGGGCCATGCTGGTGGTGTCTTGGGAAGCACTCTCAATGAGAGGATGGGGGCATTGGAGTCTACAATGCATACAATGATTGTGGAGATCAGTAGAATGATGTTCGCAGTCAGGAGTTTTGTGCCCCCGGAGTGCTTCGAGTCGGAACAACCTCCCCCCGATGCTGGAGCAGGTGGTGCAGGTGGTGCTAGTGGAGCGGGAGCCTCTGGTTCTGGTTTTGGAGGTTCCTATGCAGCTGGTGGATCTGAAGACCATGGTGGAGCTCAGGATAACTCACCTAAGGGGGAGAGTGGAAAGGAGACGAGACAGCAGGCAGTTCACATCGAAGAAATTGAAGAACCCGCTGATCTTGTTAAGGAACCAGAAATTGAGCCTGCTGTTGCTGAAGAGGCTCTGAGGAGGAGAAAGGGTAAGGCAATAATGGTTGAAGAAGATGAACCAGTTATTGACCTGAGTCATCAGGACACAGTACAGGAGGTACTAGACTCAGATTCTGATATGGAAGACGTACCTTTCGCACATGCTGTAAAGCGATCTTTGAAGGAACAAGGTGGAGGTGCTGGTATGTCTTTCGGAATGCCTGAAGAAGATCCTGTTGATGAAGAAACCCTGCAGTCTCAACAGTTAGCCTTGGAACAAGCTCAGTTCCATAAAATGAAGATGATGCAAGAACATGCTGCGTTCCTAGAACAGAAGGTGGAGCTACAAGGGAAGCAGTATGAGTATGAGCTTGCAAGGCTACCCAATCCTCAAGTTGATCTGGACAAAAGAAGGATAGGGCAGAAATGGGATGAAGCAAGGAAGATAATGATGGGACCATGTGCAAAAGGAGTTCATAACAAGGATGCAGATGATCTGTTCTACAACTTGAATTTGCAGAATCCAATGACTGGGGACTATATAAATGCTTTGAAGAGATTAATTTCTAAAGTCAGGGTTGGATACAATGCAAATCTTAAGGAGTGGCAGGTTATCTTGTCTTTGGTAGAAGGAGTCCCAACATCTTTCCTATTTGTGGATGACCAATTCATAATGAGAAGATCTGCGTCAGAGTTGTTCTTGCTAGCGACTAAAATTCAGTACTCTCAATCTGAGGAGCTAAGCATTCTGTACAGGGATCAGTTAATGCAGCTAGCAGAGGACAAGGGTCCAGAATTCTCAGCTTATCCAAATTTTGTCCGGATGGTGGTTCAAGGAAAGATGAAGAGGGTGAGCATGGAGGAAAAAGACTTAATGGAACTTTCAGTGGAATCTCTTAAAGCTGTATGTAGACAAATGATGGGTAAGGGATTCGCCTCTGAGCTTAAAGATAAATCTGTGAGGATCATTGAAAGAGTCATATTCTTGAAGAGCAATGAGGTGTGGAAGTGTGATGTCATTGCTCCAAACCCTCTCGACAACGTGAAGATTGAGCCGGAGCTGATAGAACAGAAATGGAATATTCTTCAAGCAATGAAGAATGTAGATGAAGCTTTGACTCTTCCTTCTGGAGAACTGGAACAAGGAGAAATAAGGGAGGCAGTTGGCGTTCCAGGGAAAGATAGTGTATACTGGATACACTCTTATGCTGATGATACAGCTGATGCCTTAGCAAACATAGATGCAGACCAGAAACAAACACTCTTGCATATGAGTAGACAATGGCTGCTACAGACTCAAGATGCTGCATTTCTAGAGAAAGTGTTATATGTGTTCAAATGGGGCGAAGTGGAAGACAAGTTTGTTGAAGAAAAGCAGAGACTCGTGAGTTACCTGTCTGAAGTAATTGTGGAGAAGAAGCAAATGGAGCGAGATGCGGCTAGTGTCCACAATACTAACCGTGTCAAGGGCTACCCCAAGATGATCTATTGTCAGTTTAAAGCTGATAAAACTCATTGGAAATCTCAGCTCATCATGAAGAACTTTGAGGATATTCCAAAGATCAGGACTACTCAGGAGGTGGACAAACTCAGAAGGCTTTTCAAACATCCTTATCCAGAGCCCAAGAACCCTCTAGAAATGGAAGCTGTAAGTCTGTTGAATGCTAGGTGGAAGCAGCTTAAAGATCCAGTATACAAGAAAGAAAAGCAGCAGAAGGAGAAGCTCAAAAGGCAGAAAGAAGAAAGAGACCAAGCTGCTGAAGCTAGAAAGAGGAAACGGAATTAGGGTTAAAGGTCAGAGTGGTGTGAACTTGAAGTTGGAAAAACTTCATGTCTTTCGGTTGCTTTAACTCACTTGAGGAAAATTCACCTTAGAGTGAATCCAATAAGGTGATACAAGTTTGACCAAAAGGTATGAAATAATCCAGGTGATAGGAATCACTCAAATGATCTTTAATTCGAGGTTCGAATTCTGTTTCTAGTTTTTATGTTCATTGTATTGTTTTCAAGTTCTTTTCAATTGTATATTATTCAAGAATGTAATGTTAATTATCTTTTCTCGTCTCATTGTTTAGTTGAGTTATCCTTCATTAATTTGAATGTCATTGTTAGACAATCAAATTGGGGGAGATTGAAAGGCAGAGTGTATAAACTTGTAACACTATAACTAATGTAACTCAAACTAAAGGAAAAGATACTTAACCAGAAGACAATCAAGAACAGGAAGTCACAAGAAATCAACACTAAATGAAGACAAGGTAATTGATACAATTTAACATGCTAACTATGATCAAGCCAAGAAGAAATCATTGAGAGAAGTTCAAGTCAAAGTTGTTCATGCCTCGATGATTTGATTAATCAAGAATCAAGATCATAACTATCAGTATCAACAAGACCAATTGATTTCAAGTGAAGAAGAAGGAAAGCAAATATTGGAAAGCCAAGTTATTCAGTGAATATGGTAATTTATTCAAGAAGCAGAAACACTATCAAGACTAGTCACTTATGAACCAGACCAGTGCATCAAGTGTCAGGACATTGATAGCAAGTTTATGTCAGTAATAAAGAACCATGTTCAAGAGCTTGTTGAAGAATAAAGAAGACATGAAGATATCACAAGTTCAAGATGTGCATTGAAGTTTCAAGTTGAAGACCAGAATATTTTCTAAGTACTAAATGTTCTGGATGGCTAAGTAGAAATTCTCAAGTAGAAGTTCTACTTAGGAATTTCGAGATAGCCAAGTAGAAGTTCCACTTAGGAATTTCGAGATAGCCAAGTAGAAATTCTCAAGTAGAAGTTCTACTTAGGTGCAGCTTCAACATGACACATGGCATCTTCTGATTGGCAGATTTCCAAGCTTTCAAGATAAGGCAAGAATTATGTGGACATCATTGGGCCACGTACATCTTAGTCTTTGAAGACTACAGGACATAGATTACATGTAGTATAAATAGAAGTACTTGTGTAATGTTTTAGTTAGTGAGCAATTCTAGAGAAAAACACAAGAGAAAAAGAGAGAGTGCATTCACAGAGCTTAGTATCATTCACTTCTCTCTCAACTTCTGTTATACTTTGTAATGAATGTTGTAGCAACCCTTTCAAGTTATATATAAAGAAATATATTCCTTGAATCTGTGTGTTCATTTATTGCATCGTTTTTATTGCCTCTCATATTCGAAAAGTTGTATTCACCCCCCCTCTACAACACATTTGGACCTAACAACGTCCCTTGTTAAGTCTTACTCAACAAGGTATCTATGTGTTCCGGAACGTGGGTAAACTAGTTCTATATGTCACACTATCCAGTGACCGGATTCTATGATTCGATACGCAACTAAAACTAGGGATTCTTATAAAAATCTTTTCTAAATTCTATTTTCCATATAACAATTTTCAAAAATCAAATACTACAAATACAATAAAATTAACAGAATAGAAACAGATTTGATAATACTAGTGAGCAACGAAAAGTCACTTACCTCGATATCGACGGCGTACCCTGAAAAATAAAATCACAACAAATCTGAAATATTAATTCATTATCTATTAACAGTCAAATAAAGCAAACAAGTATGCACCTTAATAGAACTCATGCGGCATTTACATATAACTTACTGAAAGAAAATTCCAAAAATCACACACCAAAATATCTTACAAAATAGATCATCGTTAACAAAATCAGCCCTGACCAGTTCTGGAAATTAGCAAATTACTCTATGAAAATGATTTTATCTGAAAAAGCACAAAGCACGAAAAACGTAGACAATTTCGAGACCTTTCCAGAATGGTAAGGCTCAATAAAAACAAACAGGGAACGAATTCAGAAAGTAGATATTTGCGGACTGCAGAACAGAATCACACCCTGACTTCCCTAGTATTTTGTTGTTTTAGACTTCAAAATCACAGAATTTGACAGAGGAATACAAAAAACAATCGTAGAGTTCGAAACGATCTTTCCAGAATGATATTACTCATAATATTTGGATACAAACTCAATTTACTATGAATTTTGGAAGTTAGACATCTCAGCTTCAAAAACATATTGGTTGATCAATAAATCACAGAAAAACTCATGTTTAAAGACCGAATTTTGAAAAATACAAAGAATAAAAGTCGTAGATAATTCAAATACCTTTTCAGAATGTCTAATTTCATGAAATTTCGATGAATAAAGAATCAGACACGAATTTTATAAGAATTCAGAATTCAAATATGCTATATATTCAAAATCGGAGTAATCATACAAAGACAATGAATATAACAAGAACTCATGGATATATACAAAACATTACCACATATACAAAACTCAAGAGAACAACGAAGATCTTTAATATAATCAAAATCAATCAATTATCATATTCTGATTTTGTTTCATGCAAAGAATACAATGTACACATAATATCATATGCACGAATTTACACGAATATCAAGAAAATTAAAGAATCGTTACCCCTTCTTTTTAAGCTTGTTATGAATCTTCCTCTTCTTATGTTTCTCTTCTCTCTCTCTCTCTCTCTCTCTCTCTCTCTCTCTCTCTCTCTCTCTCTCTGCTAGGGTTTCTAATGTTTCGTAACTTATGTCTCCATCTTTTTTTATACTATATCTAATTATTATTATTACTAATTACTCTTTAATGATACATCCTCCTTATTAAAAAAATTACTAATTTTTAGACAAAATTAAAGACTTAAAAATCAACTATGAGTTACAACCTTTTAATAATCTATTTTTAATAACTTTGTATTGTATTTCCACTAAATAAAAAAAACATTTCTATTTTAATATCTAATATATTAATATCAAATCACCAAATTATCAATTAATATTTACTAAAAAATCCTGGGATGTTACAAACTACCCTCTCTAAAAGAATTTGGTGCCCAAATTCTCAAACATCCTATACTCGAAACAAAATAAAACTCAAGACAACTATATCATCAATAATTTAAGTGTTGCCCAAACATCACTGGTCATGCCCAAGTGGACGTCTATAGGAAAATAACCTAAAGCTCTGATACCAACTGTAAAAACCTGAATTTTCGGACTATTAATTCTAAATTCGAAACTAAAATAAAATTGTTTTCTTCAATCAATAAATCCAAATTTTACAAAATTCGAACTGAAAGTCAATATAAGCTCCACAACTTCACAAATCAATATCTTACACTTAACAAAACAATTAATTCTAATAGCACAACAATAAATTGAATCAAATCAAATGACAAGAAATTCCACAAAGTTCACGTCCTTAGTTTCAATGAGTTTTCGAAAATCGAAACCTGAAATATATTAAAACAATGAGATACGAAGCCCAACAAGTAACTATCGCCCGACGACTCAAAATAATACATTTTAAAAATAAAACAAAAGTTCTAAAGCTATAGATCGATAAAAGAATCTTAACAGTAAAATCACATTTTATTCCCACAGTTCTAAATTACGGCCACACTGTGCCAGTAACACGGCTTCTATAGTTCGATGGTTCGATGGGGGCCAGTTTACATCCCTCGTTAAGTCTTACTCAACAAGGTATCTATGTGTTCCAGAACGTGCGTAAACTAGTTCTATATGTCACACTATCCAGTGGCCGGATTCTATGATTCGATACGCAACTAAAACTAGGGATTCTTATAAAAATCTTTTCTAAATTCTATTTTCCATATTACAATTTTCAAAAATCAAATACTACAAATACAATAAAATTAACAGAATAGAAACAGATTTGATAATAGTAGTGAGCAACGAAAAGTCGTTACCTCGATATCGACGGCGTACCCTAAAAAATAAAATCACAACAAATCCTAAATATTAATTCATTATCTATTAACAGTCAAATAAATCAAACAAGTATGCACCTTAATAGAACTCATGCGGCATTTACATATAACTTACTGAAAGAAAATTCCAAAAATCACACACCAAAATATCTTACAAAATAGATCATCGTTAACAAAATCAGCCCTGACCAGTTCTGGAAATTGGCAAATTACTCTATGAAAATGATTTTATCTGAAAAAGCACAAAGCACGAAAAACGTAGACAATTTCGAGACCTTTCTAGAATGGTAAGGCTCAATAAAAACAAACAGGAAACGAATTCAGAAAGTAGATATTTGCGGACTGCAGAACAGAATCACACCCTGACTTCCCTAGTATTTTGTTATTTTAGACTTCAAAATCATAGAATTTGACAGAGGAATGCAAAAAACAATCGTAGAGTTCGAAACAATCTTTCCAGAATGATATTACTCGTAATATTTGGATACAAACTCAGTTTACTATGAATTTTGGAAGTTAGACATCTCAGCTCTAAAAACATACTGGTTGATCAATAAATCACAGAAAAACTCATGTTTACAAACCGAATTTCGAAAAACACAAAGAATAAAAGTTGTAGATAATTCAAATACCTTTTCATAAAGTCTAATTTCATGAAATTTCGATGAATAACGAATCAGATACGAATTTTAAAAGAATTCAGAATCCACATAGTCTATATATACAAAATCGGAGTAATCATACAAAGACAATGAATATAACAAGAACTCATGGATATATACAAAACATCACCACATATACAAAACTCAAGAGAACAACGAAGATCCTTAATATAATCAAAATCAATCAATTACCATATTCTGATTTTTTTTTTTGCTAAGTCATATTCTGATTTTGTTTCATACAAAGAATACAATGTACTCATAATATCATATGCACGAATTTACACGAATATCAAGATGTTAGATATAATTGATGTGATTTAATGTCAGTGTTTAAGTGTTACAGGTAAAGAGAGTTTAACTTGTTATTGAAAGCAGTTGTAACAGAGTTTGAGTATACGCTGATTGCTGGAAGCGCAAACGCTGACAGAGGAAAGCGTAAACACTGATAGCTGAATACATGGAAGCGCAAACACTGTTAGCATGGAGAGAACAGAGTTTGCTAAAGTCTGTCTACTGGGAGCGTCTACAAGTCAACAGAGTTTGAAGATTAATTTAATATTAATATGGAAGCGATATCTTTGAAGATTGGATAGCTATCAAAGAGATTGAGTTGACTTAGAAGACGTGTATCAATCGTAATTGATATCAATTGTATAGCTTAATTTTAGGAGAATCAATTTACGATTGTACGTAGCTGTATATCTTATAAATACAGTTAGGTTAACCCTAGAAGGGTATCCATCGTGAACGAATAACATTCTTGTAACCTAAGCAGCTCTCTGTGATACTTTACATCACCGAGAGAGGAATTATCTATTCCAAACAGTTTTAAGAGTTAAAACGTGTGTTCTTGTTACTTATTCATACAATACTTGATTATATATTGTGTATTCGACCTAACACAAGAAAATTAAAGAATCGTTACCCCTTCTTTTTAAGTTTGTTATGAATCTTCCTCTTCTTATGTTTCTTTCTCTCTCTCTCTCTCTCTCTCTCTCTCTCTCTCTCTCTCTCTCTCTCTATCTGCTAGGGTTTCTAATGTTTCGTAACTGATGTCTCTATCTTTTTTTTCTTATACTATATCTAATTATTATTATTACTAATTACTCTTTAATATTACATCCTCCTTATTAAAAAAAATTACTAATTTTTAGACAAAATTCAAGACTTAAGAATCAAAACCCATGAATTGGAATTGGAGCAGAGAAACAAAAGATCTAGTAGAAAGTCAAAGTCTGTTGCTCTTAAGGCTGAGGAGAAACCATCAAAGAAGGAAGCATCAAGAAGAAAGACAAAAGGAAAAGCTTTAGTCATTCATTCAGAGAATGAGTCATCAAACACTGATGTTGACTCAAACACAGATGAATCATCTGATTCTGAAGATGATGAGGAGATGATGCAAATGGCTGCATTGATGGTAAAGACCTTCAAGAAGATGGGATACAAGAACTTCAAGAAGGGAAAGAGATTCTCCAAGGACTACTCAAAGTTTGACAAGAAGAATTTCAAGAAATCTGAGGGAAAGGACTTCAAATCTGGTAAGAAAGATAAGTCTGAGATTCAATGCTACAAGTGTAAGGAGATGGGTCACTATGCTCCTGAGTGCAAGAAGGGTAAAACTGAAAAGGCACTCTACACCAAAGGCAGAGATTGGGCAGACACTTCAGATTCAGATGAGGAAGTCAACTATGCTCTCATGGCTACTACTAAGAATGAAAATGATGATCTCAAGGTACCTCCAACTACCTATGCTTATAACACTGATGATATAACTGAATTGAGAATTTATCTTAAAGCATTGCATATCAGTTATAGGGATCAGACTTTAGAAAATGAGAGGATAAAGTCTGAGTGTTCTCAACTCAAAGAAAGAAATAAACTTGTTGAGGAACAGCTAGAGAACATGAATAAAATTCAAAAAGAGAGAGATGATGCAGTGTTTATTGAACAGGAGTTGCTAGGTAAGTATAAGCAACTAGAATCTGAATTGGAGGATACTAAACACATCATTAAAACATGGACACACTCTGGTAAAGACACTCAAGAAGTGTTTCAGTCAGATACAGTAGGTCTAGGTTACTCTGTAGGAGATGAACTTAGATTTGAAAATCAGGTAAAGGTTAGACCACATTGTTCATCTGAGGGTAATGTCATGGGAACAGGTGGACCTAAGACTGAAGCACAGAAAAAGGCTGTTAAAGAGTCATATGCTAAAACTTTTGTTAAAGAGGCTAACATTGGTTTAATGACAGATAAACAACTCAAGCATAAGCTTAAGGAGATAAAATCTGTCAACAAACAGAGAATGCCTAAGAAAAACAGAAATGGTAAGGTAGGCATAACATCAGGAATAAAGCCAATGCTTGCTTCATTAGCTCCTAGGAAAACATGCTTTAACTGTGGTAGCACTAATCATCTTGCTAATTTCTGCAGTAAGAATAAAAACATTAATTCTTTGCCCTCTAAAACTGCAGTAAAGAGTGATTATGTGAGAACAAGACCACAGACTTTATGCAAACACTGTGGAAGTACTTGGCACTCTATTTACACTTGCAGAGATTATCATGCTATTTACTATAATTACTATGAACCCAAACCAAATTTGAAATGGGTTAAAGTAAACTCTGCAAATGTAAACTCTGAAAAAGTTAGCTTAAACTCTGTTAATGTGAATTCCGCTGCAAAAGCTAACAGAATTAAGAAAGCCAAAGGATCCAAGCAAGTCTGGATCCTTAAAACTAATAAACAGTGATTGTTTGTGATTGCAGGGCACCAGGGTCAGTACCCTAGTCGTGGACAGTGGATGTTCAGGACACATGACTGGAAATAAAGCCCTGCTATCAGAGTATGAGGAGAAGGCTGGCCCAGAAGTTTCCTATGGAGATGGCAACATAGGACATACACTGGGATATGGCAATATTAATCTTGGAAATGTCATCATCACAAATGTAGCTCTGGTTCCAGGACTCAAGCATGATTTGCTATCTGTGAGTCAAATCTGTGACAGAGGATATCATGTAGATTTTCAGCCTGAATATTGCCAAGTGATCAGTAAATCTACAGGGAAAGTTGCTCTAGTTGGAAACAGACACAACAACATCTATGAAATAAAATTGTCAACCAACTCAGATGGAAAAGCAGTGTGTCTGTCTACAAGAATGTCCAGTGAAGAGAGTTGGAAATGGCACAAGAAACTCTCTCATTTGAACCTGAACAACATCAATGAGCTAATCAAGAATGATCTTGTAAGAGGTCTACCAAAGTCCTTGTTGAATGTAGAAGGACTGTGTGATTCTTGTCAAAAGGCTAAACAGAGAAAAGTCTCCTTCAAAAGCAAATCTGAGTCTTCAATTGTTGATCCTTATCATCTACTACATGTTGATCTTTTTGGTCCAGTGAATGTGATGTCTCTTGGAAAGAAGAAATATGCATTAGTCATTGTTGATGAATATACCAGATTCACATGGGTATATTTTCTTGCAAAGAAGGATGAAACATCATTAACACTGACAGAACATATAATCCAACTGGACAAAGGGTCAGAGCATCAAGTGAAGATAATCAGAAGTGACAATGGAACTGAGTTCAGAAATTCATCTATGGAAGAATTTTGCAAGAGTAAAGGGATCAAACAAGAGTTTTCTGCACCTGGCACTCCACAACAAAATGGTGTAGTGGAGAGGAAGAACAGAACTTTGATAGAAGCTGCTAGAACCATGCTAGATGAAGCAAAGTTGCCAACTTATTTCTGGGCAGAAGCAGTTCAAACTGCTTGTTTTACTCAAAATGCAACACTGATCAACAAGCATGGTAAAACACCATATGAAATGGTGAAGAAGAAGAAGCCAAATCTAAAATACTTTCATATTTTTGGATGCAAGTGCTTTGTGTTGAAGACTCATCCTGAACAGTTGACCAAATTTGACCTAAAGGCAGATGAAGGAATTTTTGTTGGCTATCCACTGTCAACAAAGGCATTCAGAGTTTATAATCTGAGAACCAGAGTGATCATGGAGTCTATTCATGTGTCATTTGATGACAAGAAAATAACTGGACTTGAAGATGTTAATGAGCATGATCAATTGCACTTTGAAAATGAAGATTTATTAAACTCGGATGATACAGATCTGACAAACACTGTTGAGGTCAATTCTGAACCTCTACTGGTATACATTGAAGAAACTTTTCAATCAGAAACAAGGGAAGAACCAGTTGAGGGGGAGCATGAAGAGTCACATCAAAGTGATAATTCAAACACTGATAGTGACTCAATTAATAACTCTGAATCAAACACTGTTGATTCAAACTCTGAACATTCAAATTCTGAGCAGTCACATTCAGGGGGAGCATCAGAAAGTGAAGAAAGGCACCAAGAAAATCAGGAGAGCATGGATCAAGGGGGAGGATCACATGATGACAGAAGCAATCTGCCTTCTGCAAGAAAATGGACTAAGTCACATACACCTGATTTAATTATTGGTGATCCAGATGCAAGAGTAAGGACAAGAAGTGCAACAACAAATGAATGTCTGTTTCATGCATTCTTGTCACAAACTGAGCCAAAGAAAGTAGAAGAAGCTCTGAAAGATGCTGACTGGATAACAGCAATGCAAGAAGAGCTAAATGAATTTGAGAGAAATGAGGTGTGGACCCTTGTACCAAGGCCAAAGAATAGATCTATTGTTGGTACTAAATGGGTTTTCAGAAATAAAACTGACAGTGATGGTGTGATCACAAGGAACAAAGCAAGACTGGTAGCTAAAGGCTATTCACAGCAGGAAGTAATAGATTATGATGAGACTTTTGCACCAGTTGCCAGGTTGGAGGCAATAAGGATGTTTCTTGCCTATGCTTCTCACAAGAAATTCAAGGTTTTTCAAATGGATGTGAAAAGTGCTTTTCTGAATGGAAAACTTGAAGAAGAAGTATTTGTTGAACAACCACCTGGTTTTGTAGATCCAAAATATCCAGATCATGTCTACAGGTTAGACAAAGCACTCTATGGACTCAAACAGGCACCTAGGGCATGGTACGAAACACTTGCTAAATTTCTACTAGAAAGTGGGTTTCACAGAGGTACTATTGACAAAACTCTGTTTTACTTTCAATCTGGTAATGACCTGCTCTTAGTTCAGATATATGTAGATGATATCATTTTTGGATCTACTAATGATAAACTCTGTAAGAAATTTGCCAAGCTCATGCAGTCTAGATATCAAATGAGTATGATGGGAGAGTTAAGCTATTTTCTAGGCTTACAGGTGAAGCAAACAGATGATGGAATTTTCATTAATCAAGCAAAATATACCAGAAATCTTCTCAAGAAATTTGGTATGCTTGACTGTTCATCTGCAACAACTCCCATGGCAACTGCAACAAAACTGGACAAAGATACAGGTTCATCAGTGGATATGACAAGTTACAGAGGGATGATTGGTTCTCTACTCTATTTAACAGCTAGTAGACCTGATATCATGTATGCCACCTGTCTGTGTGCAAGGTTTCAGGCAGATCCAAGGGAACCACATTTAACAGATGTGAAGAGGATTTTCAAATATCTCAAGGGAACTGTAACCTTAGGACTGTGGTACCCAAGAGAATCAGATTTTAAGCTACTTGGTTACTCTGATGCAGATTTTGCTGGCTGTAAGATTGACAGAAAAAGCACAAGTGGAAGTTGTCAATTTCTTGGTGACAGACTAGTGTCTTGGTACAGCAAGAAACAGAAGTCAATATCTACATCTACAGCTGAAGCAGAGTATATTGCTGCTGGTAGCTGTTGTGCACAGATTTTATGGATGAAGAATCAACTACTGGATTATGGGTTGAGGTATAGTAAAATACCTATTTTCTGTGATAATCAAAGTGCTATTGCAATGACAGGTAATCCAGTACAACACTCAATGACCAAGCACATCAGCATAAGGTATCACTTTATCAGAGAGCATGTAGAGGAAGGCAATATTGAGCTTCACTTTGTGCCTACAGATCAACAACTTGCAGATGTTTTCACAAAGCCTCTAAGTGAAGCAACATTTACAAGATTGGTCAATGAACTAGGGATGGTATCTGGTTTTGACTAAACATGTTGGTTAGACTCAAACTCTTTCAAATAAAATGTGTTGCTCATATCTCTGTAAATTGCTAAAGTGCTATGTGAACCTTATTAATTAAATTCTGTCAGCATGATTGTTGGTCATACACTGTTAATACGTTTGTTAAACTCTGTGAATTCTGAGTTGATTTTTGTCTGAATGAAAATACCGATGAAGAAAAATGTATAGAGCATGATTTTCAGTGAATCTAGATTCTTTTTGAGTCACTGTAATCTAATCAGAAACTGCATAGTAAGTTAACACAGCATGATACTGTTTCATATTTAGAGCATCTCTTAGTTTATTTGATCCTAAACTCTGAATCTATGAATACTGCATGCATTGCCTCTCATGAATAACTCTGATATTGATGAACTCTAAACTCTGATTAGTGACACTCTGTTTTCAAGTCATACTTGATTCTTGATGATTCTTTGTTTGCACTTGTGAAAATTTTAAAACTTGAGATGTGTCATTGTTTATTTTGGTGAGAAACAGTTCATGTCTGAACCCTGTGAGATTTTGAGCTGAATAAGTGATTGATACATTTTATATCAATCAGACTTTATTGTTGTGTGATGTTCATCAGTAAGTATGTTGCTCTAGAACTTGCATTAAACCATTTTGGGACTACATGATATATGTGTGCATGAAGATGATAAAGGCATTAGGATTAACCATCTTTCTTCAAACACTGTTCAAAACATCTTTGAACACTGATCATAAACACTGTTCATAAAACACAACCCTTAGTAAACCCCTTTGAGCCAAATTAACTGCTCATTTTTCTTGAATACTGAAGTATTAAGAGCAGTTATATTCGTTTGTTAAATCAAATTCAAGCAGGTGAGTATTTCTTAAGAAAAGATATCTTACTCAGTGTATATATATATATAAAAAAAAAGAAAAAAAAAAGGGGTATATATACTGATCATCTTGTACAAATATGTACTAATCATTTGACTGAATATTTTGATCAAATAAATTGTTCAGTTAGAAATTCTCATCTCTTCTCATCTGTTTGATTTCACTCAATTATAACCCTGAACAAAGTCCTTTTGATTTGTACATAAATATAATCGAAGTGGTGTAGATTTGGTGGACATTCAAGCTTATGGTAGCATCTGCTTCTACTGAATGAATCTGAGAGTAAACACTTCACCTAAACACTTGTGTGATGTGAGAGTTTGTGAGACAATACTTGACATGTAACTCACTGAATGATGCTTTGATGTTTATCTCTTGTTATTTTTGTCTATAATGACTGTGTGCTTACTTGGATAATCATGAACATAAACTGGAACAGGGATATTCAGATTTCTGTAATTAAGGAACTACAGAGTTTAGCATTTATCATATACTCTGTGTTTAATATGAGAGTTTGTGCATTCAGTGTTTATTGTTTTGATTTATGGATTTTATGAAATATTAGATGCTATAAAAATTGATTTGGTAAACTCTGCTACTCACACACGAAAATCACGACTGTGCATTTTTGAAAGGGTATTTGTGATAAAGATTGAATATTGGACAAACACTGATTGATTGTGTTATGTACTCTAAGGTAAATTTTCATTAAGATAAATTGAAAATTTTGGAGTAAATGGAGTAAGTGACAACTGTTAATTGGTGTAATCAGTGGTAACGTGTCTTGATAAACGGAACGACAGCGGTAATAATGGCTTTTACTGCGCCTGTATTAAGTGAACTGATAAGTGCATATTTTTGCATATTTTTATTACCTATTTATTGTTTGAATTCGTATTTTAATAAATTATTTTGTTGTATTTCAGGAAATTCAAGAAAAGATGAAGAAATTGCAAAATAAAGAAATAAAGGTCAAAGAAGAGAAAAAGAAGAAGAAGAAGGACCAAAATAGAAGAAAAGGAAAGAAGAGGGAGTTTGGTGCAAAAGCTGAATTTTTATTTAAAAACTAAAAAGAAAAAAAAAAGAATAAATAAAAAAATAAATAAACATGAAGGGCTAGGATTTAATCCCACCAAACAAATGAATGGTGAGGATTAATCCACACCAACCACAATCTCAATCTATTTCCTATAAATAGATTCATTTTTCTCTCTTGTAAAAACACTTAGACTTAGAATTAGGAGTAGTATTAGAACACTCTTAAATTGTAGTTGTAATTTTCTTCAGCTCTTGTAAACAATATTTTTTTTTATTTTATTACATAATTTTCTGTTTTATTGTGTTTAATTCAAAGTAATTTATTTCCACTGTTTTAGTATCCAAAGCCCAGCCTTGTTTCTTGTTTTTTTTACTTCACCAAGCCCATATCTCTCTAGTCTCGAAATAAACACACAGACCTCTCTCACAAACCCAATCTCCTTACTTCTTTACATCTAACCTCCCTTCCTCTCACCTTTTCCCCCACGAACACCCACGACCCCTCTCCTTACTCTTTTTTTTTTTTTTTTTTCTTCTTTGATTTTTCTTTCTTTTCGTTTTGTTGATTAAGCTCGATGTTTGGTTGTTTTCGCCGAGAGTTTACTGGATTACTCTCTTGATTCGAATTGCTGTTTGGCTGAAATTGATTTGTCATTAGTGTAGTTAATTCTTTTTGAATTAAGGGGATTAATCTTGTTTGATATGAATTCCATTGTTCCTGAGTCGACTTGTTTTGAATTAATGTAGTCAATTTGTTTGCTGCCAAGTTGCTGTCAAATCAGGGTTCATGTATTCCTTGTTCGTTCTAAGTTTCGCTGCAATTTGTCCAAGTTTTGTGTTAAATTCGAGTTCTGTTTTCCGAGTTCTTTGCTTACTGAATTTCATATTGGTTTCGTTTTTTAGAATTCATCGTTGCTGGGTTCGTCAAGTTAGCTGCACTTGTGTTTCAGTTGGTCGTTGTTTATTTATGAGTTGGGTTTAGCAGATTGCCTAGGGGTTTTTGAAATTTTGTTTTCATCTATTTTGTTTGTCGAATTCGAGTTAGAGTTCTATTGCTGGTTGCTGTTTATGTTGAGTTTACTGCATTCGTTTCCACGGCTATGTTTGAGATTGTTTGAATCCGAGTATGAAGTACAGTGAATAGTCGATATTTTGTTCGTTACTGTTTGTCGAAAGCTGTTTTCTTGGTTAGTTGTCGAGCTTGTTTTATCGAGTAGCTGAGTTAGCCGATTTGTGGTTGATTTTTAGAGTTGAATCACTTCTTTGTTTTCGTAGCTGAGTTAAGTCATGTCAAATTTCTTTAAAAAAATTTCAATTAATAAAATTTGTTACTTTCATTTTTTTTAATTATAGTTAAAAGTAGTTTTATTTTAATTATGTTTTTAATTAGGTCTAAATAGTTTAAATTTTCCTTAGGAATAAAAAAAAATAATAATAATAAAAAAAATTTTGTTTAGAATAAAGTCAAAACTTTATTTTCGAATTAGGAATAATTTGTAGAATAATTTAATAATATTATTTAGAATAATTTAGAATTTTAGAATAATTTAGATTAATTTAGTTTTAAATTAGTTTAAAATTCCATTTTGTTTTTATTTTAATTTGTAAAACCAAAAATCCAAAATCCAAATGGTCCTAATTCGCCTAAGTTAAAGATTAAGGAACGAAAATATTATTCCCTGTGGACCGAATCTTAAAATACTAAAACGATGATCGTGCGCTTGCGATATTTAATTGTCATGTTTTCGGCACATCATGAACCGTTGCATGTGTGACACGTGTCCCACTCACTCATCAATGTGTCTCATTTTTTACACTTTTCAAGGGAACAGTTGTGTGTTTTCAAGTAAAATCTTTTGAAGACACTGTGGTTGCATCACACACTGAGTTGAACTCTGATGCTAATCATGGTTCTGCTCATAATGAGGAGGTTGATAAACCAGAAAAGGTTCTTTCTTCAGAGCAAACTCCAGTTGATAAAGGAAAACAGGTTGCTCAAGAACCTATTTCTGCTCAAGAACCTATTGCTTCTGTTGCCTCTACTAGTGAGTCAATCAGTGATTCAGTTGAAGCTAAGAGTACAGGAGTTGCACAACCACAAAATCAGACTGATGGTCAGAAAACAGGAGAAAAACCAGATTTTGCTGGCCCTTCTAATAATGAAATTGATGCTGTTTATTTGGCCAAGCAAACTGCTGATTGGTACAAGTCAGAGTGTATTTTTCCTCCTGGAAGGGCAGAAAAGTTTCTTGAAGTCAATTCTAAGAAGATTAAAAATCCAGAAATTTTCACTTGTTTGCAAGGCACAGTGATTCAAATCAAAACTTTGAATAATAGATTTGATGATACTCAGAAATCTATTGTTGATCTTCGAACAGAAGTTGCTACTCATGAAGAGACAGCTCAACTAGCTAATGCTAAGCTATTTCAACAATTTGCCAAAGCTCAAGCAAATATAAATGACAGACTGAGCACAGTTGAAAAGAATCAGATTTTACTAAATGAGAAGGTTGATTCAATTGCAAACTCTCTTGAATTAATCACTTCAATTCTGATTCAAGATGATGATGATGATGTCAAAAAGGGGGAGAGAATTGCTAAAACCAAGTGTAAGCAAACTCAAACTCTGCCAAATAAAGATCATCTTGATGATGAAGGTACCAATGCTAAGAAGGGCTTAAGAAATGTAAATTCTAGACAAGGACATGGGAGGTCTACAAGGTCAAAGCCTAATTTGGTGATAGATACAAATGCTCAGAGTACTTCTGGTTCAAAGCCAAAGGATTTGTCATTCTCTGACAATCCACAAACAGATGAAGAATTGGCTGTGAAATTATTTCGTGAAGAGAATGCTGAAGCTACACTTGAGGATATTCAAGCTGAAGAAAAGCTGTTGCAGAAAGAGCATTTAAAAGCTCAAAAGTTCAAGAAAGTGAATAAAGTTGTTAAAGCTTCAAAGTCTTCAAGGCATGAAATGAAAGGAATTGAGATCAAAGAGAGATTATCTGATATTCAAGAAGAAGAAGAAGAAGAGGATAAAGGAAAGCTGATTAGAAAGTCTTCTATTGATGCCAAGCTGAAGTTAAAAGGAGTGATGGGTGAAGAGAGCAAGAATAAAATGATAATTACAACCTCTGTTGGTACACATGTTGTACAGAAGAATAAAGACACAACCTCTGTTGCTACACAAGTTGTGACTACACCGATACTGTCTTCTCAGTTGAAATCAAGATTTCGAAAAGGTGCTCTTCATGATTCGAGTCTTGCAGCTACAGCTCCAGCTACAGCTTCAATGGATTTTACTGATGGTAGAGCTTTATCTGGTAAAATTGCATATAACAAAGGAGGCATTGGCTCACATAGAGATAAAAGACAGAATGTTGCTCCCAGAGATCCTTCTTCATTGTCTGTTCCAGGTCGTGGTGTCACTCAAGAGAGTTTAGACAGACTGGAGTCAGTACAGCTTGTTCATCAGAAAAGTTTAGGGAAGGATTTCTTGTTATACTTCATGACTGATGGAACGGTGTTCAAGATTGCTGAGAATGATATTGATTTAAAATTCTGGGAAGAACTAGAGTATGTTCTGTACATTTTCAGAGTAAGAAATCAAAGAGCTCAATCAGTTGCAAATGTGCTCAGACAAAAGATGATACAGAATCTTGCAAATAGACATATGAAATACAGCAAGTATGTTCCAAAGTACAGAGACTGGAATGGGAATTTGATTGAAATGCAGTAGGGAACTACGAAGCTGAAGACTGATCTTGGGATTACTGTTCTAGATTTTAATGTAAAGTCTGAAGAAATGAAGTTTATCAGATTGGGAAATGAAATGAGAAGAAACAAGATCTATGATCTCAGAGCTGCTATTTTTCAAACTGATGAGAATGATCCAGATTTAAGAGAGATCAAGGTAGCTATGGAGATTGAACTTGAGAATGCTGAGAGGAGGTTGTTGATTGATTATCTCAGAACAACTCCAGATCTTGAGGAGGTTATGTAGACAGAATCTGTAAGTAATTCAAATTTTCTGTAAATTTTGCTAAGTCAAGTTTAAACTCTGATTATATGTTAAACACTGTGTTTTTATTTGTTAGTTTTGACATCATCAATTATTATGAACTTGTACATTTTTCTAATGAACAAGTTGGGGGAGATTGTTAGATATAATTGATGTGATTTAATGTCAGTGTTTAAGTGTTACAGGTAAAGAGAGTTTAACTTGTTATTGAAAGCAGTTGTAACAGAGTTTGAGTATACGCTGATTGCTGGAAGCGCAAACGCTGACAGAGGAAAGCGTAAACACTGATAGCTGAATACATGGAAGCGCAAACACTGTTAGCATGGAGAGAACAGAGTTTGCTAAAGTCTGTCTACTGGGAGCGTCTACAAGTCAACAGAGTTTGAAGATTAATTTAATATTAATATGGAAGCGATATCTTTGAAGATTGGATAGCTATCAAAGAGATTGAGTTGACTTAGAAGACGTGTATCAATCGTAATTGATATCAATTGTATAGCTTAATTTTAGGAGAATCAATTTACGATTGTACGTAGCTGTATATCTTATAAATACAGTTAGGTTAACCCTAGAAGGGTATCCATCGTGAACGAATAACATTCTTGTAACCTAAGCAGCTCTCTGTGATACTTTACATCACCGAGAGAGGAATTATCTATTCCAAACAGTTTTAAGAGTTAAAACGTGTGTTCTTGTTACTTATTCATACAATACTTGATTATATATTGTGTATTCGACCTAACACAAGAAAATTAAAGAATCGTTACCCCTTCTTTTTAAGTTTGTTATGAATCTTCCTCTTCTTATGTTTCTCTCTCTCTCTCTCTCTCTCTCTCTCTCTCTCTCTCTCTCTCTCTCTCTCTCTCTCTATCTGCTAGGGTTTCTAATGTTTCGTAACTGATGTCTCTATCTTTTTTTTCTTATACTATATCTAATTATTATTATTACTAATTACTCTTTAATATTACATCCTCCTTATTAAAAAAAATTACTAATTTTTAGACAAAATTCAAGACTTAAGAATCAACTATGAGTTACAACCTTTTAACAATCTATTTTTAATAACTTTGCATTGTATCTCCACTAAATAAAAAGACATTTCAGTTTTAAATCCTAATATATTAATATCAAATCACGAAATTATCAATTATTATTTACTAAAAAATCCTGGGATGTTACAATACTGCTCTAGTTGGATCTTGTGATGACATGGATTAATTATGTAATAACTTAAATTTCTGTACTTGAGAAAATTTTATTTTTGGGATGAATAGTGCTTTGCATGGTTGAATAGTGACTTCGAGACTCGAGAAATTTTTCACGTTACCCTATGTACGGAACGAGATACGGATATTCCGAAGATATATTAATAATCTACGATGTAAATGAGTGTATGTAAACGCGATCGGAATTCAAAAAATCCAAAATTTATTTTTATGGAATATTTGATCGGGCAGTGAAGAGCGTATCAATGCGACCAAGACAAGTGATATATTAAAATTGAGAATTTGAGGATTTTATATTTTATTATTTTATTATATGTGATTTGGGGATTTAGAACGAAAACCCCTGAGATAGCGGAACGAGCGTTCTAGAAACCGCTGAAACTTTATAACGAGATTAAGGGAACGAATTATGGATTGAGTTCATAACAAGATTAGATATCCTACATGATCATCAAATGGATTAAAAGATTTAGTTCAAGGAAAAAAAACAAAATAATTTAGAAATCAAAGTGATTTAAATCACTTTAAATCAATTCCAAAAAAATCAAACAACTCATCAAAGCTTATCCAAGGCTCTTAGCTCTTGCCCCAAGGATCATAAAGCACCTTTAACATCTGATCTTATCAATTTATAAGAGCAAAAAGTAGTTGACAAGTCAAAGAAGATCAACAAAGAAAAGAAAAGAAAGAAAACCAAGAATACACAATTCTGGGCAGTTTCTGACCAGCCTAAAGACGGGCCTCAAAACCATAGCTACCATGCTTCAAATTTGATGATCTATAGCTCAAAAGAAAGCCCTTGAAGAGTAGAAGGTGTGGTAAAAATTTGAGAATCAATCTCCAATTTTCCGATTATATACGAATTTTACAAGATGAGCATGAATAGTAACTTACATTGATTTTCTTGATTTGTTCTTAAGGTTTAAGCATTATGAGGACTATCTAGAGCTTGTTAAGTGATTATAAACACCTGTTAGTGTTTCTAAAGCTTCCAAGAAGGTATAAACCCTAACCTTACCTTTTATTTTTATGAGTTTTATGGTTAGTTTTGAGATGGATTCAAGATAAGATCATGTTTAAGTGTTTTAGTGATTATTTGACTTTGTAAATTATGAAAAATGATGGGTGATGGATTTTAGTCTCACCATTGGACTTATAGATGTAAGATGGATGTTTGTTGAGGTTGTGGATGTATGGTATGCCCGGTGTGGCTTGGTTATGTTGTGACAAAATGGAAATGTCCGAGTTATAGCCGTCATAATGGCGAAATTTCGTTAACCCTTGAAAATAGTTAAGGCCCGAGACCGTAAAACCATTTTTAGACTCACCACTTCCTATTATTACAAAGATACAGTTGTCTAGTTTATTTTGCCGAAAGAATCGAGTTAAAAGAGTTTACGGTTTAAGAGTTATGCTAATTTTAGTGAAAGCGGTTCGAGAGATTTCATTTCAGAAATGTAACCACTTTGATGCTAAGTTTGAGACCCTTAATAGTCGAATTAAATTGTGAAATTTTGAGAATAAATGTTAAGGACAGTTAGTAAAGTATGTGCGAAGGTTTCGAGTCAAAAAGATTATTTTCCGATTTTATAAAAATGCGTCAGCCGAGGTTCCGCAAGTGAAAAATCCTTTTAGGGGATGAAACAATTCACCAAATAAACCACTGCCCTGTTTTGAAAAATACGAAAAATGAGTCCTCTGACCCGAGCCAAATCTTGAGTTAGTTATCTTCTAGACATTCCCTAGATCGTGTACGCGAAAACGGTGCGTCATTTGAGTTAACGGTTATCGAGTTATGAAGGTTTTAGTAAAAGTGGTGCAAATAGTAAAAATCCGCAGTTGACCCAACTTCGAAAATACATTTCACATATCTAGACCGTGTTTTTGAATCAAGATTTTTATGATAAATATTACAAACACCAAAGAATAGTTTAGAAGTGGTTTCGTATTTAAATACTCTTCGAGTGATTTATTAAAAGTGTTAGAGTGCGAGCCGAGGAATAGTAATTTTCAGGAAAGTCAACTCTAGAGGTACTACTTTGACCATTTGTTTTGGCTAAGTTAAAAGAGGAATTTCGAGTCGACTAAAACACGAAACTTGTAAAGGATTATCAAGGCAATACATTGGTGTAAAGAACGAGGTTATAGAGGGTTAAGTATAACTTGAATTTGAGGAACGCTTTCGGACTAAACTTATGACTTCAGGGTTTGTTGATTAACATGGACTTAGTACGAGTCTAGAGGGACCCCTTAATGCCTTGTTTGTGATTGGCTAAGTGTCTGAGTATTAAGTTATAAGTGGATCGTATAGGGGATTGATCATGTGTTTTCTTGACTTTGTTTAGATTGTCGGATTCCGCTACGAGCCCCTACTACATCCAGAGTACCAGGAAAGTTTACTAAACCTTACTCTATTGTTCAGAGTATTAATATATTTTCAAAAACATAGTATGCTGATTAAGTTTTCAAACGCAAGCATTCTATCTAGTTTTTTATACTGGATTTTATTCACGCAATTTACATGCATATATATTATTGTTGAGCTGTTATCCGGATATATTATTACACGAAATGTTCAAATTTATTTCATGAGTTGGTCCATATTCTTGGGACATTTATCGAGATACTTTATTCGTACTCGCCGAGAAGATGATAGAGATATATTAAATAATATCTCCATACTATATATTAATTGATATTTAAGAGTGGAGTTATATATATAGAGTAAGTTGAGATTACTGATATGGGTTACCTCATTTTGAATCCATGATCAGAACAGTTTTTCATAAATATTTTCTCTTATCATTCGAGAGGAAAACTAAATTATTGGAGGTGTTTATCGTTCATTGTTTATGAAGGATATTGGAGTAGTATTTTATTGAGAAGTAAATAAAGGTGCACGTGTTATTTTACCGTGACGCCTAAGAGATTTATTGTTGAAGGTGATCGAAGATTCCGACACCTTATATTCTGGACTAGAGATGACAAAAGTGACCGGAGTAACACACCGGCCCACTGAGAAGTATTTGGGATGTGTTCGAGACGTCGTCTCATCCTTCTATCGATAGTAAACGAGATGTGACAATGGACTGATCAATCCATTACTTGAAAAGGCGTTTCGAGAAGAAGTCCAAATCAAATTGAGTAGTTCCGAGAAGTTATTAAATTATATTCGAGTAGTACTTTGAGAAGTTGTTGAGATATATTTATTCCTTCATATGAGTAGTATTCCGAGATTGATAAACACTTTCGAGACAAATTCTTTTCAAAAAGAGTATAATTACTTATGTGAATGAGTTTTTATAAAATGATGAAAACATATTTTCGAGTGAGTTGTTGTTGCTTCATTGATGTCTATATACTTGCTGGGCATTCTTTTTGTTCATTCTTGTTATTTAAATATTATTAAACAGCGGCATCCAGATCTGGAACAAGTGCAGTAATCCGAGATAGAGGGAAGGGGAAAAGCATCTAATTCAGCGCATTAGCCTTGTAGTATCTGAGAAGGGTAGGTGCTAGAAAATAGTTGTTTAATGCTCTAGTATCTAGTATTTTGAAGTTGTAATAATATTTCAGAGATTCTGGGAAGTCAACTTATGTTGTAATAACTTTTGGATTATTGAGTACTTGTTTTAAGACTATAACCCGTGGAGTAAATTATGAAGTTGTTATGAATCTTGTTGTAGATTATATTGTGAGCAGGTGATTAAATATTCCGCAAGAGATGTGACGACCTGGATTACTGTAGGGAATTTGGGGGCGTTATAAATTGGCTGAGCTGAGCATGATCCTTTTGGAAAGCAATTCATTTTTGGAAACATTGGAGGGATCGACAGTAGATCAGGCAATTTATCATACGTTAAGAAATAAAAATTTATTAGTATTTATATTTATATTTTATACGATATAAATGTATATGAACACAAAAATACACGATTGTTTTTACAATTTGAATACACGATGCGATACAAAATACGCGAAATAAATAAATACTTAATATTTATGTATAGTACTACTCATAATTTTATAATTTTATTTGTAAATATGATGTAATAATTTTACCGAAAATATTAGTATTTAAATATTTTATTTTACTTCTTTAGTTTATGAATTTGGTATGTAATTAAGTTTTCGTACATAAACCTTTTAAGTTTTTATTCTTGTATGACTTATTGTTCCAAGACTACATGGGATATTCATATCTTTTGAATTTTAATTTATTTAAAAATATATAAATTAGATGGTTAGTAAAAAAATCAAAATCCTAAAATTTTGTTGTTTATTTTTTGGTCGGTTATTTATTTATTTAAATAAAATATCAAATAAAATATTATTATTATGAAAATACTTAATCAATTAACTTTTTCAACTGAATAGATTTACTTTTCTATCATTTTAAATAAAATTCTGAATTCCCTCATCATCATTTTGACTTGATATTCAATTATGTACTCCTTCCGTCCCTAATTAGTTGTCCAGCTTGACTTTTCAGTGTTCAAATTGACCAAATTTTGATTGAAATTTACATATATTGTATATTTGAAAAAAATAAAAAAAAATTATATCATTGTAAAGCATGTCTAATCTATTTTAATATGTACTTTTCTATTTTTAAAATAATACTCCCTCTGTTCCTTTTTAATAGTCGCTTTGACTTTTTGCACGTATTTTAAGGTGCAAAAAAAAATCGTACTTCTATATGTTATTTTTGAAAATTTATTTTTTTGAATAAAAGTTTAACATTTAAATTTTTATTCAAAAAAAAGAAAATTTTAAAAATAACATATAGAAGTTCGATTTTTTGCACCTTAAAATACGTGCAAAAAGTCAAAGCGACTATTAAAAAGGAACGGAGGGAGTAGAAGAATAGCTTTTAATCTTCGGTCAAAAATTGGTCAATTTGACCATTTAAAAGTCAAACTGGACAACTAATTAGGGACGGAGGGTGTAATGATCAAAAAAAATTGTGCATGGTATAAGTTATAAATTATTACATTTCATTTTTTTTTTTTGAAAAAAACTGGAAAATTATCATTATTCCAAATCATGCGAGATTACATCGATAAGAGAAGGAGAGATCGAAATCAACTCTCTACGATCAGACATAGAAATAGCCTCTCTAGCAATCCTATGGGCTGCCATGTTCGCTGACCGCTTAACAAATTGAACCTTAGAGGACCTCAAGTCCTTAAAACTATTATAACAATCAATTATGATATCACCAAAGTATGTGTGATCTTTACCCTTCTGTCTAATAGCTTGAACCACTAGCAGGGAGTCAAGTTGAAAAACCACATTCGCCATATTCTTTCCTTTCACCCACGACAAAGCCGCACGAAACGCCATAGCCTCTGTGATCTTTGGATCAAGATCCCCCGGAAAAACACCTCCATACCCTGCAACAAACCTTCCTTCATCATCTCGTAACAAGAAACCAAGGAACACTTTTTTCTTTCAGCAAAAATTGTAGCGTCCACATTGCAAGAGAAGCAGCCTTGCTGTGGCCTTCGCCATTTGATAATCCCCTCCCCCCTGTTTCGATTCGACTCGTTATGCTTTACCTGAGCCTTCTGCCACTACACCATAATCTCGTGCGATGATTGACACACCAGCTGAGGAGTTTAATACTTGCCCCTCCACAACACTGCATTCCTATGATTCCACAAACTCCAAGCAATCATACAGAAACACTCAATCTCCTTATTTGTACCAGTCTCGAGAACTACAGCTAAGGACTGTGGGATTGACTGACCATCATCCAAATGAAAATTCAATCTCGATTCCTCCCAGCATCTCTGCGCAAACGTACAACTCCATATAGCGTGTTCCAGAGTTTCTTCCCCTACTCGACAGACCACACACGAAGAACATACTTTCACATGTTTTCGCTGGAGATTATCCAAGGTCGGTAAACAATTATATCCAACTCTCCATACAAAATTCTTCACCTTTGGAGGGATAAAAAGGTTCCACATTTTCTGCAAGTTAATACCCACCTGATTTAAAATAGCTCCATTAAGCTCCCCTATTAATCTTTTGTAACCAGATTTAACCGTATAACAGCCCTTATCATCATCAATCCAGAGCCATGAATCAGACCTGACACTGCTACTATGAGGGATACGCAGAATTCTTTCCACATCTTGCTCAGAAAAATATCTTTTAGCACTTCTAGATCCCGCTCATTTACCCCCGTATGCAAAAGATTGTTCACTGTAATATCTTACAGTTCTAAAATCACAGGCATTGTTATAAACGGACTTTGCTTCTCAGGGATCCACGGGTCAGTCCACACTTTAATAGACTCACCTGTGCCCACTTTAATTCTACTTCCAGCCATAACCAGATCTCGAGCCTCCAATATGCTTCGCCAGACATAGCTTGGGTTGTTGCCTATAGCAGCTTCCTGAAGAGTCACAGCAGAGAAATACCTTGCCTTAAGCAACCGAGACACTAAAGAGTTAGGTTCAGACAGCAGCCTCCACACTTGTTTCCCTAGCATGGCAACGTTAAATTCTCTAACACGTCGAAACCCCATACCTCCAAATTTCTTTGGATAACATAATCGATTCCAACTCATCCACCGAATCCCTCTATTTTCCATGTTCGAAAACCACCAGAACTTATTCATTAGTACTTCCAGCTCATCACACAACTTTTGAGGTAGCAGGAACACCCCCATTACATACGATGGAATGGCCTGGATAACCGATTTAAGAAGTACTTCCTTACCAGCTCTAAACACATTCTTTCCCTTCCAACTTTGCATACGACCCCAAACCTTATCTTTTACATAACGAAAGATATCTTCTTTGTTTCTCCCCACAAAACTTGGCAAGCAAAGATACACAAAGTTTTCATTACAAACCTGAACTCGAAGGAACTGGATGACTAAGTCGATATGAGTTCTTTGCGTATTTTTGCTGAAATGAATATTAGATTTTTGGAAATTCACCTGTTGACCAGTAGCTCTTTCATACACATATAAAAACTCCTTGATACTCCGAGCTTCCTGTAACGTAGCTCTAAAGAATAGATAACAGTCGTCAGCAAAAAATAAATGAAATATAATCGAAGCTCTTTGCGCAATCTTACACCAATGGATCACACCTAAAGCCAATTTTCTTTTAATTATAGCTGATAGACCCTCCGCACACATCAGAAACAAATAAGGGGAAATAGGATCCCCTTGTCGTAAACCCCGTTTTGGGACAACTAGGCCAATCTCCTTCCCTGAAACTAAAAAATTATATTTCACCGTTTCCATAAACAAAGCCACCTAGTCAATCCATTTGCTACTAAAACCAAGCTTCTGCATCATACCCCTTAAAAACTCCCACTCCACCCTATCGTAAGCTTTGCTCATATCAATTTTTAGAGCCGCATAACCCACTCTCCCTTGAGTTTTCCTCCTCATCCAATGACTAACTTTGAAAGAATCAATCACGTTATCAGTAATAAGGCACCCTGGAATGAATGCACTTTGCTCTTCTGAAATGAATAAAGGCAACAGCTTCCTCCGTCTATTAGCTAACATTTTGGTTATGATTTTAACCAAAACATTACACAGGGAGATTGGTCTCAGATCTGTAACCAACTCTGGCTCCTTTTTCTTTGGAATAAGCACTACTAAAGTATCATTAAGATGATGAGGAATCGAAACTGTCGATAAAATACGAGTACATTCTTGAACCACATCCGGACCAATAATTTCCCAAAACCTTTGATAAAACGCCAGATTTAAACCGTCAGGTCCCGGGCTTTTATCGGGATGCATAGAAAAAATATCTTCCTTCACCTCCTCACTCGAAAAACTGTGAGTCAGACCCTCGTTGTTCTCCTGATTAATACACGGCTCAATGCAGTCTAGAATATCTTGCATATTGCTCCCTTCTGATTGAAAAAGCTCCTTATAATAATTCCCTGTTAAATCCTCCAAACCATTATTCCACTCCTTCCAACAACCTGAGTTGTCTTTAAGCTGCATAATAGAGTTCTTTTTCTTCCTAGCGGAGGCATACGCATGATAATACTTAGAATTACAGTCCGCATTTTTCAACGAGTGTCTTCACTTTTTGCCTCCAAAAATCTTCTTGTTGAGCTAACAATTTAGAATATTCTTTCAAAGAATCATTATAACATTGAATTGAGAAGGCATCTGATCTCCCACGATACTGAGCCATACGCTTTCTGCTTTGAGCTATCTGAACTTTAAAATTTATCCCCAGCCTTTTACCCCAAGACCTAAGTTCTCTAGCACATTCATCTAACTTTTCATAAAAAAATTTACCCCTTGTCTGCTTCCAAACCTTATCCACCACAATGTTACATCCTTCCTCTCTCAACCACGAATTCTCAAAACAAAATCTAAACCCTCTTGGGATTTGCCTCCAAACACTGATCTGTAAGTGAATAGCAGAGTGATCCGAAGTTGGAGCTATGAGATTAGTCAACTTACTCGTCGGAAAGATGTTCACCGACTCGTCAGTAGCACAAGCTCTATCTAGTCTTTCTTCCACCCATCTCGAGGTTCCTCGACTTCTCTCCCATGTAAACGGATACCCTTCCATTATTAAATCAGATAGACCACTGTCCGAAAGAGCTTCACGAAAACCATTAATCAACCAGCTAGGGTGCGGATGCTGCCCTTTTTTTTCAATAACCCTGAGAATATTGTTAAAATCACCTATTACTAACCAAGAGAGATGGGATTGGTGAGATAGGTACCTTAGAAAATCCCATGAGTCTTTTCTTTTGGCTCTCTCTGGATAGCCATATTAACATGTCATCCTCCATCTATTCACATTCTCCAGATTGATTTCAGAGTCAATATGATTATTAGAATAAGATTTAATAGTAATTACTGCATTATTCTTCCAGAATACTGCTAACCACCCTCCATGGAGAGGACCTGCTACTGTAAACAGACCCTCGTAATTCATCTTGGCCCATATTGCTTCTATTCTATTATGATCAATCATAGTTTCCAATAGATATACCACTATAGGCTTACGTAATTGGACTAAGTCCAATAAGACTTGAACTGTATCAGGGTTGCCCAAGCCCCTACAGTTCCAAGCTAAGACACTCATTGTGGCGGGCGGGCCTAGAGACCAAGTCCCGCCATTGCCAAGTTTTTTTGGTTCTGTACAAGCCCATCAATCATACTAACATCCTCTCCTGTTTTCTCATTATCTCGGCTCGTTACAAAATGTTCTTCCAGCTCATCCTCGTCTATACGCGACCTTTTTTGTTGTACTACAATTACGCCATCTTTTGAAAAAACATTATCACTCCCCCCCAAATCCGCTTCTAGCTATACTGCCCTCCTTCTCTGTCATATCTCGTAGAACAATCCTGTAATCCTGGGATTTTGTTACCGAGATGCCCGCAGTGTCTATTTGGCCCCACTCTCCTTCCTCACCGTTGACCCCCATCTTTTCCGGAATCAGTTTCCCTCCTTCTGCAATCCTAAGCCATTGATTCTTTCCTGCAGAAACTTGGTTTCTCATTGGAGCTCTAAGAGAAGCATCATATTTCCTGACTCCGTTATTGCCCGAATCATCATATAGAGACTCACAAAATTTTTCTGAGTGGCCAATGATTCCACAGTAAAAACAGAATGAAGGAAGATGTTCATATATGAATTTTACCCACATCCATTCACCCCCCGCTTTCTTTATTCGCATTTGATTCTTTAATGGCTTGTTGACATTGATAGCCACTTTGATACGTAAGAAATGCCTCCAAATACTCTGAAAATTCATGGGGTCTGCCATTAAGAATTTACCAATGTAATATCCTATAGACTTTACTATGAACTCCGAATTGAAGCCCACAGGTAGCTCATACACCGAACCCACATATAACGCTCATTCAACTTGATATCAGATAGTTGTTCTCCCATCTCCAACCTTCTTATCATCAAAGCTTGGTTGTTGAACGTCCATGGCCCATCGTCTAAAACCCTTTTCATATCAAGTTCGTGGAAAAACTTAAACAAAAACAGGTTAGGAATATTCGACTCCTCCATGAAAATGCCCTTCACTGGTCTCCATATACCTGCTAGAGTATCCTGCATTGCTATGAAATTAACTTTCCTATTTGTTAAGAAGCTTCCCACCAAACATAAAGCCAAATCCGTTGATTGGATCCCTTCATTGATCTCTTCCAAAATTAGAGCTTCTTCATCATCATCGTTGATTGACAGATTTGCATACCTCTGTTCAATATTCTGCTTAGATGAACTCGCCATTAGGATTACGAAGACACCGGTTCAGAACAAAAACTAGAAGAATAAAACCACGCCTCAGAAAAATCCAGAAATATCAGAAGAAAAAACACGTCAAGAGACGAGACCTATCTAAAAACTCATCATAAAGATGAGACAAAGTATAATTCGAGAGTTTGAATATTACATTTCATTTATTAAACTACGCAGGTCATAGTTTAATAACATTAACTCCATAATCATGTTCAAATTTCAAGGCCAGTTGTTTTAACTTCAAAAGGTATTCATAATTTAAAACAGAATTTATTTATTTTAAGTTTGAAGTTATTAAGTTGGATGTTCTAAACGAATTTTTAAAATGGTGTTTTTATTTTTCAAAATTGCAAGAATTTCATTTATGCATTTTCAAAATAATATTAGTTAAATACGTAATAATAAATTAAATAAAAACTTTTAATGTTCAAAAATATATCCAAATCCATACTTATTTATATATAGGTTACATACAGTATAATAATTTTTGGTGTCTCTTGTGGGATGGTGCGGGATAGTGCCTAGTCTTGGTCACTTGCCAAAAGACCGGCCTCGAATTTTTAAAAAATCTGAAAATAGTATACCTCATAGGCAGGATCGGGGGGGGGGGGAGGGTGCCTTTGCACCCCTAAAATCGGAATATATACAGGATAGTATGGATCTATTCACAATGTGTTTGTAGGTCAGCTGGTAAAAGTACGTGTTTTCTTTCCGAAAGACCAAGGTTCGAGTCTAGGTTCCAGCATTTTGTTAATTTTTTCCTTTTTTCCGATTGCATGGAGGTTGTACAGTTCTTTTATCAAATAAATAAATAAAAAAGGTTAATGTCTTGGCTCTTTCTCCCTTTTTAAAAAAGCCTCGGTAACCTTAATTTTGGTGAAGCAATGCTACTGAAAGAATGTAACACCCCCAGATCCGGGGTCCGGGATCCGGTCGTTACGGTCTCCAATTCTATCCACAACACTTGAACTTATCTCAACATAAAATAAATTACATCTTTATGACCCAACACAACAATATAAAACACACCCGTTATAGTCCCAGAGATGAAATCAGAGTAACAACCAAATTTTATTAAACACATTATGAGTTCTTACAACCCAAAAGAGTTACAATATGAATACATACTCTTTGCCATCCATTTGCATAAGTCATACTAGACCATATACTTGGTACAGAAAGAATGAATCTATCCTACCAATAGCTTCTTCTTCAGCTCTGGTAGTCTCATCGTCCTCTCCCGCGTCGAGTGCGCCTTATGCGAGTCATATGGTCTAGTTGTTGTTGTGATATAATAATAAAGCAAGGGTGAGCAATATCCCACCAACAATAATATTTAACTGAACGATAATATATAACAGTTCAAAGGTATCTTTCAAACCATATGCCACGCATTTACGGAAATGATGCCAGTATAACATGAACGATGAAGTTACAAGGTAACTTAAAGTATTTATTTTATGGAAATATCTGCTAAGTCAAAATAAGCAAGATATTATCATTTATCATATAAAGAGGAACTTGCAAGGAAAATATTGCAATTCCAGTTATTAACATTTTTGGAAGTCCTACAACCTGAAAGAAGTCTCTTCGATACGTGTTGCGGAAGACACCGTCAACCTGAAAGAAGTCTCTACGATACGTGTTGCAGGGAATTCCCAATTTGGGAGATGAACCAATACTGGAGTTATCACGCGCCAGCTGTCCCACTCCCTGATGATCAGTCGGGGATAGTACAACCCAATATAGTTTACTACCGGTAGAAGGAAGAACTGACGGCTCCACTTGTCGATTGCCTTTAATAGTAACTCCCTGGCCAATTATTAGGCCTTATGATGGACCGCGCGACTCGGCCTCTTACACACGACTCCTAGTTCGAATAAATCCACAGCATTGAAACGTAGAGTTTGTCCTCCCTTCCTCAAGTGAAATACTTGTTGATAAGACTCCACAAAGTAGTCGTATCTAGTTGGAAAGGAAAATTAACCAACATTTCCCAAGCTTTTGCTTGTTAATGGATATCAACTTGTTCCAACAATCTTACCCCTCGAATGATGAGAAGGTACACACAGACTTAATGAGTCCATAGCAACCAAGTTGCGAGTGAAAAGGATAAATTATGATCGGGAAGTCAACAAGATAAATAACCTTTCTCAAGTAAGGTTCCCTTATAATATGGAAGTTTGGGCGAGCATTTAAATCCTTTTAAGATAGATTTAAATGAAAATAAAGAGTTGGAAACCTTTCCTTGATAAAATGGTCGTAAAAACATTCCGAAATATTTTACATAATATCTGGAGGTGAAAGATAATCTCCAAATAATATAAATCATTTTAAAAAGAATTTAAAAGAATTAAATAAATATTCCAAGAATATTTATTGACTCAATAATAGTTACGGACTATTATTAAATCATAATATTGCTCGTAAGTAATCCTCGAATGAATATATATATAGAATTATTTACTAAATAAATCCCTCCTTAAATGAATATTCAAAAATAATATTCATTAAATAATTAAGCTCCAATAATTATTTAAAATAATATTCAATAAATAAGTCAAACCTTAAATGAATATTTGAAATTAATATTCATTTAATAAATAATCTTCTAAATGAATATCCAAATAATATTCATTTAGTAATCAAAACTTTAAACGAATAATCGAAATAATATTCCTTAAGTAAATAGAACTTCCAATGAATATTTTAAAATAATATTCATCAAGTACATAAAACCTTAAATGGATATTCGAAAGTAATATTCATTTAATAAATAATATTCTAATGAATATCGAAATAATATTCATTAAATAGTCAACTCTAAATGAATATTCGAAACTAACATTCATTTAATATCTCTCGACTGAGATAATACTCGAATAACATTCCTCGAAATATTTCCAAGTAATTGATACTTTATGGAAATATAAATAACGTTTAATAATAACATTCCTCAAAATAAATAATAATCTGCCGTTTGAATCCCTACAGGTTTCCACGACTATCTATATCTCAAAATATCGACTCCCGGTCTATATTTAAGAATGAATATCATATGCCCTTCGCTAAGGGTCTTACCGAAACAATCCGGCTTATAACTGATAATTCGTATCCAGTCTATAAGCCAATATTAATTCAGGGAACATGTATCATAATATAATTTGACAATAGGCATGCATGCTATGGCATATGTAAAATGGCAATCACACACACACACACACACACACACACACACACACACACACACACACACATATATATATATATATATATATATATATATATATATATATATATATATATATATATAATCACAACAACAGGTTCAAAGTTTTTAACACTTGCCTGGTAATCGGGTGTGGGTGGAGATAGCGTGTCCTGGGTCTGCTCGATAATCTATAAACAATCAGAACATTCGAGATTAACCACTTAACACGTTTTAAAAGTCTAAGTATAATCGAAACATGTTTTCGAATTATCTCGTCATACACCTTTTAGTGTAACTCTTTTTATTACTGATACGATCCGACATTTGTTCGTTCTTACGACATGTCATCATACCCACACTCGGTATATACTTAAGTAGTATAAGTTCTAAAGTTGATCGATTACGAACCGAAATTATACCTCGAGTTTTATCGTTTGTTTTTTAAGTGTTTTACCAAGGTTATAACCAAGCGGATTTTTAGGGGTTCGTTCGCGTTTAACTTCGATTCCAACATTTTTATAAAATCGGAAAACGATTCGTTTGATATGTGGTTTTCTTTCCTACCTTCCTTATGACACCTAGTATTTATTTACCAAGATTTGCCATTGAGTAACATGCTTTACGAGGGTTCAATTGAAGTTACGAACTTTTACTTACGGTTCCGAACCAATTTTAGTAATTTGATCAAACTCCTAAACCGTAAGTCGGAATGTTTCGATTCTTGCGCCAAAACGATCTATGGCTCGAGATCTACAAGGACCAGTCATAATATTATCAAGGTCAGGAAATTATATTTACTGTAATGCTCGGTTTCTAAGTGTTAACAAAAATTCGGCATTACGACGGCTATAAATCGGACGTTCCAAAAATCATAACAACACAACCAAGCCATACCGGGCAAACCAAACATCTTACATTCATGATATACACCTCATAAGTCCAGGAACATCTCAACTCATCCTCTTAATCATTATATGGCTAAATCAACTAAATTAACTACATAATCATGCTTATATGCTTAAAACCACATCATCATCAAAACTAATCCAATAATCACAAAAACTCAAAATAAGTTCTAGGATTTATTAAGAGTTATACCTTCCATGGAGTATCCTAATACATGAATAAGCCTTGGTTTGTCCTTGTATAGCCTTAGGATTGCTTAGATCATCCAAACAAAACAAGAAATCAAAGTTAGTTCATGAAGGTTATTATTCATCAGTTCAAAGATCTGCAAAAACGAGGCCTTTACCATGATTTTATGGACAAGGCTTCTAATGGAGAGTTGTAGAGAATCTAACCAGCTTTCCAACAAGCTAAAGAACACCAAATTCCATTGAGTAATGAAGGAGATATGGCTGTTTGAAAATCGTTATAGAAAACTGTCAAGAACAGGCAGTTTGGTTTCTTCAATTTGGGAAAGGTATTTGACTAGGCTATACTCATTAGATTGCCATGAAATTTGGAGCGAATATTTCCCATGGAGTGGAGAGGCTTTGGTTAAAATTTGGTGATTTTATCATGGCTAGAAATGGAGATATGAATTTTCTTCTCATGAGTGTTCTTGCTGGGCAGTTTGTACAAATGGAGAGAAATGAAGTTTGCTTGGTCTTGCTCTTGACAATAATGCATAAAGTGATGGTAATTGGATAATATCTCATCCAAAACTACTTTAATAAAGTGATGATGCAAGGGATGATGAAATTGGGTGGACAAGTGTTGAAGATTTGGTGGTGTTAAGGCTAACCAAGTGTTTGCTTGCTAAGTACTAGTTTAATCCCCAAGTGTGCTAGTTACTTGAGTCACCACTTGGTTACTAGATATTTTCTAGTGGATTATGCATGACTCTTGCTTCCTCTGCTTGTTTCTTTTGTCCGGTTATTGCTCGTTTCGATTGATCGTTCGTAGGAATATTTTACGGATTTCTAATTAGGGTTTACCGGGAATCTTCTTAATATTAATACTATCATTCTCCATCTTTCTTACTAACTTTCGAATTTATATTACTTAAATCCCTTCGTTAAATTCATAAGTCTATCAGTGTCCAAGGAACTCTCGAAGAAAATAAAAGTGCGGTTTTTCAGAATCCGGCAGCTTTTACATACACTTATTTTCCCCCTGGATCATTATTACGAACTCGGAAATCCGTTCCGAATACTTCTATATAGTGTCGTCTCATAATATTCTCTTTTCCACCAAAAACACTATTCATTCTTTATTCTTTACTTATTCTCTTAGGGTTGTACAATTGTCCCTGATCTCTTTCGATCGTTCCTTAACCTTTTTACGGACCCACTGGACCAATAACAGATATCGATTTGGATGACATAAGAATAATCTTCTCCTTTAGAATTATCAAATCTCAATTCCCTAGGAGATAGATAATTCTTATCTAAAGTGTCAACCAATAGTATTCTTCATGGCATATAAACATTTGAATCCAAATCTATTCCTTTCATTCATTATCTCAATCGTTACATCGTGTCGTAATCACTATTCACCATTATCTCAGTACATAATAAAAAGTTTTAATTATATCCAAAATTTGGGGTTCTTACAGTCTCCCCTCCTTAAAAGGATTCCGTCCCGGAATCAGGTAGGAAGAAAAGAGTCGTTTGTCTATCGTTCACTTTTTAGCTTCCCGGTCAATTCTTAGTCGTTCTACCCTTTCTCAACACATCTACTGGTGCTACTATACGTACTATATCCTTTTCCATCTACTTTGCTACTTTTCGTACAACACATTATTCGGTTTATGCTCTTACTCAGTATTATCCTTATTGTTCTTATTGATATCCGCAGTGGATTTGGTATCACTATCGTGCTGCGAATTCGGAGATAACCTTGCTCGTATTGTGCATTTCCTGATCGGTTTAATCTTCGCAATCTCGATCAATATAGATAAGTGGAAAGATTTATTGAGAGATCACTATGATCAATTGAACATTTGTTATATTGTATAGTTAGTACAGAAGGGGGCCAGCCTTTAGTACTTGACAAGCAATTAAACAAGTTATGGTATTCCACTTAGACTTCTATCACATAGACAGATAGTCACGTAGCAGTGCCTCCCCTCCTTAAAGGGCTGTTCTTCTCAATTCATAAAGAAGATGAATAAGAGTGAAGAAAAGAAAAGAATTCTAAAGGATTATTGATAAGTGCATATTTTTGCATATTTTTATTGCCTATTTATTGCTTGAATTCGTATTTTAATAAATTATTTTGTTGCATTTCAGGGATTTCAAGAATAACTAAAGAAATGGCAAAATAAAGAAATAAATGACAAAAGAAGAAGAAGGAGGACCAAACCAAGAAGAAAAGGAAAAGCAAGGGGTGGAGGTGCATTTTTTACCAAACCAAATGGATGGCCAATATTTAGCCAACACTAAACCAAATCAATGGCTAGGATTTACCCACACCTACCTAAAACCCTAAAATTTTCCTATAAATAGGCTCCATTTCTTCACTTGTAAACACACCTACCATTACCTTATATACTAGAATTATGTTGTATTAGTTCATATCCACAAATTGTAGTTGTAATTTTCTATTTTTCTTGTAAACACTTTTTATTTTTATGCAATTTCAAGTTTCAATTTAATTCTCACATCCCTCCTTCATTTTATTTTCCTCGTTCTTTATTTCGTTATTTTCGTAAATTCTCGGGTGGATAAAGTAGCAACGCTAACCACACGGGATTGAAAGTATCGATTTAAAAAATTTGTTTTCGTAATTTTAAGTTTCGTTTTAATATTAATTATGCCCCTTTAAATCCCAATTTTATTGTGGTTCTTTTTTATAACTGTTAATTGTAGATTTTTTTTTTCTGTTTTATATGTTAGTATAAAAAAAAAATACACACAAAATCCAAATTATAATTTTCAATATTATTTTTCTGTCTTTATTTCCGTTAATTTGAAGCTTAATTAGAGTCTCCCCTATTCTATTTTATTTCAAACCCAGAAAACCATTCATTTCTCCTCTCCTCCTTCGATTTCATTTTTACAGCCCCTCCCTTCCTTGTCTTTTAGTTGAACAATCACAATACCCATCTCACACTCTTACCCCTTCTCCTTCATTTTCGAAAACCCATCTCTCCATTCTTGTTTAATCAAACCTCAAACACGCCCCTTCTTTTTCTTTCTTTTCGAATTAATCCCATTCCCCCAATTTCGTTTTTAGAGTTTTAGTCGAGCACTGATTTTGTTGTTCCCGAGTTATGAGTTTGTAATCGCTGAATCGTTGCTTGAGGTTGTGTCTTGTTTCGTTTGTGAATTTCGTCTTCGTTGTTCCGGCTCTTGTAATTGCCGTTTGGTCACGTCTGCAGTCTGATTTCTCTCCGAGTTTCCTTTGCTAAGTCTACGAGTTGTCACCGAGTTCTGTCCAGTCGTTACTAAGTTTTGTTGAGCTGTTGAAATCGTTAGTGTGTAATCACTGAGCTGACTCATTGTAATCCCATGAGTTCGTTTGTTCGTTCGTTCTTTTCTATGAGTTTGTGTCTGCATTTTGTTATAGTTATTACGAGTATCTCAGAATTCCATTTATGCGCCTGCCGAGTTGTTAGTGAATTGAGTCTGATTACAACGTTGTTAGCTGAGTTTTTGTCGAGTTGAAGCTGGGTTCTTGCTGATTTGTGTGGCGTTCGTAGCTGCCGTCTGTTTTAGTTTGTCTAATCGTTGCTTAGTAGTAGTTGTATCCTGCGAAGTTATTTTGTCGAATTGCTGCTGTTATTTTCGTTCTTGGTTTCGAGTTAGCTTTTGTAATTGACTGAGTTTCGGGTACCTAAGGATGAAATTCTAAATATCCTAAGATTGAACGTTTTATCGTAGAAAGAAAGCTTGGTAAATGTGCCTTTTATCTTATGGTTTATGCAGTTTATTACTGGTTTGCACTTTTAAGGATTTACCTGTTCTCTGTTTGTTGGTATTGTTTGTAGTATATTGCGTCATTACTTGCCTTGGATTTCTTTGTATAATTGTAGAACGTGGATATGGAAAATTGGTTCTGTCTGTGTTCTGGGATTTCTAAGATGCATGTAGATGGCTAATTGATCTTTGAACCATATGTGTTCTCAATTTCTTATCATAAAATTTAGTTCTAATTCGAATTTAGAAATTTAGAATAAATTAGTTTTAATTAATTAGTTTAAATAAATTTTAATTCCATCTGAAAAATTGTTTTAGATCTATGTTTAATTCGAATTTAGAATTTTTAAATTAATTTAGTTTTTTTTCTTTAATTAGTTTAAAATTAGAGTAAATTTAAATTTTTTCTTTAAAAAATAGATTAATTTTCTTTTGGTAATTAAAATTTTTAAAATTCAAAATTTTCCAAAAACTCCAAATTGTTCTAGTGCGATTAAATTAAATAATTAAGGTGTTAGCGAAATAAGTATTATTCCCTGTGGATCGAATCTTAAAACACTAAAACGAGATCGTGCGCTTGCGATAATTAAATTGTTTATTTTTTGGCACATCAAGTTTTTGGCGCCGCTGCCGGGGAGTTAATTATTTTTCACGCCTTAATATTTAATTTTTTGGATTATTTTTATTTCTTGCCTTAATTTTTTTTATTTCGTTTTTTTTAAGGGAAGCGTGAAATTTCGGGACTCTTCTCTAGGAGCGTGGAAAAATTGGAATTTCTGGAAGCGTGCTTCGGTAACCCGTATTTCCCTCTTTTCATCTTTTTATTTTAGAAAATCAAAAAAAAAATCAAAAATCAAAAATCAAAAAAAATTAGCTAGTAAATACATAATTGTTGCATCATGCATTTAATCACTTAGGGCACATCATTTAGATTTTTATTTTCTTGTTTTTAATTTTTCGTATCTTATAAATTGTGGTGATTGCTGGAGGACCCAAAGGTACGTTAAATTTCTTCTTTCTTTTAGTTAAAACACGTAGTGTAAGCATCCATAATTGTTTATAGTTTTGTATATATATCGTTGTTTGTTGCATTAATTAGACGTTTGCCCCTAGGATTTCACGTTCAATTAGAAAGGTGCCTAAAAATAAACGTAATTAAGACTTATTCACGACCTTCATTGTCTAAGGTTCGCCTGCCTGTTAAGATTCGGTGTCTAATTGACGAGTTTGGCCTCTTGGCAATGCCTGCTCTAATCTGGCCGAATCGGTCTGAATAATTCTTAATTTACGGAATTTTTAGTGTGTCTTAACGTTATTTAGGGAACCTAGGTTAGATCTTTCTTTTGATTTTTCACCCTTTATTTTGTGTGCTTAATTTTTTCTCGAATTATTTGCTAAGTGTTTTTCTTCCTGTTCATGCGCACTACTTGGGTTAGAGATAATTCTGCTAGGTTAGTGAGACCAATTGAGTGTTCATCCTCTTCAGAATCCGAACCCGTAGAAATTCTTGACCCCGTGGTAACCATGGCAGTTTCGTTAAAAGATCGTTGTTACCCCACCAGATCAGCCCAACCCTCTTGCATCACCCTACCTCCCGTAAGTGCTAACAATTTCGAAATGAAAGGTCATCAAATTAGCATGTTACCTAATCTTCGCGGGAGTGACGGTGAGGATCCTTATCTTTTTCTACATGAATTCGAGGAATTTTGCGCTTTACAAAAACTCCAACAACTTTCCGAGGACTCCATACGTCTTAGACTAATCAACTTCGCTTTAAAAGATAATGCTAAAAAATGGTTGTATAGTCTACCTGTCAATTCGATTTCCACGTGGGAGGGTTTCGTAGTCATTTTTCTAAAAAAATTCTTTCCAAGCCATAAGACTACGAAAATCACTAATGAGATTAATCAATTTCGTCAAAAACTCAACGAACCATTTTGGACGCGTTTTGACCGCTTTAAAAATCTTTTATCCCAATGTCCCCACCATGGAATCGAAAAATGGAGGCTCTGTAAGATTGTGTACGAGGCCTTAGATGGTTCAACAACCGCATTGTTGGAATCTATGTGCCAAGGGAAATTCATGGAGAAAGACGAGGACGAGGGATGGGAATTCTTCGAAGAGTTCGCGAAAAAGACTATGCTGTGGGAATCGACTAGGGAGCCCACTCGAGAGCCCGAGAAATCAAACGATTCAATAGCTACCATGCATCAAAGAGGGCTACATCAGGTTGGTAATTCTATCGCGACCGAGGCTAAATTAGCCACTCTTACTCGACGTTTAGAAGCCTTAGAAACCAACGGGTCCCCCTCTCAAGTATCCATGTGCTCAAATTTTAACTCAACCAGTCAAGGGATACAAAATCCTCAAGATTTTCAACAAGTCAATGCGATGTTCCAATCGGGTCCTCGAAATGATCCTTATGCTCCTACTTATAACCCCGGTTGGAAAAATCACCCGAACTTTTCTTGGAATCAAGGTCAAGGTCAACAATCTCACCCCGCACAATTCCAAAACCAACCTCCTTCGTTCCAAAACTTCCAATCTCAACCACCTATTTTTCATAAACCTCACGCGAATTCTTTCTCCCCTCAAAATCATGCTCCTTATCCGACTCAAGCTCCTTCCCACCCTCCCGGTTTTTCTGAGTCAGATAAGCGACTTACATCGTTGGAGAAAAGTCTCGATGCGCTTCTCAAAACCACCACTAATTTGGCTCAATCGCAACAAACTTTCATGCAAACCATGACTCAAGATAGGCAGATTTTAAATGCTAGCACCCAAGCCATATCTAAGTTAGAGGTTCAAGTAAGCCAATTAGCTAATGCCATCCATGAGCGTGAGAAGAATAAGTTTCCAAGTCAGCCTGAGGTCAACCCTAAGTTTCCTATTATTCAAAGACCTCCTGACAATGTGCATGCCGTCATTTCCCTAAGATCCGGAAAGCACATTGATAATCGAGTAGGAGTCAAGCCCGTCCCCGAAGAGGAAGAAGAAGAATCAAACGTTGCACCGACACCTATTCTCGATCCTTCTGATCAAACTCCGATTCCTGTCTCTTCACCCCTTTCTAGTCAGCCGTCTTCTTCGAGTGGAACAACCTCGGAGCCCGTTCCCGAAGAACAAGTCTATAAACCAAAGGCTTCTTACCCACAACGCCTCATCTCTAATAAGAAAACTGCTCAATTAGACAAGATCTTAGAGGTTTTTAAGCAAGTTAAAGTCAACATTCCTCTTTTAGACGCGATTCAACAAATTCCCTCTTATGCGAAATGTCTAAAAGATTTGTGCACTCATAAGCGAACCACCCAAGTCCCTAAGAAAGCCTTTTTGACCTTTCAAGTGAGCTCAACTCTTTCTAACCAGATTCTCGTGAAATATAAGGACCCGGGTTGTCCCACAATTTCATGTGTCATAGGTAATTCTTTTGTGGACAAGGTGTTACTCGATTTAGGCGCCAGTGTGAACTTGCTTCCATTTTTTGTCTACCAAACCTTAGGGTTAGGAGAACTTCAAAAGACGAACGTTACCCTTCAATTAGCAGATAGATCAATCAAAATTCCTAAAGGGATTATCGAGGACGTGCTAATTAAAGTTGGTGATTTCGTCTTTCCTATTGACTTTGTGGTACTAGAAACCGAACCGGTTAGGAATCCGACATACCAAATTCCCGTCATTCTAGGACGTCCGTTTCTAGCCACTTCGAATGCTTTGATTAATTGTAGAAATGGATTAATGAAACTAACAATTGGGAACATGACCATTGACCTAAATATCTTTCATGTTGGGAAACAACCCGATGATTTTCATGATCAACCTATGGATGTCAATTTAATTGATGAAATAGTTGATCAAAATTTCATGACTTCTAACGAGGCCCTCGATTTTTGTTTAAACCACTTTGGTCAAAACTGGGATGTTTCCGAATATACAAGTGAGGTCAATGCTATGTTAGATTCTACCATTCCTAAAAATAATCAAGATGTTAAATCATCTCCCATGTCTCTTTGTGAAAATAGTGAACCCGTTGAGTCAATGCCGCCCGATTTAGAACTCAAACCTCTTCCCGACACTCTTAAGTACGCCTTTTTGGGTCCTAAGAGTCTCTTCCCGTTATTATCGCCTCTGATTTGACCGAGTCACAAGAGGATGAGCTTGTTAGGGTACTTAGAGAACATAAGGAGGCCATAGGTTGGAGTATCTCTGATATTAAAGGAATTAGTCCGACCATTGTCCAACATCGAATTCACTTAGTTGATGATGCGAAACCCGTTCGAGACCCTCAACGGCGTTTGAACCCCACCATGATGGAAGTCGTTCGAAAAGAAATTCTTAAGTGTCTCGATAATGGGATCATTTATCCCATTTCTGATAGCTCTTGGGTTAGCCCCATTCAAGTAGTTCCGAAGAAGTCTGGCATTACCGTTGTCACCAACGAGAATGATGAGCAAGTGCCCACCCGTGTTCAATCCGGGTGGAGGGTGTGCATAGACTATAGGAAACTCAATTCTGCCACTAGAAAATACCACTTCCCTTTGCCTTTTATCGATCAAATGTTAGAAAGGTTAGCCGGTCATTCGTTCTATTGTTTTCTAGATGGTTATTCTGGCTATTTTCAAATTCCCATTGCTCCCGAAGACCAAGAAAAGACCACTTTCACATGTCCCTTTGGAACTTTTGCCTATCGACGTTTAGCCTTTTGTCTAACCACTGCTCCAGCCACTTTCCATAGGTGCATGATGAGCATCTTTTCTGACATGGTAGGGGATTTTCTCGAGATCTTTATCGATGACTTTTCCATCTTTGGTTCGTCTTTTCACCAGTGCCTAAACCATCTTGAGTTAGTTTTAAAAAGGTGTAAAGAAACCAACCTCGTTCTCAACTGGGAGAAATGTCATTTCATGGTTAAGGAAGGAATCGTTCTCGGTCATAAAATTTCTGAAAAGGGGATAGAAGTCGATAAAGCCAAAGTTGACCTCATTGAAAATCTTCCCCCTCCCAAGTCGGTCAAAGCCATTCGTTCCTTCCTAGGCCATGCAGGTTTTTATAGGCATTTCATTAAGGATTTTAGCAAGAAGGCTAGACCCTTAACCAATCTTCTCGGGAAGGATGTCAAATTTGATTTCAATAGCGATTGTTTACAATCTTTTGAGCATCTTAAGAAAGAATTGACTTCTGCCCCAATCATTCGATCTCCCGATTGGAATCTCCCCTTCGAGTTGATGTGTGACGCTTCTGATTATGTGGTAGGAGCCGTTTTAGGGCAACAAATCGATAAGATGCCCCATGTCATTTACTATGCTAGCAAGACTTTGAATGATTCCCAACTTAATTATTCTACCACCGAAAAAGAACTTCTAGCCGTAGTCTTTGCTCTCAACAAGTTTCGGTCCTATCTTATTGGTTCGAAAATCATTGTCTACACCGATCATGCCGCTCTTCGTTATCTATTCTCTAAGAAAGACTCTAAAGCCCGATTGATTAGGTGGATTCTCTTGCTTCAAGAGTTTGACCTAGAAATTAGGGATAAGAAGGGTTCTGAGAATGTTGTCGCCGATCATCTTTCCTGCTTGATAGTGGAGTCCACCATCGACTCTCCTGTAAACGAATCTTTTACGAACGAACAACTTCTGTCCATCTCTACTCCCCCTTGGTTCGCCGATATTGTCAACTATCTTGCAACCGGTGACATTCCCTCTCATTGGTCCTCTCAAGATAGATCGAAATTTTTCTCACAGGTCCAACACTTCTTTTGGGATGACCCGTATCTCTTTAAATACTGTTCCGACCAAATCATTCGAAGGTGCGTCCCAAATCATGAATTCAAGAATATCCTTTCTTTCTGCCATGACCAAGCCTGTGGAGGACATTTTAGTGCTAAGAAAACAGCCGCTAAAATCCTCCAAAGCGGTTTTTATTGGCCCACTTTGTTCAAAGATGCTGCTGAATACTGTGCCGCGTGTAATAGGTGTCAACACTTAGGAAAGATCACTAGGAGAAACATGATGCCAGTGAACCCCATCTTAATCATTGAGATTTTCGATGTATGGGGTATCGATTTTATGGGCCCCTTTCCTAGTTCCTTTGGCAACCTCTACATTTTGTTAGCGGTCGAGTACGTGTCTAATTGGGTGGAAGCCATTGCTACTAAGTCCAATGATAACAAGGTCGTTCTTAAATTCCTCAAAGAGAATATCTTTTCTCGTTTCGGTACACCTAGGGCTATCATTAGTGATCAAGGCAAGCACTTCAAGAATCGTCAATTTGAGTCTCCTTTGAAAAAGTACTCAATAACTCACCGGCTAGCCACCCCTTACCATCCTCAAACTAGTGGGCAAGTTGAAGTCTCGAATCGTCAAATTAAACAAATTTTAGAAAAGACTGTCAACTCGAATAGGAAGGATTGTCAACTAAGTTGATAGATGCCTTGTGGGCCTATCGGACTGCTTTTAAAACCATTTTAGGCATGTCCCTTTATCGTATTGTCTTTGGAAAGGCCTGTCATTTGCCCGTTGAGCTATAATATAGGGCCATGTGGGCCATTCGAGAGTTGAATTTTGACTTACCAACCGCCGGTAGTCATAGGAAGTTGCAATTGTCTGAACTCGAGGAGTTAAGAAATGAAGCCTACGAGAACGCTAAAATCTATAAACAATGAACTAAGCTTTTTCATGATAAATCTATTTTGAGAAAATCTTTTTCTCCTGGTCAAAAAGTTCTTTTGTACAATTCTAGGCTTCATTTGTTTCCCGGGAAATTGAGATCCCGGTGGGAAAGTCCTTATGTTGTTAGGGTCGTTTTTCCTCACGGTGCTGTTGAAATTGAAAATCCTAAAAATGGTGATATATTTAAAGTTAATGGACAAAGACTCAAACTATTTTTAGAGCTGCCAATTGATCCCGAGGAAGAGGTTATCTACCTCATTGATCCATGATTCAAGTACGTTTCTTCAGTAGGTAATTGTAAACTCTCTTTCATCCTTATCAGGTATTTTCTCACCATTATCCCTTGTCATTTATCTTGCATTTTGCATACATTGAGGACAATGCATGACTTAGGTATGGGGGAGGGTTTTAATGTAAATACATAAAAATGAAAAATCCAAAAAAATTAAAAATTTTAAAAAAAATCCAAAAATAGAGATATTTTAGCTTAGTTGTCCTTCCCACTCTTTGAATTCTAGAACTAGTTGGTGTTGACTATTTTTCAAAAATTATATGTATAATGCCTTTAGATAATTTGAACGTAGTCAATTAAGGTCTTCCTCATGAAACTTGTGTCGAACAAATTTTTGCTTAAAAGTCCAAGACAACACATTTGCACAAGACCTTTGATGGAAAAATTGTATGGTAATGTTATTCGATACATGAGAGAGAACCCACATGTTAGAACAATGTCGAATCAAACCTTTGCGAAATTTGGTTCCTATAGTGTCAAAAAAAAAGAGTCAATAAATGTTTGTAATTGTTGAGTGCTAGTGTAATTTTGTAATAATAAATTCTTAGTAGGGAAATCGGCTAGGTTGGGCTCATTAATAACCCGAGCAAGTAAGTCCGAGGGGACTTTGTGCCTAGCAACCTAAGGTCCCTTGTGATCTGGGATTGTTGACCTAAAACTCGCTAAATGGGTATTGATGCAAAAGTCTTTTGGGACCTCAACCATTGCACAGTCGGTCTAACTGCTAAGAACGTGAAGTTTGGCTAAATACCTGTTTTGATAGAGATTGGGTCAGTTCAATATTGGTTGAAAAAGAGAAAATGTTCGTATGCACTTTATCCATCAAGGGCCTTAAATTCACTACACACCTTGGGATTTTTTGTAAATTTTTAGTCTAATCATGTGGATTGTGGGAACCTATAACTTGGCTATTATTAGAATAATCTTTAAGGCATGTATTTTCCTACAAAATTGTTTTGTTGACACCAATGAAAGCTAGGGTAAAAGAGGAAAGTTGGATACTTGCTGACTTATATCAAAGATTTTATGGGAATATCTTCTGTAAACCCTTAGGAGACAACACTCCCCCTATAGAGATCCTCTATTGGTTTAACGGGTGGTAAACCTAAAATTACCCGTGATTCCTACGACAGTGAGTATAGGTTTTTCATTCTGCATTTCTCTTTGTGTTTTACTCGAGGATGAGCAAAAGATAGGTATGGGGGCATTTGATAAGTGCATATTTTTGCATATTTTTATTGCCTATTTATTGCTTGAATTCGTATTTTAATAAATTATTTTGTTGCATTTCAGGGAATTAAAGAATAACTAAAGAAATGGCAAAATAAAAAAATAAATGAAAAAAGAAGAAGAAGGAGGACCAAAACAAGAAGAAAAGGAAAAGCAAGGGGTGGTGGTGCATTTTTTACCAAACCAAATGGATGGCCAAGATTTAGCCAACACTAAACCAAATCAATGGCTAGGATTTACCCACACCTACCTAAAACCCTAAAATTTTCCTATAAATAGGCTCCATTTCTTCACTTGTAAACACACCTACCATTACCTTATATACTAGAATTATGTTGTATTATTTCATATCCATAAATTGTAGTTGTAATTTTCTTTTTTTCTTGTAAACACTTTTTATTTTTATGCAATTTCAAGTTTCAATTTAATTCTCACATCCCTCCTTCATTTTATTTTCCTCGTTCTTTATTTCGTTATTTTCGTAAATTCTCGGGTGGATAAAGTAGCAACGCTAACCACACGGGATTGAAAGTATCGATTTAAAGAATTTGTTTTCGTAATTTTAAGTTTCGTTTTAATATTAATTATGCCCCTTTAAATCTCAATTTTATTGTGGTTCTTTTTTATAACTGTTAATTGTAGATTTTTTTTTTCGGTTTTATATGTTAGTATAAAAAAAAATACACACAAAATCCAAATTATAATTTTCAATATTATTTTTCTGTCTTTATTTCCGTTAATTCGAAGCTTAATTAGAGTCTCCCCTATTCTATTTTATTTCAAACCCAGAAAACCATTCATTTCTCCTCTCCTCCTTCGATTTCATTTTTACAGCCCCTCCCTTGTCTTCTAGCTGAACAATCACAATACCCATCTCACACTCTTACCCCTTCTCCTTCATTTTCGAAAACCCATCTCTCCATTCTTGTTTAATCAAACCTCAAACACGCCCCTTCTTCTTCTTTCTTTTCGAATTAATCCCATTCCCCCAATTTCGTTTTTAGAGTTTTAGTCGAGCACTGATTTTGTTGTTCCCGAGTTATGAGTTTGTAATCGCTGAATCGTTGCTTGAGGTTGTGTCTTGTTTCATTTGTGAATTTCATCTTCGTTGTTCCGGCTCTTTTAATTGCCGTTTGGTCATGTCTGCAGTCTGATTTCTCTCCGAGTTTCCTTTGCTAAGTCTACGAGTTGTCACCGAGTTCTGTCCAGTCGTTACTAAGTTTTGTTGAGCTGTTGAAATCGTTAGTGTGTAATCACTGAGCTGACTCATTGTAATCCCATGAGTTCGTTTGTTCGTTCGTTCTTTTCTATGAGTTTGTGTCTGCATTTTGTTATAGTTATTACGAGTATCTCAGAATTCCATTTATGCGCCTGCCGAGTTGTTAGTGAATTGAGTCTGATTACAACGTTGTTAGCTGAGTTTTTGTCGAGTTGAAGCTGGGTTCTTGCTGATTTGTGTGGCGTTCGTAGCTGCCGTCTGTTTTAGTTTTTCTAATCGTTGCTTAGCAGTAGTTGTATCCTGCGATGTTATTTTGTCGAATTGCTGCTGTTATTTTCGTTCTTGGTTTCGAGTTAGCTTTTGTAATTGACTGAGTTTCGGGTACCTAAGGATGAAATTCTAAATATCCTAAGATTGAACGTTTTATCGTAGAAAGAAAGCTTGGTAAATGTGCCTTTTATCTTATGGTTTATGCAGTTTATTACTGGTTTGCACTTTTAAGGATTTACCTGTTCTCTGTTTGTTGGTATTGTTTGTAGTATATTGCGTCATTACTTGCCTTGGATTTCTTTGTATAATTGTAGAACGTGGATATGGAAAACTGGTTCTGTCTGTGTTCTGGGATTTCTAAGATGCATGTAGATGGCTAATTGATCTTTGAACCATATGTGTTCTCAATTTCTTATCATAAAATTTAGTTCTAATTCGAATTTAGAAATTTAGAATAAATTAGTTTTAATTAATTAGTTTAAATAAATTTTAATTCCATCTGAAAAATTGTTTTAGATCTATGTTTAATTCGAATTTAGAATTTTTAAATTAATTTAGTTTTTTTTCTTTAATTAGTTTAAAATTAGAGTAAATTTAAATTTTTTCTTTAAAAAATAGATTAATTTTCTTTTGGTAATTAAAATTTTTAAAATTCAAAATTTTCCAAAAACTCCAAATTGTTCTAGTGCGATTAAATTAAATAATTAAGGTGTTAGCGAAATAAGTATTATTCCCTGTGGATCGAATCTTAAAACACTAAAACGAGATCGTGCGCTTGCGATAATTAAATTGTTTATTTTTTGGCACATCAATTATAGAAAGCTTTCATAATTGTAAAATATCATACTCAGAATTTACCTCTGAACTATAGAGGTTCATCAAAGAAGAAAATAATCATGATTATATCCAATACCATTTGATCGGAATTTCACGTGTCAACATATCTTGATGCTTTGTCCATTATTCTATGGACCTATACTCTGGTTCAACCTTAGCACCACTTTTGGAAAATCTTTCAACCTCTCAGGTTAAATCTTAGGTTTCTCGCTTGACATCATTGTTACTGACATTCCATGTCACGCTACTAGCTATTTCATATCTATAATATTAACACTATCAGGTTGTCATCCCGAGAATTCATCAGAAAACCCATTTATTAATCCATTCATAACATTCCTTGCTTCACATTCCATAGTTGCTTTCCCAGTCTTTTCTTTATCAATCACATCCTTCTTATTATCTGATTATTATTTACTTCTGTTATTTACTTCCACCTTCATCTCTTTATTGAGACATCTTTTGCACTTGGCACCTCCTTATTGGTATCCCGTCACATTTACTCTATAATCATCACATTATTCCAATTTAAAACCTCCGAAATGAATCTGGCCAATTTCTTCAGCTTAGATCCAATATAATCTACTTTTGTCAACTTGTTTCTCATCACTTATTCTTTTCTACCCGCGGTTTTCCACAGGTTGTCTTTCGTAAGTCAGACCAGGTCGTACACCTACCTGCTCGCACTCTTATCTTCTGTTGAGCATCTGCATTTTACTGGTGTAGCTTTGCCACATGAAACACGTTACTACCATGCTATAAGCTTTGAGGGTAAAACTGGCTCGAATGCCACATTCCGAACACTTTTAGACTCTCAGGTGGCTTAATAAGTCTCGGGCTCAACTGCCCTTCTCTCTAAGTCTCATTAATTCTTTCTACGGGAATACACTTAGCATCATGAATCATCAACCTCATATTCTCTCTCTTGTTTGTGCAGAAGTATACTAACACAAAATTGCTTGTCATTCATCAACATGCCATTTAGCTTATCAATAGTAGCACTTTATTTATCTTTACGTTGTCATCTACTTTCTTAGAAGAATCACCATCGCTTGTTGTTTTCGTAATGCGTTAATAGCTAACCCTACGGGTTCAAATCCTTTAGGGAGACAAAGTAATCATTATTCCTTATCCATAAGGAACACTTCCTGAACTTGATGTAGATATTACATGAAGTAGATAAAATTGCAGAAGAGTTTCAAGCATCGCAGCTATATCCGGTTGATAAAAGTATCAATCATACATCTTCCATAAAAGACTGAAAACTTAATGGTTTACTTCGTCAATTTTGTATCATGGTCCTGGTTTGCCTCAAAATGGGACCTTCTACGGTGTGTAGTTTGCTTAAGACAATATCGGGAATCGAATCTTTACTTAAACTACTATTACCGTTGATTCTTGCACAATCATCAGAAGGAATGTAAATTCCTCCACTCTGATATGACCTTCAAGGTCCTTCCAAATATCATTCTGTTTCTTCGGTATGAACATTTGTAATTATTCCTCTCTACTTAGACTGTCGGCCACCTCATTGGCCTTTCCTGATAATAATAATTTCTGGTAATCCTTGTTCTCTGGATACATTCCAATTCAAATTTTTCAACCTCATTCTCATCACTGTTGGGTGAAAGCATTCTCCCTTAATTCTCTGCTGAAGGAGAAAAATATAACTATCAGTCTTTTTCCATAAGTCATTGCTTCCACCTTCCCGTGGGAATTTTATCAAAGTTACCCTTAATCATACCTAGGATATTTGTTTTCTTAGTTCTTTCTTGTTCTAGGATAATCTCAACCTTCTTTGGTTCCATCCATACCTCATCATGGTTTCATACATGCCTCATCTGGCATTATTGTTATTGTGTCTTACATTCTCTTCCAAACTTCTAGTTGGAAACTCAGAATATTAACTTTTTCCTTGTAAGGTTTCTTAGGTCGCCCTCATCATTCCTCCTGTATTTTCTAGGTACAGGGTATATCAAAACGTCATTGATCAATACTCTAATAATTCTATCTATGTTCTTTCCAGAACTCTTTTTAATAATTCTTACAGGTTATTGTCGCCTTAGCAAATCCAACTCATATCATCTGAATTAACAATGTCTTTATTAGGGTTAATGCCATCCCTTGTGCATTCCCCAGGGTTTGTCTTAATTTATGGATAACCTATCCTTAATTCAACTGCCAAGGAATTCTTGCATCCTATAATTGGCAATCAGATCATGTATCCTTAATAAGGGTCTCTTTTCCATCATTCTCCTTTGATAATCGATCGGTGGCTTAATGCTAACGTCTACGTTCAGATAGTTGCCAGCCTCTTCGACCTTCCAAAGGACAATGTATGTCTATCTGTTCTCTTACAGAACTTGGTAATGGGAGCAAGGATGTTTTGGAAGATATTGGTCGAGTTCAACGTGAATCTCTTAGTACTTATCGTTCTTCGCAAAGGTACTTACGTCAAACAAAATTTCTACAGCATACTGTTCAATTTCTGACCATTTCTATACTCTCTTCATATACCTTCATTGTTTACTTTCCTCCGTCATAATATATTCATGGTATTCATGATACCCTAACATCATACATCTCAAGTCATTATACTTCCATTTTTACTCGTAATCTTGGGGAATCATATACACATGAATCACTTTAGTACGGGTGACCCCATTCCAAAAAGTCTAGTAAATTCCCAATCCAAACATGGGTTGCAAAGGTTTCAGTAGAAGATTCCTACGATCTCATTAATATTTACTTTATATCAGAAGCCCTTGCAGTCGGTGCTTACTTAGAAGCAACCCTGTTTTGTCCTTTCATTGCTGGTCTAGTCACTTAATAATTTGTTGTGACTTGGCCTCAACTGGCCACACTAAAATAAAATATATAATTTTAGGGGCTTGGTTAAATCGCATTCCTTTTCTAGCAATTGCCGGCATAGTGCCTTCTTCTTTGATATCTTTCTACCTTTCCAAAACTTTACTCTATATAAGTCTTAACCGACTACTCGGCACCGTCACCGGTCACCTTTCCTCTACTTTTATCTTTTCAACTATCCTTATCTATCCCACATGCCACGCAAGCTTACCATTCCTGGCATAACAGCCTTTTCACTTAAGTCAATCCCGGAGTTTCTCAGTCCGGCTGGTTTCTTACTTACATTTCCCGTTTTCGTCCAATCTCACTTCATCATTTTATCTCTACCATCGATTGTAATACTCAGGGTCTGTCTACTAACCCATTTTACGGCATTCTTACCCAAATCACAGGGTTCACTCCAGTTTCTACTCTCTTCCATGACGTTCTCTGATAATCAGAAAGACAAGGTTTGCCAAAATTCGTTGAAGTTCTTTCCAGAATCAGGGAATTTTTTTTTTTGGTCAATCTAGCCATCTAATGGTAACATTAAGGAGACCAGTCTCGAAACCCGAAGAATAGTTCTATGAACCTCCAAGCAGGGAGAACCATAAGCAGTCCTAATTAACGAAATAATCGTCATCAGGTTGGAAGTTTATCCACTGGAGAGGAACCAATTATATACATCCCTTAGAAGGGACTCAACAGTTTCAAACTGAAACCTGTCACAACATCCTGATGCCTATACGTCTTGATATTCAATATTACCAAATGTCAGTCTACCTAACCACTAGTCTCAGAAGGAAGATTACCGTCGGAGTTGGTTGTTCCACAAAATTGGCACTACTAAGGCCAACCGATCTGGTGGACCGTGCTGTCCGAATGCATCCGCAACTACTTTGTCGTGCTGCATAAGCACACATCCTAATCCTTTATGCGAAGCGTCGTTGGAATCACAAAGTCTCCTTTTTCCATTAAGCAATGCCAACTCTTGGTCAATACCAATTTCATTTTTTAGCTCGTTTGCACTAAAACACGCAAGCGTACGTGGTCACAAGTAATATAGAATAAAGTTGAGTTCGTTCCCACATAGATCTGGTTATGGTTTTAATTCAGTTATTGTACCTATGCAACAATGTAGGGTTATTACTCACTGCTAAGACAAATAACAAATTGGGTTTAATTAACTAAATTAACTAAGAAGTAAATTAACAACTAAGAATTAACTAGCTAACAAGAATTGAAATTGAATTACGTCTACAAGAGTAACATGGGATCCTAACTTCATTAAATACTTCGCTTAGATCTGACGCCTTTAATCACTATATGCAATGGTTATGATATCTGATCAGATAACACGAAACAAGTACACGCTACCTGTCAGCATACGTATACCAAACTAAACATACATCCACAAAAGAGATAGAAGATGAATAGACACCAATTATGCTTAGACCCTATATGTCTATAGAATTTGAAAACATAACGGTTGAAGAACAAGTTATCCATAAAGATCACACAGGGCAATATAAGTATTTTCATCTCATACTACGAATCATGTTGATAAACAATCATGAACCTATGCTAGCATGGCAAGTTCTAAATCTCAAGATCCACTTTCACTTCACAAGAGATTAACAAATTAGATGTTAGCTACGCATCTAGCAATTAAGCACGACCATACGAGGATATCAGATATACATCACACATAGATCTTTAAAGCAATCAAGATACTAAAGCTCCATAAATAAATCTGTTAGAATCCCATGACAACGATTAGTTCAAAGTTGAACCTCTCGTCATCATGGGATCAAGTGAAACCATGATAACAAACAAGATATGGAAGAAAGAAGCAATAATATTATTAAAACTAAGAGTTGAGAAAACAAATCTAGAATCCAAAATAACGCAAAGGATGAAGTAGATCTAGATCCGTTGCTTGTCACGAGCGTTGAATCCTTCTCTCCTTTTCTCCCTTGCAGATCTAAGCTATATTATGTACAAGATATCTAATTGTCTAATTGTCTAATTTTTCTAATTTACAATGCTAAGATGTGTTTATATAGGCTATAGATTTCTTGACCAGCAAGAAATTGCCTTCTATTACAATTAGAATTCGATTTAGGTACCAAAAACTGCCCAAAATACAATTAGAACTTGAAAAGGGCAAAACAGTAAATTCCCTGCTCCCATCAGTCTGCTTGTCACGCAACCTGCGCCCATCACACGCAACTTGCATACGCGAATCCTGTCCTAAGTTGTAGAAAATCTTCCAGGCTTCGCGTGAGCTGTAAGATCGCTGAAAACGGACTTCTAGAACTCCAGATATGGCCAAAACAGTGTAGACTGCGCAACCTTTCCGGAAAATCCGAATTTTAATCAATTAATCCTCCAAACACGATAGAAGCATCACCCATAATCGACATTCTTGTAAATCTGCACAACTAAGCAAAAAACATCAAAACTACAATAAACTTGAGTCCAAGACAATCAATTTAAGCCGAATTGAAGCGATCCAAGTGGATAAATCCACTTATCACACCCCCAAACTTAAACCGATGCTTGTCCTCAAGCATAAACAATTACAACTGACTAACTAACTATTACCACTTCCGTAGGTGATCACGGTTGCATTTGGCATATGCAAAAAGCCCTTTAAACCCCTAGGCAGCCCTAGTGGACGAGTAAGGTCTCGTGAGGGCCTATAGCGAATGTACCCACTAAATCCAATGCAATGCATGAATGCAACTAATATGAAAATGCAAATGATTTACTACTAATATCCTACCATACCTTCAAATCCTCTCATGCCATATCAACTTAAGAATCAAAGTAAATACGCAATGTCTTGGTGTCGAAAGTGCAAGTATTCACATAGTCTACTCAATGAACATGCATAAGTTCTCACAAGTCCATGTCAAGTGTAAGAATAAGTTAGTAAACATGCTAAGCCTACAAGAGTACATCTTTGAGACAAAACTCGGGATCTCATACGCAAAAACAAGCAAACACTCACAATCCACTCACAAAAGAATATTCACTCAAGAACAGGGTAAGTGTATCACTCAATTCCAAAAAAATCATAAGCATGCTTGACATTTGGTATCAATCTAACTCTTAACACAACATACATCAATGACGATAATCAAAAGGTCTTTATTTGGGTTATAACGGGGCTAGGGACAAGGTATGTCAAATAAGCCAAAACAGGTGAAGTGTCAAAAGCTAGTAGGAACTTATAATAGATCATACACAACCACCTATTTTTCCCCCCCATATAATTTTACTATTCTTCTTCCAACAAAACACTCGACTAGCCGACTAAAGTAGGATCACAATAACACAAATATGCTCTCATAATATAATTTTTTTTCTATTCTTTTTTTCTTTTCTTTTTTCTGTTTTTTTTCTTTTTTTTTCGAGAGCTAAAGCAACAATAATATAGACAATACAATGATCCCACGATTTTATTACACATGCCGACTATCAAGCAACAACCAAACCCAAATTTCAATATTTTCCCCAAAATTATGACCAACAATAAACCCCTCCTTGCACACCTTATTACTCCCTTAAGCACCCTACTAGCCTTTGACAATGTGGGTTCAAATTAATGTAAGGCCAATACAAGAAAAAGGTCTAGGCAAGTAATGTGGTATGTCACCAAAAAAATAGGATTAAGCTCAACGGGTTAACTAATTTATCATGTAAACATGGTGTGGTAATATGGGAAAATATGCGGTTAATCCTAAATGCCTTTATCATTTTAATCGTCAAATAATGTCATGCGTTTCAAGAAAGACCTCAAACAACTGCTAGCAATGCAAACAATCCGTGGACACTCAAGCAAACGAATAAAATTGCAACAAATGCAATATGGCTCAAAAGCTCACTTGGCGGGAAAAACATACTCAATCCCAAGCAAAAATCTCTCTAATGCACCTACTTGTATTCAAAGAATGCAAACTAAATCAACTTGCACATATTCATGTCCTTCTAATTACTTACAACATTCAATAAGTCTACTAGCTTCAACTTACTAGTGTATGTGTGTGCACAAGAACAAAGCATATCACTTCTCAATCAAAAGCATCAACAACACAAAATTCCTATCAAGCATGGATGCAAATGCAAACTACTATGGACTCACAAACATGCATGAATTACAACTAAAATGAAAACATGATATCCTACATCAACACAATGACTAACAATCACATATAACTACATATACACTACTTATCCCTCAAACCACCCCCAAACTTAAAATATTCAATGTCCTCATTGAATGGAAGTAAATACGAGGGAAAGTAGAAAACATACGAGTATACAACAATGCTTGGGTTGCCTCCCAAGAAGCGCTTCTTTAACGTCAATAGCTTGACGTTACTTCCAAGCCTCCATTTAGGATGATAATAGTTTGCTTGGTCTTCTCTTCGTGAGACTTCATCGTCATCACGGCGGCACACTTTCTGCCCCTTCTCCTCGCTTGGCCTATTCGTATAACAACTTTGTCCTATTCCAATGCCTTCATCGGTTGACCCAAAATCTGTCAATTTGTAGAATAAAACACACTCGCGGGCTTCGCTTGAATATAATGGAGGAGGGTAAATGTAAGTTGCTGAAGCCTTTAGTTCCTCAAAGAGAACTTCCTCCATTGGCTCTAATGCGCTACCTCCATCTTTAAACTCTGAGTCAAGTAGAAGACCTGCATCTTTCCCATGTTCTTCAGCCTCTTGGTACGCACATACCAATTCTTGAAATTTGTGCAGCTCATCAGTGTCTGTCCCAAATAGTGCCCTTTCAAAATCATCCACCATCCTAACATGATCAAATTCCTCACATGGCTTGCGAATGCTCACCTCACCTTGGAATTTGTCTTCCTCACTTATGCATGCAGTACCTTGCTCAAAGTCACCGTCATTTTCTGGAATTGCCTCTAGTATGCATTGTTGTTTCTCTTGTCCAATGATCTCACAGCTTGAGCAACTAGAATCTCCAAATATTTGATAGACTCCTCTCTACTCTTTGCAAGCATCCTAATCTCCTCCATAACATCAACCTCATCTGACTGAAAAGTAGGAGTAGGTTGATGATGTTGAAACTCTTCACTTCCAAAGAAATATGACATATCTGGAACATCTTGCTGGTACTGTTGAGGATGGTATTGAAAATATGGTTGTTCCTCATAAGTGACATATGGATCAACTCCTTCGTAGTAACAATATTGTGAGGGATCATGAACGCCCAAACACCGCTCACATTGCTGAGGCATGGATGTCCTCGAATATGCCCACCATGGCAACTCCTCGCATGCCATCTTCAAACACTCAAGTACCTGAAACACACCGAACTAAACAAGATAGATAAGAAATCTGAGTCAGTGAACGCTAACGACCACTATTGACAAGCACATAAACCAAAAATAAAACACCGATGATCCCCGGCAGCGGCGCCAAAAACTTGTTAACACAAAATCACGCAAGCGTACGTGGTCACAAGTAATATAGAATAAAGTTGAGTTCGTTCCCACAAAGACCTGGTTATGGTTTTAATTCAGTTATTGTACCTATGCAACAATGTATGGTTATTGTCACTGCTAAGACAAATAACAAATTGGGTTTAATTAACTGAATTAACTAAGAAGTAAATTAACAACTAAGAATTAACTAACTAACGAGAATTGAAATTGAATTACGTCTACAAGAGTAACATGGGATCCTAACTTCATTAAATACTTCGCTTAGATCTGACGCCTTTAATCACTATATGCAATGGTTATGATATCTGATCGGATAACACGAAACAAGTACACGCTACCTGTCAGCATACGTATGCCAAACTAAACATACATCCACAAAAGAGATAGAAGATGAATAGACACCAATTATGCTTAGACCCTATATGTCTATAGAATTTGAAAACATAACGGTTGAAGAACAAGTTATCCATAAAGACCACACAGGGCAATATAAGTATTTTCATCTCATACTACGAATCATGTTGATAAACAATCATGAACCTATGCTAGCATGGCAAGTTCTAAATCTCAAGATCCACTTTCACTTCACAAGAGATTAACAAATTAGATGTTAGCTGCGCATCTAGCAATTAAGCACGACCATACGAGGATATCAGATATACATCACACATAGATCTTTAAAGCAATCAAGATACTAAAGCTCCATAAATAAATCTGTTAGAATCCCATGACAACGATTAGTTCAAAGTTGAACCTCTCGTCATCATGGGATCAAGTGAAACCATGATAACAAACAAGATATGGAAGAAAGAAGCAATAATATTATTAAAACTAAGAGTTGAGAAAACAAATCTAGAATCCAGAATAACACAAAGGATGAAGTAGATCTAGATCCGTTGCTTGTCACGAGCGTTGAATCCTTCTTTCCTTTTCTCCCTTGCAGATCTAAGCTATATTATGTACAAGATATCTAATTGTCTAATTTTTCTAATTTACAATGCTAAGATGTGTTTATATAGGCTCTAGATTTCTTGCCCAGCAAGAAATTGCCTTCTATTACAATTAGAATTCGATTTAGGTACCAAAAACTACCCAAAATACAATTAGAACTTGAAAAGGGCAAAACAGTAAATTCTCTGCTCCCATCAGTCTGCTTGTCACGCAACCTGCGCCCATCACACGCAACTTGCACGCGCGATTCCTGTCCTAAGTTGTAGAAAATCTTCCAGGCTTCGCGTGAGCTGTAAGATCGCTGAATACGGACTTCTAAAACTCCAGATATGGCCAAAACAGTGTAGACTGCGCAACCTTTCCGGAAAATCCGAATTTTAATCAATTAATCCTCCAAACACGATAGAAGCATCATCCATAATCGACATTCTTGTAAATCTGCACAACTAAGCAAAACACATCAAAACTACAATAAACTTGAGTCCAAGACAATCAATTTAAGCCGAATTGAAGCGATCCAAGTGGATATAAATCCACTTATCAAGCTCCAGGAAGATTTTCTCACATTTTTCTCTTTAACTGATGATCGTATTACTTGATCCATTATAACTCCGCATCAGAGTAAACTTAAGGTAACTACTATAATCCATTCAACGAAAAGAAAGAATTTAATATTCCTCTGAATCACATGCATCTAACATTTTTTTTGTTCATCATTTAACTGAGTTGAATTAACTCTATACTCAGTCTCTGGCAGTAGTCTCATTACGAGTTCATCTTGACTCACTGGTCTTATCTTCCGGTAGGTTCTGAGATCATTGCCCTGCTTACTACTTTCTTATATAACTTTATCCAATCATGCTGTCACTTCCCAATGTCTTTACTTTCTAACTGATTCATTCATAACATGAACATTTCCCTGAATAAAACCACCTCATTAGCCTCAATTTGGTTCCATAAATTACAACCTATGACATCTGCCTTCTCATGGCGAATTATTACTGACAATATTCATACTTATTCATTTATCAAATGATATGGCACTTACTGCCTCTTCTCAACTATTCCTAGGGACTCTGCTCCTCATCTTATATCGATGCCTTTGATAATCATACATCCCTCTAGCACTCTTTTCGTTAATATGAAAGTCTCTAATGATTCTCATCTATTTCCGTATAAGATCTCAAGTAATTCTTCCAATCCGTCTTACTTGCTGGTACTACCTCCAGTAGTCCGGCCACGAATCCAACATGAATCTTCAGTTCTCTTGCTAATAGCTTACTCCTTTATGCTCACTTTTCTGAGCACTATACCTTAATCATCTCAGTCTTTCTGGTTACAGCCCTCATTCCTCGAGGGTAAACTCCTTATCTTAACAGGATTTTCCTTATCTGCTGGAACCTCTTCCAGGTCTCCAGTAGGGTACTCCATCGAATTTACCCGCTGATCTTCAGCATATAAAGCATTATCGCGCTGCTGCTCGTATGCCTCAAGGTCTGACGCCTTTCTCGTCGATACGATATCGAGCTAAGTTACTATCATGATACTTAAGAGTTCCCATAAGGGTTTTATATGTCATCACTACATTAAGTAGTCCGACTATGAACTTGGCAAGAGTTCTTATTATCTTAATGAATTTATTGTTTTAACGTCGCCTCATCTCTGGGGTTTATAACGTATGCTCTGATACCACTCCTGTAACACCCCCAGATCCGGGGTCCGGGATCCGGTCGTTACGGTCTCCAATTCTGTCCACAACACTTGAACTTACCTCAACATAAAATAAATTACATCTTTATGACCCAACACAACAATATAAAACACACCCGTTATAGTCCCAGAGATGAAATCAGAGTAACAACCAAATTTTATTAAACACATTATGAGTTCTTACAACCCAAAAGAGTTACAATATGAATACATACTCTTTGCCATCCATTTGCATAAGTCATACTAGACCATATACTTGGTACTGAAAGAATGAATCTATCCTACAAATAGCTTCTTCTTCAGCTCTAGTAGTCTCATCGTCCTCGCCCGTGTCGAGTGTGCCTTATGCGAGTCATCTGGTCTAGCTGTTGTTGTGATACAATAATAAAGCAAGGGTGAGCAATAGCCCACCAACAATAATATTTAACTGAACGATAATATATAACAGTTCAAAGGTATCTTTCAAACCATATGCCATGCATTTACGGAAATGATACCAGTGTAACATGAACGATGAACTTACAAGGTAACTTAAAGTATTTATTTTGTGGAAATATCTGCTAAGTCAAAATAATCAAGATATTATCATTTATCATATAAAGAGAAACTTGCAAGGAAAATATTGCAATTCCAGTTATTAACATTTTTCGAAGTCCTACAACCTGAAAGAAGTCTCTTCGATATGTGTTGCGGAAGACACCGTCAACCTGAAAGAAGTCTCTACGATACGTGTTGCAGGGAATTCCCAATTTGGGAGATGAACCAATACTGGAGTTATCACGCGTCAGCTGTCCCACTCCCTGATGATCAGTCGGGGATGGTACAGCCCAACATAGTTTACTACCGGTAGAAGGAAGAACTGACGGCTCCACTTGTCGATTGCCTTTAATAGTAACTCCCTGGCCAATGGTTAGGCCTTGTGATGGACCGCGCGACTCGGCCTCTTACACACGACTCCTAGTTCGAATAAATCCACAGCATTGAAACGTAGAGTTTGTCCTCCCTTCCCCAAGTGAAATACTTGTTGATAAGACTCCACAAAGTAGTCGTATCTAGTTGGAAAGGAAAATTCACCAACATTTCCCAAGCTTTTGCTTGTTAATGGATATCAACTTGTTCCAACAATCTTACCCCTCGAATGATGAAAAGGTACACACAGACTTAATGAGTCCATAGCAACCAAGTTGCGAGTGAAAAGGATAAATTATGACCGGAAAGTCAACAAGATAAATAACCTTTCTCAAGTAAGGTTCCCTTATAATATGGAAGTTTGGGCGAGCATTTAAATCCTTTTAAGATAGATTTAAATGAAAATAAAGAGTTGGAAACCTTTCCTTGATAAAATGGTCGTAAAAAGATTCCGAAATATTTTACATAATATCTGGAGGTGAAAGATAATCTCCAAATAATATAAATCATTTTAAAAAGAATTTAAAAGAATTAAATAAATATTCCAATAATATTTATTGACTCAATAATAGTTACGGACTATTATTAAATCATAATATTGCTCGTAAGTAATCCTCGAATAAATATATATAGAATTATTTACTAAATAAATCCCTCCTTAAATGAATATTCAAAAATAATATTCATTAAATAATTAAGCTCCAATAATTATTTAAAATAATATTCAATAAATAAGTCAAACCTTAAATGAATATTTGAAATTAATATTCATTTAATAAATAATCTTCTAAATGAATATCCAAATAATATTCATTTAGTAATCAAAACTTTAAACGAATAATCGAAATAATATTCCTTAAGTAAATAGAACTTCCAATGAATATTTTAAAATAATATTCATCAAGTACATAAAACCTTAAGTGGATATTCGAAAGTAATATTCATTTAATAAATAACATTCTAATGAATATCGAAATAATATTCATTAAATAGTCAACTCTAAATGAATATTCGAAACTAACATTCATTTAATATCTCTCGACTGAGATAATACTCGAATAACATTCCTCGAAATATTTCCAAGTAATTGATACTTTATGGAAATACAAATAACGTTTAATAATAACATTCCTCAAAATAAATAATAATCTGCCGTTTGAATCCCTACGGGTTTCCACGACTATCTATATCTCAAAATACCGACTCCCGGTCTATATTTAAGAATGAATATCATATGCCCTTCGCTAAGGGTCTTACCGAAACAATCCGGCTTATAACTGATAATTCATATCTAGTCTATAAGCCAATATTAATTCAGGGAACATGTATCATAATATAATTTGACAATAGGCATGCATGCTATGGCATATATAAAATGGCAATCACATATATATATATATATATATATATATATATATATATATATATATATATATATATATTATCACAACAACAGGTTCAAAGTTTTGAACACTTGCATAGTAATCAGGTGTGGGTGGAGATAGCGTGTCATGGGTCTGCTCGATGATCTATAAACAATCAGAACATTCGAGATTAACCACTTAACACGTTTTAAAAATCTAAGTATAACTTCACTTAAATCGAGAAACGTTTTCGAATTATCTCGTTATACACCTTTTAGTGTAACTCTTCTTATTACTGATACGATCCGACATTTGTTCGTTATTACGACATGTCATCATACCCACACTCGGTATATACTTAAGTCGTATAAGTTCTAAAGTCGATCAATTACAAACCGAGATTATACCTCGAGTTTTATCGTTCGTTTTCTAAGTGTTTTACCAAAGTTATAACCAAGCGGGTTTTTAGGGGTTCGTTCGCGTTTAACTTCGATTCCAACATTTTTATAAAATCGGAAAACGATCCGTTTGATATGTGGTTTTCTTTCCTACCTTCCTTATGACCCCTAGTATTTATTTACCAAGATTCCCCATTGAGTAACATGCTTTACGAGGGTTCAATTGAAGTTACGAACTTTTACTTACGGTTACGAACTTTTACTTACGGTTCCGAACCAATTTTAGTAATTTGATCATAACTCCTAAACCGTAAGTCGGAATGTTTCGATTCTTGCGCCAAAATGATCTATGGCTTGAGATCTACAAGGACCAGTCATAATAGTATCAAGTTCAGGAAATTATATTTACTGTCAAGCTCAGTTTCTAAGTGTTAACAAAAATTCGGCATTACGACGGCTATAAATCGGACGTTCCAAAAATCATAACAACACAACCAAGCCACACCGGGCAAACCAAACATCTTACATTCATGATATACACCTCATAAGTCCAGGAACATCTCAACTCATCCTCTTAATCATTATATGGCTAAATCAACTAAATTAACTACATAATCATGCTTATATGCTTAAAACCACATCATCATCAAAACTAATCCAATAATCACAAAAACTCAAAATAAGTTCTAGGGTTTCTTAAGAGTTATACCTTCCCTGGAGTATCCTAATACATGACTAAGCCTTGGTTTGTCCTTGTATAGCCTTAGTATTGCTTAGATCATCCAAACAAAAGAAGAAATCAAAGTTAGTTCATGAAGGTTATTATTCATCATTTCAAAGATCTGCAAAAACGAGGCCCTTACCATGATTTTCTGGACAAGGCTTCTAAAGGAGAGTTGTAGATAATCTAACCAGATTTCAAACAAGCTCAAGAACACCAAATTCCATTGAGTAATTAAGGAGATATGGCTGTTTGAAAATCGTTATAGAAAACTGTCAAGAACAGACAGTTTGGTTTCTTCAATTTGGGAAAGGTATTTGACTAGGCTACACTCATTAGATTGCCATGAAATTTGAAGCGAATATTTCCCATGGAGTGGAGAGGCTTTGGTTAAAATTTGGTGATTTTTTCATGGCTAGAAATGGAGATATGAATTTTCTTCGCATGAGTGTTCTTGCTGGGCAGTTTGTACAAATGGAGAGAAATGAAGTTTGCTTGGTCTTGCTCTTGACAATAATGCATAAAGTGATGGTAATTGGATAATATCTCGTCCAAAACTAATTTAATAAAGTGATGATGCAAGGGATGATGAAATTGGGTGGACAAGTGTTGAAGATTTGGTGGTGTTAAGGCTAACAAAGTGTTTGCTTGCTAAGTACTAGTTTAATCCCTAAGTGTGCTAGTTACTTGAGTCACCACTTGAGTTCTAGATATTTTCTAGTGGCTTATGCATGACTCTTGCTTCCTCTGCTTGTTTCTTTTGTCCGGTTATTGCTCGTTTCGATTGATCGTTCGTAAGAATATTTCACGGATTTCTAATTAGGGTTTACCGGGAATCTTCTTAATATTAATACTATCATTCTCCATCTTTCTTACTAACTTTCGAATTTATATTCTCAAATCCCTTCGTTAAATTCTTAAGTCTGTCAGTGTCCAGGGAACTCTCGAAGAAAATAAAAGTGCGGTTTTTCAGAATCCGACAGCTTTTACATACACTTATTTTCCCCCTGGATCACTATTACGAACTCGGAAATCCGTTCCGAATACTTCTATATAGTGTCGTCTCATAATATTCTCTTTTCCACCAAAAACACTATTCATTATTTATTCTTTACTTATTCTCTTAGGGTTGTACAATTGTCCCTGATCTCTTTCGATCGTTCCTTAACCTTTTTACAGACCCACTGGACCAATAACAGATATCGATTTGGATGACATAAGAATAATCTTCTCCTTTAGAATTATCAAATCTCAATTCCCTAGGAGATAGATGATTCTTATCTAAAGTGTCAATCAATAGTATTCTTCATGGCATATAAACATTTGAATCCAAATCTATTCCTTTCATTCATTATCTCAATCGTTACATCGTAGTCGTAATCACTACTCACCATTATCTCAGTACATAATAAAATTTTTTAATTATATCCAAAATTTGGGGTTCTTAAAAAGAATCTATGCAACATTACTAGAGTAGAGCAGACTAAGAAAATGCTGCAGATCACAATGTGGACTGTGTAACGTGCCTTTCAGTAGACAAGGGGGTGCGTGTTATTTTATTAGAAATTTCAGATCATTAGGTGAAGGCCTTTACCAAGTTGTATTGGCATAATTGTTTATCACCTGAGTGCCAAGGCATGGTGGAAGATTTGGAGTTTGCATGGCCCTTGTCCTAGTTTTTGGAATGCAAAAACAGTTTTTCCAAAACCAGCCCCCAAAAAAAAAAATCTGCATCCGCCACTGCTCATAAGTACTTAAGTTTATGAACTAAAACTAATTGGAAAACTAAAAATAAAAGTATATACAAATTATTTAATTTATTTAATTAAAAAGATTGATTGACACCCATTTATAAAGTTCACATAAATGTAAGAATAAAAAAAAACATACAAGAAATCACATAAGTACATTGAAATTCTGCTATTTTTATATTTTATGAAAAACATTTAGTACATGTTATTGTAATGTGTAATAGTCCAGGATTATCCGTTTTAGATGAAAAACAGAGCTCTTACGAAATTAGTAAACATAATCTGAAAAATCTAATATTATTAAAATTATTATATTCAATGTAACAAATTTTTCTCTCTTAACAAATTATTATATTCCCATTGTATATATAATCAATACAGAATTAAGAAAGTATTTACATTACTCTATAGGATTACAGAGTTTAGCATTGTTTTGTGTATGTATAGAATGGTAACTAACTAATCTGTTATTCTCTATCTTCTTTTTATATATGCTATAATATTTTTTATATCTAAATGTAACAAACTATCAGAATCAGTTATAGAGAACAGCCAACTAATGCTGAGGTGGAGGGTGTGTATGCTGACTTGGTCAAGGCAGAAGGAACCGTATCTTCAATATTCCCCCTCAAGTTGGGAGGTGGAGAAGACAACACCAATTAACTTGGACAATAACAAACTAAATTGAGAGGACGGTAAAACCTTAGTAAAAACATCAGCTAATTGATGTGTTGTAGGGAAATTTGTAAGCTGCTACAAGCCTTCTAAAACTTTATCCCTTGTGAAATGAAAATCGATTTCAATATATTTTGTACGCTCGTGGAAGACAAGATTCCGGGCAATATGCAAGGCGGACTGATTATCACAGTGAAGAGTTATGGGTTTGAGATTCGTAACACCAAGTTCCTCTAAAAGACGAACACTCCAAGTAACTTCGGAAGCAGCGGAGGCCATAGCACGATATTTAGTCTCGGATGAAGATCGAGAAATCGTAGTCTTCTTCTTAGACTTCCAGGCAACAGGTGATTGGCCAAGTAAAAGAACATAGCTAGTAATGGATTTACGGGAATCAGGGCAAGAAGCCCAATTCGAACCATAATAAACCTTCAATGTTGAAGTATATGAAGCCTTGAGCAAAATACCGTGTGTAGAGGAATGATTAAGATACTGTAAAGTATGATGAAGAGTACTATCATGAGAAGTCCGAGGTTGCTGCATATATTGACTAAGCGTCAGAACTGCATAGTTTAAATCAGGCCTAGTATTGGTGAGGTAATTAAGCTTATCAACTAAAGAAAGATAACATTCTGGATCAGATAAAAGAGTACCCCCATCTGCTGTTAGCTTGAGATGTAACGAAAACGGAGTGACGGTCATGTGATAAAATAAACCACATATTTTACTTAATAACAAACTCTTTTAATTACACTCCATTTAATATTCAATTACATGGTTGGTTGGTTGGTCGGTTAACACCTTACCAACAAGTTTGTTAAAGCCTTCCAAAATTGAAAATATAAATTAAAATATATAAAAAAATTTATTTTACAAATAATAACCAAATATTTTACTTAATAACAAACTCTTTTAATTACACTCCAATTAATATTCAATTACATGCTCTTTTAGTTATATTTTCTTCACCTACACCCAACTTTTTTAGATTCTTTCAATTACTAGGAAACCAAATATTTTCGAAATCAATTTAAATAATTTTAATATCACATATTTATTAATAAATTTACAACAAATTATATATCAACAAAGTATAAACAAACTAAAACTATAAAATAAACAATAAAAATTTCACACAATTACAAATTAATATTAAATTCTATTTCAGAGAAATATAACATTATGGATTATTATGGAATCATAATTGAAATATGATAATATCAACAAAATTTGAATGAAAGTATATACGATACTTTCATTTATATTTTAATTTTTATGACAAAATATAATCATAATTCGAACAATATATCATATAATTAAACGATTATTATTTTCTAATATATATATATATATATATATATATATATTATGCCAATATTATATTAAGTAATATATATAAGATATATATAATTATTAAAATATAAATAAAATATTATTTAAATATAAGAAAACCGTGCATTGCACGGGTTATAGGCTAGTATCACTTATACTAAAAATCAAGGTTCTAGAAATCGTTAGCCGGATCTACGTGATGAATCTACCTTCAAGCGATTAATCGATTAAATGATAATTAATTGAAATAATTAATCAGAATTATAAAGTTTATAAAATATAGTTTCATAACTTATTTTTAAAATATTATTTAAATAAAAATTAAAACATTAAATTTTTATTCATAAAAAATAAAATAAAATAATTTATAAAAATATATTTTATATAAATCTTAAAATACATGTCAAATTTTCTAACCCAAATGTAAATAACTTATTAGCACAGACGGAATAATTACTAGCGTTAGGATTCACTGGAGAAATAACCGCATATAAAAAGACATCGATCAACACCAATTTTTTTTTCTTTTTTTATAGGCGATCAATATTTCTTTTCGTGCACCGCCTTTACGAGCACCATAATTCTTTCTTTATTTTGACAAAGTGAGCATGAAAATTCTAAACATAATTTTACTTAAGTTATCACTTACCGAAATGTTAAAGAAACCCGAAATTCGAAATTCGGCCCGATCAATTCGGATAACTCGGTTCGGTTTGGTCTAGTTCATGGGTTTTATATGGGTTTCTTATTTTTCATCAAATTCAAAAAATTCCGATAAAAGTCAAAAATCTGAAAAACACAAATAAAGTTCAAAGTCCAAAAAAATCCGAATAAAAGCCTAGTTCAACCTAATAAAAGCCTGGATTTTTTTGGGAAATCGAATAAAAACTCGACTTTTATAGATAAAATTTAAATTTTTTTAATATTTTTAATAATTAAAAAAATATTAATATATTAGTTTAAAAAACTAGATAAAAACTCAAAGTGTTTTGGATGAAATCTAATAATATGTAATATTTTTAATAATATCAAAAAATATTAATATAAAAATTAAACAAATCTTATATAAAAAAGTCTGGTTCCATCCAATCTGACTGGCCCGCAAACCTAAAACAATAATATTTGGTGAGATAATAAATTAATCCTGAAATTCGTATGAAATAGTAGTATTCTAAGTAATAAAAAATGGGAAAATTCTGATTTGGCATCTGAAATGTTTTGGATGAGTGCCTTAAATACCCATTTTTTAATCTTTCACTACCAAAATGCCCATCGCGCAGAAACACCACCAAAAATACCCATCACTTACGCCACTGGCATGAACATATGTACTGTCACGCCTACACCATCAATGTATCAATGTGATATGCCTCACACATGCCTCAGACATTGACAGAACTGCACCACATACGCATCTGCTACAAGCATATTAGAAGATACGCATTTTGGAACTGCTACCACATACGCATCTGCTACAAGCGTATTAGAAGATACGCATTTTGGAACGGCGTATCTGACGTCATCTTCGTCGTCTCTAGAGCTCGCGACCATGGCGATTCCGATTGAAAAAATTCGATCCCTCTCAGGCGTAACTTTCCCGTATTCGCCTTTCAATCGTCTACAACCATATACCACTGTTTTACCATTTGTTTTACCGAATTTTAAATACCCCAAAACTCGATTCCGGCGAGTTCAAAAAATACGACGAGCTTCGTTCAAGCCCCTGCGGGACCGTAGCATAGAAACGGACATAGGGAAGCGGAAGGGGACGAGGCTGCGATCACGTAGATGTGCTGTGGTGGGTTGGGCGTGCTGTGGTGAGGGAGATCGAGAGAGGCGACGAAATCGCCCAAAAGTCGCCGGCCAAGAGAGACGGTGGGGAGAAGGAGAGTTCTGGCAACTACAGTAACCACGGATGCGCCACTCTAAACAGAGTATCCCGTGGATATTCTGGAGGGTGTTTTAAAAAATGGGTATTTTGTACAGTGAGTAGTAAAAAAGTGAATATTTTGGGCATTCTTACAAATGTTTTTCAGATGTTACTATCTTGAATTTTTTTTCAAATATTATCCGACACATTCCAATTATTTCAAATATTACGTCTTAAAAATTTCTCAAATATTACACGAGATATTCTGATTAATTATTGTAAGTAGTAAATGAATGGGATGTTCATAATTTTACCCCAAAAAATCAATTGAATATCTCGTAACAGAAAATAATTTTTAACTAGCATTCTACCCGTGCTACGTACCGAATGGTAATATTAATTAATTAATTAATTAATATAAACATATTATTTTAGTCATAATTTAGAAAAAAAGACAATTTCATTAAAATTTAAGTATAAAATAATCTTCAATTTATACCAATTGCATTAATATCAATATTATCAAACAATTATCATAACATTCACATCCTCGGTCAAACATACTAAGCCCTTTTTATTATTTTTTCTTAATATTATTTTTCATTTGATTTCTCTCATTTTTAAAAATCTTTCAACCAAGTTCATAAGTTTTTTACCCATATTTTAAGTTTTGTTATTTGGAAAATTTGGTATACTAGCTTAAACCCCGTGCGATGCGCGGATTTTTTTTAATATTATATGAATTTTTTTTCATTATTTTAAATTAATTTTTTAAAACATGAATTTTTGGGGCTAAAATTTTTATATGAGATGATTTGATAATAATTATAAAAATGTTATCCATGATATTTCTAGAGAACAAGGGATTTTAGTTAGAAAATATAAAAAAGATGATTGATTTTAGTTGAAAAAGGTAATCAGTTAATTATTAGTAATTATAAAATTATTATTTTATTTTATTAAATAGAATGCTCGTGATATTATTTCAAAAAAAGAGGATTTATTTAGAAAAAATTAAAAATGTAACATGTTCTAGGTCAAAAAGGTAATTGATTAGTTTATTGTACTTATAATTTAATTAAGTTATTTTACTAAATACAATTGCTCGTAATATTTTTAGAAAAGGAGAAATTAATATTATCCGTGATATTTCTATTAAAAGAAAGATTTTAGTTAGAAAATATAGAAAAGATGATATGTTTTAGCTGAAAAAGGTAATCGGTTAATTATTAATATTATAATATTATTAGTATATTGTATTAAATATAACTGCCCGTGATATAATTGGAAAAAGAGAGATTTTAGTTAAAGAAAATAGAAAGGTAACGTGAAAATTAAAAAGATGACATGATTTATGTGAAAAAGGTAATTGATTAGTTTATAGTAATGTTAAATATAATTGATATGGTTAATATCAGTGTTTAAGTTTTGCAGGGAAAAACAGAGTTTAAACAGGAAGCAGTTAGAGTTTAGTTAAACTCTGACAGTTAGAAGCTGAACAGAGTTTTCTATACGCTGACTGTTGGAAGCGTGACAGAGTTTGTTAAACTCTGTCTGGAGGAAGCTTCTACTTGTCAACAGTGTTTGAAGAATTATTGAAGATAATTATGGAAGCAATGTCTTTGAAGATTGGATAGTTGTCAAAGAGATTGAGTTGACTAAGGAGACGAGTAGCAATCGTAATTGACATCAATTGTATAGCTAATTTATAGGAGTATCAATTATCGATTGTATAGCAGCTGTATACTTTATAAATACAGTTAGGTTAACCCTAGAAGGGTATCGATCGTGTAATATAATATCTTTCATTGTAACCTAAGTAGCTCTCTGTGATAATTTACATCACTGAGAGAGAAGTTAATTTCAAACAGTTTTTAAAGCTTTTAAAGAACTTATTGTTATTCTCTCATACTTAGTTGATTATATGTGTGTATTCGGCCTAACAATTGGTATCAGAGCTTGATCTGTTAATTTTATACAGTTTAAGATCCACACACACACACAACTATAATCAATGGCAGAAATTCCTCCTCCTACATCAGGCTCTAGTGCTGAGAAGGCTCAACCTGCAACTGTGAGTCGATATGAAACAATCAGGGTTCCTATTCTTAAGCCAACAGAATACTCAACCTGGAAGGTGAAAATGGCTATGTTTCTGGAAGCTACAGATCCAGAATATCTTGACAGAATTTATGAAGGCCCTCATAAGCCTACAAAATTATCTGTTGTTGCTGCTGGACAGGAAGCTAAATCTCTTCCAAAGGAGAAGAAAGATTTGACTCCTGAGGATATTTCATCCATTGGAAAGGATGCAAAGGTTAGACATCTCCTTCATAGTTCTTTGGATAATGTTATGTCTAACAAAGTGATCAATTGTAAAACTACAAAAGAGATTTGGGATGCTCTAGAGGTTAGATGTCAGGGAACTGCTGCAATTAAGAAGAATAGAAAGAACATACTCACACAGGAGTATGAACACTTTGAGGCTAAATCTGAAGAATCAATGACAGAAACCTTTGACAGATTCTGTAAGCTACTTAATGATCTGTCACTGGTTAATAAAGAATATGATCTAGAAGATTCAAATCTCAAGTTTCTTCTTTCTCTACCTGAAAAGTGGGATGTCAAAACAACCACTATTAGAGACAACTATGATCTGGCTGATACTGATATTGATGAGATCTATGGGCTGCTCAAAACTCATGAACTAGAAATGGAACAGAGAAGCAGAAGATCAGGTAGAAAGTCAAAATCTGTTACTCTAAGAGTTGAAAAAAGACCCTCAAAGAAGGAAACATTCAGGAAGAAGGCAAAAGGAAAAGCCTTGGTCATTCATTCTGAAAGTGAGTCATCAAACTCTGATGTTGACTCAAATGCAGATGAATCATCTGATTCTGAAGATGATGAGGAAATGATGGAAATGGCTGCTTTGATGGTAAAGACTTTCAAGAAGATGGGTTTCAAGAACTTCAAGAAAGGAAAGAAATTCTCCAAGAATGATTCAAAGTTTGACAAGAAGAATTTCAGAAAATCTGAGAGAAAGGATACTAAATCTGGGAAAAGAGACAAGTCTGAGATTCAATGCTACAAGTGTAAGGAGATGGGTCATTATGCTCCTGAGTGCAAGAAGGGTAAAACTGAGAAGGCACTCTTCACTAAAGGCAGAGATTGGGCAGATACCTCTGACTCAGATGAGGATGTAAACTATGCTCTCATGGCTACTACTGTTGATGAAGCTGTAGATTCTGAAAACAAGGTACCTCTAACTAGCTATGCTTATAACATTGATGATATAACTGAATTAAAAATTTATCTTAAGTCCTTGCATATCAGTTATAGGGATCAGACTTTAGAGAATGAGAGAATCAAAACTGAGAATTCTGATCTCAAAAAGAGAAATAAGGATGTAGAAGAGAAACTTGTTAAGATGCAGCAAGTTCAAAAGGAGAGAGATGATGCTGTCTATCTTGAACAAGAGTTGTTAAGTCAGTATAAACAACTAGAATCTGAGTTGGAAAAGGCAAATCACATTATTAAAACTTGGACTCACTCAAGAAAAGACACTCAAGAAGTTTTTCAATCTGACACTGTAGGTCTAGGTTATTCTGAGAAAGATGAACTTAGATTTCAGAATACAGTTAAGATTAGACCACCTCTTCCACCTAAGAAATTTGGAACATTTGTTAATGGAATAAATGAACCTAGATTTGAAGGTGGAAAAGAAGTTGTTAAGAAAGAACCAAAAAAAACTAATGTTAAACAGGTTAATATTGGTTCAATGACAGATAAACAACTTAAGCATAAGCTTAAGGAGTTAAAATCAGTTAAGAAACCGAAAGTGTCTAGAAAGAAAAGAAATGGTAAAGTAGGCATTACTCAAGGCAACTATCCAATGCTTGCTACTTTAGCTCCAAGAAAGACATGTCATAACTGTGGTAGTACTAACCATCTTGCTAGTTTTTGCAGGAAGAACAAAGACATTAATTCTTTACCGGCCTTCCAAGTCTGAAGTAAAGAAAGATAATGTTAGAACTAAACCACAGACTTTATGCAAACACTGTGGAAGCACTTGGTATTCTATTTATACTTGCAGAAATTATCATGCTATTTATCATAATTACTATGAACTGAAACCTAATCTGAAATGGGTTAGAGTTAATTCTGCAAGTGTAAACTCTGATAAAGTTAGCTTAAACTCTGATAATGAAAATTCCGCTGCTAAAGCTAACAGAATTAAGAAAGCCAAAGGATCCAAGCAAGACTGGATCCTTAAATCTAATCCTCAGTAATTGTTTGTGATTGCAGGGCATCAGGGAAAGCATCCTAGTAGTGGACAGTGGATGTTCAGGACACATGACTGGAAATAAAGCTCTGCTATCAGAGTATGTGGAGAAGGCTGGCCCAAAAGTTTCCTATGGAGATGGCAACATAGGACATACTATGGGATATGGAAATATTAATCTTGGAAGTGTCATCATCACAAATGTAGCTCTGGTTCCAGGACTCAAGCATGATCTACTATCTGTGAGTCAAATCTGTGACAGAGGTTTTCATGTAGATTTTCAACCTGAATACTGTGAGGTTATCAGCAAAACCACAGGGAAAGTTGTTTTAGTTGGACAAAGGCGCAACAATATCTATGAAGCAAGCTTGTTGACAAACTCTGATGGAAAAACAATGTGCCTGTCAACAAGAATGTCAAATGAAGAGAGTTGGAATTGGCATAAGAAACTTTCTCATTTGAATCTGAACAACATCAATGAGCTGATAAGAAAGGATCTTGTTAGAGGACTTCCAAAGTCTTTACTAAATGTCGATGGTCTGTGTGATTCATGTCAAAAGGCCAAACAGAGGAAGACCTCTTTCAAGAGCAAGTCTGAATCTTCAATTGTTGATCCATATCATCTATTACATGTTGATCTTTTTGGACCAGTAAATGTCTTGTCAATTGGAAGAAAGAAATATGCTCTAGTTATTGTTGATGAATATACCAGATACACTTGGGTGTATTTTCTAGCAAAGAAGGATGAAACTGTATTAACACTGATGGAGCATGTAAAGCTACTGGACAAAGGATCAAAACACAAAGTCAAGATAATCAGAAGTGATAATGGAACTGAATTCAGAAATACAACAATGGAAGAATTCTGCAAGAACAGAGGAGTGAAGCAAGAATTTTCTACACCTGGTACACCACAGCAAAATGGTGTAGTTGAGAGGAAGAACAGAACCTTGATAGAAGCTGCAAGAACTATGCTTGATGAAGCAAAATTGCCAACCTATTTCTGGGCAGAAGCAGTTCAAACTGCTTGGTTTACTCAAAATGCAACACTGATCAACAAACATGGAAAAACACCATATGAGATGGTGAGAGAAAAAAAGCCAAACCTGAAATATTTTCATATTTTTTGGTGCAAATGCTTTGTGTTGAAAACTCATCCTGAACAGTTGACCAAATTCGAGTTGTAAGCAGATGAAGGAATTTTTGTTGGCTATCCAGTGTCAACAAAGGCATTCAGAGTTTACAATCTGAGAACAAGGGTGATTATGGAATCTATTCATGTGTCATTTGATGACAGAAAAATCACTGGACTTGAAGATGTTGATGAACATGATCAATTGCATTTCGAAAATGAACATCTAATCTCTGATGAAATAAACTCTGATGACACTAGTCCAACAAACTCTGTTGCTGCAAACTCTGAACCTCTACTGGTGCAAACAGAAGAAATAGTACAGTCTGAACAAAGAGGAGAACCATTTGAGGGGGAGCATGATCATAGTGATGACTCAAATTCTGATAGTGAGTCAACTGAAAATTCTGGATTAAACTCAAACTCTGAAAGTCCAAATTCTGACAGTTCAAACTCTGAGAGATCAAATTTAGAGGGAGCCTCAGAGAATGAAGAAAAGCATCAAGATAATCAGGAGAACATTGATCAAGGGGGAGGATCAACTATTGATAGAAGTCATTTACCTACAGCTAGGAAATGGACAAAATCACATACACCTAATTTAATCATTGGAGATCCAGATGCAAAAGCTAGGAAAACTTGAAGAAGAAGTGTTTATTGAACAACCACCAGGATTTGTAGATCCCAAGTATCCAGATTATGTCTACAGGCTTGATAAGGCACTCTATGGACTTAAACAGGTACCAAGAGCATGGTATGAAACTCAGGCTCAATTTCTTTTAGAAAGTGGGTTCCACAGAGGTATAATTGATAAAACCTTGTTCTATTTCAATCTTGGTAGTGATCTGTTATTAGTTCAAATATATGTAGATGACATAATCTTTGGATCTACTAATGATAAACTCTGTAAGAAGTTTGCCAAGCTCATGCAGTCTAGGTATCAAATGAGCATGATGGGAGAGCTTAGTTATTTTCTAGGGCTACAGGTGAAGCAAACAAATGATGGAATTTTTATCAATCAAACAAAATATACCAGAAATCTTCTAAAGAAATTTGGCATGCTTGACTGCTCATCTGCAACAACTCCTATGGCAACAGCAACAAAGTTGGATAGAGACACAAGCTCACCAGTAGATATGACAAACTATAGAGGAATGATTGGGTCACTTCTTTATCTAACAGCTAGCAGACCTGACATCATGTATGCAACATGTCTTTGTGCAAGATTTCAGGCAGATCCAAGAGAACCACATCTAACAGCTGTGAAGAGAATCTTCAAATATCTTAAGGGAACCATAACTTTAGGCTTGTGGTATCCAAGAGAATCAGACTTCCAGCTTCTTGGTTACTCTGATGCAGACTTTGCAGGCTGTAAGATAGACAGAAAAAGTACTAGTAGAAGTTGTCAATTTCTTTGTGATAGAATTGTTTCTTGGTACAGCAAGAAACAGAAATCAATCTCTACATCTACAGCTGAAGTAGAGTATATTGCTGCTGGTAGCTGTTGTGCACAGATTCTGTGGATGAAGAATCAATTACTGGATTATGGATTGAGGTACAGTAAAATACCTATTTACTGTGATAATCAAAGTGCTATTGCTATGACAGGTAATCCAGTACAGCATTCAATGACCAAGCACATCAGCATAAGGTACCATTTTATCAGAAAACATGTAGAAGAAGGAAACATTGAGCTTCATTTTGTGTCTACAGAACAACAGCTTGTAGATATCTTCACCAAGCCATTGAGTGAAGCAGTATTTACAAGGCTGGTAAATGAACTAGGAATGGTCTCTAGTTTTGACTAGAGATATTGGTTAGACTCAAAACTCTACTTATGTATTGTGTTGCATATATTTCTGTGGTATGTTAATCTCTGATATGCAAACTCTTCTCAATGAATGTTAAAACTCTGGTAGCATGCTTTTAAGTCATACACTGTTAACTGTTGAATAAACTCTAAGAAACTCTGATAATGTTTCTTTCTGAACATAAACACCGATGAAGATACATGTATGAAATATTATTCTCAGTAATTAGTCATGAATCTTTCTAAGTTTTCTGTGATCTAATCTTAAACTGTGCAGAAAGTTAACACAGCATGATACTGTTCTATATTTATAGCATCTCTTACTTTATTTATCCTAAACTCTGAGTCTGTAAATACTGTGTGCATTGCCTCTCATAAATAATTTCTGATGTTGATGAGCTCTAAACTCTGTTCGTTTCTGATGTTAAATTTAATTCTGTTATTAGAAAACCCAAAAGCTAAACTATATAGATTTTTAGAACTCCTTTGAGATCATGTTTGTAACTAGGACGATCCAGGAACTTACTGGTACATAGTAAGGGCTAAAATTCTCTAATTTTTGGTGACTAGTCGATAGCTAGGAAGACCCAAGAACTTATCAAATCGATAAGGGCTAAAATTATAGGATTTTTGGTGACTAGTTTCAACCTCTGATTACTGGAGAAAGTAAAAAAAATAAAAAATTTGGGGGGTTATAGGTTAATTATTACTGTATATAAACTATTTACTACAGAGTTTAGCATTTATCATATATTCAGTGTTTACTATGAGAGTTTGTGCATCCAGTGTTTACTGATTTATTTTATGAATTTATGAAATACTAGATGCTCTAAATACTGATCTAGTAAACTCTGCTCTACACACACGTATATTCACAACTGTGCAGTGTTTGAAAGGATAACAGTAATTAAGTTGGAGAATTGATAAACACTGATGGATTTTGTTGAATACTCTAAGGTAATATTTTATTTCAGACAGAATATATACTTGGAGTACACAAAGAGTTTTTTTGACATTTGCATGTAATATTTGCCAGTTGTTTAATTGTGTCAGACAGTTAAAGCTTATTGGAAATAGGAGAGAGAACAGCAGTAATAATAGGCATTATTACTGCGCGTGTAAATAACTGTTCCACTGTTTACGTGACACGTGTCCCTCTCACACACTTAACAAGAAATTGGTTGCGTGTTTAATGTCTAAAACGATTGGGTTTTGTTTTTCAATTACAGATCTAATCAAAATCATTTCATTATTCACTTTTTCATCTTTACAACCACAAACACACAACATCACACACAATTTCTCTGTTACTTTCACTTAAGCATTTTCACAAACACTTTTCCATATACTCTCTTCTGTCTTATACTGTTCTAATGGCAACCAAGAACTTTGTGGCTCAGGGATTAACTTTTGTTACCAACAATTATGCTGCAATTCTAGACACTGCTAAAGCTCCAGCATCATTTCATCTGATTCAAAACTTTTTAAGAGACTCTGAGATTGGTAAGGCTCTTGTTCAACCAGAGACACTCTCAGCCACACAAATCTCAATCTTCTGGAAAAACTCGGTTTATGATGATGGTGGAGAGAATGGGACTCCATCAATTGTGTTTACCTATGAAGACCAAGAGTTTGTCATAACTCCTGCAACTGTTTGTGAGGTTTTGGATTTTGACACTCACACTTCATACTCTGTGGCTGTTGTGGGTCAATTGAAAGAAATGTTACAACAAATACGGTTTTCTGGTTCTTTGGATAAGATTGGGGATGTCAAAAGGCCAGGGCTCAGGAAGGAGTGGAGCTTCTTCTTTGATTGCATTACTCGTGCATTTGGCAAGAAGGTCACCAACTGGGATGCAATTCCTGGTGAAAGTCTTCAAATCGGGTATTCTCTTCTTAATGGGAGCAATTTTGATTTTGTTCGTCTTGTACTTATGAATTTAGGTGAAAAACTTGCAGAGTCTAGTACAACTGTTTATTTCTCTCGTTTCTGTCAATGTTTATTCTCTGCCTGTTTACCAAATTTAACAATTGTTGATGAGGATGTTATACAACCTTTCCAATGTCATAAGAGAATGTTCTCTGATTTGACAAATAAGGATGCTAACAAAGAGCAAATACCAGAGTTTATCATCCTCTTGCTCTCAGAAACTTCCTCAACCAACCACAAGAACAACAAGAACCACAAAATGAACCAATCATTGAACCTCCACAGTCACCACCTCAACCCACAAACACTGACCCACCTCAAACCATAAACACTGAGCCAATCACTACAACTACATCTCCACAACCACAATCTTCATCACACCCTCAACCTCAATCACAATCAAAACCTAAGAAACCAAAGAAAAGCAAGGCTATACGGCCATCAAGAAAACAGAGGATGGCTGAAGCTTCTAAGCCAAAGAAGTATAAGGAACGGGCTAACAAACCTAAATCTCCTTCTATACCTGATGATTCTGTTTCAGCAGAAGAGAGAGCAGAAGTGAATCCTCCATCTAAGAGAAGGAGATTAATTCTTGATGAATCTGATGAAGATGTTAATTTTGAAGCTCCGGAGGTGATTTCCAAGGATATACCTACTGTTGAGACATATACTGCAGAAGAAGCTGTCAAAACACCTGTCAATGTACAAATGGATGAGGACAACAGAGAAGGTTTTACTGCTACGGATGATTTTGTTGAAACATTTATACCATTCTCTGATCACATTACTGTTCCTCTTTCACCTATCATTGCAAATTCTGAAGAAACTGGTGCAGCTGATCAGCCAACTGTAGTACTTTATGAAACAGTGGCATCACACACTGAGTTATTCTCTGATGCTCACCAGGTTCTTGAACAAGGTGAAGAGGTTGAACAAGTTGAAGTTCCAAAGTCTGTTGAGGCTAGAGACACAACTGCAGAGATTGTTGAAGAAAATGTTGCAGTACATACTGATCAAGTTGAAAATACAGCTGTTAATGTTGAAGATGAAGCAAGTGCAGAGTCAAACTCTTCTCAGAGTATACCAGTTCAAACTGATGCTAAGCACACACCTTTCTCTAAACCTTCAGATCAACATAACATTGAAGCTGAGCACTTTGCCAAGAATTCAAGAGATTGGTATAAGTCAGACTGTATTTTTCCTGTTGAAAGAGCAACTAAATTTGTTCATCAATCTGCCACGAAGATCTCAAATCCTGATATTATCTCAAGTCTGCAAGCAACCATTGTTCAAGTCAAAACTCTGAATGGAAGATTTGATGAGTCTCAAAAAGCTATTAATGAATTGAGAGCTGATGTTGTTGCTAGAGATATGACTATGCAGAGGGATAATCAGACAAAGTTTAAGACCATTTCTAAAGCTCAAGAAACTCTGTTTCAGAGGCTGGGTCAAGTTGAACTAAATCAGAATATATTGTCTGGGAAAATTGATTCCATTGCTAACTCCTTGGAGCTGATCACTTCTATCTTGATTCCTGATGATGTCAAAAAGGGGGAGAGAGTTGCTAAAGACAAATGCAAGCAATCTCAAACTCTGATCAGAAAGGATAATGCTGGAGATGGAGGAGCAAGTAATAAAGGAAGGGGCAAACTGAAGAACTTCAAACTCTGAAAACTAGCAAGTCCTCTAAATCACAGTTTGTTGGGACAAACACTGATACTCAAGGTACTTCAAAGAGCAAGAGTTTGCTGTTATCTTCTAATCCACAGACTGATGAAGAATTGGCTGCTAAGTTGTTTATTGAAGAAAATGAGGAAGGAGTTACAATTGAGGACATTAAAGCTGAAGAAAAGAGTTTACAAGAAGAACATCTCAAGGCTTTAAAGTCTGGTAAGTTAAAGAAAGGAAAAGCTCCTAGGCCTATTCTTAAAGGCATTGTGATCAAGGAAAGTGCTGATGTTAGTCAAAAATCACAGTTATCAAAGAAATCAACGGCAGCAGAAGCTAAACTCAAGCTGAAAGGCATTGAAGGAGAAAGTTCACAGAAGAAAGTTACAACCTCTATTTCTACACAAGTTGTACAGAAGAAAGAAAACACAACCTCTGTTGCTACACAAGTTGTGTATGGACCTTTATCTTCTCAGTTGCAATCAGTTTTTGGGAAAGGAACACTTCATGATCCAAATCTATTATCTGGAGTTTCTATGGATTTTTCTGATGGAAGAGCCTTGTCTGGTAAGGTTGGAAACAATAAGGGTGGTCTAGGCTCACACAAAGACAAAAGGCAATATACTGGTCCTAGAGATCCTTCTTCACTGGCTGTTCCAGGTCGTGGTGTCACTCAAGAGAGTTTGGACAGACTGGAATCAGTACAGTTAGTTTATCAGAAGAGTTTAAAGAAGGACTTTCTCTTGTACTTCATGGCTGATGGGACAGTATTCAGAATTGGTGAGAATGATATTGGCTTGAAATATTGGGAAGAATTAGAATATGTTCTATATCTTTTCAAGGTGAATAGTCAAAGGACTCAATCAGTTACAAATGTGCTCAGAAAGAAAATGCTCCAGAATTTGGCAATCAGAGGGATGAAGTGCAATAGCAGATATGTTCCTAAGTACAGAGATTGGAATGGAAATCTTATTGAAATGAAGAAGGGTACTGCGAAATTAAAGACTGATTTGGGAATCACAGTACTTGACTTCAATTCACAGTCAGAAGAAGTCAAATTTATTAGACTGGGAAATGACATAAGGAGAAACAAAATCTATGATCTTAGATCTGCTATCTATCAGACAGATGAGAGTGATCCTCAGCTAAGAGAGATTAAAGAAGCTATGGAGATTGAGCTTGAAAATGCAGAGAAAAGATTGCTCATAGATTATCTCAGAACAATGCCAGATCTTGAGGAGATTAGAGATTAAAGTCTGTAAGAATTTTCTTGTTATTTGTAGACTTTTGTTAAGTCAAGTTTAAACTCTGCTTATTTTAATAAACACTGTATTTGTATGAAATTGTTTTGGCATCATCAATTATTGTTAACTTGTGCATTTTTACTAATGAACAAGTTGGGGGAGATTGTTAAATATAATTGATATGGTTAATATCAGTGTTTAAGTTTTGCAGGGAAAAACAGAGTTTAAACAGGAAGCAGTCAGAGTTTAGTTAAACTCTGACAGTTAGAAGCTGAACAGAGTTTGCTATACGCTGACTGTTGGAAGCGTGACAGAGTTTGTTAAACTCTGTCTGGAGGAAGCGTCTACTTGTCAACAGTGTTTGAAGAATTATTGAAGATAATTATGGAAGCAATATCTTTGAAGATTGGATAGCTGTCAAAGAGATTGAGCTGACTAAGGAGACGAGTAGCAATCGTAATTGACATCAATTGTATAGCTAATTTATAGGAGTATCAATTATCGATTGTATAGCAGCTGTATACTTTATAAATACAGTTAGGTTAACCCTAGAAGGGTTTCGATCGTGTAATATAATATCTTTCATTGTAACCTAAGCAGCTCTCTGTGATAATTTACATCACTGAGAGAGAAGTTAATTTCAAACAGTTTTTAAAGCTTTTAAAGAACTTATTGTTATTCTCTCATACTTAGTTGATTATAAGTGTGTATTCGGCCTAACAAGTAATTTTAATTTAAATATGTTATTTTACTAAATAAAATTGTTCATGGTTTTTAGAAAATGAGAAATTAATGTTTTCCGTAATATTTCTAGAAAAAAGGTAATTTAATTAGAAAAAATTAAAAAAAATACGTTTTAGGTGAAAAGGTAATCGATTAACTATTAGTATAATTATTTTATTATTTTATTTTTATTAAATAGAATCACCCATGATATAATTGGAAAATGAGATGTTTTAGTAAGAGAAAAGAGAAAAAGTAACGTATTTTGGCTGGAAAAGGTAACCACCGTTCGTGATATAATTGGAAAAAGAGATATTTTAGTTTGAAAAAAAAAAGGTAACGTGTTTTGACTGAAAAAGGTAATTGATTAGTTAATAGTAATTATAATATAATTATGTTATTTTATTAAACAAAATTGCTCGTAGTCTTTTAAAAAAGGAGAAATTGATTTATGTGAAAAAGGTAATTGATTAGTTTATAGTAACTATAATTTAATTATGTTATTTTACCAAATAAAATTGCTCATAGTTTTTAGAAAATGAGAAATGAATGTTTGCCCGTGATATTTCTAGAAGAAAAAAGGAAATTTAATTAGAAAAAATAGAAAAAGATGATACGTTTTAGCTGAAAAGGTAATAAGTTAATTATTAGTATTATAATATAATTATTTTATTTTTATTAAATAGAAACTCCCGTTATATAATTGGAAAAAGAGAGGTTTTAGTAAGAAAAAAGAAAAAAGGTAACGTGTTTTGGCTGAAAAAGTAATCGTCCGTGATATAATTGGAAAAAGAGAGATTTTAGTTAGAGAAAAGAAAAAAGGTAACGTATTTTGACTAAAAAAGGTAATTGATTAGTTCATAGTAATTATAATATAATTATGTTATTTTATTAAACAAAATTGTTTGTAGTGTTTTTAAAAAAGGAGAAATTTTAGTTAGATAAAATGTAAAAGATATTGTATTTTATCTGAAAAAGGAAATTATTTAGTTATTGAAAAATAAAAAAGGTAATATGTTTAACCTGAAAAGGGAAATTGATTAATAAAGCAGAAATTTTAGTTAGATAGAATATAAAAGATATTGTATTTTATATGAAAAAGTAAATTATTTAGTTATTGAAAAATAGAAAATATAATATATTTAACTTGAAAAGGAAATCGATTAGTTAGTATGATGAATTTTATATGTAATTGAGTAACGGTAAATAAGTAAAATCAACAGGTACCGTACCGACCAACCAAATTTTTAATGTTTCGGCTTTAATATAATAGTATAGATTTAAATGTGTAGTACAGTGGGTTTCTATATTTTATTATATTAACATATTCAAAATATTTGTTCCCGATCAATTTTTCGAATATATATTAAAAATTCGTAAACAATTATTTCTAACGACCGTTATAAATTATTAAATTGTCTCTCAGCGATATGAGAAAGGATCACTACTGTGCAAATCCATTAAACGAACGTAGTTATGATAAAGGCTTTCATCTAATCTAGTTATCAATTAACCAAACAAATCCAATATATCTCATTTTTTGAGTAAGATATGACTGTTAGAGTTTATGGTTATAATTTAAAATTATTTTATGTAATATTTTATAGGGGTAAAATGCTTTATAGCCCGTGCTACGCACCGAATGACAAAATTTATTAATTAATACAAACATATTATTTTAACCATTATTTAGAAAAAAAGATGATTTCATTAGAATGTAATTAGTTTAATTATAAAATTACTTATTCACCAATTAATACCAATTGCATTAATATTAATGTAATCAAACTATTATCATAACATTCACATTCCCGTTGGAACGTTCTAATACTCTCTTTATTGTTTTTTCTTAATTTTGATTTTAATTTGATTTCTCTCGTTTTTTATAATCTTTCTACCAAGTTCATAAGTTTTTTTATCCATATTTTAAGTTTTGTTCTTTTGAAAATTTGGTATATTTAAATGTGCAGTATTGTGGGTTTCTAGAATTTTATCATATTAATTCATTCGAAATCTTTGTATGGGTCGCGATCAATTTTTCGATTACATATTAAAAATTCATAAACACTTATTTCTTAAAAAATAAACGAACATAGTTATGATAAAATAAACTTTCTTGTAATCTAGTTGCTTATGTGTTCGTTCATCATCATTTTTACAATTTGTATGTTCTTTTATTAGTGAATTAATTTATTATAGAAAAATAAACATTTTTAATCAACCAAACATATCCAATATACATTTTTAGAGTAAGATATGACTATTAGAGTTTATGGTGATTGCCCTCAACTTACTTTTAATGACAACTTAAAATATGTATATTCAGTTTGAGAGTTTGAAGGTTGAATTTTTCATTCTTTTCTATTAGAATATGGTCTATTAAATATTGGTTAATACCGAACCCGAATTTTTGAATTTAGGTTGGATTTAAATTTTAAACCCGGAATAATTTCAATTTTGATTTCAGTTGTACCGAACCGATATCCGATCCAAAATCTGAAACCCGATACATAAATAATATAATATCACAATTTAAAATTATTATATCTAATATTTAGATGTAAGACATATAATTTATTTATTTATTTTCAAATATTTCATTAAAAATAGTCGGCACTAATTTAGTAATTAGAACTTCTATTTCTCAATCTCAAGTTTTATTGAAATATTTAAGATGTAATTTTGTTTACTTTACATTAAATTTCGTTTATGTAGTATAAGAAAAAATATTTTTTAGCATATTTTAAATTTTACATAGTATGTCAATTGGTATAATATGTTACATTTGACTACTTACCTAATTTAATCATTTTAATTTTTAAATGTTGTATACAGTTTGTGTGTAGCAATTATTTTAATTTTGATTACATTTTACTAATTTTGGATACCCGTAAAAATCAGATCTAATTTAAAACCTGACGGATTTGATTTTGGATATTAAGTTTTCAATTTGGATTTGAATTTATTTTTAAAACTCAAAAATATTTGGATACAGGTTGGATTTTAAAAAATTCGGATCGAACCCAACCTGTTAATATCCCTACACGTAAAATAAGACATTTGAAAATGAGTATCAACTATCTTTTTCTTATTTGACTAACATGTTAAAATGGAAAAGTGTACATGAAACTAAAATCCATTGCGTAATATATAAAAAGGTAATCATATTATTATATACGTGTCCTTGTAATTTAATTATCGGGTTAAAAAACATGAAATTCATTTTTTATAACTGTGAGTATATTTTCCCGGCATATATTAGAATAAAGCGCTTACGCAGGCCTGATAAATCATTTGTGTTGTGTACATTGATGCCATGTGTATTTGGGGTCTTTCATGAAAATAACATGAAATTTTTTTGTCAACCCAAATTCGAACACAAAACGCTATTTAGCTACACAATTTTTTTTACACTAAACGAAAATAATTCGTGAAAAGGAAAAAAAATATGACAATTACATGTAATGTTACTTTCTACCCAAATTATCTAAGTATGTTACTATATAACTGAAAACAATATTGAGATGCTACAAAACAAAATTAAAAGTAGAGTACATGAAATTAAGCCCTATTTTATTCTTTTTTATTTATTTTGTTTATTGTTAATAAATATCTATATTTGTTTAGAATATATCTACCAATTTATTAAGTTTTTTTTATCTATATTTAAGGTTTTGTTGATATTAAAAAAATATTATCAACCAACCAAGCAAACTCGATATGTCTGCTCTTAGATTAAGATATGAGAATTGAATACTGTTACTTTAATTCAAGAATACAAAATTAAAAAGGGCACCTATAATTAGCAAATATATATTTTATGTATAGACCTATCTAGTTATCAATAATAGTGATTTCCATAACAAATGTAGTCGTTCCTCTCTCTCCTCCTCTCCCAAAATATACTAAACTAAAGTTTAAGGGCTAATATCAGCATTTTGGTTGATGATAAACCCCATTTTTTTTCGTTGATTTTGGTTTGTTTTTCAGTATACCTTTCTTTATTGTGAGTCTAGTTCTAGATGGTGGGATTTATCTACTAACATATTGGATTTTGTACATTCTCCTTATGAATAAAAAAATTTGTTAAATAATCACGATAAGTAAATTAGGATGAGAATGATATGATTAATTTAATTTTAGTGGTAAATTCTGATGAGCTCTTATATATATTTCCGAAAATTAATCCATAATTTATAATAATGTAATTATGATTAATTGTAAATCAAAAGAGTGAAAATTATATTGAAAAAATTGCTGAATATTATATATTTATATATGTAATATTTATTGGTTTTAATTTAAATATTTATTTATTATAATAATTCTTTTATTAAAAAATATGTAATATATAGATATGTTAAATCAAGTAACTACTATATTTAAATTAGAATTGTTAAATAAACACAGTTAGTATAAAAGGATGAGAATGGTAAATAAAGAAAGCTTTTAATATAATATGAATGTTGAATGGTCTAAAATTTAGGAATCACCTCTCATTGGTCTTAAAATAATCCATAATTTTCTGATTGGTTAATTGCATCTAACTGTATACCTGGAATAAAAGAATAGTATTTGTTATATTAGTAATCTTTGTAGCATTTATATTTTTATATTATGAAATATGGATAACAAATTAGTGTATAAGCTAATTTATTAATAGACAATTAGATAATGGCTAGAGGACACGACATGTGACTTGATATTTAAAAATAATTTTGATGAAATCGGATTGCTAATCTTCAATTTTATAACTGGATTATGAGATTAAATTGTTATCTGGGTTCAAATAAAATAAAATTATCACACATGATGGAATCCCATAAAAATTAAAAGGGAGGGGAGCGTGAATTTTTCCCCGTTTATTAGGATGTGATTTGCTATTTAAATATTGGTACCTTACTACTTTCTGTGCTAATGTTTCCATGTTCGTTGAGTTATTACCATAATTAGCGTAATTCCGTAAATATATACTCAAAAAAATATATATTGAAAAAAATTGTTATCGAATATTTTTTAATTAAAAGTATATGTAATATATAAGCATGTTAAATTCAATAGTTATTATATTTTAATTAGAACTTTTAACTAACTACAGTTAGTAAAGTGGGTATAGAAAGATAAATAAGGAAAACTTTTAATATGATATGATTGGTCTAAAATTTAGGAATGGAATATGATTGGTCCTAAAATAATTCCTCGTTTTTGATTGATTAACGACATGGTATGGTAGACTCAGATATCCTATATATAATACCTGAGTCTACCACACCTCGGTTAACCATCGAGGAATTATTTTAGGACCAATCAGGATTCTTAAACTATTTTCTTCTTTAAATTTCTAACCAACCCCTTTACCAATCAACTAACCCAAGTTAACTATTTTATCTAGCAGCTGTAAGGCTAAATAACTGGACCACAATGCACCATTTTTTCGAACCTTTTGGTCGTCTACAAGAGAAACTGGATTTAGACATGGGTTTTGGCCCGCCAATCCCACAACTCCAGGTTTCCCCTCTCCCACTCGATACACAAGGCTTTGTGGTAGGTTTTGCTCCGACAGCGGAAGCTTAGGTCGTTCACAATGAGGCTGCACAGGATCAAGTCTCTGGCAATGGGATAGGACATCAGTGATGATCCCTTCCTCTGGCTACGTCCTCATTCTCCACTTTTGTCAACTGCAGTTGCACTTTGTGCACTTTTGTTTCTTTCACTTTGCATGTTTACAGACTATGGCTTATTTGCTATCTGTGTACTCTCTCTTTTGGCCCATCTCTTGAGTTTGTATGGGTGGGTTGGGCTTCTTGGCCTTGAAGTGTTACCAACCTTTTTTCAATCAAAATTTTAATTATAAAAAAAAGTTAACTGTTTTATTATTTTATATCTTATATATAATAGTTGAGTCTACCAAGTTAACCAATCAGACTAATTATTTTTTAACTAATCACGATTCAATCCAAATAAATCCATCGATACAAGTTAAATCCAGAATACTATAAGCCCCGAAGCCTACAATTGGGCCTTATGAATTTGAGTTTCAAATTCAGACTTCAAAAACAACAATAGTCCACCTTTCTATATTCCTTTTTTAATTTTTATATTATTTATTTTAGTTTCAAAATTAAAAAAGAATATATACATACTAACCCCGACATCTCTTTTCCATTCCCCGGGTTACTCTCTGCCTCTCGCCTCCACTTTAATCAGATACTAGCTTTTTTTATTTTTTTAGAAAATAAAAGTCATGTATATTGTCTAATTTAGTAAAAATTTATAGACCTAAGAGAGCTGGTCTTTGGGTTTTTAATATTAAAATTACTTATACTTTTTCATTAATAAAAAAAAATTATAATTTTTTAAATGAATTTTAAGTTGGGTAATTAATGCAAGTAAATATAATATTTTTCAAATGAGAACAACAATTGGATTTTTTTGAGCACCATATATAATTATCAAGTAAATAATAATTTATTAGTATCTTGCCAGATTCTTGCAAATAAATGTAAGTAGTATAAAATATAATTGATTTTTTAAATAATAATAATATGCAAATAAAAAAATCATTTATTATAATACCTGAATCTACCATAATAAATTAATTATACTTTTTCATTAATAAAAAAATTATAATTTTTTAAATGAATTTTAAGTTGGGTAATTAATGCAAGTAAATATAATATTTTCCAAAGGAGAACAACAATTGAATTTTTTTGAGCACCATATATAATTATCAAGTAAATAATAATTTATTAGTGTCTTGCCAGATTCTTGCAAATAAATGTAAGTAGTATAAAATATAATTGATTTTTTAAATAATAATAATATGCAAATAAAAAAAATCATTTATTATAATACCTGAATCTACCATAATACTGTTAAAATGCAATTAACCAATCAGAAAATTATGAATTATCTTAGGACCAATAAGAGTCCACTACTTTATTTTAAACCAATCATATTATATTAAGAGGTTTCCTTATTTAACAATCACCTTCTACTTTACCAACCATGGTTAGTTTACGATCCTAATTTAAATTCAATAATGATTTTGTTAACATATCCATATAATGCATAATTTTTAAATCAAAAAAAAATAATAAAAGGTCATTCCTAAAAAATATGAAAAGATCGTTCCTAAATTTTAGACCAATCGTATTATATTAAAAATTTTCCTTATTTACCGTTTTCATCCTATTATACTAATGAGGTTAGTTAACAATTTTAATATAAATATAGTAGTTACTTGATTTAACATATCCATATATTAAAAAATATTTATAATAAATTAATATTTTAAATTAAAATCAATCAGGATTATACAAATATATGTTAAGCAATTTTCGCAATATTAATTCTTCACTCATCATAATTACATATCACAGATTACTTTTCATAGATATATAATAGCCAATCAGAATTACCACTAAAATTAAATTAATCATATCATTCTCATCCAAATTTACTTATCGTGGTTATTTAACAATTTTTCTAAGAAATGAAATTTTAATTTATTTAGTATATGCATAAATTACCTTTAATTACTCGATTATAAAAAAAATACATTCAACCAATTAAAATATGTAAATGAATTATTAAACCAATTATCTTTAACATTTTACTTTTACATATTTTATAATTCTTTTTAGTGTATGTTATATACATATATTTTATAGAAGTAATGTGCGAGAATGGAAATGATAAGTGAATGACATATGGAAATGTGAAATGGTGTTGATAACTGAATAATGATCTTATAAAAAGGGGGATAGCAATAAAAAGCGTAAGAGGCTGTGTGCTGCACAGTCCAGCAATCAATCAATAAAAAACGTAAGAGGCTGTGTGTTGCACAGTCCAGTAATCAATCAATAAAAAGCGTAAGAGGCTGTGTGCTGCACAGTCCAGCAATCAATACTTTAAATCGGCCCAAGAGTTGCCGAAGGAGGATGTAGTGGTAGACCTTCCTCCAGGGGGATGTAGTGGTAGACCTTCCTCCTTCTACCGGTAGTAAAAATGGACGGATACGGAGGGCGACTGATCATCGTGCCTCACGTATTCGGCAACAGTGAAAACCCCTACAGTATGTGAATAAAGAATAAATGATAAAGTCAGATTGATATACTGGAAAGGGAAAATGATATGAAAGATGGAATTATTGTTATAGATGAAGAGAAACTGATTTTATATTCATTTATAAAAATTGTTACATCAGAAGAAAATGAGATGATGATATTAAGAAGATTTAAGTAAGTATTTATATTATCCTGAGATATTACACTGAAAGATTATATGGATTGTTATATTATTTAAGAAGAGAAACTGATACTGTATTATTCTAGATTTCTTCTTTATAATAGTAAGTGGATGATGTATTATTAAATAAGAGTTTTATTCTTCCTTAAAGTTTATGATTTGGTTACTGCTTACATATGTGTATACATTTATACTTGGTTACATTTTAAATTCTAGTTTTCAATATTATCTTGCTGAGCTATTATAGCTCACTCTTGCTACTTATCTATATACAGCTAGGTATGCCAATACTACGCAGAACGCCCCGCAAGAGGGTAAGGGAAAGGCGACCTACTGAGAGCTCGTTAGCATCGATTCCGGAGGTAGTGACGAGGTGGATGGGTTACAAGGGCTTATGTATAATTAAGTATGAGGACATGTAATAAACTTTTGGTTGTTGAAACGCTTCATGTCGAAGTGTTATTCAACAATGTACTTTAGTATGATCCTGGTTTGTAATAACTCTTTAACTTTCAACTCTAAACTTTTGTTATGGTAAATATTGTTCTCTGAGCATATGATTGGTGTGTGTGTGTGTATTATTGCGGGGTCAATTGCATAAGTATTGATTGTTAAAAAAAAAAAAAAAGACCCAAGGGATATTGATATTGAATGGAAATTGGTCCGTGATGGCCCAGATTCATGACCCCGGATTTGGGGCTGTCACAACCTTGCTGGGCAAAATTTGTAGAGCCTATTTAAACACATCATACCATTGTAAATCATAACAATTCATAGCTTTTAATCGTATCAAGGTACTTTCAATCTTCAATTCTTTCTTCAATATTATGTTTTCATTCATTAGCATTATTATTATGTTTTCTTTATTAAATATGTGTAACTAATTCTCTAATCTGAGGATTGGGTAGTATTCCTTGGAATTCATGCATGCTTGATTATGTGATTTTCTGCTTTGCTAATCTGTTAATGAGATCTTAACACAATTAGGGGAGTCATGAACCTTTGATTGTATTCTAGGGATTGTAATAAGCTTGGGAGAGAAGTTGCAATCTTAGTACATGATTTAACAGACATAATTTGAATATTAGATCGGGAGATTAATAAGAGAATTGTGAGACATATAATTCTTGGAATTTAACAGTTTATAGATATACTTTGATTGTATCACGGGAGTGACAATTAGGGTGTAGCTGTAGGCACTATATTGTAGCCTGGGAGGGTACAGTATAACTTTAGAAGAATTGTTTTCAGCAAGGTAGGAACACAGATATCACATTAATATTGAGCATGTATTGAGACCAAGTGAAGAACCCCAGTTCTTAGATTGTTTTCCCGTATATTTGAATCTCAGTTTAAAATCAATTCTTAGTGCTTATAATTAGTTCTTGGTTAATTTAGTTAATACACAAACCCAAAATTCTTCTCACACACTTCTAGACGTAAAGAGATAAGAAACATGAACTTTGAATTAAATTTAGTCCTTCCCTGAGAACGAACACACAAAAATACTACTAACAATCAACTAGATAAATAGAATTAATTGGGATGATAGGTATCAACATTAAAATAATTAAACAACAGTTTCACTTGAACAAGAAGTGAGGGGAAGTACTTGCCTGGTAATCACAGCTTAATCTGTCTAGACATCTCATTCGACCACTAACTTTCATATGTCTCGTCCCCTCGATTCTACAGTCCTGATCTCACATCAATACTTCTTAATGACCTTTTTCTACTTTAAATATCTCTCGCAGACGTACTGAATTTAAACAGAGCATTTAATTACTTAGTCCAATGGTCAACCACTTTTACGACTCAACACGCGCAATACACATAAATCACATAACATCTAGCCATTTAATCCACATCAAACAAACCATACGACTCACATTTTACATTTAATCAACTTCAGAACATTTAAGACTCGCTACCAGTTAGTACATATAGCTCACATAGCATTTAAGAAGGTAAATTTCAAAAAACAGCTCAAATAACTCACTTTATCATCAACTGAACTCAAGAAATATTTTTAAAACAATCTTCAATCTTGGGTTTTATTTGAATAAAACCCAAATCAGAATATTTGAAAGTATTTTTAAAACATTTTCGGGATTTTTAAACAATTTCTACTATTTTCAAAATATTTAAAACAGAAAACGAATTAATTAAGAATTAAGTAACTCTAATTAAATTAATTAAAATCAACTAATAACTAATTAATAAAATTATTCAATAAGTGATTACATTTATCAAACAATTAAATTAATTAAATTATTATTTAAAATTAATTAAAGTAATTAAAAGTATTTTGCTTTTAATCATTTTGAAGTAAAAGTAAATAAACAAATGATTTTCAAAGAAAAATAAATAAATAATTCAGAATTAATCTGAAATTTAAAATATGATTTTAGAAATAATTTCTGAATTAATTTCATAAAATTCAGATTTCTAAATAAATCTTTAAAAGTAAAAATGATCTTAATAAAAGTAAAACTAATTACCCTTTTAAAATAAAAGGTAATTCTTTTTAAAAGTAAATAAGTAAAAAGGTTAAAAGCATCTCATTTTCACCACAACAGCTACAATAGAATCAAAACCGGGTCAAAATTGTTTTTGTAACGGGTTAAACGGGTCGAATTTCCGGGTCACCAAGAACACCTGACGGAAAACTGGGTTTTCCAGTTTCCGGTCGGCGTCCAGAAGCCGGAAAATGGCTGCCCAGCATCACACACACACACTACAGCACTCGTCTTGGCTAGCACATCAATTCTGCTATACTCTAACAATTCCCTGGACTCAACATATCATAGAAACACTCGAACACAACCAAAAACCGAAGAAATCCGGCGAACCACCGCCTTCTTCTCCGGCCAAACAGCGATTTGCACGAAACAGAGACCAAACCCCACATTCTTGGCATCAAAACGAAGCTTATAACTTGTATAATCTATCCCTTAACATCTAAAACGCGAACAATCATTATACACATCAAACGAATGATTCAAAAATCCGAAAATAATACATAACTCGTTTTATACAAAAACGAAAACAAGCACACCAATTGACTACATGAATCGAAAGCAAATTATCTCAGGAAGCTATACAAACATTCAAAATCACCGAACAAACAACAAATCAAAAAGCCCTAATTTTAACCCAAGAACCCTAATTTTCTGCAGAAATCTTTGAAAATTCATAGAAAATTGAAAAATTACTCAATCTGAAATCTGATGCTAGAATATTAAAGAGGATGTTGAGAGCTTCGATTCGACTACTTGAACTCCAAATTCCGACATCGAAATCACCTCCAAAAGTAACGTTGATCTCCAAGAACAAATATGTGTTTATATAATTTTTTAAAATACTTGATTTTTTTATAATTGTTTTTGCAACAATCTGGTTGGCTAGCTGGAATAATAATGATTGGTCGAGATGTGAAGATATGGATTGGTTATCGATAATGTTTCGTAATATCTTTTTTGTTCCCGAAATGCTCGGAACCCTAATTAACTTTTAATTGGCCGCGAAAGAACCAATTATATCAATTACGGGTCCGATTCGAACGAAAATATTTTTATGACAAACAACGAATCAATTATTGAAAATTTATAAAACGAATAAAATACAAATTTTGAAAATTTTGAGATTTATCTGACGATTGTTGATACGGAAATGATTTTAAATCGAAGCCCCAAGGATTTTGAAAACGACTCTTAAAGGATAAAGATGAACCGAATTGCACGTTTTTCGAAAAAGTTAAAGATAATTATCCTGGAGTCTAATACAATCATTAAACACATATAGGGTCCTAAACGATAATTCCTGATCCATTTATTCGTATTTAACGATACCCTCCCACATTCGCGATTTTAAATATCCGCCAAACTAAATCAAAATATTCATATAAATTCAAAATAAGCTAAAATAAAATATCTTCACCTTGACTCGTCAAACTGGAATGAGATAATTTAAAATATTTTTATTCCAATATACAAAAATAGCAATTATATGAATTTAACATTCTCGGTTCTTACATGATGAATGCTAAGACTTACCGTTGTGTGTTGTGTTATCGGTTGGGGGTTCCTTTGTTCTCTATTTCGATACCATGTTCTGCTTGCTCCAGGGTTTTTGCGGGGGATATCTTCGGTGATTATGCGATGTCGTGTGCTGGTATTGTGGGTATTAAACATCGACATAATGTTGTTCGGGATACCCTTGTTGATGTTTGTTATCGGTCTGGGATTTCAGCAAGGAAAGAGGTTGATATTGGATTGTCTGGAGGGAACGACGGAGCACTCCGACCTGCATATGTGTTACTCTATTCTTCGGATCGGGGTCGTAATGTGTGTATTGACTTGACAGGATTTTCTCCTTTGACATAAACTGGATTGTCTGGATTTGTTCCGGGACGGGTTGTGACTGATGCGGCTAATCGAAAACGGGTCAAGTACGAGGCACGTTGCCGGGATATTAGTTATGGTTTTCTTCCTTTCTCCTTTTCTTCTCTGAGGAAGTTGGATAAGGATGTTGTTGCGCTGCTGAAGCGGGTTCAGAAGTTTTCTACAACTCAAGATATTGGGGCTCGTGCTGCTACTCATATCTTTACTAGGATGGGTTTTGCTATAACTAGAGGAGTGAGGGCCCAGATTGTATCTCGGCTTCCCACTAATTTTTTATAAATTTATTGTAAGTAAACGTATTGTTAAGATTGAGAATACTTATACAGTACATTACACATTGTAATCTTTTGGTCCGTACGATTGAATTTGTGACAAAATTATTGAATATGTCAATTTCAAGATTCCTTACATACAAAAATAATCTACGGTGTCCTACATCCCTCCATTATATTCCTAGATGTACAACTATCCGTCAAAACTCAATTTTCCTTCTCAAATCTCTCTCTATCTATCTTTGTATCTCATCTAGAGTTGCACTAAAACCGGATTGAAAAAAATCCGGATTTTTTTAAACCGGATTGGATCGGGCTTTTGTAAAAATCGGGCCGGATTTCCCTTAAAAATAGTAGGCCCATTTAAGGCCCACGAATCGGGCCGGATTAGAACCGGATTTTTTAAACAATATTTAATTATTAATATTCCTTATAATATTATTACAAATTATCAAATATTTTGTATTAAATTTGGTTGGGCTAGCTTTATTTAGCCACACTACTACAATAATTTAGTTTACAGTACAATAATTATAGAGGTTGAGTTAGCAAGTGACATTGCCAACTGACGATTGAACCGTACATATGCCAAAATATAAATATAATGATATTCCAAAATTTTCAAAAAATAAAAAATTTGTTTGGTTGGAGATCTTAGTAGATCACTACTATATTGACTATTACTTTTAACTAGTGCTTTGTAACAGATTGTTGTTTCTATTTTTAAAAAAATATTTATCGACGATCGAACCGTACGGATGTCAAAATATATTTAATATAATGATATTCTCAAATTTTCAAAAAATAAAAAATTAATTTGGTTGGAGATCTTAGTAGATTACTACTATATTGACTATTACTTTTAACTAGTGCTTTGTAACAGATTGTTGTTTCAATTTTTTAAAAAATATTTATCGACGATCGAACTGTACGGATGTCAAAATATATCT